>JAPFRF010000007.1:85601806-86801806 GCA_029282475.1 Phrynocephalus forsythii | reverse complement strand
CATACTTCTCGTTCTGAGATGAGTCCCCATGAGGTAAGGCTCATCACAAAATGTGCCATTCTCCATCTAGTGGCAGGAGTGCGAAGTGCCATTCACCAGTACATTCCCTATGGAGTCAGCAACGCAGTGCAGAGAGATTAAAAGACAAATGCCTCAAACTCAGCTCCGTAACGCATTGAAGGCAAGGCTTTGGAGAATTGAAACATCAAAAAATGGAAGGTCAGGCCGGAACAAAAATGGAGAACAAAGACATGGAATTTCACATCTCATCACGGAACGAGGATGTGCGGAAACAGTCATGCCGGTATCATCAATCACGCCCATGCGTACACGGGAACAGGGACAGAACCACAAGAAGACCACGTGACCGCGACTGACATCAACATGCAACGAACTTCCTCCCGGGACGAGAATGGATGTGAAGTAACCGTCTTAGGCTAGGAATGTTCATACATGTTTTTGTTGCCATTTCACAGCTGCATCTTCCTCTGCCAGACCCTAGTGGTGACTCCAGGCAGCCAATCTGCTGTATGTTATAGGAGCTATCCCAGGTGCTGAAACCCATGTTGGAAAAAGTAGTTCCTTGCTGTTGATACTTTCTTTGACAATTTGGAGTCAGTTTGCCACCCCATGTGATCAAAGTGGCAAGCCCCTACTTGCTCTGCTGATAGGTTAGGATTTGAGGGTGTGTCTTGTGAGTTTATGTTTTGATTTGATTTGTCTCCAACAGGAGCCTCTGCTTCAGATGCTTCCCACCCAAGTCATCTGTGCAATGCCAACACCGCACCACACCATCTGAGCTACTGTTGGGCTGTTGGCAAAGACAAATCAGAGTGAGAGAAGGAAAGAGATGGGCACAAAATGGAAATATAGTATTTCATTTTGTTTCATTTCTTTAGTAGTTTCATTTCATTACTAATGATTTTTAAAGTAGTTTTGTAACAAAAATGAAACAAAACACTATGCTCCCCTTGGTCCTAGGGGAACCAAATTGCAGGGGAGCTTTTCGGGACTATTCCCTGTAAGCCCCTGAAATTATTAAATATTATAATATATATATTACTATATTATTAAATATAGAAAAATAATTTCTAATTGAGTTGGAAGAGGCTAATTGCTCACCCACAGGGGGTATTATCAGCTTAGTTCTGAACTTCTTACTCAATTAGAATGTTTTTTCCTAGGGGGACTACCTTTTGGAGTATAATAACTTCAGCCCCATGAACCGTAAACATCTCAAAATTTTGTGGGCTTACTGGGAAGAGTCCAAAGAAGCTTCTCTGCAATTTTGGTCCCTCTAAGATAAATTGTTTCATTCCTGGAGGGAAAATGGCATTTTGTTTCATAACAAAACATGTCCTATAGTTTTGTTGCATAACGAAATGACAAAACAGTGTTTCATTTTTGTTTTGTGCCCATCTCTAATTGGCATCCCTCAAAATTAGGGTGAACACTCTCTGAGGTTGTGACGGGATGCCCACCCTTCTTTTCTTTCTTCTCCAGACCTCATTAGGATGTATCCATCACTTCTCCACAAACTGGAAATGAATGGAAGTTCCCTTCTACTTTTGATAACAGGCATTTCAGATCTCAACTAGTTCAAGGTTTAAGGCAGAAGTGGGAAGATGGGTGTGTGGGGGGGGGTATGTTTGGAAGGTTGTTAGTCTACATAAACTCTGAACCAATACATAGGGTATATATAAACTCAGAAACAATATCTTGTTGTCTGATTATATCATAAAATCTAATCAAGAGCTATTACTGTAACCTATATTCCATATGAAAAGAATCATTCCCCCGAGATATCTAGCTCTTTCCCACATTGTGAATGCATTTCACAGAAGGTAAAGGTGCTATCATACCATTTCAGCTCAGCTTGCTTTTAAAAATTCACTTTGCACATATTGTAGCTGTGTGTAATTTCTACAGAGACTTGTGGAGTTCTCTTTTCTCTCATCCTTCCAGGTAAACAGGTTTTCTAACCTTCACAACACAAACATGTTAAACCCATTCTAAATTATGGCTCTCAACAATCATCTTGTGTGTTTAAGCCTTCAGCTCTTTTATATGGGCATATGGAGCTACCTGACTTATTGAAGTACATTTAGCTTGGATGATACCAGTTGCAGAATTCCGAGCTTGCATTGCCAATGACAAAGGACTGTGGAAGTTGTGGATTGTGGCCAGTTTTGACTACCCAGAAGACCAGTTCCACCAACCCAGTGGAGACACAGAGTCCACGCATGCAGCAAAGAAGCCAGGTGGATTGCTGTTGAAGACGTTTTAACAGCCCTGGAGAGGCAAGTGAAGGTAAGGAAGAGTCACTGAGTGTTCTTTGCTGCATGCATGGACTCTGTGTCTCCACTGGGTTGGTGGAACTGGTCTCCTGGGTAGTCAAAACTGGCCTCCAAAGTAGGTGGCTGAAAGAATCCCTCCCCGTTGTTCCCCACCGTTCTGGCTTCGTGGCTTTGCCGTGTGCATGCGTGGACTCTGTGTCTCTACTGGGTTGGTGGAACTGTTCTCCTCCCTGAAAGCTTCACTGACAGATAAAAGTACCAGGCTGGAAAGAATCCCTCCCCGTTGTTCCCCGCCGTTCTGGCTTCGTGGCTTTGCCGCGTGCATGCGTGGACTCTGTCTCCACTGGGTTGGTGGAACTGGTCTCCTGGGTAGTCAAAACTGGCCTCCAAAGTAGGTGGCTGAAATAATCCCTCCCCGTTGTTCCCCACCATTCTGGCTTCGTGGCTTTGCTGCGTGCATGCGTGGACTCTGTGTCTCCACTGGGTTGGTGGAACTGGTCTCCTGGGTAGTCAAAACTGGCCTCCAAAGTAGGCGGCTGAAATAATCCCTCCCCATTGTTCCCCGCCATTCTGGCTTCGTGGCTTTGCCTCATGCATGCATGGACTCTGTGTCTCTACTGGGTTGGTGGAAGTGGTCTCCTGGGTAGTCAAAACTGGCCTCCAAAGTAGGGGCTGAAAGGATCCCTCCCCGTTGTTCCCCACCATTCCGGCTTCTTTGCTCATTTGTAAAAGCCTTCCCTGAAAGGGGTGCTTCCCTAAGCTCTCCTCTCCTTCTGGCTTCCAAGAACCTGGACTCTGGGGAACTCCAGTGAAGTCAACTGGGTCTCCCGAGCTGGCAAGTGATGCCAAAGGGATCACTAGCCAGATACTATATTTCAGCCCTATGAGAAAGCAGGGGCAAAGCTAGGGGAGAATGATGCTGTACCATTAATATAAACTGTTCTGGGACAAGAAGCTGAACTGGAGCCCACAACATTATGGCTGAGGTACCTGTACCCTGCTGGTAGTTGGCAGGTCACCCATTGGGTTGGCAGGTCACCCATTGGAGCACCATATTCTTCATCTTGCAACTGGAGTACTGGAAGGGACCCTGTGGTTCAAAGAAGCATATTGAAGGATCAAACTCTCAGCTTCTTCCTCTGCAGGGTTTCCAGATATTAGACTGATTCATGTGCATAGATGGGTGCAAATGTACAAAGCTGTTGTATAGACACCGCAGCAATGCCAACCCTTGGTTGAAAAGCTGTTGTGAAGTATGGTTTGAAGTTATTGACTAAGAGAAGTAAAAGAAAACTTCAACCTTAACAACAGAGTTTACAGTGAATGGCCTTCTCCCATGGGGAAAGATAAACAATGTAAAGAGAACTAAAATAATGAAATAGCATAGACGCACTCAATTCTGTAGAGAAATAGAATACTGTGGTACCTTGGATAACAAATTTAATTCATTCTCCGACGCAATTCATTATCTGAAAAAATTCAGTATCTGAAACACGGTTTCCCATGGGAAAATTCAGCAAAGTGTAACCAGAGCCTTTCCTTAAATACACTTCTGGCTGCTTGATTGCCTACACCCGCCTGAGGCAGCACAGAACCTCAGTTGGATTGCCTCACATGTATTGCCACACCTCAAACACTCCTGTAGTGCCTTCTAGCAAGGAACAGGTAAGCCAACCTCATTCACAATATTTAATTTATATTTGTTTTAAATTGTATAAAAACCTCAACAAAAGCTGGTTCAGAGTCCATGCAGATGAACTCTCATGATTCCCTTCTCTGCCTTCTTCAATACATGCCCACCCCACACCCTTGCAAGCATAGTTGCCTATTATGATGATGATACTGCCAACCTGCTATCGTTCTGAGCAGAGCTCGGGCCTTTCCGCCCGTAGGTGGTGCTAGGAGGTTCTGTGCCATCTGTAGCTCAGCCAGCAGATATTAATGGCACGCAGGACTGTGGGCATTCCGAAAACATCCTTCATGTGCCTACAGGGCCCATGGGGGGATTGCTCTCTCTTTGAAGACTGTTGTGCCCTTTCTCACTGCTAAAATAAGGTGGCGTGTAATCCCTGCCCTTATTAGTTAACCCGAGAGGCAGCGATTTACTGTCACTTCAGATCCATCAGGAGCTGCTCAGCTGTGAATGGATTTTTATGGTTTGCTAGTGGCGCTTCTGCACTGCAACACAGAACATTTGAGTAATTTGCTGATGCACACACCGGCAAGAATGCTTTCGTTGTTGTTTAGAGAATGGCTTATTTGATGTTCACTTCGGAATTGCTTTGAAGGAAGTCCCCCAGTTTTGGGGAAATGGAAAGTTGCCTTTGGACTGGTGCAAATAAATTGTGCTTTGAGACAGATCTGGCAAATACATATTTCTTTCATGGTGAGAGTCATCTTTAAAAGACCGAAATCATTTTGGCAATCATATTTAAAGGGAATGGGTACCCACCACAATCACCATGGAGGGTCCTGTGAATAATGGTTATGGCCAGAGATGGACACGAAACAAACATTTTTTGTTTCCGTGATTCGTTATTTGTTTTGTTATGTAACGAAATGACAAACGAAAATTGTGATGAAAATGGAACAAAACGAACAGAACCACGGAAATTGTGTTTGTTACGTTTCATTTTTGTTAATGGCAACGCGCAATGAAATGAGCTGTTTTAAATGTTAAAAAACGCCCTGGACATCCATAAAAATGTAGCAATAATTATTTATACTGTCTGATAATACCTACCAGGGGGGTTGGGGTCCTTAAAACGTGCTCTTATGTCTTTTCTCAGATCACTGTATTTTTTTCCTTTAAGGGGAGTTAGGGGACATCGACCCAAAATGACTCCCAGATGCCTAATATTGATTTCTCGGGTATTAAAACGCCCTGGACATCCATAAAAATGCAGCGATAATGCAATAATTATTTGAAATTATTACCTACCAGGGGGTTGGGGTCCTTAAAACATTTGTTTTTGTCTCCTCCCAACGCGATGTATTTTTCTTTTCCCTTTAAGGATGACAAAATGGATGCCGCCACTCCAGCCACAACATGGAGGCAAGCCATGTGATGGGATCATGTAAATTCTTGGACAACTTCAACCAATAGCATGCCCAGGTTGTAGACTGGGCAGGTCTGGCAGCCACAGAGGGCATAAAAAGTTCTGGCAGCCCCCGTCCTCCTTGGAGTCCCCGGGGGGAGTTAGGGTGGGATTGCTGTCTCTGCGACTCTAGCTTCAGTCCTGCAGCCTCCCTGTGTGTGTGTGTGTGTACCTCTCAGTGAGTACCCTCCCCTGCCCCGCAGTGCAGTCACTCTGCTGCTGCCTTGCACCCTGGGCATCACCCGCCGCTGCCTTTGCAGCCTCCCTGCGTACCTAGTCTATACTGTGTCTCTGCCAGGATCATTTTTAAGTCTTTTTTCCCTCTGGTCTGGGGCGTTGGGGGACGCCCACACACGGAAATGCTTTAAAAATCACGCAAAAAGCGGGTAGAAACGAAAAATGAAAAAACAAAAAACAAAAATGAAAATTTTCCAAAAATTCACGAAAAACAGAAATGAAATGAAACGGACCTCTCAACGACAAATGAAAAACCAAAACACCATTTTTTAATTTGTGCCCATCTCTAGTTATGGCCAACAATATTTTCCAATCAGCCTCCCCTTCTCTCGTCTCTCTAGCATTGTGCGGACAGAGATCAGAAAGATGGCCTCTAAAATATTCTCCACAAACTGAGACATTATGAGAACTGTAGTTCAAAACATGAAATGTTCTCCCTCCTCTGCTTGGGCAGCACTCTGATGATTCTCTCAAGAAATCTTGGCTACAGTACCAGGTTAAGATAAGTTAGGGTATTTTTTGTGGTTGTCATGATTTCTGTAAAATTAACATAGGATAAAACTGCCATCCATGCTCAAAACTGGCATTTTCCTATATAGAAAGCTAAGGCACATGCACACATGCACACACAAGGAGACAGTGCACATCTGCAGCAGCACAGGCAGATTGACCAGGAGGACACGTATAACACATCCAGTGCTACTGATCTGACCTATTCATGAAACAAGATAAAAGCTAACTACATACTGCACTTTCTATTGCACAATTGAAATGCAGACATTGCCTCTTAGTCCAAGAACATCTGAGCACCCAGCGTTGGGAATCACTGTGTTAAACTGTCTTGGAGCTGGAACTATGAGCTGGAGGAATATGAAAGAATTTTTGGGAAAGGATCCCAAAAGAGGACAGGCTGACAGACGTTGTAGGTCAGAAACCAGAATTCAGGAGAATAACATAGGCTAGCAATATTCTCTAGCTAGATAGTGGTGTCATGCACGTACATGTCTTGGCAACAATGAAATTCTGCAAGCTGTTGTACAAAACTGGCTGATTTGGTAACAACTGGCATCATTTGATTTCAAGAAAAGCAGGATTCCCAGTTCTGATTTTTTATTATTGTTGGTTCATTCATTTTTCATCATTCTCAGCTCTTTCAGCCTCTTTCACTGAAAGAGTGAATGGTCTTTGTGGGTTATTCCTCTGTCTGTTGGTTGCTGCTGTTCATGCTTTGTCATACCTGAGGCTGGGGAAACATTCACCTTTGCTTCTCATCGTATTGCACAGATTTCTTAATATCCACCCAAGTGCAATGCTTGCGTTTTCCAGCAACGCTGCACACAACTCATCCCGGCTGTGCAAATCATGCCAAGAATAGCTAGTTTCCCTTTCCTTCTGTTTCTCCCAAAATGCATTGCCCAGTAATTCAAACAGAGAGGACATATTTATCCATATGATGCACAAGGCTGACAGCTGAGTGCTACTAAGAAAATTTAGCAGAGGAACTGGAATAGCATCAAGATCATCAAGAGGAAGAAGGCACGGTAAGAAGGCACCTAACAGCAGAAGGGAGGGTCGCCACTAACACACCACCCCAAGAGAGGATAGGCATCTCCAAAACAAGGGAGGACAAAGTGAGACATGTTAATCTACAGGGAAAAATTGGGAAATTAGACATCACAGTTTTTATCTAAACAGAATTACAGTATAAGCCACCTGAAAGGGGAAAAATATGAGTAACTCCGGTCCCACGTCCCTTTGAAAGCAGTTTAAATTACCAGATGAACTGTGTCGAAAAATGGCGTCCCCACGGCCACCAGGTAATAATCCCTTAAGTGAGGTTTCTGTGACTCGCTAAAGAGGTAGGGAAATTTTTGCTTCGCTTTGAAGATCCAGCTTTTAAGGAGGCAGATGCCATGGGACCACACAGATGATCTGGGTTTCTTTTTCTTTCTTTTTTCATAGCACCGACCGGCTGTTCCTGGGGCCGATGGGCTATGTTTTTTTTAATTGCTTTTCACCTTCGAAGAAACAGGAAGCTCTATCTGGTCCTACAAGTTTTCATTTTTCCCAGGCAAGTAGTCTGTTTTTTTCAAATGCTAGCGCCACCTGCTGGCCAAGGCAGCTGAACTGCACTTTAAAATTTAAAAAACAGCTTTTGACATGGGAACTCCTGTCCCACTTATTCAATCATGTGATGGGACAAAGAGGAAAAGCCGGACCTGCAGAAGATCAGGATCGAAACCCAGGTGTGACCACGGCCTTAAGTGACCTATTTGTCTGGCAAGTCTGCTTTCCAGATGCTACTCATTATGGATGGTCACCCTCAAGGACTCTGATATACCTTATGGTTCTTTTTTCCTTAAGACAGATCTGAATCCAATTAGGCCTCCCAACAAAACTGTCGTGTCAGTAAATGTACATTAACATTGGGCCTGTCCAGGATGGCCATTTTGAATGTGGGATGGATTGGCGTACAAACGGTTTCCTGAGTTCAGGGGGAGAAACTAGGAGCCATCTGGCCCAACAGCAAACAAACCCTTTTTGCCCCATCAGTTGTCAGTTAAGTCCTTCCCCTGATCGTCTGTGGAGGATCAGGGGAAGTGATATTATTAATTTGTTTACATTGCTCCTCTTTCCACAAGTGCCGTTCCATTTTCTCTTCCCCTCATTGCTTCCCACTTTCTCTCTCACTCTCTCCAATGCAAGTTGGAGACTGAGGTTGGTGGAGGCTACTGTCTGGCTAAACAACAAGGTTGCCAAAAAGGGATACATTTCCTACTGCTGGGCCAGGAAAGGGCATAACAGCTCTTAAAGGGAGAGGATGGATTGTTCTATGCAGAAACTCTTGTGCATGAGGTCTCCCCCACCCTCCAATTCATCATACACCACACAAACAGTCCAGTGCTGGAACCATTCAAGAGAACTGAATTGGCCAACCATCTGTCAGATCTGCTTGGATTTAGATTCATGCCTTGAGCAGGGGGGTTGGATTCTATGGCCTTATAGGCCCCTCCCCCTTCCAACTCAATTGTTATATGATTCTATGATAGCCATATTCCAATGTGGACAGGTGTCAAAGGTTCGCCACCACTAGCTTTTGAGTGAACATAACAATGAACAATGAATAACAATGAACAAGAGATGTCTTATGAGGAACGGCTTAGAGAGATGAGAATGTTTAGCCTTGAAGAAGAAGAAGAAGAAGAAGAAGAAGAAGAAGAAGAAGAAGAAGAAGAAGAAGAAGAAGACTGATGTGGGATATGATAGCTATGTTTAAATATTTGAAAGGATGTCATATTGAAGAGGGAACAGGCTTGTTTTCCATGGCTTCAGAGACTAGGGGCACTTTTACATGACCCCTAAGATCCGTTGGTCACTTAAATTCGGACCAGAGATCTTAGGGGTTTGTTGCTCTTTGTGCGTCCCCACCCCTCCGCACTTCCTGGCTGCTGGCTGTGTGAGGGGAGGGAGAATAAAGGGACAAAAGAATAAAGGCTTACCTCCCGGTGCCGGTGGAAGCTGCCGGGAGCCCCGTCACTTCCTGGTTCCTTCTCTTAAAGGGGCGGGAGGCAAAAAACAACAACATAAAGAAGCGAGGAGAGCCCGGCAAATCCGCATCAAGATTTTTCACGCTTGGAGAGCAGGTACATGAAAAGTGCGCTGGGACCCGCTTAGGTGGGCGTGGTCGCACTTAATTTTCCGTAAATTCCGGAGCTGGTGGGTAAACAATTTTAAGCTCTGGAGCTGGGAGCCATTTGCGGCGGAGTTTAGGGGTCGTGTAAAAAGGCCCTAGGACTCGGGCAATGGTTTCAAACTGCAGGAAAAGAGATTCCATTTGAACATTAGGAAGAACTTCATGATGGTTAGAGTTGTTCTGCAGGGGAATATGCTGCCATAAAGGAGAGTGGTGGAGCCTCCTCCTTTTGGAGGTTTTTAAGCACAGGCTGGATGGCCACCTGTCGGAAATGGGGGTTCCTGCATGGCAGGGAGTTGGACTGGATGGCCCTTGAGGTCACTTCCAACTCTATGATTCTATGTTTCTATGATAAGCGGAAGATGAATCATAAAATGGAAATATGAAGTATGAAGGACAACTGGGGACACAGGCAGAGGCCTAACTCTCCATCCTCACCTTCAGTTTGTTGGCCTGGGAAGTGGAAAGAAAGGATATAGTTTGGCTTATTGGAAGGACTATGTGGTAAAATCAAGAGTTCCAACTGTGTAGGGCTCCCCCGAGACTCTCTTGATCACTCTCATGGTTGGGGCAAACACCAGCATTTGTGTCTTCTTCACGATACCTTCAGTTTTATAAAGTCTGCCAAGGGCTGTGGGCATGACCAGAATGCTAAACCACATGCAAGAGTTATTTCCTACCCTTCCATATACAATTGTGCATACTTCATGCTGTGAAATTCAACATTCCACTCTCCTATCCAGTCCCTCCACAGGTTTTCATCCTCCCTCTCCAGCTAAAACTAACATTCTTTATCGGGACCCAAGCAGGCAAAACAAGTAAAAAGATCTCATCAGTTGACTTTGACTGCCAGAATGTGTGTGCATGCAGCGCTGCAGCGCAATGTTTTGCTTCCCCAAAACCAACATACATGGCTGACCTTTGAAACTTTTAAAGGGACAAAAAGAAAATCAAGGCTACACTTCAACTAATACCATGCTGTGATTGTTCCCCTCCAACACCTCTGCCACTTATTCTTTCCCCTCTTGATGAAATCAGAGACAGGGAGGAAAATCTGCCATGCTGGAAGAGATTTTAAGACAAAATGGCAAGGCTTGCAAATTCCCATCGCTGCAATTGCTCCTCAAATTGGCCAATAAAGGGGAAATAGAGATATCAGACTGAAAGATTAATGTCATCCTCCATTGGGCAACACAGAGATAGAAGAATAAGTTGCTTAGGCAAATCTCACTTTTCTCAGAATAATTTCCCTCCTGCTGCCATCAGTATCCCCAAGAAAAATCTCAGGAACTTAAGAGGGCTTAAAAAGATGCTTTATATGAAGGCGTTATGACAATTTTGTGCAGAACAAAAGACAGCAAGTATAAGAGTGCTTCCAGGTTCTGGGAACAAATGGAGACGTTTCTTGCACACGTACAGAACTTCTTCACTAAAAACGAAACAGCCCTACCCCTTGTTCTTTTCCTTTCCTATTCTTTGCTTTTCATCTTTTTCTTCTCCTCCCTCCTCCCTCTGTTCTGTACTGTGATGTCGAGACTCGAGAGCAAGAATTCACGAGTACAATATACATTTACACTCCTCCCTTGAGTTGCACAGGTTGAAGCAACATGGCTTTTGTTATACGTGGCTCACCAAACACTCAATAAATAAACAAATAAACCCTAAATGCACACACGTACCACACACAATGCACCATGCACCACACACACACACACACACACACACACACACACACACACACACACACACACACACACACACACACACACACACACACACACACACACACACACACTGCTGCTATTAATCTCCAGGAGATGGCTTGAAAAAAGTAGTTTTCACACTTTCCAAAATCCCTGTTGGTGGTATGGAACTCCTCAGTTGAAATGCAGTGGCCCATTGGCCCGGGGAAACCTCTCTCCTGGGCCCACAGGTTGAGAACCACCGATCTCGAACCCTCAGAATAAATGTTTCCAGTTGCATAAGTATGTAGAGCAGTGTTCCCCCAGATGTTCCTGGACTGTAACTCCCAGAAGTCTTCATCACTAGCTGAGCTGGCCAGGAATTCTGGGAGTTGCAGTCCAGGAACATCTGGGGACCCACATGTTGAGAACCACTGGTCTAGATGCACAGAAGATGATGCATTCATTGACTGAACTATTTATCTGAGCTTGAAGAAAGCAAGGATGGAGATTAAGGGGCTAGCCTCCTCTATTTCCTTAGACGTTTAACTTAAACCTCTACGATGGCTGGAAGGTGGCTTTGATCTCCATAAATTCTGATAGGAACTGAACCTATCCACCTCTCTCAGGTTACTATGCCCATCTCCAAAGGATGGTGGCACATTTCTCAGCAATTTAAAGGGATCCCATCGAGAAATGAGAACAAGGGTCTTTGAAACTATATAGATTTGAGCAGGTAGAGAAGAATGATTTATTATGTTTTCTTTCTCTTATTCGTATATGGGAGATAACACAGATACTATACACGGGGCTTATATGTGAATGCACATAAAACTGATCTAGACTGGAAATCATAACCATAATAAAACCTGTGGCCAAGTTCAATTCTGACTCATGTTAAATTGACCTCAACTGGAAATCATAACCATAATAAAACCAGTCATCAAGTTCGATTCTGACTCATGGTGACATTGTCCAAGGCTTTCTAGGCATGAACACTCAGAAGTGGTTTATTGTCCTGTTCTTCTGGGGATGTTCTGGTGCTGTGCAGGTTGCCAAAGGCTACAGAAGCTGACTAGTCTGTGAAAAATATAGCAGGGTGCTCCTGCTGCCGTTTCCCCATCCCATCTTCGTGTGGCATAAACTGCCTGGTGAACTAAACATCAGAATGAGAACGGAGTCAACGGTGAACCTGGGACATCATATAAACTGAGATGCTGCTCTTCCCTAGAGAGAAACATCAATGTTGTCCCAGAGGAATGCACCATAGCAAAGACAGATGGGGCTTGTTTATGTCTAAATTGTCTTTTTGTGTTTCTAGGGGCCTTGCGTTTAGAAATCAGTGCTTGTTGCTGTTAATAATGAATGTGCATTGTCCGTTTATTTACAACCCACAACCCTTTTCCCAGAGACTTCCTCAAGGCATAATTGTTTTCTATTTAAAGAAGAACAATTCGTCTGTTTGTCAAAAATGCAATTTTCCCAGAAGTTCTGGGCGCAGTCTGAATCGCAAGCAGGGGAGGAGGATTTACTCAGCCATGGAAGTAACACATTTTTGTGAGTGTGTGTGTGTGTGTGGGGGGGAATTGAAAATAATAATAAAAAGAGAAATGGGCGAAGATTAAGACTCCGGGGGGGGGCATTTCAGGAGTGCATGTTTTAGGGATATGACATATACATGGGGAAAGGGATCATTTTATGTGCCTGAACTCCATGGGTTCATCTCAAGATCTGAATCCGAACACAGAATATACTGTGCTTATGTGACCTTTTTAAGGATAAAGTTGGTGAGAACCTTAGCAGTCAAAGTGGCAAGAGTAGCTCTGGAATCTTCAGCTCTCCTGCTCTTTCTGATTCAAACCTCTTACTCACAGCCCTGTTCTTTCTCAGTTCCCAGTTCAGGGAAAACATTCTACCTGTCCAATATGACAATGGAACCAATGACCTCAGGAGGTGGAGAGAGCTCCAACACCTGAGGCATTCGAGAGAAAATTGGTCAACCATGTGTCAAATATGCTTTGATTTGGCTTCCTACCTTGAGCAGGGTGTTGAATTCCAGGGCTTTATAGACCCCTTCCCACCAAGTGATTGTATGGTTTATAAATAGTACCCAGAAAACCTATAAAGCGGTGATACTGAAAATCTCTCTTTGATATTGTGTTGAAACAGACAGGAGCAGAACCAAGTTTTATATTAAGCCATCTATTTTTAGGAAAGGGTAGAAGCTAAAATGAATCAGACATTTGGAATTTGAAACTCCATTCTCAGTATTGGTTTCTGTTAACATATATTCCAAATGAAATGGCATCTGCTGAAACCTTAGCTTCCCATTTGCCATTCCTTAATTTCCCTGAATTCAATATACCTCAACTGAATTTGTTTACATTTGCAAAAAAGAATGCAATGCAAGGCCGTTTAAGGTCAGGACATCTTGAAGTAAGAGCATGACTTCCTTTAGTGTAGTCAGTCAGAAGTAGAGTAGGCTCCTTTGAATCAATGGGACTCTTGATGGAGCGGACACACCAAATCCCTACTGTTTTAATGGGCCTTCTCTAGCATGCCTTATTTATTTATTTATTTATTATTTATTTTATATATTATTGTATTTATACCCCGCTTATCTTTCGTACGAAACTCTAAGCGGCTTACACGGACGAACAAGCGCCAATAAACACAAACAATAATTATAAATTTACAACAAATAACTAAACAATTAAAACCCGGTGCATCCAAAACCCGGCAGCATAATAGCTATCAACCAAGCACACACATAACATAAGACACTTAACATGGTTGCTTGGGCATTAAAGATGGCGGGACGTAATGGGAAAAGAAGGGGGAAAAAGGGGGTTCAGGGCTACAAAACCATCCTCTCGAAATAAATAAGTTTTTACAGCTTTTCGAAAGGCCAAGGGACTCTGCAGAGCACACTCAAGGGATGGAATTCCATAGGGAGGGGGCTGCCAAAAAGCCCGGTTCCGGGTGATCGATCTCCGGGCTTCTTGAGGGGTGGCAACCCGCAGCGAGTTCTGCAGGTCGGGCCGAGGTGGATCGCTGAGCGATACGCTCTGTCAGGTAGTCCGGTCCCAAGCCATGGAGGGTTTTATAAACTAAATCCAAGACCTTGAATCTAATCCGGGCCGCAGCGGGCAGCCAGTGCAAGCGGGCCAGGGCTGGGGTGATGTGGTCGCACCAGCCACCAGCCTGGCACCACATTCTGCACCCACTGCAGACGCCGGAGAAGAGTCAAGGGCAACCCCATGTAGAGGGCGTTGCAGTAGTCCAGCCTCGAGATCACCAGTGCCTGGACCACTGTTCTCAGAGAGTCACCGTCCAGGTACGGGCGGATCTGGGCAATCTGGCGAAGATGGTAATATGGCTTCCTGGTAACCGAGCCACATGGGCCTCCATGGTCAGCGCCGGGTCCAGGACCACTCCCAGATTCCGTGCCCTTTCCACAGGCTGGAGGGAAACTCCCCCCAGAGAGGGAAAAGGGCCACCATACCCAGATGGCGAGCCCCCAAAGAACATGACCTCCGTCTTCTCAGGGTTGAGCTTAAGCCTGTTCGCCCCGGTCCAAGTCAGCATGGCATCCAGGCACCCATCGAGGATCTTCACAGCTTCCACTGCAGAGGTGGAAAAGGAGAGATAGAGCTGCGTGTCATCAGCGTACTGATGACTGCACACTCCAAAACTCCTAATGACCCCAGCCAACGGCCTTACATAGATGTTAAACAGCAACGGCGAGAGCGACGACCCCTGCGGGACCCCACAAGGGAGAACCCACGGGGCTGACAGCTCCCCCCCATGCTGAACATACTGGGGACGGCCCTCCAGGAAGGATCGGAGCCAACTGCGAGCAGTGCCCCCGATTCCAACCTCAGAGAGCCGATCCAGTAAGATACCGTGGTCGACGGTATCAAAGGCCGCTGACAGATCCAGGAGGACCAACAGGGTAGAGCAACCCCTGTCGGCTGCCCGGAGCAGGTCATCTTGCAGGGCGACCAAAGCTGTTTCAGTCCCCTGACGGGGCCTGAACCCTGACTGGCATGGATCGAGGCACTGCCGGTCCTCAAGGTATGACTGCAGCCGGACCGCCGCCACCCTCTCGATGACCTTGCCCATAAACGGGACGTTAGCGATCGGACGATAGTTGGCTAAATCGTCCGCCGCAAGGCCCAGCTTCTTGAGGATGGGCTTAACCACCGTCTCCTTCAAACGAGAGGGAAAAACCCCCTCGCTGAAAGAGGCGGTGGCGATGGCAGAAGCCCATTCAGCCATGGTCCCGCTGGCAGCTTTAATAAGCCAGGAGGGGCAAGGGTCGAAAAAAGTGGACGCCGGCCGGCAGTGCGCCATAGCCCTGGAGGCCTGGAAGCTCCTCCAACTGAGGAGACGAAGGGACCAGCAACCGGGGATGCCGGGGCAGTGCTACCGCAATCAAAGCCGGCACGGATGGCCTCAATCTTAGATCTAAAAAGGCTGCAAATTCTCACTTCAGTAGTAGGAGGCCTAGCCAGACTAGGATTGGTGAGGTCCCGAACCACCCGGAAGAGCTCCGCCTGGCGGTTCGAGGCCTCACCAATTCTCACGGAGAAAAATGATGACTTGGCTTCCGTGATCGCGTTGGAATAGCGACTAGTCTGGGAGTCAACAGCAGCCTTACTACTTGCCTCCGGGTTTTCTCCAGCTGCGCTCTAACCTTCTCCTCACCTGCTTCATTGCCCGGAGCTCCCCGTAAACCACGGTTAGGGGCGATCCGGTCTATGAAACCAGTGGTTGGCCACAACCTCAGCGCCAGTCAGTCCACCAGAAAGCTCCCCGAAGACCTCCTGGAATCGCTGGGGGTCCATCAGTCTACGGGGGTGGGCCAAGACAGGAGGCCGCTGGTCCCCGCGAGGGGGGGCCGTGATCGCCAGGGAAAAGGAAAGCAGGTGGTGGTCCGACCATGACACAGGTAAGGGGATAAAATCCCCCACCTCCAGACTCGAGGTCCCCGACATGGAGGAAAACACCAGATCCAGGGTATGGCCTGACCTGTGGGTGGGACATACAACATGCTGGGACAGACCCATGGAAGCCATGGTTTCCATGAATTCCAGAGCTGCACCGGAAAGTCCACCGCCAACATGCACATTGAAGTCACCCGCCACTAAAAGGCGCGGGGACCTCAAAAGTGCAGCCGCGATGAACTCCGCGAGCTCTGGTAGGGATTGGGCTGGGTTGCGGGGAGCACGGTAGCCCAGCACAATGCCAAATCTGTCCCGCTGCCCCACTGACAAGTGAAGGCATTCTAAACCCTGGCTAACCAATGTCGAACATGTAAAGAATCCCGATGGATGATGGCGACCCCCCCTCCCCTCTGTCCCCCCAACCTTCCCACCCCCTGAACCAGATACCCAGGTGGGCAAAGCTGGGAGAGCGAGGCCCCCCATCATCACCCACCCAGGTCTCGGTAATGAAGGCCAGGTCAGCCCGCCCATCAAAGATGACATCATATATGACGGGGATCTTATTGTGGACTGACCTGGCATTCAACAGGAGACAGGAAAGGCTGGGGGCGCTGGGGGAGTGATTCCTGGACACGAGACAGGGAGCCGGGGGGTCAGAACGAGGGACAGGCACAAGTTGCCTGACCCGTGTTCTCAACCGACTAACCCCACGGCTACAAGCGTACCGCCCACGGCCCGACACAGTTGGTTATGAGTCCCTGCGGACATGGCTTTAACAAAATACACAAATCTAAGTTACAATATAAGATCAACAACTAAACACTCCTACAATAAAAACACCCAAAATACAGCAGATACAATAATAAATAATAAGTAAGCAAACAACAATAAATAATAAATGACCATAAAAGATATAACCGCTTTTTGGAATCGTGGGAGAGGCTAGATAGGGGGAAGGAGGAAAGGACTAAGGACACCATAAAGGACTAAGGAGGGAAAAGGGGGAAAGAGGGGACACCCAACAGTCCGCAGCATGGCCCCCGCCCAGGTGACAAAGGCAGCAGTACACTGGCAGCCGGCCTGCCATCTCAGATGGTCTCCGATTGTTGCACCCGTTCCACTACCCCAGATGATAAACGACAATGGCACCCCGACAGCCAAAATGCCGCCGCGCGGTGCACAAGGCCATGCCGGATAGTCTATCAGACCGTCCTTCCTTACCCCGGAGCTGGTGATCGATAGGGGAGCCAACGGGTGAAGCGTCGAAGATCCATCCCCAGACCCACCCCCGATTCCGCAGCAAGACAACTAAATATGGTCAACGGCGGCACACCGTCGCCGAGACAGAGCGCGACTGGCCTGCCGCAAGATGGGAAACCGTTCCCGCTCCAGGTCCGGAACACAGGTTGGAGAGGGCACTGAGCGCCGCCATATCGGCTCCCAGCAAGGCGGCGCCCAGGCAATCGCCGGCAGCCGAATTGCTGCCCGAATCCAAGGCGGCAGATGGAAAAACCACCACTACAAGTGGAAGGCGGGATGGAGAACCACCAGAGCTCCCCACTCCGGGTCCAGGTCCGAGTCGGACGGGAGGTGGTCGAGGGGAAAGCCGAGCGCCGCCATGTCGGTTCCCAACAAAATGGCCCGGGCAATCACCGGCAGCCGGATTGCTGCCTGAGACCAAGGCAGGCACAGAACTCGCCGCAAATGAGAGGGAGGCGGGGTGGGAGGCCTCCAAGATCTCCTCTCGAGGTCCGGGTGGCAGCTGGAAGAAAACGCCAGGCGCCGCCGTGTCAGCTCCCAGCAGAACGGCGCCAAGGCAGTCACTGGCAGCCGGAATACTACCCGAGACCGAGGCGGGCAATGAAGAACCCGCTGCAAGCGAGAGGAAGGCGGGGTGGAAAGCCGCCAGCAGTCTCCTTTCCAAGTCCGGAAGGCGGCCGGGAAAAACAGTGAGTGCCGCCATGTCGAACCCCCGCAAAGCGGCGTCCAGGCAGTCACCGGCAGCCGAGTTGCTGCCCGAACCCAAGGCGGCAGATGGAAAAAACCACCGCAAACGAAGGGGGAGGCGGGATGGAAATCCGCCGAACTCCCCACTCCGGGACCGGGGCGGACGGGAGGTAGCCGAGCCGGTCATTCCCGAGCCCTCAGGACCGTCGGGAGGGCACCCCGCACCACCGGCGAGTCCACCGGCGAGTCCACGGGGAAGACCCCTCAACCCCCTCAAAAGGACAGGAAACCCCACGTAAATAAGTGGGGAAAAGGAGGAGGGATGGATAAAAGAAAAAAAAAATAAAAGGAAAGGAAAAGGGAAGGGGGGGACGCCCAGCAAGTTAAGCCGGACAACAACAGTCCGTCTACCCAGATTCTGAGCCCCCTTAAACCCCCCTAAAAACCCCATAACCCCATAACCCCCCGACTAACCTCTCCAAACATCTCCGGCGGAACAAAATTAAAAGAAAACCAAAAATTCAGGCAGCAAGGTCCCAAAAAACGAAAAAACGCTTGGATGCAGGAGCGAAGACGAAAGGGAGTTGCTGCCGCCCGCCATCTTGAGTTTAAGCAACTGGATTTCATAGAATTATAGGAAGATGAAGTTGGAAGGGGTCTACAAGACCATCAAGTCCAACCCCTTGCTCGAGGAATATAGATCAAAGGATCTCTGCCAGGTGGTTCTGCACATGTGTCTTGAATGCCCCCAGTGTTGGAGCAATCACCACCGTCATACTGATCTAACAGTTAGGAAGTGTTTCCTGATGTTCATCCAAAATATGGCTTCCTGTAACTTGAGCCCATTCTTGTGTGTCCTGCAATCAGGGATGATCGAGAACAGATCCCAGCTCTCCTTTGTATGACAGCCTCCATAGTATAAGGCAAGATGATGGACTATTTGGAAAGTCAAAAGATAAATGTTCTCAACTCTTGCTCTAAGACGACGATGCTGTGAAGGCATACAGAGGTCAGCAATCTCTGTGGTTCACCATTTTCTGCTGACTTGCTACAAATTGTTGCAGCTTGGAGTACTTTTGATATGGATGCTATTCAGCCAGCCAACCATGTAATTTTCTATAATCTTCTGTTGCATTCTTTGTCTGCTGAAGTAAAGTAACTCAGTATACACAGAGTTGCTTGAAGTTCTCACTTCCTTGTCCCCTGGATGCCTTCAAAAGGGGATTGGACAGATTACTAGAGGAAAGGTCCATCACAGGTTACAAACCATGATGGAGATGTGTTATCTCCAGACTTAAAACTAGGGTACTTCTAGAGCCAGATGTAGAGGAGTGGTATCAGGAGACTGATATCTAGTCTTGTCCACTCCCAGAAACATTTAGTGGGGCCACTGTGAGATACAGAAAGCTAGACTAGATGGGCCTTTGGCCTGATCCAGCATGGCTCTTCTTATGTTCTTTTGTAAATCTGTTGTACTCTGCAACCCAGAAGGTTCCTCTAAGCCTATATATTCTGTTATTCTTTCTACCTTATATGTATGGTACTTTTTTTTAATTCATATGGTGGAAACACAGTTGGAAAATGAGTTTATTATTGTGTGCACTGGGATGGAGGCTCCCTGTCGCTCCAGATGTTACAGTGAAGAAATCCATCAGCCTTAGCCAACAACTTGTGCTGTTGAGTTGGAACTTATTTGTAGTGACTCTAATAGAGCTTTCAATGTAAGTAAGACATTTAAAGAGGAATTTGACCAGTTCTACTTCTCAGTATATTTACATGGCCAGATGGAGATTTGAACCCTCTTCTCCAGAGTCCTAGTCCACCCCTCTATCCACTACACCACACTGGGAATCCTTGGGTAGTTGACCTCTAAATATCTTCGTCAACTCTACCAGGATATTTTTCTAAGATGAATTTCAAAAGTCTTTCACGATGGATTCCAAATAGTGGGCAATAAAGCACAACATGTACCAAGTTCTCGACGGATTTATTATCACAAGAGCAGACTCTCTTATGTTATGGGGATTGTGTATAACGGCCCTTTAGATTGGCAAGTGGTAGCATATCAAAACGAGCCCGAGTAAATGCTCTAAATATCAGGTTCTGAAGACAACTAAGGCTTCTACTTCACATCCATCTCATCATTGTTCGCGGTCCCGCTTGGGACTGGTACAAAGTAATCTAACCGCATATCCATTGTGGGACAAGGGGAGTTCATCCTGACCACGCCCCCTAAACTGCAATTTATGTGGGATGAGAGATTCCCCTCCCTGGCCTCAGGAATCTGCTCATCATGCTTCTCATTCTAAGATGAGTGTCCGTGAGGTAAGGCTCATCACGCAATGTGTCATTCTCAATCTAGTGGCAGGAGTGTGAAGTGCCATTCACCAGTACATTCCCTATGGAGTCAGCAACGCAGTGCAGAGAGATTAAAAGACAAATGCCTCAAACTTTACTCCGTAACGCATTGAAGGCAAGTCTTCGGAGAATCAAAACATCAAAAAAGGAAGGTTGGGGCTGGAAAAAAATGAAGAACAAAGGCATGGAATTTCACATCTCATTGCAGAATGAGGACATGCAGTAACAGTCATGCCGGTATCATCCATCACACCCATGCGTACACGGGAACAGGGACAGAACTGGAAAAAGACCACGTGACCGCAACCGACATCAACACGCAACAAACTTCCTCCCAGGACGAGAATGGACGGGAAGTAACCGTCTAAGAAGAGAACTGCATCATCTTCATTCCCGACTTGTGAGATCACCCAGAAAGAGTTGGCTGGCTGCCGTTGGACCTTGTCTTGAAATGTCAACGTTCTTCCGGTGCACTTATGGGAAAACAGTGATAAATCAAATGACCCATGAACTGGCTAGTTCATGTCCGGTCTTGGAGACCTTCACAGTGGGCAGCTCTTGGGGTGCCTTTTTCTGTCACATCGAGAAATTCAAATGACTTGAAATGACCCAAACGCCAGAGGGGAATCTCAGCCAAATGTGCAAAGAACTGGAAACAGCCCTGCAGCACGCTGAGCTTGTTCACTGCCCATTTTATTAGCAGTCTGTTCACTGCATGCTATTTTCCCCTGGATCAGCTCTTTCGTGCTCCAAATGTTCTCTCCATCTTCCCCCAACTCTCATTTCATAAGTCATTGCAGCCTCTTAACCTTCCGGCAGCTTGCTCTAGGATATTGTCCTCCTATCTCGGAGAGTCACCAGCATCCTTTTGGTTTAACAAGGTTATAACAGGCTTGTAATCTGGAGGTATGGTTCTAAGAAATCATGCTGTACTGATCTGTTATCATTGTTCTTGTTGTTGCTGCTGTTGCTTAAACATGCTTGCAGATGGAATGCATGAGAGGGATGCATTTTCCCTTGAGTTCCCTCCCCTGCTTTAGAAATCTTATTCCCTAATCTTGACTGAATGGGAGGAAGATGACCAGGCTTGATTGATCCCTGTGAGAACCATGTCCTCCAAACTGTTCAGAAGCAGGGCCACCTGCTCTGAAGACTGTGCAGAAACAAGGTGTGATGTGGCCTGACTGCTTTTGCTGCCAGCAAAAACTGACACCATGAAACTGGAGAGTTTTGGGGTGGAATCCAGCTGCTAATTGCCAAAGAAGACTGTGGCACACAGGTGGTACCCTCTGCAGTTACTCCAGCGACCTCTGGCTCATGGCCGCACAATCTAGAGAGGATCCTGATAGAACATATGGAGTTTATACATGGGCAGTGAGATAGTGAACATTCCTTTGAGAACTGGAAGTGGTGGCACCATGCACGCAGCAGGATCTTCCATGTGTTTGGGTAAAAACAACAGGGTTTGGGCTCTTACTTGCTGTGGAGTTGCACATATTGTCAAATTTCAACTTTTTATTCCCTTTCAGTTGGTTCTGCTGAATGGTGCTGGTGGGAATTAGAGATGGGCACGAAATGAGCGATTTTTCATTTTTGTTTTTTCGTTTCGTTACGCAACAAAAACAAAATGAATTTTTTTAAAAAACAAAACGAAAACGAAAATGAAACGACCAAATTTGCCATGTTTTTCATTTTCGTTGCAGCAGATGCATTGAACTAAAAAGAATGCTAACAAACAGCAATTTTTCGTTTTCGTTTTTTTGTTTCATTACCTAACGAAACAAAAATGAATTTTTTTTGCAAAAAACATCATGAAAATGAAAACGAACCGAAACGGACCCTAAATGACCAAACGACAAACGCAACAACATTTTTTTGAGTCGTGCCCATCTCTAGTGGGAATTACAGCTTCATAATGTTTGGCAAGCTATAGATTCATCACCAACTCCTGAAAAGTATGGGCAAAATGAATAAATGAGCAGAATGAGGCGATAGCTGAAATACAAGGGGGGGGGGCAAAACAAACAAAGGCTCTTAAAAACTAACTCATTCAACTTGGTTTCAACATTTGTGGATGGTGTTATTCTTTTTTTAAATGCCATCAGGCCAACTCTGATTTAGGATGACCTCCAAAATGTCCTCCTCCCAAAAGCCCTGCTCAGATCTTGCAAACACCAGCCTGTGGCTTGCTTGGTGGAAAAACTTCTTAGCTGTTAGAGCAGTATGACAATGGGAACAATTACGTTGGGTGGTTATGAATGCTCCAATGCTGGAAACATTCCAAGAGAACATTGGACAACTATCTGTCAGATCTGCTTTGATTTGGATTCCTGCCCTGAACAGGGGGTTAGACTTGATGGCCTTAGAGGCCTCTTCCATCTCCAATATTCCATGATTCTGTGGTTCCATGAGTCAATCCATTATCTATTTGCAATTCTTTCCCAGCAGCCTGCCCTTTTTCCCTACCATTATTGGGTCCATGCTCTGGTCACCCATGGATCTCCAGCCAGCCCAGGAAGCTTGCAAGGGAAGTGGCAGTAGCCATCCACTGCTTCTGCTTCCCTTGCAGTGAGAGCCTGCCCATTGGGTGACATGCCCACTTATCCAGGTGCAGGGCTACAGCCCATGAAAACCTCTGCTAGATAGGTCATTGATCATCTTCAAGGTGCCACCAGATTCTTTAGGAAGAATCCTCTTCGCCTGTTGCACACACACAATGTCCTGCCATTTGTGCAATGGAACATTTCCCACAGTTTCTGCAAGGAGGCATCCAGGACCTTCTTGCATGGATGTAAACCCTGCTGGAATCATTGAGGGAAGGATCAATCACTTTCTAAGGAGCCAACCAGAGCCCTACAAATGTAATATGGCTCAAAGTGCACCTAAAATACAAGCACAAGTTCTCAAATGTCTTTTAATATGTGGATTGTACAAAAAAGGAACCAGGGATTCTATACAATTTATTTTCCCTTATCCACCAACTGGATAATGCCATTATACAAAACGATAGTAAGGCCGCACCTGGAGTATTGTGTAAAATTCTGGTCACTGCATCTCAAAAAAGACATAGTGGAACTAGAAAAGGTGAAGAAGAGAGCGACTGAAATGATTGCTGGACTTGGGTACCTCCCTTATGAGGAAAGGCTAAAATATTTGGGGCTCTTTAGTCTGGAAAAAAGGCACCTGAGGGGGGAATATGATTGAAATGTACAAAATAATGCAGGGCATGAGTCAGGTGGATAGAGGGACACTCTTGTCCCTCTCACAAAATACCAGAACTAGGGGACATCCACTCAAATTGAGGGTTGGGAGAGTGAGAAAAGACAAAGGAATTTTTTTCCACCCAGCGTGTTGTTAGTCTGTGGAACTCGCTGCCACAGGATGTGGTGATGGCATCTGGCCTGGATGCCTTCAAAAGGGGATTGGACAGATTCCTGGAGGAAAAGTCCATCACAGGTTACAAGTCATGATGGAGATGTGTAATCTCCAGGCTTAAAACCAGCATCAGGAGACAGATATCTAGTCTCAAGTGCTCCTAGAGGCATTTGCTGGGGCCACTGTGAGATACAGGAAGCTGGACTAGATGGACCTTTGGCCTGATCCAGCAGGGCTCTTCTTATGAGGTGTGACACTGGTGGCTTTTGTTGGTTTTACAGCAATAGGTTAAAACAGATAACTTTCTCCCACCAAAATTTTAAAAATAAGAATAAATGGACAAGTGCTTAATTGTATATCATATTCACATCCTTGTTCTCAGTTTTGCTTGTTTCAAGATCTTTTCTCCAATGCAAGCTGTAGTTTCTATCAGCACAGCACACTCTGTGGTAATTGTTATTATCTCCCACACAATTTTGATTAGTATTTGCCATTACGTTAGGCCTGTAACCTTTTATCAATCCCCTCATTTATCATCCTGAATGTTAAGGGTGATTTATTATTGTGTGTCCTTTCATTGGTGTTATTGTTCTTTATTACATGCGGAACAAGGTATGTATCTGTTTAAAGAGAGCTCTATTGCCAAGGCCATTGTGGTATCTAAGCTTGAAATATAGAATCATAGAATCATAGAATCATAGAGTTGGAAGAGACCTCAAGGGCCATCTAGTCCAACCCCCTGCCATGCAGGAACCCCATCACAATATTTCCGACAGATGGCCATCCAGCCTCTGCTTAAAAACCTCCAAAGAAGGAGACTCCACCACCCTTTGTGGCAGCATATTCCATTGCCGAACAGCTCTAACTGTCAGGAAGTTCTTCCTAATGTTTAAATGGAATCTCTTTTCCTGTAGTTTGAAACCATTTCCCCATGTCCTAGTCTCTGAAGCCATGGAAAACAAACCAGTCCCTTCTTTAATGTGACATCATTTCAAATATTTAAACATAGCTATCGTATCCCCGCTCAGTCTTCTTTTTGTAAGGCTAAACGTTCCCAGCTCCCTAAGCCGCTCCTCATAAGACATTACCTCCAGACCCTCTATCATTCCGGTCACCCTCCTCTGGACCCGTTCAAGATTGTCAACATCCTTTTTAAATTGAGGTGCACAGAACTGGACACAGTACTCCAGATGGGGTCTTACCAGAGCAGAATAGAGTGGTACTGTCACTTCCCTTGATTTAGACACGATGCTTCTGATGATGCAACCAAGAATTGCATTGGCTTTCCTGGCCGCCGCCTCACACTGCTGGCTCATGTTCAATTTGTGGTCCACCAAGATTCCCAGATCCTTTTCACAGGTACTATTTTCCATCCAGATATCATGGGGCCCTGCAACTGTGTCTAAAAGTGAGGGGTTCACTAGTCTACAAAAGTGAACTTTTTGCAGGCTCCTCGTAGGGCAAACCACAATACAGTGGCAGCTTGACTTACCGTTGCTTTGACAACGGAATAATTTGACTTGCAAATGTTGCTCTCTACTCCACATGACAGGTGACTTTGACAGGTCCGATCTGTCAAAAGTCACCTTTCTTGCACAGCGGGGAGCAGCATTCCCATTGCCACCACCTCTTCCTTCTAGGTTGTTTCCATCTCTGCAAAAGAGATTGAAGCAACCAAGAAGGAGGAGGAGGTGGCCATCGTGCCTTCCTTCCAAACCACCTGGGCTGGCTAAAGTTGCGTCGTTCCCAAGGAATTATGCAAATTTGGGCAGCCCGGACACCTTGCAAGGGAAGCGCTTACCTCCGGGTAAGCTGGAGTTAAGCGCTTGCCTTGCAAGGCGCCCAGGCTGGCTAAAGAGCAGAGGGACTATGGATCTTCGGCCAGCCCAGGTGCCTTGCAAGGAAAGCGGATGCAGTGGATTGCCACTACCACTTCCCTTGAAAGCTTCCCAAGCCGGCTGGAGATCAATGAGTGAGCAGAGCATGGGACCATTGGTCTTTGCGCAGACTTTCCCCCAGTTACCAATGGATAACTGGGGGAAAGCCGAGAAGAGCTCAGTGGCATCCGGTTCGAAACACCTCATCCTCGGGGAATGAGGTTGGAGAGGGTAGAGAATCACATGGAGAAGACATAGCAGGTATTAGCACTGGGAGAATAACGGAATGTGACAGTTTGTCTACTGAAAATAAAAGCTGTCAGGGAAAAAGAACAAGGCAGCAGCCGTTGTTGCGGGACCCACTGTACAGGTGCTTCTACACCAATGCTTGAAGCCTCCGAGCAAAGATGGGAGAACTTGAACATTTGGCAGCTAGGAATAACATAGATATAATAGCCATAACAGAAACCTGGTGGAATGAGGAGAACCAGTGGGATACAGCAATCCCAGGCTATAAACTCTATAGAAGGGATAGAGAGGGGCGGGTTGGAGGAGGAGTGGCCATCTATGTCAAAGAAGGGGTAAAATCCAGCAGAATGGAGATGGACAGAGGGTCTGACTCCACCATAGAATCACTGTGGGTTAAACTACCAGGTCCAAGGAGTGATGTGATCGATGGAGTATTCTATCGTTCACCAGATCAAAAACTTGAGGGGGACCTTGAAATGAGGAGAGAAATCATGGAGGTGGCTAAGAGGGATAGGATAGTAATCATGGGGGACTTCAATTATCCCCACATTGACTGGGTCAATACGAGCTCCGGGCAAGAAAGAGAAACTGGGTTTCTCAACTTGCTGAATGACTGTGCCTTAGAGCAACTTGTCATGGAGCCCACCCGAGAACAGGCAACTCTGGATCTAATACTGTGCGATACTCAGGACCTGGTCAGGGATGTGAATGTCACTGAGCCTCTGGGGAACAGTGACCATGCCGCAATCTCCTTTGCCATGCATGTCGGAGGAAGAGTGTCAACCAAATCAGACATAAAAACCCTTGATTTTCAAAGGGCAAACTTCCCTCAGATGAGGAAAGTAGTTAGAGAGAAATTGAAGGGGAAGGTTAGAAGAATCCATTCTCTTCAGAGTGCATGGAGCCTCTTTAAAACAACAATAATAGAGGCCCAGCACAAGTGCATAACACAAAGAAAGAAGAGCTCATTTAAGTCCAAGAGGACACCGGCATGGTTAACGAGTGGAGTTAGAGAGGCTCTAAAGCACAAGGAGAGGTCTTTCTGTAAATGGAAATCCTCCCCAAATGAGGAAAATAAAAAGGAACACAAACTCTGGCAAAAGAAATGTAAGAAGATGATAAGGGAGGCGAAGAAAGATTTTGAGGAACGCATGGCTAGCAATATAAAGGGTAATAATAAAATCTTCTTTAAATATGTTAGAAGTAGAAAACCTGCCAGAGAACCAGTTGGCCCTCTGGATGGTGAGGGAGGAAAAGGGGAGGTTAAGGAGGACTTGGACATTGCAGAGAAATTGAACGAGTTCTTTGCGTCTGTCTTCACGACAGAGGACCTTGAGCGGATTCCGCTGCCTGAGCCGCCCCTCTTGACTAAAGAATTAAATCAAATACAGGTTAAAAGAGAGGAGGTTTTAGGACTAATTGATAAATTGAGGATTAACAAGTCACCGGGCCCAGATGGCATCCACCCATGGGTTATTAGGGAACTGAGAAACGAAATTGCAGATCTCTTAAAGGTTATATGCAACTTGTCTCTTAAAACTGCCACAGTGCCAGAGGACTGGAGGATAGCAGATGTCACACCAATTTTTAAAAAAGGAAGGATGGGGGACCCGGGAAACTACAGGCCAGTTAGCCTTACATCTGTCCCAGGGAAGATGGTGGAAAGCCTCATCCAAGAGAAAATCTTAAAACACATAAAAGAACAAACCTTGCTGAGAGAAAATCAGCATGGCTTCTGTAAGGGTAAATCTTGTCTGACAAACCTTTTAGAATTTTTTGAAAAGGTCAACAGGCACATGTATTTGGGTGAACCGGTGGATATAGTCTATCTGGATTTTCAAAAGGCTTTTGCCACAGTCCCTTACCAAAGGCTGCTGAGAAAATTGCACAGTCAGGGGATAATAGGGCAGGTCCTCTTATGGATTGAGAACTGGTTGAGATCCCGGAAACAAAGAGTAGGTGTCAATGGGAAATTTTCACAATGGAGAGAGGTGAAAAGCGGTGTGCCCCAGGGCTCTGTCCTGGGACCGGTGCTTTTCAATCTGTTCATAAATGACCTGGAGACAGGGATAAACAGTGAGGTGGCCAAGTTTGCCGATGACACAAAACTTTTCCGTGTGGTAAAAACCAGAGAAGATTGTGAAGAGCTCCAGAAGGATCTCTCCAAACTGGGGAAATGGGCTGAGAAATGGCAAATGCGTTTTAATGTAACTAAATGTAAAGTAATGCATATTGGGGCAAAAAATCCAAACTTCATCTGTTAACTCATGGGCTCTGAGTTATCCGTGATGGATCAGGAAAGAGATCTTGGTGTGTTGGTGGACAGCTCCATGAAGGTGTCTCCCCAATGTGTGGCAGCAGTGAAGAAGGCCAATTCCATGCTAGGGATTATCAAAAAGGGGATTGAAAATAAAACAGCGAACATTATAATGCCTTTATACAAAACAATAGTAAGGCCCCACCTGGAATATTGTGTACAATTCTGGTCACCGCATCTCAAGAAAGACATAGTGGAACTGGAAAAGGTGCAGAAGAGAGCGACTAAAATTATTACTGGCCTGGGGCACCTCCCTTATGAAGAAAGGCTAAAACATTTGGGCCTCTTTAGTCTGGAAAAAAGGTGCTTGAGGGGGGATATGATTGAGACATACAAAATAATGCAGGGTATGAGTAAAGTGGATAGAGGGAAGCTCTTCTCTCTCTCCCAAAATGCCAGAACTAGGGGACATTCACTCAAATTGAGGGCTGGGAGAGTAATAACTGACAAAAGAAAATATTTTTTCACCCAGCGCGTTGTAAGTGTATGGAACTCCCTGCCACAGGATGTGGTGATGGCATCTGGCCTTGATGCCTTCAAAAGGGGATTGGACAGATTCCTGGAGGAAAAGTCCATCACAGGTTACAAACCATGATGGAGAGGTATAATCTCCAGGCTTTAAACCAGGGTACTTCAAGGGCCAGATGCAGGGGAGTGGTATCAGGAGACAGATATCTAGTCTCATGCACTCCCAAACGCATCTGGTGGAGCTGCTGTGAGATACAGGAAGCTGGACTAGATGGGCCTTTGGCCTGATTCAGCATGGCTCTTCTTATGTTCTTTTGTTCTCATGTTCTGCTCACTCATTGATCTCCAGCCAGCTTGGGAAGCTTTCAAGGGAAGTGGTAGTGGCAATCCACTGATCTTTGTGCAGCCCGGGAGGCTAGCAAGGGAAGCAGCAATGGAGATCTGCTGCCGCTGTTTGCCTTCCAAACTACGTGGACTGTGTGAACATGCATCCACCCCAGGAGATCCCTGGGACGGATGCATCTTCCTGCAGCCCGGGCAACTTGGAAGGGAAGCACTTACCTCCAGGTAAATGCTTCCCTTCCAAGATGCCAGGGCTTCTCCCTGAATCAAGAGCAGCCTGGCTGCTCTCCGCAACCCCCCCCCCACAAGCTGATTTTGACAGGTTGGACCTGTCAAAGTCAGCTGTCTGGCGGGAAAGCACAAAGCAGCCTTCCACTGCCCTTGATTGAGGTGGGTTGAGACAGCCTTCCCATAGGAATGCTTTGAAAACCTATTTTCAGTGCATTCCTGTGGGAAACCACTGTTCAACATGACTTGATCAACTTCTGAACATGCATTCAAAATGGATAAAGGTCATAAATTGAGGTACCACTGTATTTAAATCATGTATTGAAATGGCAGTTCACTGCCACTACCCTAACACACGTGGAGTCAACTTTATAAATACAATGTATGGAGTTTGAGAGGACAATTGACATATATAGAAAAGGTCAGCTCAGATGTTCATTCTGTGTAGCGCCTGGTAAGTAATTACTGCAGGAAAATAGCATCTAGTAAGTGGAAAAATAACAAGACAGCTAAGTAGCAGCTACACCATGACCCAGTTCCTGTAGCATAGTTACACAAATGGCTCAACTTGTAGAAGAGAATTACAATAAATTAAGGAATCTCTTTAGATATTATTGCTTGCTTGCTTAGTTGCATGACTTGGCATGCAACAGACAAAGTCTATGAGATTTCTTAACTTATGGCAATTTGCTTCCAGAAGTTAAGCTGTTTAATACCTGGTTTCATCCCATGTATCTACCTGTGCTTATCAAAATAAGACATTTGATACTTGAGCAGAGTCATCCCAGGTATTCAGCAAACACACAATTGTATGCTTCATCAAAAAGGATGTTGTAGGTCCATTTCACTCATTTTTATTGCTCCTTAGTTGGGGGAGGGGCCGCTCATTTCCTCTCCCTTCTTACCTGAACATGTCAACTGCTGGGGTTGTTAGGGAGTGCTTCAAGTGATGTTGTAGACCAGTGGTGTTCAAACTTTGTCCGTCCAAATGTTTTGGACCACAACCCCCACAGTCCTTTGTCACTGGCCATACAGGCTTGGAATTCTGGGAGTTGTGGTCCAAAACATCTGGGGGGGCGAAGTTTGGACACCCCTTTAGTAGATGAATGATTTCCAAACTTGAGTCTCCATAAGTTCTTGGGCCACAAGTCCTAGACATCCTGGAAAAACTAGTGGAGAAGGCTTCTGGGAATTATAGTCCAAGAACATCTGGGGACCCAAGGATGGGAACTATTGTCATAGACTGAGGTGCACTGCAAAACCTTCAGACGTGTCTGGAAGCAGTAGAATGTCAACATGTAAAATGGTGTATTTGGAGGTGCCCACCCTCAGAGTTCTCTGGTTTAAAGGATACAGAGAACAAGCAAAGATGTAGGAAAAGTCATATTTTGGGGTCTATAGGCCCCATTTTTTTGCCGGCATGGTCACTAGCCATACTGCTGGGATGGTCTAGGAGTTGTGGTCCAGAACACAGAGAGATTTTTTCTATCTCTGAGTAGGGAAGAGTCCAGCATCAAGTGTCACATAGAGCTTGGTTATTTGAATTAGAATTGTCAGAACAGGATTAATGGTTGGGTTTTAATAGATAGATAGATAGATAGATAGATAGATAGATAGATAGATAGATAGATAGATAGATAGATAGATAGATAGATAGATAGATAGATAGATAGATAGATAGATATAGATTCTTTCCTTTAGCAATCCTGTTTTTTGATTTCAAAAAATAATGTTATTTTTATTCTTGACAATTTTTGAAAATAGTTGTCTGTGTTTTTAAAAGCTATTTGTTTGAGCTAACATGAATCCACCCGCTATAGGGAAAAGGGCAAGATAGACATTGAATGAATGAATGAATGAATGAATGAATGAATGAATGAGTTGGAATTTAAATAACAACAAACAAACAAACAAACAAATAAACTAACAAATAAATAAATAAATAAATTGTGGTTTCACACAGCTTACATTTCCTGCGGCTGCAAAGAAAAGGCCAGTCACAACAGCTTAGGCTAGCTTTAAGATAAGCCTTATAAAACACATCTATTGTATCTGACAGAACATCTAAAACCGTCTAGTCCTTGAGAAACATGACTTCAATGCTGATGAAGAGAAATCTCCTGTGGGGGATGGGGGCAGGTTTCCCCCAGTGCTGTCTGATGGTTTCCTTTTTTTTAAAATTCATCTTGTTTGAATGTTATAGCTGCAGATCTTTTTTTTTTTTTTCCAAAAGCAGTCTTGTGAAATCAAAGACCACGTTGTCCTCATGGCTCTTTTCATGCTTTTAAATCCTCTGGAGCACCCATATTTTCAGGAAACACTCTGAGCAAGAAAATGCAAGAGGGTAAAAATCTCCATAGTATTCCTCCTCCTGGGAGCTGCTAGTTATGCTTTTGAAATACCAGATGCATTGGAAGGAATAGACTGAAGATGAAAGCAGAAGGTGGTGAGTTGTCTTCCACTCTGATGACTTTTGTCTCTCCTTCTCCTTCTAGAGATGGGCACGAAATGAGCGATTTTTCGTTTTCATTTTCATTTTTTGTTTCGTTACGCAACGAAAACGAAATGAATTTTTTTAAAACAAAACAAAAACAAAAACAAAATGACCAAATTTGCCGTGTTTTTCGATTTCGTTGCAGCAGATGCATTGAACTAAAAAGAATGCTAACGAAACAGCAATTTTTCATTTTTGTTTTTATTTTTTCATTTCATTACCTAACAAAACAAAAACATTTTTTTTTGCAAAAAATGTCACGAAAATGAAAACGAACCGAAATGGACCCCTAAATGACCAAACGACAAACGAAACACCATTTTTTTGAGTCGTGCCCATCTCTACTTCTGACACCGCTATGGAAAATAGACTTTCTAAAATCCTGTAAAGAAGTGTGCAATAGGATTCTATTACATGGCCATTTAACTAAAAAGAAGGAATAATGTATTCATGTTTCAGCTGATGCAAGATGTCTAATCTCAGGAGTGGCATATTGCCTACGTCTAGAAAAGCATCTGGACTTGTGCTGGCAGTGCTATTCATTAACTGATTAAAACTCAAAGACCAAGAAAGGAAAATAAGATAAAGACATGGAAAATTTGTCATACGAAGCAGGAAGGGGCCTATAAAACTATTGGGTCCACACCCAGCCTCCAATGCAGGAAACCAAATCAAAGCAGATCAGACGGATGGTTGTCCAATTGTCTTTTAAATGCATTCAGTGTTGGAGTGCTCAGCACCTCCTGAGGTCATTGGTTCCATTGTTGTACTACTCTAACAGTTAATAATTTTGTCCTGACACTCAGCCTAAATCTGCCTTCCTGCAGCTTGATACCATTATGTCTCCTGCACTCCTGGGTTGAATGAGAACAGATCTGGTCCTTCTCTTTATGACTGCCTTTCAAGTATTTGAAAAGTGCCATCTTGCCTACCCTCAATCCTACTTTCTCAAGATAAAACATGCCCATTTCCTTCAGTCTTTCCTCACAGAAGCTTGGCTTCCAGTTCCCTAATCATCCTTGTTGCTCTCCTCCGGACTTGCTCCAGTATGTTGCTGTTGTCTGTCGAAAAATGTCATGTCCAGAACTGGATACGGGAGTTTTTAGATGAGTTCCAATAAGTGCTGAGCAGAGGGATGAGTACCTCACGGGATTTGGAGACTAGTTCTTTTAAAGCCGAACTTTTCATTCCAAGTTCAGTCAACTCATCCACAAAATCTCAACCAACGGGCTGGAATCCTGTTGCTCAGCTCTGCCTCCACACAGCATGTGCACGTTGCAACAAAGTTGTGTGCACCCCACAGTTGTAAACAGAAGCCTTTTATCAGCAGTGATTTGCTGCTACTGATTATGTCATTCCATTTCAACAGCCAGAGCTTCACAACAGGGTTTTGTCCATGGACTGGAAGCTGGTCATTGTATAATTTCTTCCTTACTTGATTTTCTTATTAATGATTCCATGACTTTTTAAAAATTTTAATCAATATCCAGTACTGGGCAGAGTGCTGTACAGAGTTGCATACTTTGCATTTGTTACAATTTTAAGAAAGGGGAAAATTGAGATTCTTTAAAGGTAATCACTGCAGATGGCGACTGCAGCAATGAAATAAAAAGACGCCTGCTTCTTGGGAGGAAAGCAATGGCAAACCTAGATAGCATCCTAAAGAGCAGAGACATCACTTTGCCATCTAAGGTCAGGATAGTCAAAGCTATGGTTTTTCCAGTAGTGATGTATGGAAGTGAAAACTGGACTATAAAGAAGGCTGATCGCCGCAGAATTGATGCTTTTGAGCTGTGGTGCTGGAGGAGAGTCTTGAGAGTCCCCTGGACTGCAAGGAGATCAAACCTCTCCATCCTGAAAGAAATCAACCCCGAATGTTCACTGGAAGGACAGATTTTGAAGCTGAGCCTCCAGTACTTTGGCCACCTCATGAGGAGCGAGGAGTCCTTGGAAAAGTCTCCGATGTTGGGAAAGATTGAAGGCAAAAGGAAAAGAGGATGGCAGAGAATGAGATGGCTGGACGGTGTCATCGATGCAACCAATATGGGTTTGACAAAACTCCGGGAGGCAGTGGAAGATAGGAAGGCCTGGCGAGCTCTGGTCCATGGGGTTACAAAGGGTCGGACACGACTGAACGACTGAACAACAACAAAAAAGGTAATCATGGAATCACTGAAATCTCAGGCTTTGAACAGACAATTCTGTTCAATTTGGGGCTTTATAGACTGCACCCTACCCTACGACTTTGGACATACTGTTCAGTTCTTCCCTATGTCATTACTCCTGCACCTCCAGAATCCATCTATCTATCTATCTATCTATCTATCTATCTATCTATCTATCTGTCTATCTATCTATCTATCTATCTATCTATCTATCTTTGCAGGGCCAGGTTGAAAGAAAGAGGCGACACACATTCCACTTGGGTTAAATAAGGGCCACAACTTTATTAACTACAGTAACAAATTTTAAATTACTTATCAATGAACAATAACTTTAGGAGGGCCTGAGCCGTAGCGCATCATCAAATGGTAACAACAAATTGATTAGGTCCCGTTACTCCACCAATTTCCTGTGGCCCATTGAACTGCCACAGTGAGGATGCCAACAAGATCTTTTGGCATCAATGCTTGATTAAAGGTTGGCAGCCCTCCTAGGGTTTTGGGTTATTATTATTATTTGCTCCCTAACTAAATCCTATTGGGTTATTAATGGAAGGCTGCCGAAGACGTGAAGATGTAATTAGATTCGGGACCTAAATGGTTAACTTTTTATGCGCTACCCGCCAGTTGTGACCAGGGTTATTACCTACAACACCCACCACCAATATGTGAATGGTGGGATGGGCGAAAAAACACCACCGCTCAAGGCCAATCAGAGAAATGGTCAAAAATTCCCATCCGGCCCCTAAGTGAGCAGCAAAGCATCACCAGCACATCATAAACCATGGTGGGAGGGTGGGGAAACTGGCGATTGTGGAGGCAGGCTGTGGGGAGCGCGCCGAGGAATTATAAAGGGCGCGCTCCCCTACCGTAGGCTATGCCAATAGCAGAGCCAATAGCCGCCTCCCTCAACCGGCCGGCAAAGGTGCCCCTGCTCGGCACGAGGCCGGGCGGAGCAGCCAATCTATCTATCTATCTATCTATCTATCTATCTATCTATCTATCTATCTATCTATCTATCTATCTATCTATCTATCTATCTATCTATCTATCTATCTATCTATCTATCTATCTATCTATCTATCTATCTATCTATTCCCATGATTGGGGAAATAGAAACGGCTGCAACTTGGGAGAAGGGTTGCACAATGTTACACAATGCCCCTCTGAATTATTTTTGGCAAAATTGTTTATTCTAATGCAATCCTTTGCCACAAGCACAGCCATTATTATTTTACAAGATTGCCATCCCACAGCGAAAGCAAAGCGTGTGAATAAACACAGAGTGCAAACAATATTGAGCTGCGCGTAGTCAAAGGCAGAGGGGAGAAATAAAGCTATTCACAGGCTGCTTCAAGATCACCATAGAAAGGCCCAAGCCAAATGTCAAGAGCACGGAATTCGGCAAGTGGGGGACAGCAGGGTGGTGGAGCTTTCCCCATTGCTAAATCCTTTCCTCCTGATGAGTTTTCACACCCATCCAAAGAAACTATTCTTTTATAAGAGGAGGAATTTCTGGTGGGGAGAAGTGGGACCTTATTCTTCCAGCAAGCAAATTGTTGCTCTCAGGGTGCCGTGTGTTGCTGGGGAGATGGGAGTTGTTATCCCCCATGCTGACTAACTCCTTGAAAAGCAGGCATAAGAAACTCAATTTTTTTCCAACCAAGCAGTTGAGAATAAAAATAAATCAACCAGGGCAGCCAGGCATTGGTGAAACATAAGTCTTCCTGGGATCTCCCTCCGCCATCATTCTTCCTTACCTCTTATTCTCAGGAGCTGTTTCACAGGGAGGGCAGGGTGGTCACTTACTCAGAAACCTACAGTAACAATTAGAGATGGGCATGAATTGAAAAATGGTGTTTTGTTTTGTTTTATTTCATTTTGTTAAGGAATTTGGTTCATTTTGTTTTTTTGCAAATTTTCACAAAAATGTTTTGTTGTTTTGTTAATTTGTTATTTGTTTTTACCCAGTTTTTTCCCCAATGCCCACTGTGCGGTCCCTGGTGCCCGGTCAGAGCCTGGGGGTGCCTACGAATGGGCGTGGGAGGAATAAAAAGGGGGAGCGGTGTTGGAGCCATGCTGCTCTGGCCACCTAAGTGCGGCCTCCTTCTTATCACCCCTCCTAATCATCCCCGCAATAACGGGCCATGGGAGGGAGGCACAAGGGGGGCAGCTTTGAAGCCACACTGCTCTGGCAACCTAAGTGCAGCCTCCTTATCTCCCCTCCTGATCATCCCCACAATAACAGGCTGCTGGAGGGAGGTGCAAAGGGGGCAGCTTCGAAGCTGTGCGGCTCTGGCTGCCTAAGTGCGGCCTCCTTATCTCCCCTCCTGATCACCCTGCGATAATGGGCCATGGGAAGGAGGTGCAAGGGGGCGGCTTTGAAGCAGCACTGCTCTGGCTGCCTAAACTCAGACTGCTTCTTATCTCTCCTCCCGGGGCTGGGCTGAGGCTCGAGCCCGCCACATCCCTCGATGGCACCGACAAGGTGTGTGCTCCTTCCGTGTGGCTCAGCGTGAACGGTCCTCCAGACCAGCAGCAGGTAGGAGACATCTCCGCCCCCATTAACAAAACAAACCTAACTGAACTAATTTTTCTTGGTTCATTTCGTTTCATGTTAAATTTGCCCCAGGGTCATTATTCATTTTGTTACGTAATGAAATCAATAGCGAATAATGAAACGAAAAAAATTCATTTCATGCCCATCTCTAATAACAATATAATCACTAATAATCATGTGACATCCAATCAATTCTGACTTACCCCTTTCCAGGGTTTTCCAGATAGAGAATACTCAGAAGTGGTTTGCCATTATCTTCTTCTGGGTGTGCCCTGGGGCTGCATAGTTTCCCAAGGCCACACTGGCTGACTCTTCTCCTGGAAGAGGAATTGAACTATATTCGTAGTAATAAATGTGTGCAATCAAGTCAATTCAGAATTGTGGGGACCCTTTTCCACTATTTCCCAGGTATAAGGAACTCAGGAGTAGGTTTACCCTTCAGTTCTTCTGGGGGTGCCAGAGAGATTCTGTCTAAATATATTGTGCCATCATTTGTTCTGTGCTCACAACCTGGGGTTCAATCCCAGGTAGCCGGCTCATGGTGGACTCAGACTTCCATCCTTCCGAGGTCAGTAAAATGAGTACCCAGCTTGCTTGGGGGGGATGTGTAGCCTGCATACTGTAATTAAAACTGTAAACTGCCCAGAGACTACTTGAAGTGGTTTGGGGTGATATATAAGCAGAACACTTTGATTTCTGGTGGCACAATGACATCCCATGTGGACAACATGTGCAAGGAGCTATCTGGAGTGAGTTTGCAGAGTGAGAAGGTCTGTACAGATAAATAGGTGGTCTTTACTATGGCCCCCTCCCATTCAATAGAATAAATAACAAATGCATGTTGTCAAATTGGTCCTGACATAGTGGAGACCCCTTTTCAGGGGTTGCCAGATAATGACTATTCAGAAATGGTTCGCCATCCCTTCCTTCTAGAGGAGCCCCAGGATTGTACAGCTTGCCCAAAGCCACATAGGCTGGCTCTTCTCCATGAAGGCACAGTGAGGAATCAAACCCCCAACCTTTGGGTCTGTAGCCACAGTCTTAAACCACTGAGCTCTCCAGCCATTTGACTAAGACCACAGGAAATGTAAAAATTATTCTGCTTGTAAAATGCTGTGGTAGCACTCAGCTTTGCCCTGTGTTCCCCTTGGGTTATGCCCCCTTTCAATTCTTCAGAAAAGACTTGTTTTTAAGCTCGAGTTTCTATGAACAACTTTGCTCTTCTGTTCCCCAAATAAATAGGCTCATTAGTAGAATGCTACCATTTTTTGATTTCTTAAGGCTCAGAAACATTTGAGCTCCTTCTCACCCTCTCATTTTCTCTCTCTTTCTCACAGACAAATCAAAACCAGCCAGTAGATTACTGCAGTTATTGGGTGTTGCATGTATTCCCCCCTACAATTTCTCAGAAATAAAAAAGAAGGCTTGGGTGAAAGATCAAGGTGTCAAAAAAGAACAATGACAAGAACTAAAGATGCAGTTCCATTTAATGATTTATAGGAGTCCACGGAGTGCTAGCATGCTGTGGGTGGTGGGTTAAGAAAGAGGAGCATTGTAATTATATTTCTCGGTATTAAATTCCACTGTCAGGATCTGCAGGAAAGCATTTTATAAAATAAATTAGAAAGACGAATATGAAACTGTGTTGGTGGAGTTTGGAACACAATTCATACAGGTATATTGTACTGTAGATTAGTTTCTAGAAGCTGCTTCATACCTACTGGGATGTAACCTGTAGCTGCGGAATTAAACTTAGTTCCTTACTGTTGTTGTTGTTGTTGTTGTTGTTGTTGTTGTTGTTGTTGTTGTTGTTCAGTCATTTAGTCATGTCTGACTCTTCATTTTAACTGCTTTCTTAAAGGCAGACAGGGATTCTGCAAGGCAGATCTCACTCCGGAGCTGATTCCATAGTTTCAGGGCAACCACAGAGAAGGCCTGACTCTTAGGCGGTTACTTCATGTCCTTCCTCATTCCGAGATTATGTTCATTTTGTGATAATGTTGTTCGTGGTCACATGGTCTTCTCCCAGATCTGTCCCTGTTTCCGTTTACCCATGGGCGTGATTGATCGTATTGCGACAACTGTTACTAAACGTCCTTGTTTTGTGACAATTTCTGTACTTCCTTGCCTTTGTTTTCCCTTTGTTTTTTTGGCCCAACCTTTGGTTTTTTGATATTTCGATTCTCTGTAACTTTGCCTTTCATGCATTAAGCAGCAAAACTCCCGGTTTCATGCTTTCTTCCCTCTCTGCGATGCATTGTTTACACCATTGGGATTGTACTGGAGAATGCAACTTTGCACTCCTGCCACTAGATGGAGAATGTGTACGTTGCATGACAAGCGTTACTTCATGACCACTTGTCTCGAAACAGGAACTGAGACAAGAGAATTCCCGAGGCCAGGGAGAGGTATGGCTCATCATGCTCTGTTCCCAGTTCAGGGGGTGTGGTCGGGACGAGATTCTGTTGTCACACTATGGACGTGGAGTAACTTTTTTTCGTACAGGTCCCAAGTGGGACAGTGAACCGTGATAAGAGGGACGTGAAGTAACCATCTTAGTGATAGTTTTTCAGGCTGCTCTACACGTGGTCGCTCAGAGTGAGGACGCCTGCAACACTCTAGTGGGTCGGCCTGCAGCTGAGACTACATCATGCCTGAGAATCATGAACTTGGAAGGGGCCTATAAGACCATTGAGTCCAAACCTTTGCTTAATGCTGGAATACAAATCAAAGTATACCTGCCATGTGGTTGTCCAAACTTCTCTTGAATGCTGGAGTGCTAACCTCTTCTAAGGGTAAATTGTTCCATTGTCATACTGCTCTAACAATTAGGATTTTTTTCCTGATATTCCACCCGGTGGTTGTCTACATTTCTCTTGAATGCCTCCAGTGTTAGAGGAGTAGCAAATCCCCAAGGTCATTGGTTTCATAGCTCTAATGCAGTGGTGTCCAAACTTTGGACCTCCAGATATTTTGGACCACAACTCCCAGAGTCTTTTGTTATTGGCAATCTGGGCTTGGAATGCTGGGAGTTGTGGGCTGAAGTTTGGACACCCCAGCTCTAATGGTTGGGAGGTTTTTTCCAGATGTTCAGCCAAAATCTGGCTTCCTGTAACTTGAGCCTATTGTGATAGCCTAAGTGTGACAGCCTCCATTTCATGCTGTTTGCTTTGAGATAAGAGTTTAGGCAGTGAACTGGAAATACAAGAATATTGATCATCTTGGACTCCAGTGACACATCCTTATATTTGATGAACTTCTCTAGATGCTCTCCCGTGCCTCAGTTTCCTTTTGATTTCTTGGCTTCAGCCTTCACCCAATTTAAGGACAGAACTAAGGTATACAAAATCTTGACCCATTACAATTTTGTCATTGTCAGTGTTAAGTTTATGTAGCTCTTCTGAAGTCAAGATTTTTAGTCTTCCTATTATTCAACTGCAGACCTGGTTTCCTAGAGGAGTCAAAATAACTCACTCTTGTCCTTCAAGCAGTTGAACATAGCAGTTTGTCAGCCAGGGGAGCTCTCAAACAAATTCATCTTCCAAGGCAGCCTAAAGTTGCACTGGAGACTGGAACTGCCTATTCTATCTAGATCTGGAGATTTGGCTGCAGCTCATGCTTAGAAGCATAATTTCAACTGGATTTGTACATGAGCACAAAAACATGACAAATCTCTTTGACGCTACTACACGACTGCCTTTGGGTAGCTTTTTGCTTCTTGTGAAAATAGTGGTTATTAGAGATGGGCACGAAATGAACATTTTTTCGTTTCTGTTATTCGTTATTCATTTCATTATGTAAATTATGAAAATTGTGATGAAAATGGAATGAAACGAACAGAACCACAAAAATTGTGTTCGTTACATTTCATTTTCGTTAATGGCGATGCGCAATGAAATGATCTGTTTTAAATGTTAAAAAACGCCCTGGACATCCATAAAAACGCAGTGATAATTATTTATACTGTCTGATAATACCTACCGGGGGGGGGTATTCCTTAAAACGTGCCATCACCACATCCTGTATTTTTTCCTTTAAGGAGAGTTAGGGGACATTGACCCAAAATGGCTCCCAGATGCCTAATATTGATTTCTTGGGTATTAAAAAGCCCTGGACATCCATAAAAATGCAGCGATAATACGATAATTATTTGAAATTATTACCTACCAGGGGGTTGGGGTCCTTAAAACGTTTGTTTTTGTCTTCTCCCATCGCGATGTATTTTTCTTTTCCCTTTAAGGATGACAAAATGGATGTCGCCATTCCAGCCACAACATGGAGGCAAGCCATGTGATCGGATCATGTAAATTCTTGGACAACTTCAACCAATAGCATGCCCAGGTTGCAGACTGGGCAGGTCTGGCAGCCACAGAGGGCATAAAAAGCTCTGGCAGCCCCTGTCCTCCTTGCAGTCCCCGGTGGGAGTTAGGGTGGGATTGCTGTCTCTGCCACTCTAGCTTCAGTCCTGCAGCCTTCCTGTGTGTGTGTGTGTGTGTACCTCTCAGTGAGTACCCTCCTCTGCCCCGCAGTGCAGTCACTCTGCTGCTGCCTTGCACCCTGGGCAAAACCCGCTGCTGCCTTTGCAGCCTCCCTGCGTACCTAGTCTTATACTGTGTCTCTGCCAGCATCATTTTTTTTAGTGTTTTCCCTCTGGTCTGGGGCGTTGGGGGACGCCCCCGCACGGAAATGGTTTAAAAACATGCAAAAGGTGGGTAGAAACGAAAAACAAAAAAGAAAGACAAAACAAAAATTTTCCAAAAATTCACAAAAAATGGAAACGAAACAAACGGACCTCTCAACGACAAACGAAAAACCGAAACACCATTTTTTTAATTTGTGCTCATTTCTAGTGGTCATTTCTGTGTGCATCACCTTGGCTTCCTTTTACCCACAGCTAATGTTACTTCCCAGCAGTGAAACAGTGGCTGCAATCCTGTTGGTGTTCCCATGCAACTTGCCTTGTCTCAGGCATGAGACCATGAAAGTGGCTCAAACCACTTTCTGGCGCCTTGTTGGTTAGCCACAACCATCTGGACAAGTTACACATTACACTTTTTAAAAGTTAAAGATCAGCATTCATTGACTCGGTCATGGGTAGGGGTGGGCACAAATTGAAAATGAATTCAAAATTCATTTTTTTAAAAAATATCACTAATTTGTTGGTTTATATCCCTCTCCAACCAATAGAAACTAACAGATTTTAAGGTATTGTTAATTTGTTGGAATGTAAAACACACACACACACACTGCCCCATGCACTGGGAAACCTCAAGCCTGCAGATATATTTTCCCTGTTTCTTCTCTACATTCCCCCTAAGGTTGGTGAAGACTAGATTTTCCCCAAGCCAGCTGCTCAAGGGTAGTATTCTGGGGGACCCACTCAGATGTCCGAAACCTGACCTTCGGCAAACCTGGAGTAAATATAGTGGAAAGGCTGGGAGACAGGAGAAGTTTATCTGCAAATTTGAGGTATCCAGATGCCTTTGGGGGCATTATACAGGATTTTAAAGACAAAATTAATTGACAGGTCATCAGAAAAAAATATCATAAATTTGTTATTCAGGATTTCTCAGCCTTGATAAATCCTAACTGAAATGAATAGCCATTTCTAGTCATAGGTCTTAAAAGTCTAGCCGAAGAAGCTGATCTTTCTTCAGCTGTCGGGAGCTAAAGGGAATGGGGAAAGCCATTCCACAACCTGGGAACAGCCAAAGAGAAGGCCATCTCTCTTACGTCTGCATCAAAGCTGCCTCTAATGGCAACGGGATCAAGAGGACATCCTCTACTGAGGATCCTAGGAGCCAGGAAGGCTCACCTGGAGATGCATGGTCCTTCATCAAGTGAAGTCTTCCAGGAAGAGTTTCATAGAGAAAATGAGTTCTTAACAAGATGGCTGAAAAGGAGGATGTTAAGAGCTACGAGTGCTACCTTCTGCTTGCACCCATTAAGCAGGTGCCATCTAGCCGTGTTCACTTAGTTAGCACTGAATTTATTGCTTCTGCTTGTACTTTTCCACAGGGCCTCAGCATTTCATCTGCTGCTATTTGCAGTCTGCTGCTATATTAGACAAGCCATGGACTAATGAAACACTGGGACTAGGAGTAAGTTTGAAGAAGGGAATATTATTTCATTTCATCTCATCTCATCTCATTTTAAAGTGCAGATCAAATGTTCTCTGTCAGCTAAATTCAGAGTGGCTTAGAACAGTTTAGATTATTAAAATTAATTTCATATACTAAAACCAAGAGCTGGGTAAAAAAACGTCATGGAGGGGGGCAGGAAAGGAATCCATCAGCAACTCAACCAATGAAAGCTCACCAAAAATTCAGCACATTCAGCCGATGTTCCTACCTCATTGTGGAGTTAGGACCAGACTCTAAGAATGCATGCCTTTTCATCGATACAACTGAGTCTGAAATATGAGAGCTAAAAAGTCACAACTTGGTCCACCTTTCCAGTAGTTGCATGCCCACAAATAATGGACCTTTCTCAGTATAGAAAGAGATATTTATTATTTTATTATATTTCATTTGTTTCATTTATATCCTAGCCATCTACTCCCTAAGCACTACCAGAGCACTAAGTACTAAGCACTAAGCACTAAGCATTAAGCATGAGTAAAGTGGATAGAGGGACGCTCTTCTCCCTCTCACAAAACACCAGAACTAGGGGACATATACTCAAATTGAGGGCCGGGAGAGTAATGTTTTTTCACCCAGTGTGTTGTTAGTCTGTGGAACTCCCTGCCATAGGATGTGGTGATGGCATCTGGCTTGGATGCCTTCAAAAGGGGACTGGACAGATTCCTGGAGGAAAAGTCCATCACAGGTTACAAACCATCCTGGAGATGTATCATCAGGCTTAAAACTGGGGTACTTCAAGGGCCAGATGCAGGGGAGTGGTATCAGGAGACAGAGATCTAGACTCATGCACTCCCAGAGGCATCTGGTGGGGCCACAGTGAGATCCAGGAAGCTGGACTAGAGGGGCCTTTGGCCTGATCCAGCAGGGCTCTTCTTAGGTTCTTAGGTTCTTATGGGTGGCTAATGACCATTGCAGCACAGCTTCCCAATCCCATCCACAAGGATATAAATAAAGAGAACCAATAAACCTCAAAATGCAGGATGTAAAAAGAAAAAAAAACCTAAGGAAGCTTGGAGAGAAAATAAAAATCGATAATTTATGAGCACGCAAGGATGTTGTTCAAAGGGGGAAGGTATTTCTAAAGGCCTCTTCAAGCAATATAGTTTTTACCTGTTTTCTGAAAGTCAGGAGGAGGGAGTGTGGCATACATGTGTGTAATGCATTCCGTAGCATTGGAACCATCAAAAAGAAAGCCCTGTTCCTGGGGGTAATTTTCCAGGCCGCTCTTGGGGGAGGGATCAGCAAATGTGACATTTCTATGGTGGATAATCTTAGGAAAAGAAACTACTTTTTGTTTTTTTAAAGTGTTAAATTTATTCTCCCAAATCTCTCAGCCACACAGAGTCCTGCCCCTGCAGTGTTGAAATTAAGTGTTCACAGGAGAAGACATGAATTTATTTTGGTTCAGGGAATCTAGAACTGAATTAGCTACCTTGCATATCAAAACACAAGTCTTTTTCTGGTGTAGAGGTTGGCGCGAAATGATTTTTTTGTTCCAGTTTTCGGTTTTTGCTTCATTTCCTAATGAAACAAAAAAAAAGAAGTGGGTTTTAAAAAACTAAATGAAATGAAATGGAAATTTTCATTTAATTTTGTTTCATTTTTTAGTTTTTAATTTTTTTATTATTTATTTTGACAAGTGCCGATCTCAGTGCTTGTCAAAATAAATAATAAAAATAAGCACCGATCAGCCAGCAGGCATTTCAGAGATGAAAATTCATATTCCTCCTTTTACTGCTATGAACCAATGCAAAGCAGCTACAGGAGCATCTGTTGAACAGGAAGGCTTAGTTCTGCAACTGTTGAATTGGGGAGAAGAGTAAGAAGCAAGCTTTGGAGAACACAATATCAAAGACATTGAGGGAAACGCCTGAAAAGGAGGGCAAGAATGATATATGTAATGTATGCAATTAGGTTTAAACTAGAGATGGGCACAAATTGATTCAACCCACCCACCCTCAGCCAGATGACCCACTCTCCATCTGTCATGCACTACTGGGGTCCTCTGGAGTTCAGTCTGCCCTTCCCCACCCCTTCTGATAAAGTGTGACAAACTAATTTGTGGCCATCTCTAGTTTAAAATATGGAGGAGTTGGGAGATGAACTATACCTGTTAAATTTCCCATCATCATCTATTTAGATGCCCCATCTTTATGAGACATCTCAAAGAAGAATATATGAGCCACCCAATATTCTCCCACCCCCTGTGGGACAGCAAACCAAGCAAGCCCCTTTTCTTGCCAAGACCTCTGTAGTTTGCACAAAATGACTCTATAACAATCTGTGCAACAGCATTTGACAAGTAAAACCCACACATATATAGCAGCACAAAGATGATGGGTCGATGATTTTAAAAAGACTGAAACAACCCATCTAGTGCTTCTAAAATCTTACTCTATGTGAGAAAGCTTTGCTTTTCAAAGACAAAGAGCACTAGGTCTATGCTGACCACCATACAGGCAGTGTACAAAAATGACAGAAACTTGGCAAAAGTGGATGAATGCTCCTTGTGAGGAGTTGGTTGCATTGGTTCCCTTAAACCACATATTCATTATATATAACTTCTGTTCTTGACATAGCTGAATCATATGTTCTCCTGAATCATTTCATTTAACAAGGCCAAATTTACTTTTAATTTCTGATCTATCTCTACAAAGAAGAGGGACAAAATTTTGGGCTTTCATCCCCCCCCCTTTCCTGATGGTTTTCTTCTGGAACGTAGCCAAACGTACTGTCCCACAGAGAGGGACAGTATAATAATAATAATAATAATAATAATAATAATAATAATAATAATAATAATAATAATAATAATAATAATAATAATAATAAAGTTGTTGTTGCAAGAAAATTGCTCAGACTGATTACAAACAGCGTTATTATTTAGTTGCTCAAATGGTCCACTGGATTTTATATTAGAACTATCACTGCCCATAATGAACTTCCCAACCATAAGACTGAAAACTGAGTGATGTGAGCATGCAAAATTACTTTGGGACTTCAGATCCCAGACAGACAGGTGGCTTTCTGCATCTGATATTGTGATTGTGGTCCAGAAAAATTTCTTCTTGATACTTGCTATACCAGGAGATTGGGAATCACTGAGAAACAGTGTGCCAATTACCACTCAGGACCAAAATTGAACTGGTTTATGCCAGAGTCTCTGTGGTTCAATTTTGAGATCCTGAAATCCTAAGGTAGTATTTTCAAGAAATTGTTGTTTCACCAGTGACTCTACCATCTCCTGGGATAGCAACATCAATGATCCACACTTTTTTCTTCTCCACAATCACAATATCTGGGGTATTATGCTCCAAAACCCTGTCTGTCTGTATTCGGAAGTCCCAAAGTAATTTTGCATGCTCATTTTCAGTTATTATTATTATTATTATTATTATTATTATTATTATTATTATTATTATTATTATTATTATTATTATTGGGTTAAGTTAGGGGTATAGACAGATTGTGACCCACGCTGATTTAACAGTGCTAGGGCATGGGTTATCCGAGAACTTTGCTGGGCAGTGTGTGCTGAGGGTGGAGCATTTATTCATCATTCTAATATTAGCCCCTGTAGGCATGAGCTATATAGAGATGATGGGGTACAACTGTCAAAGTTCGGTCTGGAGTTATTCTTAGCGGACCTGTGCCAGGGATGGCTGGCCAAAGTTATCACCCAGGGGGAGCAAGGAGTACAGCTAGGATGACTTTCTTGCTATGGTAGGTAGTGTGGGGCAAGATGTTGGTGAGTCCTTACTAAATGCTATTCTAGCCCATCCAAACTTATGACACTGTGGATCAGAAGATCCAGTGTCGTGGGAAGGATGCAGTGGGAAACCCTTCCAGGTCAAGGGCCATTAAGGTTTGAGAGTTTGGACACCTGGAGGGGAGGTTTGGAGGATTTGCCGGCTCTTTGGAGCCATCTGTGGATGGCGATCGAAGCATCACGACTGGGGGGTTAGCGGGTGACCTCACTGTCCCAGCCACCACCACCCACACTCCTGCAGTCCCCATACATGGTCTATTGGGTTTCAAGTTGGTTTTAAATAAAGTGTGGCCCGAATTATCCTATTACCTTGTCTCACCTCTTTATTCCGGGTTAGGGGGCAATGCTATACAGCACCGGGAAAATGGGAGGATTTCCCTTGAAAGAGAGGGACTTCAGATGTCAACTGCAAAATCAAAGGATTGGAATGAACAAAGAATCAGGGCTGGGACAGATTTAAAAACCTGAACTGGAGGAACTCTCACACTGCAACTCCCTTCTGGTTTTGTCTGGCAAGGCCTTTATTTATGTTCGTACACATTAAAAAAAAATTCTGAGGCTGCTATTTCATCTCTAACTTAAGTGTTGACATTTCATGTGAAGCTCCAGGGCTTAATACATTGATACAAATAGTCCCACCCCCAACTTTTCTTTCTCTTGGTATCTCCTTGTTCCATCAAAACAGAACGGAATGTGGAAAAAGACACTGCAAATGAGTTTCTCCTCTATGTGCATTACACCTTTTTTTTTTTCCAAATCTGAATGTACTCTTCATAATTTCTTTTTGGTACTCTTTACAAAAAACAGAATAGCTTGTTAATAAAATGTTAGGAGGAAGGAGGCACAGCATTATTTAAAAGAAGCAATAAAGAAGGAGCTGTCAATAGAAATGCATATGGGATGAATCCCTTTTAATCAACAGAGTACAAAAAAAAAAAAACAAAGCAAAGCAAACAAAAAGTGCACTGGACTCTGAAAAATAAGAAAAACATGAGAGGCTGAGAGAAAGTTTTAGCCTGGTTAATCCCATCAGTATTGAAAAACTTACCAGATGTGGTGGTTTTGGTGCTGTTGTGGTCTTCTCCCCCCCCCCATAATACAAGACCAAAACAAATGTTCCAGCCTGAGGACCAGAGGTGCAAAAGGAAGTTGGTTCCTAGTGCTATTCTTAATGGCCACATAATTAATAATTATTGTCCAAAGGATGAACATGTCTGTGATGCCAGAGAAAGCCAGTGCGGAGTGAAGGAAATTGCCATCATTCTGAAATGGCTTGATGCAATTTGCTAATGCGAAAATGAAATAATATTTCTGGTTAATAATGAAGACCTGCAAAACTAATTAGGCTGCTCATAGACCAGTCTAGCCTTGACTACCCTTTTTCTCCTGCTCTTATATTAGCACGGTCTCCCTTTGGCATTTGGAGTTCCACTATCACTCCACTGGAGGGATAGGTATACTCTCAGGGCCTTTTCACACGACCCCTAAACTCCGCGGCAAATGGCTCCCAGCTCCGAAGCTTAAAATTTTTTCCCCACCAGCTCCAGAGTTTACAGATAATTAAGTGCGACCACACCCACCTAAGTGCGTCCCAGCGCACTTTTCATGTACCTGCTCTCGGAGGGTGAAAATCCCTGATGCAGATATAACAGTAGTGACTGCCGGGCTGTCCTTGCTTCTGTTTGTTCTTTTTTTGCCCCCCGCCCCTTTAAGAGATCTGAATGCAGTGCCGGTGAGCGGCATTCTTTTCTTCCTTTTTTTCTCCCTGCCCTCACGCAGCCAGCAGCCAGGAGTGCGGAGGGGGTGGGAATGCAGGAACAGTGACAAACCCCTTAGATCTCTGGTCCAAATTTAAGTGGCCAGCGGATCTTAGGGGTCGTGTGAAAAGTCCCTCAGTCTCCTTCCCATTATGTGGTCACCACCATCTGTTGGGCCTCATCCATTTCCTCCTAGACATCATCCATACTACTTCCCCCTCCATGCCGGAGCTGTTCTTTCCCACCCACTGTTTCTCATCCCTGTTGTCACTTCTCTCACCCCCCCCTTACACAGTTGTATTTGAACTTCCTACTAACTAACCAAATTACTCTGTCAGGTCTCAGGCAAAGGCATCAGGACCCAGTCCAGGGCCAGACTGTAGGATCAAGTTCCTGAGACACAGGAAGCTGAACTAGATGGGCCCTTGGTCTGATCCAGAATGATTCTTGTTATGTTCTTATGTTCTTATGTTAATAGTCCAACCACCAAGAGCACAGTCTACCAGACTAGTAGAATGAGTCCAGATGAGTGATGGCCAAGGGTTTAGGAAAACCAGAGCCAAACAATCCAAGAGTCATGAGCCAGGTAGAGCAACTAGGGCAGCAAGTATTAGCAGGATCCAGGAGCACAAAGGAAGATGCAGCAGGAACATGGAAGGGATGGAGCCAGTGCAGGTTTACTACCTGGGTAGCAGGAACTGAGGCCAATCTGGAGCAGGAATAGGAACATTGGAGCAGGAACCACAAGCTTCGTTGCTGAGGTGGCAGGCATCAGCAGGACCCAGAAGGATGAAGGAAGGCAAAACAGGAACAGGCAAGGGACAGAACCGGAGCAAGGTTGCTACCTGGGTAGCAAGAATCCAGGACAACCCCAAGCAGGAACACCAGAGCAGCCTTGTTTGAATCTTTTTGTTTCTTTGAAAATATCTAATTCAGGGGTGTCCAAACTTTTTGCAAGGAGGGCCAGATTTGGTGAGGTGAAAATGTGTGGGGGCCAACCATTCAGCAGCATTTGGCCCACAGGGCGGATGTTGCACAAGCCTCTAGGACAGGCATGTCCAAACTTTGGCCCTCCAGATGTTTTGGACCACAACTGACACAGTACTTTGCTACTGGCAATCAAAGCTTAGAATTCTGTGAGTTGTGGTCCAAAACATCAGGAAGGCCAAAGTTTGAACATGCCTGCTCTAGGACATGCAAGGAAGCAGGGAGGACACTGCAGCAACATAGCTGGGGGCGGGTAGGCTGGGCAAGTGGCTGGGGGATGGACGGAGGCAGGGAGGGCAGGCAAACTGTAAAACTGCAAGCTGACGTCTCCATCTGGTATGGGGAGTGGCCAGCTGGCGGAGATGCATGACAGGTGGGGAGAAGAGGTTGCGGGCCACTCGAAATTTGAAAATGGGCTGCATTTGGCCCCTGGGCCTGACTTTGGACATGCCTGATCTAATTCCACTCCATCTGTAGTTGCCGTGACCACTGCAGTCCTTCCTCATAGAAAAGAACAAGGTCTTATGTACAGATATAAAATGCAAACAAACACACAAACAAACAAACACAGATAATTCAATAATTCAATAAATCAATACATTCCTCCTGATATAACTGTCATTCCATGGTCAAAATAGTGTCGTTTAGCGTAGTAAAGCACATTAGAGTTGAACTAAAAAATTAATGGGGATTCAATACGTCAACTGGTCTGAACTTTCCATTCATTCAAATGGGCCTACTGTAATTACAGCCTACTATGATAAATTACCCCTTCAATGGATCACTGCCTTGTCACAGTAAAGGGGCTTGAGCAACTCAGATTATCTATGAGTGATCCCATAGGGCATAGTGGAGAGTTTGACTAAATGTGGTCCACCTGGGGTAGGAAATGGCAAGCCACTCCAGCATCCCTGCCAAGAAAACCCCATGAGCAGAAACAAAAGGCTAAAAAATATGATGCTGGAAGATGAGCCCATCAGGTCGAAAGGCATCCAACATGCTACTGAGGAAGAGCAAAGGACAAGTACAAGTAGCTCCAGAGCTAATGAAGCGGCTGGGCTAAAGCTGCAAGGACGCCCAGCTGCAGACATGCCTGGAAGAGAAAGGAAAGTCCAATGCTGCAAAGTAGGGATGGGCAGGAAACAAAAAACGAAATTCTGTTTTATTGTTTTATTATTTAACAAAACAAAATGAAACAAGGAAGCAGCATTTCATTATAGACTGGGCCAGGTTTAAAGGGCTCCAGCCGTAGGAGCCTTCAGAAAATGGTGCAGAGGGCAGCACGATCGGGAACTCCACCACCCTTTATGGGAGCATATTCCACTGCTGAACATGTCTTCCTAATGTTCAAATGGAATCTCTTTTCCTGTAGTTTGAAACCATTGCCCCGAGTCCTAGTCTCTGAAGCCATGGAAAACAAGCCAGCCCTCTCCTTGATATGACATTCTTTCAAACATTTAAACATGGCCAGTTTGCAAGTCTCCATTGATTCAGTGGGCCTACTGTAATGTAAATAACTACACTAAGCCACAGGATTGTCTTGTTGAAGGGTAACCCCCACCCTCACCCCCAAAAAATGCCCAGCTAAAAATGTGCATTTGGAGAAACAAAGGGGGAAATAGAGAGTTTATTTGTCTTTGAACAACTTTAAATGGCTGACAATGCTCTGTTTTTGTAGTTAAATCAAATTGCCCAAAGGTGTTAGAATAACTTCATTTTGGTTAAAAAATTAAAAACAAAAAGAAAATATTTTCCAGTTTCACAAATCTTCCCCTAAAGGACCACTGCCTTTCTGGTGGTCCCTGTGCATTGCCAAGTCTTTTTCAGTGGGTGGCATGTCCCTTATATGAGGAAACAAAATGGGACCAGAAGATTTGCTAATTCTATTTTTTATTTTTATTACTGTTGTGTATTGATCTGTATTCCTATTATCTGTAATGGCTTATGTTGAAGTAACTGCCTTCCTCTTCCAAAGGGAACAGGCCTATTGGTTATTTCTAGTTGCTTCATTTGGATCCTCAATCCGTTTGGTTTTTGCCAAAAGGCAGCTTTGTGATTGCTTGTAATTGTTCCCTCCAAAATGTATCTTTTCCTAGCCTGTCCTTGTTCCTATAAATGTAGCTCCCTCTCCCCAGTCCCCAGTCTTGTTCTCTCCCTGAATAAAGAGTTGTTACAATAGAAGCTGTCTCCAGCCTACTATGCCACAGAGCTGAAATCACTTGCTGAAATCACTAAACCCCACACTTTTACAATCACTACAAAGACAAAGGGGGTATGTCAGAGTATGTGCTGTTCAGAGTAGAGATGGGCATGACTCAAAAAATGGTGTTTTGTTTGTCATTTGTCGTTTGGGGGTCATTTTGGTTTGTTTTTGTTTTTTGTGATTTTTTTGCAAAAAATCATTTTCATTTTGTTACATAATGAAACAAAAACAAAACAAAAATGAAAAATTGCTGTTTCGTTACCATTCATTACAGTTCAATGTATTTGCCGCAACAACGAAACGCACGACAAAATTTCTGTTGTTTTGGTTCATTTCGCTTCATTTCGGAGACAAAATTCATTTTTCATTTTGTTACATAACAAAATGAAAAAATAAAAATGAAAACAAAAAATTGCTTGTTTTGTGCCCATCTCTAGTTCAGAGTATGAACAGCCAATTGTTCAATAATAAATTGTTAGCCAGAGACAGAGTTTTCTTAAAACCAAAGAATTATATTCCAAATGTACAAAAATATATCACAGCATCACAGAACTTCTACAAAGTTCAACAAAGCATAGAGGGAAAAATCATATTAGTATATTGATACAAAATTCAATAGCATAACAGCATAATAGCATAGAGTGCATAGACAAAATATATGACAGAGAAACAAAGTGGGTGCCTTTACTGCACTTTTTACAGACTCCATCTTTAAATCAATTAAATACTTACCAAATGAACAATGATTTAAAGAACATTTTATACACAATCATAAATGGCTTTACCTCACAGCTATTGCAACTTGCAACCTCTTGCATCAGCCAAACTTCATTATGTTATCTTAACATCTGTACTCCCTTAGAAAAAACTATACATTGAGTCACTGTGACTTTGCACTTTTTACAGACTCCATCTTTAAATCAATTAAATACATATCAAACACATATAGAACATCCCGTCTAATACATATATCTCACTAACTAATATCTGACAGGGTGAGATCTGAGAGTTATTGTTTTTTCTTTCTTAAAAACTATTCTTTGGAACCTGGGAGGCTCGCCCCCCCACCCTGATTGACATAGCAGAACAAAGAGGGTTGCCATCAAAAAGATTGTTTTTGTCCTTTGGGTGACAGACTTTGCCTGCTGTTTAATAAAGAGGCTTGGTTTTATCTCCCCGTTCCCCCTCCACAATGCACTTTGTTATTACCAAGCTTCTGATAAATATTAGCTGGGTCTCAGGAGGTGGGGTGGGTGGGTGGGAAGCAGGGGGGGGGGCTAAGATGTGGGCAGGGAGAAACCAGGCAGGGAAAGGAGGGAGGGCCTTGGGTTGAACACTCAGAGTGATTATTAATCATTAGCTGATCCACCTTCCTTGCTGCAAAGCACAGATTTCCAAACATTTTATTGTAGAATGCTCTTGACTAATCCCCCTGAAGGGTTGTAATTTGTAACCGAGTTGAAGAGAACAATATTATTTTACTGCAAAACAATGTAGCATTAAAAATAATAATATCCACAAATACGTACAGGCGAGATCCTCTGCAATTCAATAGATAAAAATTCAATTTGATGAAATTAATTATACTCCACAACAGAGGATTGTTCTCTCTCTCTCTCTCTCTCTCTCTCTCTCTCTCTCTCTCTCTCTCTCTCTCTCCCCCTGCCCCCCCCCCGAGGTTGTTGGAGATTGGCAATAAATATGCAGTTAACAATTAACCTAAATAATTTGCTCTTGGGAGACACAGGGATGCCAGCAGCAGCTGGTGATCAGAATAGTGGAATCCATTGTCCATCTAAGGGTGTGGTGGCTCAGCGGGATAGAACACTGAAAACTTTCATCTGCAAGGTCGGCAGCTCGGCAGTTTGAATCCCGGGTGGCAAAGAGATCTCCCACATTTAATCCCAGCTCCTGCCAACCTAGCAGTTCGAAAGCATGTAAATGCAAGTAGATAAATGGGTACTGCTTTAAAAAGCGGGAAGGTAAAACAGTGTTTCCTTGCAGCCATGCTGGCCATGTGGCCACGGACTTTGCACAACACTGGCTTTTCATCTTGAAAACGGAGATGAGCACCAGCCCTAGAGTGGGACACGACTAGCACACATGTGTGGGGAAAACCTTTACCTTTACCTATTGTCCATCTACAGATCATCTGCTCTATAATTGCCTGGATAGCTCTGTGGTTTAGGGACCTGGCTACGGAGCCCGGGGTTGGTAGTTCAGGTTTACACTGGGCCTCTGACAGAAAGTTCACCCTGTGTGGTCTTGGGCAAGCTACAGAGTCCCAGGGGAACCTCAAGAGTGATAAATACTTCTGAGCATTCATTAACTGGAAAATCCTGAAAGGGGGTCTCCGTAAGTCAGAACTATTATTTATTCTGTTGACAAGGGAGACCTCATAGAGACCATTCATTAAACTAGATGGAGCTTCTCCCTCTGCAAACTCATGTCCAATATCTCCTTGCACAAGTTGTCTGCAGGGGATGCCATTTTGCCACCAGCAGCAAAATGAGGGCTGGGAGAGTGAGAACAGACAAGAGAATATATATATTTACCCAGCGTGGTGTTAGTCTGTGGAACTCACTGCCACAGGATGTGGTGATGGCATCTGGCCTGGATGCCTTCAAAAGGGGATTGGACGAATTCCTGGAATGATGGAGATGTGTAATCTCCAGGATTAAAACTGGGGTACTTCAAGGACCAGATGCAGGTGAGTGGTATCAGGAGACAGATATCTAGTCTTGTGTGCTCCCAGACACATTTGATGGGGCCACTGTGAGATACAGGATGCTGGACTACATGGGCCTTTGGCCTGATCCAGCACAGCTCTTCTGATGTTCTTATGTTCAAATTGAAAGGGATTCTGTCCATTATATTGAAAATGGCACCTCCAGATTTAGAGGCAGTGAATTTGAACACCAATCACTTTCAGGGCTGAAGACAGATAGAATCTGTTAACATCTACTTGGTGGTGTTCCTATAAGGCATTCTGACAGTGCTTCAATCATGGAGCTGTGCTGTTGGGGGGGGGGGATTTATGACTAACCTACCCATGTCAAGATTTAGAGAATTGCTACTTATAATGTTCCCAGGAGTAGAAATACTTCTTGTTTTTTTCAAGAAGAGAAGTGGGCCCCGATTATGCCTATCCTGCCCAGTAGGCATTCCACCACCACCCTCCCATCCTTGTCTGCCTTCCTTCAGTGACCTCACCAGGACCTGCCCTATGACCTCACCAAGGCCTTCCCCTGCTGTCAGGTTTCAGACCTGAAATCCCAGAGAAAGCAATTTTGATGACCTGGAGATTCACACAATATCTATGTGGAACATAGGATTCCCATTTGGTTCCTTGGAATTACCAAGGTGTAGCTTATGTATCAGAAGGTATCAGAAGGTGTAGCTTATATATCAGAAGGTATGCTAGGGAGTTTCTCTTCCACCTTTGTACTTGATTTATGGCATGCTTGGCCCAAGGAATAACTACTGTGTTGGAATACACAATGCATTCATTTTTTTTCATTTGAGCAATTATTGTATGTGTTTGGGCCATTGTCAGCATTTTGGAGACAGCTGGGCATGAGACGGGAAGCCACAGCAAGTCTCTGGCTGCCTTCCTCTCCTGCTGTTAATCTAACATATTCTTTGCTTCTCTCCAGAACTGAGAGAAAAGTGTGCTTCCTCATTGTTATCAAACCGCTACAGGTTCTCTCTGAGTGCTCCAGCAAGTGCACTTCATTTGTTATACAAACAGCTTTATCTTGCCTTGCCCAGAAGCACAGTTCTTCTCTCCTAGCCAGATGCCGGAGGAGCTTGGAAATGGCCTCCTCTGTGTCAGGGGACGTACGTGGCGGGCAGGCTGCCTTCCACCAATCAAGAGAGATAAAACCCCATAATGTCCATGACTGTCTATGATGGCTGAGGCAGTAGGTTTTGATAGGGTTGTTCCACAGACAGAACGGCCCTCGAGGGGCCATGGATTGCACGCAAATGTTGCACAAGATCTGGTAGAGCTCAGCTCATGAGAGGGGTGATTCTGAAGATGTACCAGAAAGGACTATCAGTAAGAGCTGTTCGATAGTAGAACATATTTCTTCAGGAGATGAGTAAGCTCTCTTTTATTAGTAGTTTTAAAATAGAGGCTGGATGGCAATATGTCAGAGATGTTCTAGCTGTGGGTTTCCTTCATTGACAAGAACATGTCCAAACTTTGGCCCTCCAGATGTTTTGGACCACAACTCCCACAGTCCTTTGCCATTGGAAATCTAAGCTTAGAAGTCTGGGAGTTGTGGTCCAAAACATCTTGAGGGCTGAATTTTGGACATGCCACTAGATGATGACTAGAGACCTCTCCAGCTCCACTATTCTGCAATTCAGTAGTGTTATCTTTCTCTTGATCACCCTATGTCTTGTTGGCCATTCTACAAATGGCGACTTTTGGTAGGCTCATTTTTTTATAATAAGAATAATTTTCAAATCTGAAATACATCCGTAAGAAAGGCTCTTCACCTGCTATGGGTAGGAAAAAAGTTTCCCCAAAGCAGTGTCCAGATCTATGCAAATTTATTTCATTTAAACTTGAGGTCCAGCATTTCTCGATGGCTTTGACATAGTACCGTAATATTTTTCAGAACAACATAATAAGCCCCGGTTCTCTTTTCTTCCAGTTTCTGCTGTTTCTTTCTGCATTCCCATCTTTTCCTACTACAGCGTTCTGTCTCCCACTGATTGTTCATTAAGGTAATGCATTTAGCACACAGCCAATTAAAGCCAATGCTATGCACTGCTATAATTCTCACCCATCCATACAAATTGCATTGGTAGATTCCAGGCAGAGAGACCTCGTAAATCATCTACCAGAGCCATCGTTGTGAGTATTTCTCCTGGGCACCTGAACATAAATCCTGTGCCTTAGTGATTAAAATTCCAGCTCTAATCTTCCAGGATTCCTTTTAGTTTCACTTGAACAAGATAAATAAAATAACAAATGCTTAGCAAAGCTATCTGCCTGGTGCTTATCCTGGGAGGATAGAACGAAAGAACAGCCAGCAATGCAGGTAACACAGTGTTAACCGGGAGCTAGATGTTTGCCTCCCAAATACCAGCTAAATCAGGAATGCAGAGTTCCGGGAAGCGTACCCTTCCACCACTTCCACCATTGGGCAGCACACCAAGAGAAGATGGCTATGATGCCTTCTAGCTGAGATAGAAGATCATCAGGATTGCTGAGGAGACTGATCCCAAGAGAGGGCCAAGAGAGATAAAACAATCAACTGGGCCTTCTCAGTGGTTGTCCCTCTGCTACAGAACCAATTGCCAGTATCTGTTCACCTGGACCATTCACTGGGGATTTTTAAGAAAAATGAAAACCTGGTTGTTTTGACAGTCCATTTCAATGTCTTCCAGCTACTGAATGTGAGGAGACCAGATATTTTCCTTATCCTGCCTGGAATGCTTCTAATATCTTCAATATCTAATATCTGCCTGGAATGCTTCTAATATCTTCTAATAGCCTAGATGCCTTCAAAAGGGGATTGGACAGATTCCTGGAGGAAAAGTCCATCACAGGTTACAAACCGTGATGGAGATGTCTAATCTCCAGGCTTAAAACCAGGGTACTTCAAGGGCCAGATGTAGGGGAGTGGTATCAGGAGACAGATATCTAGTCTCATGCGCTCCCAAACACATCTGGTGGGGCCACTGTGAGATACAGGAAAGTGGACTAGATGGGCCCTTGGTCTGATCCAACATGGCTCTTCTTATGTTCTTATGTTCTTACGTAAATGTTTCCCAAAAGTTTTGCCTGAGAAGTAACCTCCAGAACCACTGCTCATTTCCCAATGGGCAAGTTGTGTAATCCTGGTGAAAATTCTCTGCGCAGGAGTAGACCAAGGATTTTTATATTTTCATGTACCAACATCTTATCCAGAGGTCACCATTGCCCTGAAATCTACTTTCCTTTAAACTATCAGGATGGGGGAAAGGAGTAACACTTCCAAAACCATTTAGCTCTGCAGTCAAAACCAAAGGTCAGGAATGCACAAGAATGACATGAGACTACAAACCATATGTTTTTCATTCAGTGATGAAGGTGCATACTAAGAATTGTTGTATTGTTGTACTGTGTTAACAATTGTACCATTGTACTGTGTTTTTATTGTTGACTATCTGATTCTTATATTTCCTTTTATATCAAGAGCATATTTTACCAAAACAAATTCTTGGTGTGTCCAACCACACTTGGCCAATAAAAGTATTCTGAATCTGATTCTGATTCTGAATGGGCATGAAATGGAAAAATAGTTTTTGTTTCATTCTGTTTCATCTCCCCCCGCATTTCATTTCATTTCATTTCATAAATAACTTTAAAAAACATTACTTATGAAACAAAATGAAATAAAATGAATCCCCCGCAGCACCAGTGCTCTAGCTGGTGCCTGGGGGATTCAAAAACCTCCTCTCCACTGCCTCCCAGCTGATTTTGACAGCTTGTGCTGTCATAAGAACATAAGAACATAAGAAGAGCCATGCTGGATCAGGCCAAAGGCCCATCTAGTCCAGCTTCCTGTATCTCACAGCGGCCCCACCAGATGCATTTGGGAGCGCATGAGACTAGATATCTGTCTCCTGATACCACTCCCCTGCATCTGGCCCTTGAAGTACCCTGGTTTAAAGCCTAGAGATTACACATCGCCATCATGGTTTGTAACCCGTGATGGACTTTTCCTCTAGGAATCTGTCCAATCCCCTTTTGAAGGCATCCAGGCCAGATGCCATCACCACATCCTGTGGCAGGGAGTTCCATAGACTTACAACGCGCTGGGTGAAAAAATATTTTCTTTTGTCAGTTCTTACTCTCCCAGCACTCAATTTGAGTGTATGTCCCCTAGTTCTGGTATTTTGAGAGAGGGAGAAGAGCTTCCCTCTATCCACTTTACTCATACCCTGCATTATTTTGTATGTCTCAATCATATCCCCCTCAAGCGCCTTTTTCCAGACTGAAGAGGCCCAATTGTTTTAGCCTTTCTTCATAAGGGAGGTGCCCCAGCCCAGTAATCATTTTAGTCGCTCTCTTCTGCACCTTTTCCAGTTCCACTATGCCTTTCTTGAGATGCGGTGACCAGAATTGTACACAATACTCCAGGTGGGGCCTTACTATTGTTTTGTATAACGGCATTATAATATTGGCTGTTTTATTTTCAATCCCCTTTTTGATAACCCCTAGCATGGAATTGGCCTTCTTCACTGCTGCCACACATTGGGGAGACACCTTCATGGAGCTGTCCACCAACACACCAAGATCTCTTTCCTGATCCGTCACGGATAACTCAGAGCCCATGAGTTGATAGATGAAGTTTGGATTTTTTGCCCCAATATGCATTACTTTACATTTGGTTACATTAAAACGCATTTGCCATTTCTCAGCCCACGCCCCCAGTTTGGAGAGATCCTTCTGGAGCTCTTCACAATCTTCTCTGGTTTTTACCACATGGAAAAGTTTTGTGTCATCTGCAAACTTGGCCACCTCGCTGTTTATCCCTGTCTCCAGGTCATTTATGAGCAGATTGAAAAGCACCGGTCCCAGGACCGAGCCCTGGGGCACACCGCTTTTCACTTCTCTCCATTGTGAAAATTTCCCATTGACACCTACTCTTTGTTTCCGGGATCTCAACCAGTTCTCAATCCATAAGAGGACCTGCCCTCTTATCCCCTGACTATGCAATTTTCTCAGCAGCCTTTGGTGAGGGACTGTGTCAAAAGCCTTTTGAAAATCCAGATAGACTATATCCACCTGTTCACCCAAATCCACGTGCCTGTTGACCTTTTCAAAAAATTCTAAAAGGTTTGTAAGACAAGATTTACCCTTACAGAAGCCATGCTGATTTTCTCTCAGCAAGGTTTGTTCTTTTATGTGTTTTAAGATTTTCAATTGGATGAGGCCTTCCACCATCTTCCCTGGGACAGATGTAAGGCTAACCGGCCTGTAGTTTCCTGGGTCCCCCCTCCTTCCTTTTTTAAAAATTGGTGTGACATCCGCTATCCTCCAGTCCTCCGGCACTGTGGCCGTTTGAAGAGACAAGTTGCATATTACCGTTAAGAGATCTGCAATTTCATTTCTCAGTTCCCTAATAACCCTTGGGTGGATGCCATCTGGGCCCGGTGACTTGTTAATCCTCAATTTATCAATTAGTCCTAAAACCTCCTCTCTTTTAACCGGTATTTGATTTAATTCTTTAGTCAAGAGGGGCGGCTCAGGCAGCGGAATCCGCTCAAGGTCCTCTGTCGTGAAGACAGACGCAAAGTGAACTTGTTCAATTTCTCTGCAATGTCCAAGTCCTCCTTAACCTCCCCTTTTCCTCCCTCACCATCCAGAGGCCCAATTGGTTCTCTGGCAGGTTTTCTACTTCTAACATATTTAAAGAAGCTTTTATTATTACCCTTTATATTGCTAGCCATGCGTTCCTCAAAGTCTTTCTTTGCCTCCCTTATCATCTTTTTACATTTCTTTTGCCAGAGTTTGTGTTCCTTTTTATTTTCCTCATTTGGGGAGGATTTCCATTTACAGAAGGACCTCTCCTTGTGCTTTAGAGCCTCTCTAACTCCACTCGTTAACCATGCCGGTGTCCTCTTGGACTTAAATGAGCTCTTCTTTCTTTGTGGTATGCACTTGTGCTGGGCCTCTATTATTGTTGTTTTAAACAGGCTCCATGCACTCTGAAGAGATTGGATTCTTCTAACCCTCCCCTTCAGTTTCTCTCTAACTAGTTTCCTCATCTGAGGGAAGTTTGCCCTTCGAAAATCAAGGGTTTTTATGTCTGATTTGGTTGACACTCTTCCTCCGACATGCATGGCAAAGGTAATTGCAGCATGGTCACTGTTCCCCAGAGGCTCAGTGACATTCACATCCCTGACGAGGTCCTGAGTATCACACAATATTAGATCTAGAGTTGCCTGTTCTCGGGTGGGCTCCATGACAAGTTGCTCTAAGGCAGTCATTCAGCAAGTCGAGAAACCCAGTTTCTCTTTCTTGCCCGGAGCTCGCATTGGCCCAGTCAATGTGGGGATAATTAAAGTCCCCCATGATTACTATCCTATCCCTCTTAGCCACCTCCATGATTTCTCTCCTCATTTCAAGGTCCCCCTCAAGTTTTGATCTGGTGGACGATAGAATACTCCAACTATCACATCACTCTTTGGACCTGGTAGTTTAACCCACAGTGATTCTATGGCGGAGTCAGACCCTCTGTCAATCTCCATTCTTCTGGATTTTATGCCTTCTTTGACATAGATGGCCACTCCTCCTCCAACCCGCCCCTCTCTATCCCTTCTATAGAGTTTATAGCCTGGGATTGCTGTGTCCCACTGGTTCTCCACATTCCACCAGGTTTCTGTTATGGCTATTATATCAATGTTATCCCTAGCTGCCAGATGTTCAAGTTCTCCCATCTTTGCTCGGAGGCTTCGAGCATTGGCGTAGAAGCACTTGTACAGTGCGTCCCATATGCTGCCTTGTTCTTCTCCCCCACAGCTTTTATTTTCAGTAGACTAACTGTCACATTCCGCTATTCTGCCAGTGTTAATACTTGCTATGTCATCTCTATGTGATTCTCTACCCTCTCCAACCTCATTCCCGAGGATGAGGTGTTCAACCGGATGCCACACAGCTCCTGTCGGCTTTCCCCAGTTATCAGTTTAAAAGCTGCTCTGCTGCCTTTTTGAGGTTGAGTGCCAGCAATCTGGTCCCATCATGATTCAAGTGCAACCCATCCCTCCTGAAGAGGTTTGGCTTGTCCCAAAATGTTCTCCAGTTCCTGACAAATCTAAAGCCCTCCTCTCGACACCATCGCCTCATCCACGCATTGAGGCTTCTGAGTTCTGCCTGCCTGGCGGGACCTGCACGAGGAACAGGTAGCACTTCTGAAAATGCTACCTTGGAAGCCCGGGACTTCAATCTTCTACCTAGCAACCTGAATTTGGCTTCCAAGACTGAACGCTTGGCCTTCCCGACATCATTGGTACCGGCGTGTACCATGACCACTGGCTCCTTCCCAGTTCTCTCTAACAAGCTATCTATATTTCTGGTGATGTCTGCAACCTTTGCACCCGGCAGGCAAGTGACCATCCGGTTATCATGCTCCTCACAAATCCATCCCTCCGTATTTCTAATGATAGAATCCCCTAGCACAATGAGCTTCTCTCCTGCAGCCTGCTCATCAACATGTACCTGATCTTGTATCTCATCAATAGTGATGAGGGAGAGATCCTCCGGCGGAACCACTTCTTCCTCTATGTGTGCCTCATGAGGTGTGATTAGGGAAAGAGCTTCAAATTGATTGTGCAAGATGAGACTCTCTGAGCGATGCCTTGGCCTTCTACTCCTTTGAGTCACATTCCTCCAGCCATCCACCTCCTGAGTTGGGGGAGTGACTTCCTCCTCTGAAGTGTGCCCTGTCTCTTCTTGGACCTGGATAGTCTCTTCCGCTCTGTCCAGGAACTGCTCAAGCTCCTTAATATGTTGCTGGTCCACTATGCGAGCCTCTAGCTGCTGGACCTTCTCTTCCAATAGCGCTACCAGCTTGCACTTGCAGCAGATGTAGTTCTGCACACGCTCTGTCAAGATAACAAACATGGCACAAGTACTGCAGGTAACTACAGCTGCTCCCTGCAACTCCATTTTAACTATTACAATAAAATGTATTCAAGGTCTCAAAAATGTAAACTTGCACTTTTTTTTTTAAATCTAGTAAGACTCTTTACTTCTTTTATTGTTTAGTCAAAATCTAACAGTGTAGGGGCCGCTAAAGCACCTCTACTCCAACTGCAAGCACGTCAGGAAGTGTAGGACCTCCTGAGGAGTTGCTTGGCTTGGGAACTCAATTAAACCCAGAATTTTTTTTTTTTTAGTTTGCACGCTTACTTTAAAGCTAAAACTCCGCCCCTTGCTCCTGCAAAAAGAAGAGGTTAGCTCTTCCCTTTGTTCGTGTGCTCCTCTGACCAGCTCCTTCCTCTCTGCTGCTCTGCCAGAAGAGGACTGAGAGACTGCTGGTAGCAGCTATTTAAAGCTAAAACTCCGCCCCTTGCTCCTGCAAAAAGAAGAAGTTAGCTCTGCCCTTTGTTCGTGTGCTCCTCTGACCAGCTCCTTCCTCTCTGCTGCTCTGCCAGAAGGGGACTGAGAGACTGCTGGTAGCAGCTATTTAAAGCTAAAACTCCGCCCCTTGCTCCTGCAAAAGAAGAAGTTAGCTCTGCCCTTTGTTCGTGTGCTCCTCTGACCAGCTCCTTCCTCTCTGCTGCTCTGCCAGAAGGGGACTGAGAGACTGCTGGTAGCAGCTATTTAAAGCTAAAACTCCGCCCCTTGCTCCTGCAAAAAGAAGAAGTTAGCTCTGCCCTTTGTTCGTGTGCTCCTCTGACCAGCTCCTTCCTCTCTGCTGCTCTGCCAGAAGAGGACTGAGAGACTGCTGGTAGCAGCTATTTAAAGCTAAAACTCCGCCCCTTGCTCCTGCAAAAAGAAGAAGTTAGCTCTGCCCTTTGTTCGTGTGCTCCTCTGACCAGCTCCTTCCTCTCTGCTGCTCTGCCAGAAGAGGACTGAGAGACTGCTGGTAGCAGCTATTTAAAGCTAAAACTCCGCCCCTTGCTCCTGCAAAAGAAGAAGTTAGCTCTGCCCTTTGTTCGTGTGCTCCTCTGACCAGCTCCTTCCTCTCTGCTGCTCTGCCAGAAGGGGACTGAGAGACTGCTGGTAGCAGCTATTTAAAGCTAAAACTCCGCCCCTTGCTCCTGCAAAAAGAAGAAGTTAGCTCTGCCCTTTGTTCGTGTGCTCCTCTGACCAGCTCCTTCCTCTCTGCTGCTCTGCCAGAAGGGGACTGAGAGACTGCTGGTAGCAGCTATTTAAAGCTAAAACTCCGCCCCTTGCTCCTGCAAAAAGAAGAAGTTAGCTCTGCCCTTTGTTCGTGTGCTCCTCTGACCAGCTCCTTCCTCTCTGCTGCTCTGCCAGAAGAGGACTGAGAGACTGCTGGTAGCAGCTATTTAAAGCTAAAACTCCGCCCCTTGCTCCTGCAAAAAGAAGAAGTTAGCTCTGCCCTTTGTTCGTGTGCTCCTCTGACCAGCTCCTTCCTCTCTGCTGCTCTGCCAGAAGGGGACTGAGAGACTGCTGGTAGCAGCTATTTAAAGCTAAAACTCCGCCCCTTGCTCCTGCAAAAAGAAGAAGTTAGCTCTGCCCTTTGTTCGTGTGCTCCTCTGACCAGCTCCTTCCTCTCTGCTGCTCTGCCAGAAGAGGACTGTCTAAAAATCCAAGCTGGTTGGCAGGTGGCTGGAGGGAACTGAGCAGCCCCGCTCCTTTCTGATTCCAATTAGAGAAAAAAGGCTCCTGGGGCACCCCCTTTGGGGGGCTCAAAGGGGAGAGTTCAAGGGAGCTACCAAAAGTTTTTGGTGCCCCTTGGACCCTGAGAAGCCCATTTTAATTAGTAATGAAACAATTCATTTTCAACTAAAAAAGACTGTTTCATTAGGGTCCGAAATGAAACAGAGTCTCTTGTTTTTTTAGCTTACAAAATGATATGTAAGCTAACGAAGTGATGAAACAGCATTTCATTTTCATTAGGGGGCCCATCCCTAGTGCACACATCTTGGATAGAGAACATGGGGGTTCCAGGGAGGGGTCAGAGATGCAGATTAATTCTATACACATTCATGTGTGTATAGGAAATCCCTCTCTCAAAAGGAGTGGAGGATTTAGGCCCAAACTGTCTCCCATTTATCATGCTGCCTCTTATCTATCAACAGAAAATCAAGTCATGTGGGCAAACTGAGTCAGTTTGAAGAACAGCATGCCCAACAACAGGGTCTTGGTGTGTCTTATGGTGGGGGAAGGGCATACAGGTGATCACCACATATTTAGATGATTATTTATTTTCCAGGAAAGCTGGCACTCAAAAGTGTGCAACCCTTAAACTCAAAAGATTGCATGGGAGTTAGGCTTACCTTTGGCGAAGGACAAGATGGAAGGTCCAGATACGATTTTGAAATTTTGGGGGAGAGAATTGGATACCATTAACCAAACCAATAGGCTCTCAGAAGCTAAGCTCATTGATCTTAAAAACATATCTCAGATTTGCTCCAGAGGAAAAAAGTAACTGAAGGAACTACAAGCAATTGTGGGTCATTTGAATTCTGCAGGTAGTGTAGTAGCACCAGGCAGGGCCTTTTAAAAGATGTTATGTGATGTCATGTTTTAAAAGACTCCATCATAGGTGCTGTATATCTAATGAGCTGAAGGAAGATCTTGGTGTTTGGTTAAAATTTCTAGAGGAATTTAATGCTGTATCATTCTGATGTGCTGAACTTCTCCTAGGAGCATATTTGGAGGTTCAGACTTATGCATCCATAACTTTGCGTTTTGGCTTATATTGTAGAGGCCAGTGGTATATTGGAATATGGCCACCTGAGTGAGTGCAAATGGTTTGACTCAGGATTTAACTTTTTAAAGAACTTTTTTCCAATTGTGTGTGTGGTTTGGCTATAAGCACACTGCTGGGCTAATTCGGCAGTGCACTTATGGTGTGAAAACTTAGTGGTAGTTCATATAGTGAAGACTTTGTCATCAAAATGGAGTAGAGTTATGAAGCTAGCTTAGGCATTCATGTTAAAATATCTGCAGTTCAAGATAGTTTTCCACACACGGCATGTCCCAGGTGTACAAAATGAGATTGCTGATGCCCTGTACCATCAACAGATTATATGGTTCAGGTTGTTGCCACCTCAGGCGTTGCATGACTCAGATATCCTACCAGGAGAGGTAAGAGTTTAACATTAGCACTAAGGATGTGACATAGTTATTCTTCAGTGTGTGTTAAGTTTGCAAAATTTTGCACCAGGGAGGGTTTTGAACACTTATGGCCATCCCCTGACCAATTAATGCAATTTGCAGTATACATATAAAGGAATGCCCCCAGAACTATACAGTAACCCCCCACCGATCGCGGGGGTTAGGGACCCACCCCACCCGCAATGCATGAAAATCTGCGATATGCGGAAGCAGGGGGGCTGGGGGACAGCGGGCAATTGCGCTCCTGTCCGAGAAGTCTTGGTGCGGCCCATCCTAAAAGCCTTGGAGCCATGTGGTAGTGTTGCAGGATCTGACCTCCCACTGCCAGCCTGCCCGCGCCAACCGAGACTTCTCAGAGAGGCCGGGGAGGCGGGGAACAACCTGATCATTCCCCGCCACTACCCCCACATGGCTCCAAGGCTTTTAGGATGGGCCAGGGGAGGCGGCAGAGAGCAACATGATTGTTCCCTGCCCCCTTGCATGGCTCCGAGCTGCAGGTACTGCGATCCCGCAATATAGCGGGACTGCAGTACCTGAACCATGAAATGGTGGGGGGTGACTGTACAATGAAAGCTGTCTGCTCTTTTCTTTTATGCAAATGCCCAAGGTTATGATAATCCAGGAAATGAATTTAGAATCCAAACAATGTTAGAAGGATAGTCCAAACAGAAAGGGCACTCAAAAGACATTAGAAAACCTATTTCACAACAAATGTTATTTACACTCAGTATTGTTTCAACTCAGAAATATAGGGATGACTATGAAGTCAAATTGTTCCATGCCACATCATTAATTGCTTCTCTGTCTGTCTGTCTGTCTGTCTGTCTGTCTGTCTGTCTGTCTGTCTGTCTGTCTCTCTCTCTCTCTCTCTCTCTCTCTCTCTCTCTTTGGAGTGTTAAGGGTCAGTGAGTTAGTTCCCTCCTCTAAGACTGACCAGTCTAGATGCTCCCTGCAGATATCTGACCTGGTGGTGGAACAGGATAAAATCATCATTACCATATGCAGCATCCTCTTGAATTGGAAATATCACTGAATACATTGGGGGTGGCAATTGTATCACATCTGCTAATGCCCACTTGTGCTACATTACAGGTCCTCTTGTTAGTTAACTGGCAAACCACTCTAGTATTCCTGCCAAGAAAACTCCATGGACATGGAGTTACAAAGAGTCAGTCATGACTGTAATGACACAAAACACACACACATATATAAACATTGATATTGATAAACTGTGGCCCAATTTTAATCCAAGAACTCTTTATTTCAGACTGGGTGGGCAAAGGGAGAGATCCTACTTCCAATTTCTTGTGGCAATGGGATAAGGCCATTAGCCATCCCAACCTCTACATTTTCCTTCCATGTGTGCTGAAAGAAAGAAAGAAAGAAAGAAAGAAAGAAAGAAAGAAAGAAAGAAAGAAAGAAAGAAAGTCCAGCTTCGGAGCATAAACATGAAACATCTCTAAGAATATAACTGGCCCTTAACTTATAAGGAATGACAGTGGTACCTTATATAAAGGAATTAATTCATTCCTAATGAAAGTATGTTAAGCAAATTTTCCTTTATACAAATTTCCCATAGGAATGCATTGAAAATGGAGTAATCCCATTTTTATGCTGTACGGATTCACCCCATAGGCGATTATGGGTGTTTATACACGACCCCTAAACTCCGGGGCAAATGGCTCCCAGCTCCGGAGCTTTAAAATGTTTCCCCACCAGCTCCGGAGTTTACAGGAAATTAAGTGCGACCACGCCCATTTTAGCGCATCCCAGCGCACCTTTCAAGTACCTGCTCTCTGGAGGTGAAAATTCTTTGATGCGGTGTAACGATAGTGAGTGCGGGGCTCTCCTCTCTTCTGTTTGTTGTTTTTTGGCTCCCAACCCTTTAAGAGCTACTTAAGAGACTGGAATGTTGCTGTGGCAAGAGTGAGAGGCAGAACGGAGGTGAGCCATGTTTCTTTTCTTCCTGTTTTTTCTCCCTCCCCTCACGCAGCCAGCAGCCAGGAGTGCAGAGGGGGTGGGAATGCAGGAACAGCGACAAACCCCTAAGATTTCTGGTCTGAATTTAAGTGACCAGTGGATCTTAGGGGTGGTGTGAAAAGGCTCTATGTTAAGCAAATTCTTGCTCCATGGGCGGTCCCTCCGCCCAGCCAGAGCAACCTTGCCCTCTCACGAGAGGGGTGAGAAGAGGAAGGGACGCACAGGAGCGTCCAAAGGGGTGGGGGAGGAGTGCCCTATAAGAGGGCGGCTCCGCCCCCCACCTCCAGGCTGTTTTAAGTTGGCGCTCCCCACCCACCCACCGTGTAAGGACTAGAGTGAGTGTTACTGGTCACCTATTATTGGGGCCGGATAGGAATTTTGACCCGCTTTCCGAATTGGCCTGGGAGAGCAGGGATTTTTTTGCCTATCCCACACTGGTACCTGGGTGTTAGGGATATCCCTGGTGCTTATTGGTCACACTGGCGGCAGAAGCGGATGGAGGGCAGTGGTGAGTATCTAACATCTGTCCCCGTGTAACCATAACCACGGCACTGCGGATCAGGAGGTCTCGGTGCTGGAGCGGTTACGAGGGGGCGCCTCCCTGCCCTGGGAATTACCCAGAATTGGCCACTGTATGCAGGGAGGTGTAATGACATTGACTGCCCTGGTGGGTGCTGTAAAGTTACCGCACCACCTGGGGGTTGTCTCACCATAAGCTGCCTGGTTGGAGGGCTCTTGGGTGACCCCTGGGTTCCAACCATGTGTGCTGATGCCCGACCCCTCCTCCTCCTCCTTGTTGTTGTTGTTGTTGTTCCTCCTCCTTGTCCTTGTCCTCCTTGTTGTTGTTGTTTTGTTCTTGTTGTTTATTCAATAAAGTGTGGCCCAGTTACCCCAACTTCCCAACTCGTCTCGTCATTTCGAGTGGGAGGGCAATTTTCCCTATCTCCGTAATTTTTTATGTTCTACAGATTTTATGTTATACAAACTATTTGTTATACAAGGGTCCACTGTATATAACAAGCCATTGGGGTTGGGCTATTTTTTCAGTGTTGTCACAGATAAAACTGACTGGAACTCAAAGAAGTAGATGTGGAAATTTACCACTCAGGGCAGGGGAAACAGCCTTGCAAATTCAGTTTATTTTCCCAATTGTTCACATTTTTATTCCTGATGGTGCTGGGGGAAATTAAGTCAAAAGGTTTTGCTACAGCAAACAGGGCAAGTTCAAATACAACAACCCTCTGCAACAGAATTTAATGTTTTCCGGTGCTTAGTTTCCTGCGTGGAAAGTTTACTATTACGCTTTCTGTCGGTTATGTTTATGCTAAAAGATATACAAAATGCATAGCCTCTAAATGGCCTTTAAAGTTTTCTCAGTCACTCATTCTGGAATCGACTGCCAGCCTGACAGCATTTTTTTTTTTAATTCAGCGAAGTGACATTGTAAGGCAGTTGAGTCCCCGAAGAAAAATCAGTGTCATTATTTTGCTGCTGTTAAATTCCTCTAATGAAATACATTCCAATTTTATGCTGCCTTTGCTATAATATATAGCTCACTATGGACTATAGATGTTCCAGCTGTCTGGTATAATGACATTCTAAGTTTCTGCCCACGAATGCAGTCTGTATGAATGGGATTCAATGATAGTAAAGACACTCTTCAGAGGATAATTAAGATGAAACATTCTTTCTTTCTTTCTTTCTTTCTTTCTTTCTTTCTTTCTTTCTTTCTTTCTTTCTTTCTTTCTTTCTTTCTTTCTTTTCCCTGAGAAAGAAGTATGTTGGAAGAAATTGGACTTATAATCAACAGAGAAGACAAAATGGCTTTTATTGTGTCCTATTTTCTTCCTTTGGGGATGGAAAGCCTTTATAAAGTTATCTTGGGTTTGTTTTCCTTAAATCTGTGGACTATGCCACAGATTTAAGGAAAGCAAGTTCAGATGAAGTCAGTAAATTAGAGAGGATCCCATGCCGGTTTCTACTTGATACCATGGGCAAAATCTTTGGGGGCTTCCATTTCACTGGGAAAGGCACTGACAAACAAACACACAAGCAAATTAAAACATGGCCCAGTGAGTATTCCCCTCCAACTTCTGTTTGCAAAATCTGGTGGGTTGCCCTGGTGCTTAAGCCATCTAGCACATTAAAAAGCCTCAATGGGGATGCAGCAACAACATGAACAGTAATACTACAAGTGATTACTTAGATCACTAAAAGTGAAAGAATCAAGTTAACAAGCTGTTCAGGCTCAGGTTTTGCAAACAAAGGGAGTTTGCCCTATTGTTGAGTTAGTTCTAGTTTAACTCAGTTCTAAACTGGAGATAATTAGACATAGCTTCCATTTTGGTTTCTATTTTTGCTCTTGCTTCTTTTTCCCTTCCCTCTTCTTCTTTTGCAAGTCAGCAAAAGAAGAAAAAGCAAAACACGTAAAAAAGAAGAATAAAATAATTCCTCATAACAATGTTGCAGAATGTTTGAACTTCTGCTAATATTATTTCTGCTATGCAGCTGATGTACAGAGATTCACAAACAGTCCAACCCTTTCTCATTAACCGGCACTTAAGGTCTCAATCACTTGCTTTGAGACATTTGTAGGAGAATTAAAAAAAAGAATAAAATTATTTCATTAATTGCAGTTAAACAGTTCAAAAGGAAACTAGCTAAAAACTGACTTTCAACTGACTAAAGTGGGGGGGGGAGAGAAATTGCAGCAAAGAGGCTGGGTTCTCTTTAAATTTAGAGGTGGGGAGGAAGGTTTGGTTAGTGCTGGATAGACTGACAGTCATCCCAGCCAACAAAGTCCCCTCCCAGTCACTCAAACCACCAGCAGTGTGCAAGGTTGTGAAATCTTCAACACATGATCATCTTATAATTCTTGTTCTTTCATTGATGTAAAGTAACTTTTAGCTTGTAGGAAAGGTGATGTAGTAATCTAGGTAAGAAATAATAAAACCCAAGCGTGTGACTAAAGACTTTTTGGGAGTTTAGCATTACATCGGGGCTGTAATAGGTAACTTTCCTACAGTCAATATTTTTAATTTTATGAGTGAATCCCAACACATTAGTCTAGAAATTTCCATCAAGAAGGCCATTCGAATGCACTAAACTTTTATGGCCGTACTAGCAAATAAGCCATCCCTCATGGCTACCGTTTTTAATTTGTCACTTCCTAAAATTTATCCTTTGGCTTAATGTTTCAGGTCACTCTGACCTTTAGTAAACATTGTGTAACAAGACACACAGCTGCTAACACCAGACATGCTGGATGATCTAATTTCAATTAGACACCTTCATACATCTTCTGCTTCTGGCTGTGGGAGATGATAAGATGACCTCGTAATGCACACCTTCCTCCACTAAGGGACCATTAGGTTTCTTCACATTGTGCAGTATATGTGCTCTCTGTTACAAAGGGATGACTGCTTGAAGTCACGTTTGCTTACTGGATATCCAAGAAAGAACATTATTTCCCTCCTTTGTCATGAAGTGCCATCAAGTTGTTCCCAACTTATGACAATCCCGTGAATCCGCCTCAGGTCCCATTATTAACAGCACTACGCAGGTCTTGCAAACTCAAGGCACTAATCTAGACTACGGCAATGCACTGCATGTGGGGCTGCCTTTGAAGACTATTCAGAAACTATAGCACCTTCTGGTCCCAATTCAGTATTATGTATAAAGCCTTATACAGCTTGGATCTAAACATATGAAACTTCTTGGCTTTTGAGGTCTTCTGGGGAGACCCTTCTCTTGGTTCCATCACCTTCCCAAGCTTGTTTGCTGTGAGGGCCTTCTCAGTGGTTGCTTCTAGGCTTTGGAATGAGCTGTCCCAAGAGGCAGGGTTGAGCTCCTCGCTTTCTCTACCCCTTCCATCACCAGGCATAGACCCTTTGCTTCAGACAGGCAATAAGGAGTAAGTTATCTCAGGAATGTTGGTATTTAATTTATAGTATTCAGTGTTTTTACACCTGTTGTTTTATCTCTTGTGACTAGACATGGGCATGACCAGAAAAACTGACGTTTCGAGTTTTCGTTTGTCGGAACGGGTCCGTTTCGGGTCATTTCCATTTGTTGTGAAATTTTTCAAAAATTCGTCATTTCTGTTTGTCATTTGTCGTTTGTTGTTTCCACCGCGATTTAGCGCGAGTTGACTTCCCAGAGCATAGGGGCGTCCCGCAATCAGGGGTGTCGCAAGGTGTTTTTGCGCCCTAGGCGGCAGGCGAGGCAGGGGTGGGTGGGCGAGGGGCGGGCGGCGGCCGCGGGCAGGCGAGTGGGTGGGCGGCGGCGCGGGCCGTAGGCAGGTGGCAGCACGGGCGGACGGGCGAGTGGGCAGTTAGGATATCACTTAGGATAGAGGTTCTGTTCTTGGCTTGCACCCCAAATGTGTGTGTGTGCAAGCAAATTGAAGTTGGGAAAATAGAAAATAAATGGTAGTATATAATATATTTTTAAAATCCACACCTCCCACTCCCAGTCGAACCTCCCCCTTTATCCAATATCAGAAATAAATCCTCACAAACTGCCAGAGAAGAAATAAAGAATAAACTGCTATTCCCTTCAGCAGACAAAGCTGCAGGGAATCAAAGAAATTATTTTCTAAATTAAATTCCCTCCCTGCCTGCCTAACTTAAATCCTAAAGCGTCCAGCCTCCCTCCGCAATCTCGATCGGATCACACCAGCACCAGCAGCCAGCCCTCCTCCCTCAACTACATCCATACACCTGACTGCGATTTCTGGAAGGTGCCTCAACTTTTTATGCCCTCCAAGACATCCAGAAGTGTCAGTCAAAAACCTGGTGATGCCATTGGTGGAATGGTTCAAAAAAATTGCATGGTCCCATCCCATGCCCAGTCCAAATGGGCAGGTCTAAAAAAATAAAAAAATAAAATAAAATAAAATAAAATCAATATGACGTTTTATTGCTATAAAAAACCCACTGCTGCTACTATTAAAATTCAGGCATTTAAAATAAATAAATTTCACATGTTTCTGTGGTGATTTGGTGTGTTTTTTTACCACAATTTCAAAAGAAAAATTATGGTCGCCATTTTGGATCCCCCCCCACCGCATGGCATGGCGAGACGACGAGGATGACCCCCCCCCCAGCCTGGTGCAAGCAGCCCAGGACAGGAGAAGAGGGGGGCAAAGGCCGGGGACCCCCCAGAAACCACCCCTATGGTAGGTGGCAAAGCCTCAGGCAGGCATATTTTCGCCTGCTTTTTTGGCCGGGAGTTGGGTTTTTTTTAAAAAAAACCTTTTAAAAACTTTTTACTTACTTCGCATTGCGCGATCACCGCAATGCCACAAACGAAAACAAAAAACCCGACCAAATTTTTGTTTTTTCGGTTCGAGTTCGAGTTCTGACAGCTTAATTATCGTTACCGTTTCCGTTACGTATCGGAAACAATAACCGAAAACGGAAACGACAATTTCACCGAGTCGTGCCCATGTCTTGCTGTGACCCACCTTGGATCCCTTCTGGGAAGAAAGGTGGCATGTATATAATAATAAATATATAAAAATAATAAATAATTGAGTCAATCCTTACCTCTAGGCTTATTTATGTTTTGCCTTCAGACGTCTCCTGACTGTATGTCTTTTACATTATCAACATTGTCGACGATGTCTTATGAGGAGCCTCTTAGGGAGCTGGGAATGCTTAGTTTTCCAAAAAGAAGGTTGAGAGGGGATATGATAGCTTTGTTTAAATATTGAATTGGGGTCTGGCTTGTTTCCCATGGCTTCAGAGACTAGGGCTCAGAGCAATGGTTCCAAACAACAGGAAAAGAGATTCCATTTGAACATTAGGAAGAACTTCTTGATGGTTAGAGCTGTTCAGCAGTGGAATATGCTGCCACAAAGGAGGGTGGTGGAGTCTCCTTCTTTGGAGGTTTTTAAGCAGAGGCTGGATGGCCACCTGTTGGGGGGTACTCTGGTGGTGGTTCCTGCATGGCAGGGGGTTGGACTGGACAGCCCTCGAGGTCTCTTCCAACTCTATGATTCTATTCTATGATTGCGATGCAAAGTTTGTATTAACAACAAGAATAATAAAAGGATCCAAGTGATATAAAGAGCCATCAATAAACATTTCTAGCTAGCTCCTTCATTCATTCCTTTGCATAAATCATTGTGTCTCCTCCTTTGATCCACATGCTGTTCTCCTCCCAGGCCAAGAAGTTCCAGTCAAGATGCTCAGTTACCAGGGATTTAGGGATTTAGATCTAACATCTAAAAGCACTGACTACAATGTAGGGCACCATAGCACATCCATCATACTTAAATAATAGACCTGTGAAGGTAACTCAACAGCTGCAATTTCTTCCTGCCTTGAGACCTGGGAGAACATGGAGAGGCCTTCACACAACATGCTGTCCCAAAAAGCCGTTATTGTTTATAACAATAAATGAAATAAAGCAATGGATTTTAGCATGGATCTGCACAGCACCAGCTAAGGAAGAAGAGGAAGGAAATTGTGTTGGCATCATATTCTGTTTCATGACTCCAGAGTGGCCCCAACACATTTCATGGATGATGCCAGTATCTCCGAACAACAGTCATTCTATTACTCTAATGTTTGTGTGTTAGAATTTTCCCCAAGAAATCAGTCAATTCAATGTTACTTACAAAATTCACCTATTATATATCCCATTCTACTTGTTTCCACAAACTGATGTATGATATCTCTGTTGGTGCTCGCATCCTACCGAGACTTAAGGGAATATGAATAGGCGTCATTAGCCATGAAATGCGTATTTTGTCACCTTTAGAGTCAGAATATTTCACATCCTAATAAGGATAAATGTGTACATTTATATGCTTATTTTACATATGTAAAGCTGAATTGTGTGCTACCCGGTATGCTATAACCGTGTAAACAGGAGTTGATTCATGATTGCAGCATTAACTCTCACAAACCCATGAATTACGGCTTGTATAAATTCTCCTTTGCATTTTCAGCGTTGCCCATTTAATCTTCCAGCTATACATGTAGAGAATGATGTGTTGCACAGTGAAAAGATTATTGCCATTTAATTATATTTTTATTATACATGAGGAAGGGAATTGCCTGACCCCCTCCCTTCCTCATCAAGTCTCTGGCCACCATGAAAAAGCAGGATTAATTTAAGGTGGGGGAGAGAAAATGCCACATACCTCCTTCCATTTCCCACACTCCACTTTGTATAAATGCTGAAATAACTTCTGCTTTTGATATGCCCACATCCTTTTTACACCATTTCAGGTCTTAATAACGGGATGTTGTTAAGATTTACTTAAAGGGATGGGCACCATATGAAAAATGACACACTATTTCGTCATTTCGTAAACTTGGGAAATGTTGCAAAATGAAAAGAAATAGCAAACAGTGTGTCGTCAAGAAATGAAACAAAACACCATTTTGAGTTTCGGAAATGAAGTGATTCGTCCTAGTGGCATGAAGCCTCTTGATCCAGCCATCTTGAGAACAGGAGGTTTATTTTTAAACTGATTGATTTGTTTTCCTTCCTCCCCTCCCGGGCCTCCGCTGTGTTACTCTGATCTTAATCTGCCTGCCTACAGCTAGCCAGCAGCTGAGCTCTTCCCTTCCCTGTGCTGGCTGTCCCTGTATCCACAAGTTGATTTAAAGTTTAAACTGATTGTTTTCCTAACTTTCCTGATTAAGTAGGGATAGGGAGAGTTTTTTAAAAATATATTTTCCTTACTCCCTGCGCTGATCAGCTGTTGAGCTTATCTCTCCTCTGATCTCTCTGTGCAGCAGCTAGCCCTTAGGTTTTCTGCTTGTTTACACAGGATTCTTTGTTTAAAAGAAAATTGATTGGAATATTTAAGGAGAGTCTTTAGTTTAGGGCATTGGGCTCCCTGTTAAATAAAAAAGGGAAAGCTCCCCATTATGTATAGCCTTACAAATTGTTACATTTCATGATGAAAATTATTTTAAAAAAATAAAGACTGAAATGAAATGAAGCACTGTATTTCCATTTTGTACACATCTCTACTTACTTACTTACTTACTTACTTACTTACTTACTTACTTACTTACTTACTTACTTACTTACTTACTTACTAAATCATATAAACAAGTGGTTCCCATATGAGTCTTTGCAATTTTTGCAAGTTGTCTTGGGGAGAAAAAAAATTAGGGTGCTTTCTCTCCCTGAAGCAAAGCACAGACACACTGCAACAACTTGTGGGGTATTAAAAATGATAGAAACAAACAGCCTTGCTGATGCTTCGGGTCCTCAATAGTATATGCAATAAAGCTGCAACCATTGCCATCTCATGGAATTTTGATAAATCTTAGCAAATATATGGAGGAATTGACACACCAAATTCCCATTGAATCTTTGGCCCTAGTCTTGGGTCATTGAATTGGCTATACTACAAAACAGGATTTGGGCAATAAATAGGCAGAACATGTTATCTTTATACCATCACAAAGTTATCTTTAAAAAGGTTCAGAAATGAGACTGAAGAGATGGGCAGGTTGAACCCTGGTGAAATTGGCACATCCCAGAAATTGACTAACCAACCTCTCCCAAGCTAGATTGTCTATTATCTCTCCTGATCACATATATGACTGAGGCATCACAGGAGGATTTGAACTGGAGGCAACTGTTTTTGTAGCTATTCAATGCCCAGTGTCCATTGTTGTTTTGACAGTGAAAGGTTGATGGATGGTCTGGTGAGCTTCCATAGTTCTGAACTCCAAAGTTCCCCACATGAAGGAAGGGGTTCAATGGGAAACAGCTCAGTCCACTCCAGGAGCCTCTTCAGAGATCACCAGAAGGTTCTTTTGGAAGATGAAAATCCCTGCCTCCCAACCCCATCATTTTAGATAAACACACTTTCATTCAGTCTGACAGCCCTCCACTTCTATTTTACATTTTCATTTTCTTGCAAAATGTTATTGCCTGCCTTAGGCTGGATTATACGTTTAAATAAATAAGTAGATAGAAGAAATAAGAACACTAAATCCACCTGGTGCATTTTAAAACAGGAATGGATGGGAACAGCACTATTATGCCAATGAAAACTGATTCCCAAAAGGCCACCTTCTGAATTGTAATTGAGTCAATAGATCTATATCTCCTTGCCAAGCGGATCATGAAAAAGCAGATAAGCTATTATTTCTTTAACCGCACTTCCAATCAATACATTAAGCAGTGATGCTACTTGAAGGAGACACTTGGGCTTTGAAGGATTTCAAAGTGGCTACTAGTACATTTTTAATCCATTTATAAAATGTCAATTAGCGCAGATTACTGAAGGAGGAAGATCTATCGATTTCTAATTTTTGTTTTTTTCCCTTTAATGCCTGAACATTGTTATAATGCCTGAGAGGTTAATAGAATTGCAACAGATTGTGTTGCGTAGATTTTGTTTCAATTTGACCCTACTGCCAAGTAACTTTCCTCACTTGAACAAGTTTCTAAAAATTTGCAACAATCTAGATTCTATTGTTTTTTTCTCTCCCCCCTCTCCCTCCCTCCCTCCCTCTCTTTTCTTTCATTCTTTCTTTCATTCTTTCATTCATTCTTTCTTTTTTGAAAAACACTGTTGTTACCAGTCTCAAGGACTAGGGTGCCTGAGGAACTCTAATTCATATAAGATTGGTACAAGGACCAATCACATATAGGGAAAACATAATGTTACAAGACAAATATCAAGTATGAACACTATAGGCACTCCTCACTTAATGTTCCAATGACTAGGTCAGTGGTAGCGTACCTTTAGCAGTCCATATGTTTTGGACCACACATTCCAGAATGCCTAGATTTCCAATGACAAAGCACTGTGGGAGTTGTGGTCCAAAACCTCTGAAGTGCCAAAGGTTTACCATCACTGGTCTAGGTCATTAAGTGAATTGGTTATGTTTGTGAAGGTTCTCAGTCATCCAGGTGAGGTTATCTGGAAGCTGAGTCATGCCAACGGGACCACTTTTCTTGAGAGACTGAAACGTTTGGCTACTCATTCAAGCAGCTTTGTCAGTCTGAGGGAAGTTAGTGGTGAATGCTCCATTTTAGTTCACCTTCATTTCATATCACTCTGGTCTGAAATGGACAACTCGAGGCTAACTTCTCTCAGACTGATGAAGCTGCTTGGATGAGTAGCAAAACATTTAAATGATGAAGCTGCTTGGATGACTAGCAAAACATTTCAATCTCTCAAGAAAAGAAGTCCAGTTACCATGATCCAACGTCCAGATAAGTGAATTGGTTGTTGAGGAGATGTGTTGTGGTATGTTGAGACTGCCTACCTTACAGACAAGCCAGAGCTGGGGGGCTCACTGGGAGGCCAGGGGAGGAGCAGAACCAAAAGGAGGGAAACATAGAGATGGAGATGACTGACACTCTGTCCCCACTAGGGTCTGTAGGAATGATTACACATGGACACATTATTGGGATCAGCAGGCCAGGCCCTGTGCAGCAGTTTCTCCTTGGCTAGTCCGAGCGCAAGGCTTTATTGGTTACAAAGACAGAGCATCAGAGGGGTGGAGACAAGGCTTATGTGCCAGGGGTCTAGTGAGCTGGGGAATTCCTGGGAAGGCTTATCTATAATGGCAGGGTCTTTGGGCTGGTCACGTAGCCAGCTTGTTTTTTCTACATACCCATCTCACAGGCTTCCTGGCTGATCTGGGGGAAGAGATAAGACCAAGCTGGCTTCCCTGAGCATATGGGCCTATGGAATTCATTTCCTTCCTTCCCAGGCCTCCCCACTCAGATGGAGGGGTTTAATGATTCCCAAAGGCCTTACCCATGCTGCCAGCTGGGTTACTGTCTCAGCCCCAAGGGGACATCTCTATAAGGGTGATTTCCCTCCCCAGTGGAGGCATTGTGATTCAAATCTATTCCTTGAAAGCAGCAGAAAAGGAGTAACACCCATTCCTTGGTAGCAGCAGAAAAGGAGAAAGGTGACGGTGGGATGCTGCAGACATGCTTCCTCTCTGCTGATCTGATGACAAGGTCAGTTCCAGAAAGAAGAAGCAGGCTGGATCCTTTGGCCCAGACCTCATGGTCTGGAACAGCAGCTTCTTCCTCAGGCAGCAATTAATTTGTGGCAACTAGGGATGGGCACCTTACAAAAACATCACACTGTTTTGTTGTTTTGTAACATTTTGAACTGCTTCAAAATGAAAGAAAACGGCAGACAATGTTCATTCCGAACTGAACCAAAATGATGTTTTTGATTTGGAAGGAACCAAATTGGGGAGATGCCACCAGATCTTGCTTCAGCAGCAAGATATGCCAGCTATTTCCCTGCTTGGTTCTTGCCGGCTACTGCCTCCCAGCTGGTTTTGACAGCTCGAGCTGTCAAAAAAATTCCAGCTGAGAGGCGGGGGGGGGGGCTAGAGAGAACAGAGCACCCAGGCAACAGTAAATTCACTGCCTGACTGCTCCTTTGTCCCCTGTCACCCCCTCCTCCTGGGGGTGTTTTGGACAGAGAGTGTTGTGGGCAGTGGGGGCAGCCCACAAAGGGAGGTTGGCTAGAGGCTTTCTTAAATGTCCTGCCACAACAGGGAGAGCGCTGTTGCAGCAGAGGTTTCAAAAAAGCCTCCAGCCCAACACTCCTCTCTTGATCTTCAGAGCCTTTGGGGAATTCATTTCATTTTGTAAAAATGAAAAAAAAATCATTAATAACAAAATGAAACTTAATGGAATGAGAAACAAAACAAAATGGTAGTTTTCCATTCCGTGCCCATCTCTAGTCGCAACGGCCAAAGCTGTTGTAACTGGTTGTAATTCTGAGCAGTCATTAAAGATGAAGGTTGTTAAGTGAGGTGTGGCTGTATATTGTAATTATCAAAAGTCCATGGTGCATTTCTAAAAGTTCTCTATGATTCACCTCTCTGTTCCATTGCTTACTTACTGTGCTGTTTATAGCAACATAAAGACAAGTAGTGGTGAGCAGACACTCACACCAGATTAATACAAAGACCCAATATCAGAGGGTTTCCTCCCAAAGATAAAAGATTTTCTGATGATATCCTGGAATGGACTTAATACATTTCATCCTAGTCATTTGTTTGAAGTGTACTTTCCCAGACACCTCTGTAGACTTTTTACTCTCTGTGGGAGGCTCTGCAGTATATATTAGGCCCAAAGACATCAGATTCCTCCTAAATTATGAAGATCCATTCTGCTTGGTGGGATTTAGGGACCCAATCTCAATTTGGTTTCATCCATGACATCTTAAAGATCATCTGAGCCTAGGGATGCATCCTAATTTTTGTATGGAAAATGAGAAAACTTTTTGGAAAGTCCTCTTTGCTGTAACGAAAGTTGTTTGCAGCATGGAAAGCATTACAGAAGATAGCAAAATTGGTATTTATTTTATTTATTTATTATGGAGTTTATATACCGCCCGTCTTCCTGGAGGGGAACTCCGGGCGGTTTACAACAAATGAAGAAGACAGCAAATTACAATAACAGCCAATAAATTAAATTGATAAAATAAGCAGACAAAACAGCAATACCAGGAGATGCAGATGGCGGGGGGGGGGGGGAATCACCCAAATGCCTCCCGGAAGAGAAAGGTTTTCAATGCCTTCCGGAAGGCAGACAGGGACTCTGCTAGGCGCACTTCTGCTGAGAGATGATTCCACAATGTCGGGCCAGCCACAGAGAAGGCTCGGGTACGGGTGGAAATTCTCCGAGCCTCTCTGGGCGTGGCCACGCGCAGCATGTGCGCCCGCAACAACCTAGTCGGACGGGCCAAAGTTGACCGCTCGTGTCTTTCTGATCAGTCAGATTAGTTTCTCTTTAACTAACCTTAGAAGTGTTTGTCTTCTTGTGTGAGCCTTGAGTGATGAAGCTTGTTGGCCTTTGTCCCTTTCTTTATATGAACACCACCTGTTTCTGGATTGGCAGGACTTAGCTGACCAAACCCTCAGCTGGGAAGGGGAGATAAGCAAACTTTGTAGGAAGTGGCACAAACCCCAGAAAAGTTGCAACTCTTGCAAATTGGAACGGTGGGTCCTCTGCTCATCTTCTACCACATTTTTATTGCAACATGTACCTTCTCACTCACTGCCAGTTATATCCATTTGAGTTTTCCCATTTAAATGAATAGGAACTTTGGTGGTTCATATTTCTTATTTGTGATCAGATATAGGATCTGGATCAGATCAAACTGAAGGAAGTCCAGTCAAGAGCAATGAATTGGTCTTCAAAGCCAATTGAGGATCTGCACATAGCCCTTCTTAAAATGCTTTGAATGCCTGAAAAAATAAGGAGGACTTCAGAAAAGTGCAAAGAATGGACCTTAACATCTGAAAGGTAAATTAAGGGGGATGTTTTGGAGGTAGTGCAGGCAAAGATGTACCCGTACAGATCTGAAGCTCAGCACCTTATTCTCTCTCTTCTCGCTTTCTAAATTTAGAAGGTAGTTCCTTTTTATATGTGTATTCTGAGTTGTTCAGCCAGCCAGCTCAACAATCTGAATACTGGATAATTGAATTAAGCTGTAAGATTGAACAGACTGCAGGTACATATCTGTGCAGCTCTAGATAACAATGTGATGGTTTTACAAATCTAGGAACATAACCCAGTGGCTTCCTGTAATATACTTGTCTTGGAATGATCTGCATTTCAGAGTTTATAGCTTCATTACAAAATAGCTTTAGTATACCGGACACATTGGAGCTTAATTCCAGACTGCATTTTAATAGTGCCATAACATTTTCACTCTTCTCTTAGGAAATGCATGTCAGGTCCCTCCTCTCCTAACCCCCCCGCCTTTCCCAAACAGCTTTGAATATCTAAGATTATATCTTGAGATCCAAACAAGGCATTTAGCTGAATACACCTAACAATATGAAAGATGATGTGCATCATCCCCACACCACATTCCTTCATCATCAGACCTTGAGTGATGGGATAAGCATTTGGCTTATCAATTTATCCCCAAATAATTGGATTTAGGAATTTGCGATGCACAGCACACTCGACCAATTAACTTGCTGACCAAACTTTTCCAGACCAATGCAGAACATAGAATCCTGATCCCCACTAACAGGCTGCAAATTGTGCAAGGTCATAAAATTCTATGAATGAAAAGATCTACAGAACCCAAGGAGCCATTTATTCATACCACTTGCCGGTGGTGGAAACTAGAGATGGGCACGAAACGAGCAATTTTTTGTTTTCATTTTCATTTTTTCGTTTCATTACATAACAAAATGAAAAATGAATTTTGTCTCCAAAATGAAATGAAATGAACTGAAACAACAGAATTTTTGTCGTGCGTTTCATTTTCATTGCGGCAAATACATTGAACTGTAATGAATGCTAATGAAACAGCAATTTTTCATTTTTGTTTTCATTTTTTTGTTTCATTACGTAACAAAACGAAAATGATTTTTTTGCAAAAAATTCACAAAAAACAAAAATGAACCGAAACGGACCCCTAAAAACGACAAATGAAACACCATTTTTTGAGTCATGCCCATCTCTAGTGGAAACTCATTGGTGATGCACCCAAGATAAATAGCCACTAGGAATGAGCATGAAATGGGGAAAATGGTGTTTTGTTTCATTCCATTCAGTCCCCCCAAATTTCATTTCATTTTGCTCTAGCAGTGGACCTAGGCCAGCTGGCCAGGCCTGTTCACCAGTTGGCTGGTGGGGCTCTGGCAGTGGTGGCTCCAGGGGTGGTGGTGGCTCCAGCAACAGTCCTAAACCGGTCTGCCAGGCTGCTAGCCTGCTGGACCCACTCACCAGCAGGCTGGCAGGGCTCCAGTGGCAGAGACTCTGGTGGCTCTGGTGGTGGGCCTAGGCTGGCCTGCTGGGCCTGCTCACCAGCTGGCTGGCAAGGCTCCAGTGGCGGTGGCTCCAGCAGCGGTGGCAGCTCTGGTGCTGGCTCCAGTGGCTGGCCTAGGACAGCCTGCCGTGCCCTCTCTCCAGCTGGTTGGTGGGACTCCGCCAGGGCCGGCAGCTCCAGCAACAGCTCAGGCAGCAGGCCTAGACCGGTGGTGGCTCCGGCAGCTCCAGCATTGGCAGTGGTGGAGGGGGCGAGGAGGGATACAACCAAGCAAGTAAGGGAGCCATTTTACAGACAAATGAAACAGTTCATTTTAATGGAAAAAACACCATTTTGTTTTATCTGTATCAAAATGCTGCTTCGCCATTTTGTTTTATTTCATTTTGTTTCATTATGGAATGAACCGATGAATCAGTATTTCATTTTTTGTTTTGTGACCTTCCTTAATGGCCACAAAATCTGTATGTAAAGACCTCTGACAGAGGAAAATTCACCATATTCTGAGGTGTTCCATCCAATCTTCCAAAGTAATAAGAAAGAAGAATAAAAAACATACTCAATTCCTTGCTGAATGAGAAATATCTGAGGTGAGCTATTAATGGAGGAATCTAGGAACCTAGTAACATATGACTGGTGATTGGTATGCAATTACTTTTTCCAGCAGGTTTCTTTTCTTCATTTGTATTGGAGAGTGGCACAATTCAAAATCATTCAAAGTCTGCATTGATAGTATTTTCATACATCTTGAGACTCTGTCTCCCATTGTATTTTCACCACCAGCAGATGCACCAATGATTTTAGTATACTTCTCTATATTATGCAGGAAGCTGGAAGCATTTGAAATGTGGACATACAAGATATTTAGTGGATAGGCAGAGTCACTTAATGTGGCTGTATTACAGCAAATCAATAAAAAGCTAGAAATACTCAATACCATAAAGAAAAGAAAACTGCAATATTTTGGTCACACAATGCATAATAACAAATACCATCTGCTGCAGGTTATCCTTCAAGGAGAACTAGATGAGAAGCATAACATGGGAGATAAAAGAACATTCTGGTTTAGGAATTTAAGCCAATGGTTTGTAGTGGGCACAGCTTCTCTATTTAGAATGTGTGTGTGTGTGTGTGTGTGTGTGTTGTGTCATTACAGTTATGTCCATGGAGTTTTCCTGGCAGGAATGCTGGAGTGACTTGCCAGTTCCTACTCCAGGCACCTACAGCACCTGGTATTTCCTGGTGGTCTCCCATCCAAGTACTAACCAGGGCCGACCCTACTTAGCTTCCAAAATCAAGCGAGATCAGATGTGCTCACGGCATCTAGGCAGCTCTATTTAGAATAGCTTTAGATAATTTAAAAAAAAACCCAACAGATCATGCTACTTATCACCAATGTTCTACAAGGACATGGCACTTGAAGAAGAAGAAGAAGGATGCACCAATTCCTCTGCATTGGTTCCTATTTATGGAACACAATTTGCTCAAAGGATGTAGTCCCTCAGATCAACCAGTAAACTCCCTAAAATGAGGGCATTGTTTTCTGTTCTGGTACTATGGTTGATCCAACTGGTTAGGAGTCCCTGAAACAATGGAGTACTGTATTTTTTTCAACCCTTCTTTAGTGATTTATATCTTGGTCCAATGAAAATTTTTATCAGTCTTCTTGAAAAATAAAACTGAACATCCTTTTCAATATAGTACATGTTATTCATTTTCTTCTGATGTCCCTCAATGTATGCAATGAAGCAAGGTGGGTGAGACACATCATTAATTCTGTATATTAGAGCCTGGACATTGCAAGTTAAGAATAACTCGAGAGTTGGGTAATTTTTACAATAACTGAGGCATAAGTATGTGACTTTGCAACTGTACTTCATCTAAGGATAACATAGAATCACAGTATTTCTGAGAGTTGGCCATCCAGCCTCTGCTTAAAAACCTTCAAAGAAGAAGACTCCACCCTCTGTGGCAGCATATTCCACTGCCAGACAGCTCTAACTGTCATGAAGTTCCTCCTAATGTGTGGGGATCTGATAGCTGGGATTCAGCCTAGAAGGCATTTCCATTTCATGAGTACGAAAGCCCACTTGATGGAAATTCTTCCTGCCTAAATCCACATGCTCCAGACTCCAGACTTTGGAATCTAACTCAGCCTGGGTTACCTATTATTTGCCTTTAATTTAGTCAACTTGTTCATTCCTGACTTGGCACTGCCTTCTCATCTTCACTGGGATAATTCCTGTTTGCTTTCATTTTCCCTTACCTATTTTTGTCTTCCCTTCATCTATTGTCTCCTTATAATTAACTCACCTTCCTCTGTCTCATTAACTCACCTCCATGTGCAAACAGCTAGAGCTGGGCAAGGCATGCTCCGTTCACAAGGCAGTCACGAGATAATCCTCTATACAGCATCCTAGCCAACCAGCATATGTAACTTATGTAATGTTTCCCTAGTAACCAATCAATGATTCTGTGCATACTGTGGAATGTAAATGATATGTAATAAAACCTGAATGGCAAGGGGGTGAGGATCATCATCATCGCTCTGCTGGTCGGACAACTGGACTCGAGTCTTCGTTTCTTCATCAGGATCCTCCCTCACTAATGTTCAAATGGAATCTCTTTTCCTATAGTTTGAAACCATTGCCCCGAGTCCTAGTCTCTGAAGCCATGGAAAAAAAACCTGTTCCCTCTTCAGTATGACATCCTTTCAAATATTTAAACATGGCTATCATATCCCCCCTCAGCCTTCTTTTTGAAAGGCTAAACATTCCCAGTTCCCTAAGCTGTTCCTCGTAAGACATCTCATCCAAACCTTCAACCATCCTGGTCACCCTCCTCTGTTCCCCCTCAAGGTTGTCAACATTCTTTTTAAATTGAGGTGCACAGAACTGGACACAGTACTCCAGATGGGGTCTGACCAGAGAAGAATAGAGTGGTAGTATCACTCTCCTTGATCTCTAGACATTATGGTTCTGTTGATGCAACCAAGAATCACATTGTCTTTCCTGGCCACTGCATCACACTGCTGATTCATGTTCTATTTGTGGTCCACCTAAGACTCCAAGATCCCTTTCACACGTACATCACTCATTTCATCACTGCAAAGTTGTACAGTTACAGTCTCACTAAATGTTGGTGGAAGACTATCAACTGGTTCCAAGAGTTGGCTCCTTTTGTATTTCGTGATTTTCTGTGAACAAAACCCCCTCTTTGCAGTGCTCCTCTACCCCTGCACACCCACAGCAATCATTTTCAATCATTTGGCTTTGGTTGTGATACAACCTGCACTGGGAGAGATTTTTGCACAAGTGTGTGGGAGCAAAGACCAAAGCAGCAGAGCTTCATCTACCAGGGCTTTATAAGGAATGTTGGGTTTGGGTGTTGAAAGGACAAGAAGATGGATGGGAGGTTGCATAGTATTCATGATATTGTAAGTCAAAGGAACTAAAAGTAACTAGTTATTTTTTAAGAAATGGAAAATAAAATAATTGCTTTTTTACCTCATAATTATAATTATAAATAACTCAGGAGGGGGGCATTTCCAAATGGTGGTTGAAACTAACTGAGGCAATGTCTATGTTTCAGACAAAGATGCCACCTTTCTTGCAAGGAGGGAAAATACCCTGAGTTCCATGGGTGTATGTGCGTGTTAGAAATGTAAATGTAACATTTACTGGAATAAGAACATTGATGAAGAAGCCCTTTCTAACAACTTTTTATGGACTCTGGAACATTGGCTACAACAGTGATGATGCATTAAATCTTAGATTAAAGAAATAAGCCTCTTCGTCTTAATATTTTCCAAAATTTATTACTCACTGAGCCAACGAATAAAGCATTGCTTTTTAGGAAGGCTAAGTGTATTAAAACAAAATCCAAGGTTATATAGGCATCGAGGCTATGACAAAAATCACACCTTTCCCTTAATATGCTGACCAGTACTTAGGTGCTATGAAAGTGTCTGGCCCTTCACTCCTCATTGAGTTGGCTGAAGAAGCCATTATTTCTGCTCCCCTTGGACACATGCCCAGAATGCCTCCTTAAATGGCTGCTGCATGTGGTGATTAAGAACTGATGTTCCCTCAGGAGAAGGTAGTGAAGAAAGACACAGAAGATGTGGCAACAGAAAATCCAGCAAAGGAATATAACCATCCAAAGGTTGCAGTACATAATAGGCTTTGGCTTTTTTTGGACAGAAATGCCCAGAATTTGCCTGGAATTCTACCAAGGCTGAATTGTGGGAAATACAGCCAAAACCAAAAGTAGACAGAACAGGTTCAATTAATTACTTGAGGTCCCTGTCCATGACTCGACTTTCAGGAAGAAGGAGGAAGCTGCCCCAGTGGTGACTAGAAGTGGCAAGGTTGCAAAAGTAATTGTGCTACCCATCCATCTCTGTATAGGGTGCCTGCTAATGGTAATCCCATGATTCTTTGAGATTGCCATGCAGCCTTACCACTCTCAGCCATCACTAAGCTTCTTCTTCTTCAAAGTTAGATAATGGACAGGAATCCCACGTGCAGGTAATGAGGCCTCCTCTGAACATTTCAGGGTTTGGCTGCATCTCCCAGAATTCTGTGTGAGTGAATTCTGACAGCTAGAGTCCAAAAGAAATCACAAGTCCCATGACTAATCCATACAGTAGCTGTCCTAGGTGATTTAACTCTTTAGGGATAGAGTTAAAGGCTCATTGTGGTTCTTTGCTTCCCATTGTACAACTCTTTTAATGTCTGGTCTAAAACTGAGAGCTGATTCACCACCACCTGAAATTGGATGTTATCTGGAGTTCATAATTTGTGAGGAACATCAGCCTCTTGGACAGTCGCCATTTAAAGGTCAATGTAGTGCCACCTGTACGGAATATTTGCACAAGCAGACCATTTCACAAGTCTAGAACTGGAGTTTGGAAGTCCCTTTGATGGACTACAACTCTTAAAGTATGCCAAGCAGCATAGCCAGTGACTGTGCCATCTGGAGCATTCTTGGAATTATAGTCTTAAAAAGTAACTTCTGCAAACAGTGCTTGTTTATAGCTGTTGTGCTTTTTTTAGGTTGCTTGGGCTTGTTCTGGAAGTTTGTCTTCCTGACTTTTCAACAGACTCTGTGGCTGGCATCTTCAGAGGGCAAGGAGCTCAGGGAACTAGGAGTTCTCTCTGTGCTCTGGGGTATAGAGTGAGTGAGACAGTGAGGTTTTAAAGTTGTGGGAAAGGAGGAAAACTTGTCCTATGCAGGTGAATAGGTGTTAATCAGTGTATTGTGATAGAGGGATTAGGAAGTTTCACTGCAGTCAGGGGTGGCAGCGATCCTTCTCTGTTTTTGATGGGTGTTTTTAGCTGTTCTGTTGTGTGAACTGATCACTGGTATTTGTGGCTGGGAGGGAATAATTGAACTTTGATCTTTTGCAACCTATAGTTTTCATTAATAAGAAGCCAAGCTTTGTTGATTTTTAGACTTTCTTCTTTTTTGTTGAAACTGTGCTTGTGTTTGTGGATTTCAGTGGCTTCCCTGTGTAGTCTGACATAGTGATTGTTAGTGTTGTCCAGTACTTCTGTGTCCTGGAAGAGGATTTCATGTCCAGTTTGTTTCAGGGTGTGTTCAGCTACTACTGCTTTTTCTGGTTGTTTTAGTCTGCAGTGTCTTTCATCCTCTTTGTTTCTGGTCTGGATACTGTACGTTGTGGTCCCAATATATACCTGGCCACAACTACAAGGTATTCAGTATGCTCCTGCAGTGGCGAGTGGTTCATTTTATCCTTTGCTGACCATAGCATCTGTTGTATTTTTGTGGGCGGGCCTAAATACTATTTGTAGGTTTTGTTTTTTCAAAAATTTGTCCATGGAGTCTCTGACTTCTTTTATGTATGGCAGAAATACTTTGTTGGGGGCTGTTTTTATTCTTCAGTTTGATTTTTTTTCCCGGTTTGATGGCTCTTTTGATTTCATTCTTGGAGTAGCCATTTGCCTGCTATCAGATCCTGGCTGTGAAAGCCTTTGAGAATACAGTTCTTATTTACATGATGAGGGTCAGAATGAAGATCTGGAGAAAGATATTGAAAGCAGCTTTGCACGAAAAGAAAACGTCCAAAGATAGCTACCTAGAGTGGCGGAAATTGCTCTATGATCAGTTCTTTCAGGAAGTCATACAGAGAGGCAGGGTCTGCTCTCAGGTGTCGCAGCGTGCAGCATATGTAACCATGTAGTCAACCTACAGAAGCCACATGTGGGCTGAAGATCAGGTAACACTTCTTAACTCTTAGAGCAGTACCACAACGGAACCAGTGACATTAGGAGGTAGTTAGTGTTCCAATTCTGCAGGCCTTTAAGAGGAAACTGGATGACCATCTCTCAAATCTGCTTTGATTTGGGTTCCTGCCCGGAGCAGGGGGTTGAACTCAATGAGTCAACGGCCTTATAGAGCCATTTCCCCCAACTTAACTGTTGTGTTCTTAGTGTAACCCTTGAACTGCCTGAGTTTGGTGTATATTAATAAATAGAAAGGAAGGCTCCAAACTTACCTTAGCTCCAGCCAAGCTCTAGCTGAGCCCTAGCCGGGCAAGGCCTGAACAAGCTCCCAAGCACAGGCAATGGGAGACAGGTGTAGGATGAGGGAGCTGGAAGCTGAAGAATAACTGAAGGGCAGGATTCTGGCTTATCCAATTGGGGGCCAGCAGGCTGTTTAAACCATCCAATGGCCAGCAACGGGGATATCCTGGGCGTGTATATAAACAGGCCTTTGGGCCATTTTAGCAGTTGCTTTTATCCCTATGCAACCTGTGTTTCTGTCATGGAATAAAGAGCTGAATTTTCACTTTGGGCATTGCCTGGTTTCATCAGACCCGCTATATAACATTAACAGAGCATCCAACAAGATCAAAGGCCATGGGACAGATGACCTATTTTGTGTTCTTGCCACTTTGGGTTGAAGTGGGGGCAAATGGCCTTGATTTGCTCGGGGGGGGGCTCTAAGTCTTGGAACTCGAACTGTTCATAGACTCACCGTTTCACTCAGCTGGAAGCCTAGGTTGTGCTATGGAAATGACACATATGCATACCCTCCAAGACATACAAATATAAAAGGAAGACAACGGCACGCAACGCTCCTGCAATCAATAAAATCTCCTTTCCTCTTCTCTGTTGCTAAGAGTGACATTTAAAGCTTGCACACGGTGACCTGTATAAATGATATTGCTATCAGTGTTCTCGCTACTGCCAGGGACAAAGACGAAAACATATTACTCATTGTTCGGCTAAAGATTGCACAGCATTGATTTACTTGGTCCCTGTTTTCTTTCTCCCATGTATTAAAGAAGAAGGAGAAAAGGCAGCCTTGTGGTGTGTTTGCTGTGTAAATGACACAGTCACTTCTAAGTACCGAAATAAGGAGTAAAAAGAAAAGAAAAGAAAAGAACTGGTATGGTTGTTATTATTTAGGGTCAGATCAACTACAATGCTTTCCTGTCTTGCATGGGCAAAAGAGATGGGCAGGAAACACCAGTTCAGTACCAGTTCATTTGTTGGTTTTTGTGCCCCATGCCCAACCTCAGCAGGCAATGATGCATAAAAAGCATACTGGCTTCTCTGTCCTATCTCCTGCAGGAGCTGTTTTTAATAATAATAATAATAATAATAATAATAATAATAATAATAATAATAATAATAATAATAATAATATTATTATTATTATTATTATTATTATTATTATTATTATTATTATTATTTCACTTCACATAAAGAGATAACAAACAGGTACAGTAAACCCCCACCTATCGCAGGGGTTAGGGACCCAACCCAACCCGCAATAATTGAAAATCCGCAATCTGCGGATGCTGGGTCAGGTCGGGACTGAGCGGGCTCTCTGGGGGCTCTTGTACTTACCCCATGCCTGGTGCTGCCCCAAAAGGGCCTGCAAGGGGCTTTCCAGTCCCCCAGAGGCCCCAAAAGTGCTTTCTAGTGATCTGGAGGTCTCTTCTGGTTTACCGGAAGTCACTTCCGGTTTGCGGGGAAGCACTTTTGGGGCCTCCAACAGGCCTTCCTCTTTACCCCAGGGGACCTTTTTTCATATAATGCAAACTCACGATATAACGGGACCGCAGTATATGAACTGCAAAAGGACGGGGGACAACTGTATTGGTTGGCTAGGATTCTATAGGTTAAAAAAAAAAAGGAGAGTGTTGCATGGCATGTTTACATTAATTCCATTATTTTGCCAATGACAGCTATGTCTCTGCTTTTGAGTGGGAACCTGCCAGGAGGGACAGTGTGTGTCGAACCACCCAATGCCTGTTTGCAGTGGCGCTTTGTGCACATGCCTTCATGGGAGCATCGGCAGCTTGCAGAAGCATGTGCCTGTCACAATTAGGCTTCAGTAACTCTCAAGGCCACCCAGAAGAGGCAATGGGGAGGAGCTTGCACATCAAATTTTCCTTAGAGATCTCATGTCAACTTATAGGGGGTTGCCTCCCATGAGATGTTAACATGAGTGATGGTTGCTATTCAAATCTGATGGATGGATGGATGGATTGTGTTTTTTAATTGACATTCTGTCCAGCACTTCCAAAGCAATTTACCAGTACCAGGGCAGAAGCAAAAGTTGCAACCGCCAACCTGCAGCCTAGGGAGGCTTTCTGGAAGGGTTTTTATTATTATTTGCATCAGAAAGGGGGTTTTCTTCCATTTTGTTCTGAGGTGAGACGCCCAGGTCATCCTTGCATGGTTCTCCATTAAAAGAAACCACCATGAGTTGGAGACAACATGCAGATCTCAGTTTGCGCTGAACTGTGCCACCTAGATGCCTAAAATTCAGGACTAAAGCAGATGTGAAGGGGTCCTTGTAAAGTCACAGGGATTGTCTTTTGTGACATCACAGGTTTGGGTTGCATGGCAGAGACATAGGGGGTGAGGAGCATAAGGGAGGAAGGGGTCTAAACAATATGGATAGCAGTGTAGCTGCCTGGATCAACAATGAGAATACCTACATTCTGATTTTTGTAATAAAATTATAGAATCATAGGATAATTAAATTAGGAGAGATCTATAAGGCCACTGATTCCACCACCTTGTTCAATACAGGAGTCTAAAGCAGATCTGACAAGTGGTCCATTTTCTCTTGAATGTTTTCAGAGTTGGAGCCATTCACCACCTTCTAAGACCATTGGTTCCACCGTCATATTCTTCTAACAGTTAAGAAGTTTTTAGTGATACTCAACCAATATCTGGTTTCCTGTAGTTTGAGCCCATTATTGCATCTCCTACAATCTAGGGAGTGCAAGAACACCTGCCCCTCTTCTTTATGACTACCTTTCAAGAATTTGAAGGATTCTATCATATATCCCCTTGGTCTTCTTTTCTTAAAACCCCAAAAGCTGTGCAGGAGATGCAAATACATGGGTTTCAGTTGCAAGAAGGGAGAAGATGGTTGTCCCAGGCCAGTGCAGTCAAGAAAATTTAACTTTCGCCTCCATCACTGCTTGCAGTAATTGTTTCTCTCCTTTCCTAGAGACATAAGCAAGAAGATTTCAGCTAGTGTTCCAAGACCTAACAACTCTTCTAGAGCTACTGCTGCCCATGGCACAGTCCCTAAAAGTGGTCAAGTATGCGGGCACTGCAGAAACAAATTCTGGAACTTGAGTAAGAACATTTTCAAAATTACCACTCTCAGATTCCAGAAGTTATTATCTGGAAGATAATTATGTACAAGCTCTGGCCTGAATCCAGGTCAGGAATCTCCTCATGTTCAGATGCTGAAGGAAACAGCAATGTTTTCTAGTCTACAAACAGCATTGCATGCCCCTTTGAACACAACTTCCCCTACTGTGCAATAGATTGCTTCTCATTTCATGGAAATTAAAGGCATGGCCTTTCACTTGAAAGGTCTTGCCCAGTTTGGGGGTGCCACCTTTGTTCTAATCAGCTGGGAGTTTGTTTCCAAAACATGATCCCAAAGGCTTCAGGAAGAAACCAAGGTTACGTGAAGTCAAAAGATCAAGGAGATATTTTAGCATTATGACTAGCACCGCAGGAGATGCATTCAGAAGGACAGGCAAGGATCAACAAGCATCTGACCTTTAACGTTTTCTAGTCTGCATTGAATGGTGGAACACAGTAAGTGACATGGGAATGGTGGTCTGTGCATAGAAAGCAATGAAGAGCTACTAGTTTTTGCTGAACCACAGAAGGAATCACTTTAGCGGGTCTTCTGGAGCCTGAATAGTAGACAAATAGTTGCGCTTTCAGCTATATGTCAATTAGAAACTTGAGCAACTCATCTTAGAGCAGTGGTTCCCAACTGTGTGTTCCCAGATGTTCTTGGACTGCAACTCTCAGAAGTCCTGGCCTGCACTGCTAGTGGTGAAGGTTTCTGGGGGTTTTAGCCCTGTAACAGAGGTGGTGAACATTCAACACTCCAGATGCTTTAGACCACAACTGCCACAGTCCTTTGTCATTGACAATACAGGCTGGTACTTCACGTCCATCTCATTGCTGTTCACGGTCCCGCTTGGGACTGGTAAGAAGTAATCTAACCTCACGTCCATTGCGGGACGAGGGAAGTTTGTCCCGATGAAAGATTCCCCTCTCTGGCCTCAGGAATCTGTTCACCACGCTTCTCCTTCCGAGATGAGTGGCCATGAGGTAAGGCTCGTCATGCAATGTGTCATTCTCCATCTAGTGGCAGGAGTGTGAAGTGCCATTCACCAGTACATTCCCTATGGAGTCAGCAATGCAGTGCAGAGAGATTAAAAGAGAAATGCCTCAAACTTAGCTCTGTAATGCAGTGAAGGCAAGGCTTCAGAGAATCAAAACATCGAAAAATGGAGAGTCGGGCTGAAAAAAAAAGGAGAACAAAGGCATGGAATTTCACATCTCATCACGGAACGAGGACGTGCAGTAACAGACATGCCGGTATCATCCATCACGCCCATGCGTACACGGGAACAGGGACAGAACCGGAAGAAGACCATGTGACCACAACCGACATCAACACGCAACAAACTTCCTCCCGGGATGAGATTGGATCTGCAGTAACTGTCACAGGCTTTGAACTCTGGGAGTTGTGGTCCAAAACATCTGGAGTGACAAAAGTTCACCGCCACTGCCCTTGAACATCTGAGGAGCTCTCACTAGCCACAACTAGTTGTAACAACTTAGATAAAATGTATGTGAACACTAGTAGGGCGGGTGGCTATGACATCAAAAGGTAGCTGTTAAAATTGGAGTATGATCTAGCTTTCCCTGATTGACTGGCTGTCTGAAAAGGATTTTTGTGCCTTGTTACTTTTGTATCATTGGTGTTTATTTTGTTTAGAATTGTTGTGTGGTATTTGTTTGATTCTTTTCAAATATTTGTAGATTTACTGTTTTTAGTTTTTACATGTTGCCTTTTAATGATGTCAAGTGCCTTTGGTTCTTTTTATGGAGAATAGTGGGGTAAAAATATTTTTGAATGGATGGATAGCTTTTGTAGTACTAATCTGCTTCTATATTCTGGACACCATAGTAGATGAAAGTAACTTTGTCTTGTGTATTTTGAATTGGGACTTGCAACAAATTAGAACTCATGTAGATAGTTAAGCATTGGGGGAATGTGAACATAACCTGGATGAGAGATGTGCTTAGCACAGGGGTGTCCAAATTTTTTGCAAGGACAGCCAGATTTGGTGAGGTGAAAATGTGTGGGGGCCGACCTTTCAGCCACATTTGGCCCCCGGGCCGGACTTTGGATAAGTCTCTATAGCATGCAAGGAGGAAGGGAGGATGCTGCAGCAACGGAGCTGGAGCGGGTAGGCTGGGAAGGTGGCTGGGTGGTGGTGGACAGAGGCAGGGAGAGCATGCAAAATATAAAAACTGCAAGATGATGCCTCCATCCAGTATGGGGAAGGGCCAGCTGGCGGGGTTGCATGACAGGCTGAGCCAGTGGGGAGAAGAGGCCATGGGCCACTCAAAATTTGTAAACAGGCCGCATTTGGCCCCCGGGCCTGACTTTGGGCATGCCTGGCTTAGCACATTACATCTTGAGATATTAGCTTAAATATACAAGATACAGATTGGTGAATTTAATAATAGGGATATTAACTTGTTTTATCTCTCAATATGTGATGCAGCTGTTTCCTAAAAAATAATTCATCTTTCTTCATAGAGCACAATAATTTCACCTGCCCCCAAAACTAATCCTCTAGGATGGGATGACAGTAATCAAAACAGCTGCACTTCTTACATGGTGTTTAATAAAATTGCTTCTTGTATAAAGGTCTGCTGTTAAATATTTGATAGCTTCCCATGGAAACAGATTTGTGAGATGGAAAGACAATTATAATCAGAAGAACTGTCCCCATAAATGTTAATGTTTTCCTTCTGCTGCATTATAAGCCAAGGAATGCCCAACCACTACGGTGGAATGGCACACACCCATAATATGTTTAATTAAGTATTTTTATTATTCACATTGGTATGCTTCTCCTGGGGCATGTGGAATATGGCCTGGGGTTCTCTCGTCTGGACCTACAAATCATATAGCTATTTCCATAGAATCATAGAGTCAAAAATTGTAGAAAAATTGAATTGGAAGGGGCCAGAAAGTCCATCAAGCTTGGACCCCTGCTCAAGGTAGGAATCCAAATCAAAGAAGATCTGTCAGATGGTCAATTTTCTCTTCAAAGCCTCCAGAGCTTGCTGCCTCCCAAGGTAATTGGGTTTCATTGTCATAGTGCTCTAACAAGGATTGCTGATATTCAACCAAACTCTGACGTCCTGTAACTTGGACTCTGGGATGATTGAAAACAGTTTCTGCCCATCCTATATTTATTTTATTTTATATAATCTCATCTGATTTTGAAACCTAAGCAGGGTTGGGAGACCACCAGGGAAAAAGTGTTCTGCTTATATACTGCCCCATACTACTTCAAGTAGACTCTGGGCATCTTACAGTTGTTTTAAAAACAAATTACAGTATGCTGGCGTCACATTGCCCCCCCCCCCAAGCAAGGATCTCGGAAGGATAAAAGGCTGCGTCAACCATAAGCTACCTAGGATTGAACCCCAGGACGTAAACATAGTTTTACCTGCAGTACAAGCATTTAACCACTGCACCACGGAGAATACCAGGTGCTGTAGGTCCCCGTAGTAGGAACTGGTAAATTACTCCAGTATTCCTGCCAAGACAACTCCATGGACATGAAGTCACAAAGAGTCAGTCATGACTATAATGACACAACACATACACACATGTGCGCACACACACATTTTATTTTGAATATTTTTGCCCCACCTTTCTCCTTGGAAAAAGGACCCAAGGTGGCTTACAACAATGAGGGACAATATACAGCCCACCACATTTAAGACATATTCAAATTAATAGCAGGCAATTATGAGAGGCATCATAGAACATTAAAATGTAATATTAAAGCTACAAAGAGCACACAAAAAGAAAAAAATCATTGTGAAGGATGGACACTAGCATGGAAATCACTTGTGTTATCAGTCAATGCAATCATGTATGGTAATCAGAGGTGGGCACGAAACAATTTTTGTTCTTTTCATTTTTCGTTTCATTTCAGAACAAAATGAAGAACAAACTGATTTTTAAAGAAAAATGAAACAAAACAAAATGGAAATTTTCCATTCATTCCATTTCGTTTTTTGTTAATGGCAAGGTTTCCCATAGGAATGCATTGAAAAGCAATGCATTCATATGGGAAACCACTTTAAACAACCCACACCTTCCACCCCATTCAGGCATATTGAGGGGAAAGGTGCAGGTTGTTTAAAATGTCTTGGAGCCACTGAGGCTACCTTGGTGGCTCAAAGACATTTAAAAAAAAAAAGAACCCCCCCATCAGGTGCATTGGAGGGAAAGGCACAGGATTTTAAAAGTTTTTTTTAGCCACCGAAGGAAGTGGCGATGGCCGCAGCATTTCATGCCCATCTCTAATGATAATCCATATAAAAGTCACATAATAAGTAGTCCCTCATTCAGGGAAAGATTGCCTGAAGAGGAAGGTCTTTGCCTGCTTCCTGAAAGAATTCCTTTCAATTATAAAAAGAGGGTTATCATATCTCCCCTCGGAGATAGTCTTTTCTCAAGACTAATCTTAGCTACCGTATATACTCGAGCATAAGTCAACCTGAGTATAAGCCGGGGCCCCTAATTTAAACCCCCAAAACTGGGAAAATTTATTGACTCAAGTATAAGCCTAGGGTGGGAAATGCAGCAGGGCCTGGCAACTCCTCCTTTGTGAGCTGGGTGTGTGTGTGATGTTTAAAATGACTTTTAGCCACCGAGGCAAGTGCTTGAGTTGGTGGCTAAAAGTCATTTTAAACATTGTTTTAAAATAACCTTTTAAAAAGTCATTTTAAACATGGGGGCGGGGTCAGGAGAAGTGACACACAATGTTTAAAATGACTTTTAGCCACCGACCCAAGCACCTGCCTCAGTGGCTAAAAGTATTGACTCGCATATAAGCCGAGGACCTCTTTTTTTCAGCCCAAAGTTAGGGCTGAAAAACTAGGCTTATACTCGAGTATATACAGTATCTAATATTTTAAAGGGACCCGAATGGTTAGATCTATTAATTTTTACTGTCCTTCCCATTTCAAATTTGTAATGCTAAAGTTCCTTGTGTTCTGCATACAATTTTTTGCTAATTTTGGTACCTCTTTTCAAAACAAAGAGCCGCATTATCTCCACCACAACCTTTTGAACTGAACAGATTCAAGGCCTAGAGCTTTCTGAGCAAAGAGAGGGCCATCATGCTTTAAAATCTGTTTCCAAATAATAATTTGATTTTATCATTCTTTTTTTCTGCATCATGACAGCCTGTTGACAGAAAAGCAAAAAAAAAATTCAATACTTTTGATGAATAAATAAATAATCCTGTTGTTGTATTCTCAAAGGCTTTCATGGTCAGGATATGATAGCTGTTGCAGGTTTTTTTGGGCTGTTTGGACATGTTCTAGAAGTTTTTCAGAACATGGGTTCTGAAAAACAGATTTTTTTTGTCATGTGATTGTTAATGTGCTGTGCTATAAAATATAGATGGCAACTCTAATTCCACGGTACATTGGAAAATAACCCAAGGGTCATCTCCAGACTTCTAAAAATTAAGTACTGAAATTCCTTGGGGCCTGCATTAATAAATATGTCAGTTTCATTTTCTCCTACATCTGATATTGTGAAATATCTAGTTTTCCCCCTTGCTGATAGGAAGAAATTTATATTTTCCCCCAAGTGAAAATCAGAGTTATCCCTAATTAGAGGGTGAGATGAATTTCTGCAGTAAATTAGCCAGACCTAATATTTTTTTTCAGATATTGATATTGCTGTTGAAATCCTTGGATGAGGAAATAAGTCCTGCTGAGTTGGAGATTCTGGGGAGTGGTGATCCCATAAAATCAGTTTTCCAAATCTAGGTCTTAAGCTTAAACCTATACATCTCCCAGACCTCCTCCTTGTGACATTTAAGCTTGCCTCTACTGCTGAGAACCTTGGTTGCTCCCATGTTGACACAGACCTTGTTCCTACAAAGCATAATTTTTCTCAAAGAAACATGTAAACCACCAGGAGATTTCCTAACCAAAGTATAGAACTTGTTCATCATGATGGCAGGCATACCCCGCCAACAAAAAATCTACCTCGTTAAGTAAAATTAAACATGTTTTTCACGAGAGGAGCTCCCACCTGCTCTTGTTTCTTGTGTTGTTTTTACTTCTGCTCCCCCCCCCCTTTCCCACAAAATGCTGAACCAAGAACTAATGTCTCCCTCACCCTTTCAGGATAATTGACAGATTTTTGCTGCTGTTGCCATGGGAATTGTTACTACGGAAAATAAAAATGCAAATAAGATGGAGAGAAATTCTTGACAAATTAACTCTGACTGAAATACCTTCTCCTTCTGGATGCTTCTGGCAACTGGCCTATGGCATATCACAACTCTCACCTTAATCTCATCTCAGGAGGTAAATGCTCTGTGGTTTTGTCCCTCAGACAAACTAGTATTTTGTAGTCCACTAAAAGGCTGACTTTTAAGAAGGTGCGTTGAGAACTGAAAAAGCCACATCAAACTCTCATGATAGACCAGAAGTGCAATCGATAAATCTATTCACTGATGACATCCTTTAGTGAGAACCAGCAATCTCCAGGAGAAGAAGCTGTGAATATGGGTCTTTGAATATCAGGTAAGACCTTGAAGACTCACCACGCTCCTCTTCCACTTGGGTTGGGGTGCTGAATCACCCCATTGCCTGTTTGGGTCTCATCCTCACCTGATCATGAACAAAGGTGTGTTGAGGTCTACAGGAGGCATCTTTCTCATCTCATTGCTCCACAACAGTGCAAGCCGTAATTATGAAGTCTCTCCTGCAGCTTGAAAGTAAGCATTATTTCCAACCATTAAGTCCCCATATATTCTTGGACTACAACTCCCAGAAATCTTGGCCAGCACAGCTAATGGTGATGTCTTCTGGGACCTTTATCCCAAGAACATATGGGCACCCAAGGTTGGGAACCATTGGTCTCGTTCAATCTGAAGGATGGTGTTGAAGAGACTAGAACAGTTCCTAGTGGATGTTTCATTGGACCAATAAAAAAGCACTTGGTTTTAGTGTGTACTTTACAGAGATTATTCCTGGTCCTGAACCCCATTCTCCTGTTAACTTCAGGAGCTTGGATAGCTCCTTCAGAATTCAAACTAAAGATGAGAGAAGATTTCACCCCTGTGAATCAGGAATTAGGAGTCTTCGCTAAGATTTTCCTCAATTCTTGAATTCATTCACTATTGTCTCTCAATTTGTCAAACACAACTGCTAACCTTCTTAAGGCTATTGTATTTCCTTGTAAAACAGATTTGCAACATTCATCGAAATAGTCATCAATGGTCTACATATCTGTAGCAAAGCAAAAAGCAAAGTGGGCGTTTCTGGGCGGTTTACAGTTTTTTAATTACAGTGTGCAGGCTACACATTGCCCCCCCCCCAGTAAGCTGGGTACTCATTTTACCGACCTCGGAAGGATGGAAGGCTGAGTCAACCATGAGCCTGCTACCTGGGATTGAACCGCAGGTCGGGAGCACAGTTTTACCTGCAGTACAGGCATTTAACCACTGCGCCATGAGGCTCATTTCACATTCTTCCATCCAACATTGGAAAATGCCTGAAAATCGAGCTCCTTTCTGGGGCAGGAGGGGCATGGTTGGTGTGGTTAAACTGACTGGCTACTGGGCTTGCCAGCTGAAAGGTCAGCAGTAGGGATGGGCACAAAACAAAAAAATGAAAAACTGTTTTGTCATTTCATTACATAACAAAATGAAACAGCATTTTGTTACAAATGAATTTTTTTAAGTTAAAACAAACTGTTTCATTCTTTCTGTAAAACAGCTTGCTGCCATGGGTAAAAAAAAAAAAAAAGCGCCAATCTGGCCCATGGGCCAGCTGGTCAGTGCTATGGGGGGGAAGCACTGACCTGGCCCATGGGCTAGCTAGTTGGCAGGAGAAAAAAACATGACCATGGGCCCAAGAGTATAAAAATATTTAAAAATATATAAAATGAAAAATGAAAAAAATGAAATACAAAACAAATACTTTTTTAAAAAATTGTTTCATAATAAATGAAAAGAAGTGGGGGAAGAAACAAACAAACAAAAGAAACAAAATGCCATTTTGGTGTTTCGTGCCCATCCCTGGTCAGCAGTTTGAATTTGCTCGATGAGATGAGCTCCCATTGCTTGACCCAGCCCCTACCAACCTAGCCGTTTGAATCCATGTAAAAATGGGAATGTATAAATAAGTATTTCGGTGGGAAGGTGAGCGCTTGTGCATTTAATCATGCTGGCCACATGACCATGGAAATATGTTGATGGATAGATGTTCCCTCCATGCCTGTATGAGTGAGAACCCAATCCAATTCTTTTGACCCTTTGTTTGATCTGGCCTGCAAAGTCCAGCCCCATTTGGACCATGCTGCTTCATGCCTTCCAGGAAGAAGCCTGGCATCCATCTTGCCAAGTGAACTTTTAAGAAATCTCTCCTGGCAAAATATATCCCTTGCCATGCTTGGACTTTTAAACCTGTTTTGGAAAAAAAAGGGGGGGCACTTACACTCGAAAGCTCCGCAACCTTTTTTTCCCTAGCAGCCTACCTATGAAGGTGTCTCCCATAGTCTAATCTTGCTTTTGACCCTCCTATGTATTTCTCTGTTTCACAGAGACCCTCATACAAATCGTAATAGATTTATACAGAGCAGCTAGGAGGTGGGTTGAGATCAGCGATTTCCACTTCTTCATCTCCTCGACACTGGGAACAACAGGCAAAATGCAAAAAGTAAATAGAAATGCATAATGCCCCTAGAACTTACTTCTACCTTCCTTTAGGCAGCGGCAATCTTTTCCCCATCTGTCAGTGGAATGATAAATTCAGCTTGAATGTTCAAAAGCCCATTCCATAGGGAATTACAGCACTCATAAAAGTGGAGCATTATCCACCTGTTGAGATACATACATTCCCTTCCAATATGCCTTATTCTGAATGAAGAGGTAGTGAAAGTGACAAATATCTGTTGTCATCATTTATTTATTTTCTGCAAAACATTTTCCCCCTTCAACTTCTTGGGGGGGGGGAATGTATAAAACATGTTTTTCTTTATTATTTTTCTACATATCAAAGGAAGGACAAACAGTTAACTGAAATCATCATCATCAAAGGCTGCTTTTACACAATCCCCAAAAATCCAAGGCAAAGGGCTCCCAGATGTGGAGCTTAAAATTGTTTTCCCACCAGCTGCAGACATTTAAAAAAATTAAGTACGACCATGCCCACCTAAGCGCGCCCCAGTGCATTTTACAAGTACCTGGTCTCCGGAGGTAAAAAAAAAATCGATGTAGATTGTAAAGCTGTAGGTGCAGATATGAAAAGGATCATATGGATCAGGGGTCCACAAACTACAGCCTGGGGGCTGGATGAGGCCTGCTAAGGTCCTGAATCTGTCTCGCTGACCATTCAGAACCCCCCCATTCCCCCCACCACCACTTGAGCCATAAACTGGCCATGCAGCAGCATCAGCAGCTGTCACCTCAGCCACCAATGCAAGGGCAAAGCCCACCATTCCCTGTAGCATCATCTGGGGGATTTTTGCAGGATGGGCCCTCCCCTACCTCCCTTGGAGCCACGGGAGAAGTGGAGCTGCAGGTGCTGGGCTGTGGAGTGGGATGAAGTGGGGTGGGGGTGGGTCAGGATCCAAACTCCCAACATCTGACTCTGCTTTGGAACTTTTATTAGAATGCAAAAAGTATAATTATGCTCCAAGAATGCAAATAAGATTTCATTTCAAAAAAATGTTTGTAGAGATCTTCCGTCATTCAGGTGAGGTCATCAGGAAGTTGAGCCATGACAACTGGACGTCTTTTCTTGTGGGATCGAAACTTTTTGCTACTCACCCAAGTAGCTTCACTGTGCCGGCAGCACAGGTGCAGAAGACTGAAGAAGCTTCTTGGATGATTGGCAAAATGTTCTGATGTGTGTTGTTCTAATTCAGTGGCTCTCAACCTTCCTAATGCCATGATCTTTTAATACTGTTCCTCATGTTGTGGTGACCCCTTGCCCTGCTTGGAAGAGGCCACAGGCCCCTTTTGGCAGGCCACTGCCACAGGTGCCATAAACATCTTCTCTCTACAGCAGTCCTGTCCAGACTTCTGCCCTCCAGATGTTTTGGACCGCAACTCCCAGTGATTTGTCATTGGCAATCTAAGCTTAGAATTCTGGGAGATGTGGTTCAAAACATCAGGAGGGCCGAAGTTTGGACATGCCTGCTCTAAATGCACCATCAGCCAATTTCAGCCTCTGGTGCCATTGATTGACATCCCCTCCAACCTATCAAGCTGTAACTCACTCTTCCCCTCTTCCTCCTCCCCTCCAAATCCAAGCCATTTGTGCTGTTTTCTTCACTGGCTCATGGTGACCCCTGTGAAATGCTTCTTCAACCTCCAAAGGGGTCCTGACCCCCAGGTTGGGAACCACTGCTCTAGGTGGTGGTGGACCATCAGCATGCCAAATGTTTTGGACCACAACTCCCACAATCCTTTGTCATTGACAATCTAGCTCAGAATTCTGGGAGTTGCGGTTCAGAACATCTGGAGTGCCGAAGGTTCACCACCACTGCCCTAAAATGTTTTGCTCTTGGCTCATCCATAAGGCAGATGAATTCTTCTGGACTGAAAGATAAAAAGTGAAAGAATCGCTCTTTTAGACAAATTATGCTGTGCTATATTTATGGGGAACTAAAGATGGGTCCTTCACAATAGCTCTTGATTGTGTTGTTGTCCCAGTATTTCCAGTAGTCTTTCCTACTTGGAGTCATTTATTTCCATCTATGCATGAAGGAACAGCAAGCATTTCATTTCTATACAGGTGGTTTAAATAAATATTTTTCTATAAACAAACTTCTTAAGTTCACAAATCTATCTATCTATCTATCTATCTATCTATCTATCTATCTATCTATCTATCTATCTATCTATCTATCTATCTATCTATCTATCTATCATATTACTTTAAAAAAACATACACTCCTCTCATATGGTCCCAGTTATTGCTTTCACCTGTTCCTTTTAGGGAGGAGATGAATAAAAATGGATTAGTAAGACAATGGACTGACATCTCTTAAGACCCAGCAATCTTAATAAATGATGGCTCAGGTGTTTGATGGTTATGATGGTGTGAGCAAGGTAGCCAAATTTAGTGATGAGTGCATAAAACAAAAGATATGTAAGTGGGGAGAAAAGAACTGCAAATACCTCTGAAAGAAGGACCTCTATGGGATAGACTGAAATTGTTTTTATGGTTGTGGTTTCCACCGTCCATCCTTCAAACATGGTATTTCTTCATTGTTCCCTATCCACCACTGATACATCTACTCTCTACATTCTCAGTGGTTAAAGATGTACAACAGAAGGCTCCTCATTGGTCTGTTCCACAAAACACCACAGGGTGAATATTACCATGGATGATGTACACATCTGGCCAATCAGAATGATAAGGAAGCAGCTCCTTTCAAGGATATTCAGCGCTGGAGATTGCTTGCCGCTGAACTACCTCCCCCTGCTGTTTTTACAAGTGCCATATTTAACAAGAGGTATCTAGAGGCAACAGTAAGCAGAAATAAACTCAAGGAATTGAGTGTTCCTAATTACACTGCAGTAACAATTCCTGGCCAGCATAGATATTGAGCCTCTGGAAAGAGCAACTGTTACAAGAAAACAGCTGCAGATGTTTCCTATCAGATAAAGGGGATCCTACCAAGCAAAGTCTCACATTATTTCAAGGTGCCTTTTTGCTTTCCCCTATCTCACATGCTGCCTTTAGTAGTTTGGCTGAGAGAGACTTTTCTTGGGTTGGCGGTGACTATCAATCTATTCAATCCCTAACCAATCATTCCTTTTCTGTTTCTGAATCCAAAGAGAGTCCTGCCTTTCTGTACTATGACTCTTTTTCTCTCTATTTTTCTGTTGGAAATAGCCAGTCAGTCCGCTGAGGCCTGTTACTGCCATCAGCCATGTTTTGTTTGCTGTTTGATCTGTTCAATTGTAAGCAAAGATAATGGCTTTTATTCTTCTCCTATTAATATTTAGGTCAGTGGCTGCGGCTATAAGTGCCAGTTAATGAGAAAAAGACATGGTCTCATTTGGGGAACTTGAAGCTGCTCTGTGAATTCATACAATTCTGCTGCACAGGTAAAGAAATTTAACGACGACAAACAACTACAACTACAACTACTAAAAGAACAAAATTCTGCAACATGTCCTGACCAGGGCCGGCGCTAGGGTTTTTTTTTTTTTTTTGCGCCCAGGTGAGGGGTGGGTGGTGGTGGGGCAGGCGGAGGGCGGCAGGGGGCGGTGGATGGTGGGGGGCGGCAACGGGCACGGGGGGTGGCAATGGGCGGCAGGGGGACAGATGGCGGTGGCCAGTGGCAGGGGGTGGCAGGGGGGCAGCAGTTAGCCAGCACCCCCTCTCCATTTTGGTGCCCTAGGCAACTGCCTAGTTCACCTTAATGGATGCGCCAGCCCTGGTCCTGACTTCGCCTACTTCCTCATCTCCCTGAATGAGGACAAACTTCAGGTTGGAGTGTCATCCAAAACCACAAGAAATTCTGGGCACCCATCTAAGACAGAGAAATGACCTTCAGGGAACTAGGGCTAGGAAACAAGCCCGACCTCCGGACTTGATTGCTGCCAAAGTTGACAAAACTGATGACCAAACTCAGTGTAAAGCTGCTCACTGTGCTTCTAAGTTCTAATTACTGGAAGAACGGGGTTTGACAAACTTTGTTAACTACTAGAAGAGCCAAAGGTGGAGAAGCCCCTAGAGACGAAAACCCAACATCAAGCCAGTGGATTTGGAGAAACATGGTCCGAAATGCAATTTTCCAAAGTTCGGAGCATGTAATGGAATGAAGCAGGTGCTATTTAATGCTTCTGCTCCATGACTAAGAAGGCTGCATGCATTTTTGCATGCATGCATGGGCGGAGGCACACACACTGACTTCCCGATGGAAGAGTAAGATGATTTCCGGAAGCAATAGGACCTCAATCTCCCAGCTCCCCACATGCTGCGATTTTAAAAAAGGTTAAATGACTGGAGTTGGGTACTGTCACACATCTTCTTGGCCTGATTCCGACAACTCTGTAACCCTTCCCTGGCTCATCTCTGTTCCCGCAGCCTTAGAAGCTATCCAATCCCTGCAATAAAGGAAGAAAACTTGAGTGGGCCTTGAGCATTGACACTGGTTACCTGTTTGCTTCCATGCCATCATCAAGGTGATGCTGCTGATATACAAAGCCCTAAATGTTTTGGGACCTCGATACCAGGCAGAATGCCTCCTTCCATTGAGATCCACTTGACCTACATGAACTTCCCAGGCTAGGCAGTTGAGAATATTGACCCCAAGAGAGGCCTGGAAAGATAAACCTGACAACTGAGCGTTCTCATTGGTCAGTCTCCATCTCTGGAATAATCTGCCACCTGAAATTTGCCTGGCCCCTTCACTGGTAATTTTCAAACGGTCCTTCAAAACTTGCTTCTTCAGATAGGCCTTCCTGGAACCTATAATATCATAACACAATGGTTGCCTATGCATTCACATTAGGGATGGGCACAAAATGAAAAACGAAATGTTGTTTTGTCGTTTCATTACATAACAAAATGAAACGAGGAAGCAGCATTCTGTTACAGAGGAAACAAAATGGTTTTTTTTTTTTTTGAAACAAACCATTTTGTTCTGTCTATAAGCCACTTGGGGGAGGGAAATAGTTTTTTTTTAAAGTGTCGGGGTTTTAAAAAAATACTTTTTTCCATTCCCCAAGCCGCACCAGCTGATCGGTGCTGGGGGGGAGCTTCCCCACACCCCAGTGCTGAGCAGCTGGCAGGCAGGGCTGGGGGAGGAAAAGTTTTTTTAAAAAAGCCTGGGGCTTTAAAAAACTTTTTTCCCTCTCCCCAAGCCCTGCCTGCCAGCTGATGGGTGCTGGGATGGGGGGGAAGGTTTATTCCCCCATCCAAGTGCCGATCAGCTGGCAGGCGGGGCTTGGAAGGAGGGAAAAAATTCCCACCACCACTTTCTGTCCCCTCTGAACCATTTCATTAGTGGTTCATTTTGTACAAATATTTTTGAAAAAATCCATATGAAATGAAACAAAAAATGTGGAGGGGGGAGGAAAAGAAATGAAACAAAACATATTTTTTTCATTTCATGCCCATCCCTAATTCACACTATTGGTTCTGTCAAATAGCATGCTAGAAATCAAACCTATTAAGGTGAGACACTTATTAATGCACATGATAACTCTAGCAATAATTTTATTCACTAAATATTGGAAAACAGTAGAAATGCACAACCGAGAAGAGCTCCTGGAAAAATGCTTTGAAATAGCAGAGATGGATATATTATAGGAATTGCTGAAAGTAAAAGATTTACAGGAGGAAATTGAAAGCTGGAAGCAACTCTACAATTTTTATGGGGGAAAGAGAAATTTATAACCAAATGGCTCCAATAATATATCTGGAAGTTGAGTCATGGCAACTGGACTTCTTAAGAGATGGAAACATTTTGCTACTCATTCAAGAAGCTTCAAGATGAAGCTGCTTGGATGAGTATCAAAATATTTCCATCTCTCAAGAAAAGAAGTCCAGTTGCAGTGACTCAACTTCAAGATAAACTCACGTGGATGACAGAGAATAGAGATGGGCACGAAACAGAAAAAATAGTGTTTTGTTTCATTTCATTTCTGTAATAGTTTTGTTTCATTTGTGATGATTTTTTAAAAGTAGTTTTGTTACAAAACAAAATGATATGAGATGAAATGGTATGCCCCCTGGGTCTTAAAGAACCATAATTGCAGAGAGCTTCCTCAAGTGATTCTAGGTAAGCCCTTGAAATGTTTACAGGTTTGGGATTCAGGGAGCTGAGTTATTAAGCTCCAAAGGGTGTGACCCTAGGAAAAAAATCTTTTCAATTGGCTTTGGAAGGCAAGCTGGGGGTGCTAATTGCTCACCCATGTGAAAGACTAGTGGCTTCTCACTCAATGAGAAATATTTTTTTTTCCTTTGGGACACCTCCTTTGGAGCTTAATAACTCAGCCCCCTGACCCTTAAACCTTTCCAAATGTCAGAGGCTTACAGGGAAGAACTTGAGCTCCCCTACAGTTGATACCTCTAGTCTAGGATAAATTGTTTCATTCTAGAGGGGGGAAATGGTGTTTCATTACAAAACAAAACAAAACATGTCCTACCATTTTGTTACGTAACAAAGCAATTTGTTAGCTTACAAAATGACAAAAGAGCATTTCATTTTTCATTTCATGCCCATCTCTAATACGCTCCCATAGTATACTAGATACATAACTGTTATTGTCAAACTAATGGAAAAAGTGTAAACTTGTCACATAATGCCCTCCTTTTTTTTAACCTTTAGAACCCTTATCTATTATCCATCCCTGTTAGTTGGAGCCATGTTTATGTATGGAAAATTAAATAAATAAATAAATAAATAAATAAATAAATAAATAAATAAATAAATAAATAAATGTTGACTCCATAGCCACTAATGCAAGCAGTAAGGCAGGTGCCAGGACAATTGAGCCATCAAGACTAGACCCATTTGCTGGTTATGTAAAAAAACGAGATTATTTTGGGTGTTACTTAAACAAATGGTAGAAGGTGTTCTAGAGATAAGTCTTGAATTTAAACCAGAGACTTTCTTATTGAATATGTTGCCTGAATCACTAGAACAAGGAAAAACATATGTGGCTATTCATATGATAACCGCAGCAAGATTAGTCTTTGCCAGATACTGGAAGGAACCTGGAATACCATCTGAACAGGAATTAATGTTTAAAATTTTAGAAATAATAGAGATGGATAAATTATCAGAATGCTTAGATGTTTCCAGGAAGAATAATCACCATAAAATCTGGGAAAAATACTATGTATGGATGAAGAAGAGAGAAAATAATAACAAAAGTTAGAGAACTAAGAAAAAGCATTATTGTACATACTTCATGATAAACATGAGTCAGTTTAGATGTGTAGAAATATTTAAACTAGTGGCAATTAGATATAGGTGACTACCAACTCACACCTCTCTGTATTTTGTACTCCCCCCCTTGTTTATGTTTCCCTATACCCTTTCCCCAATTCATCTGTATCACAAATAATAAAACATGGGGGAAAGAGTAGACCCATTTGCTTCCATCTTTCCTGGAAGCATGGTGATCCACATTTCCTTACTTGTGATGAATAAGTCACTGATTTCACCACAATCCATTTTAAATAGACTGCAGAGTAACAGTGTTTGCAAAATGGTCCCATAAAGGACATCCTTTATTGTCTGCAGCCAAAGACATTGCACTCTACGGAAGAAGGTAGGGTGGGGTGAAGGAGGGGAGGCAAGCATGGGCTGTTGTTATGAAGCCAAAATATGTCAACATGTAGATATAAAATGCTCTTGTGCCATCGTTCATTAAAACTGGTGACATATCTATATCTGTGCATATCAGTGTGAGGGGGGGAGAGGGTCCTATAAAAATAAGTATTGGAAAAGTAATCATCATAGGGTTGACACTTTGGAACTGGTGGTTAAAATTAGCATTCTGTCACCGGCCCGCACTATAATGTGTGTGATTGAATAGCTGTTTTTATTGGAACAAACCGATTTATCACCTTCTGGAAGGTGTAAAAGTAAAATCAAAGGCAGCATAATAAAAAGTTATAGGGGCTGAATATAATTTTATTGGGTTCTTTGTATACTGTATACTGTTTCTCAAACAGAAATGGAATGTGAAAATTAGTTTAAGTGAATTAGTTTTTCCATTGACTTTTCTTGGTCATTTTTTTTTAAAAATCTAGATGACAGACAGATGAGGCATTGTTATTTTTGATGTCTATCTGCATGGACTGGTGTGTTTCCTATTGAAGACCTCCAGCTTTATGGATAATTAATAGAGGTCAGGGCTGCCCAACGCGTCGACCACGGGTGACTGGTAGCCCGCGGGGTGCTAAGAAGTCACCCGCCAGGTCCCCGCCCACCTCCCTACCTGGGGGCGCTCCTCCTGGTGGGGGAGAGGGCAAGCACCTCGTGGGCTAGGAGTCACTCCTCCTCCTCCGCTGCTGCTGCCAGCGCCATGGAGCTTGGGGGCAGGGGCTGAGCGGGCGCTCCTCCTCCACCACCACCACCACAAGAGATTGGTGGGTCATGGGGGAAGAGTGAGTGTGCCGCTGCCGTGGAGTTTGTGTGGGCGGCTAGCGGGCGTTCATCCACCACTACTGCCTGGAGCTTGGTGGGGAGGTGAGCGGCCGCAGAGCTTTATGGGGGAGGGGCGAGTGACTGCTCCTCCTCCTCTGCTGCTGGAGAGCTGGGGTGGGGGTGGGGAGCAAGCGGGTGCACCGCCACTTGCGGAGCTTGGCAGGGGGTGAGTGGCCATTCCCCTGCCGACAACATCAGTGCTGGGGAGCTTGGTGGGTGGGGGGGGTGAGCGGGCACACTGCTGCCGCAAAGCTTGGAGGAGTGAGTGGGCATTCCTCCTCCTCCACTGCTGGGTGGCTGGGGGTGAGTGGTGCGCCGCCACCACAGAGCTTGATGGGAGGGAGCTTGGAGGTGGGGGGAGCAAGCGGGCACGCCAGTACCACGGAGCTTGGTGGGGCGGCGAGTGGGTGTTCCTCCTCCTCCGCTCTTGGGGGGTGGGTGGGGAGCAAGCGGGTGCGCTGCCGCCACGGAGCTTGGTGGGGGGGTGCGAGCGGTAGGCCACCAGTGCAGAGCTTGGTATGAGGAAGCAGCGCTCCTCCTCCTTCTCTACCGCCACCAGCCCTGTGAAGCTTGGTGGGGTGGTGGAGCAAGCGGAGCAGTCTGGAGGACTGTGTGCGTGCACACACTTGGGCATGCATGCTTGGAAAGGGAGCCCGTGAGGACGTTCCATGAACAAAAGCAGCCTGTGGGCTGTTCAAAGTTGGACAGCCCAGATATAGGTGTTCATCTACATGCCCCTCAAGAACTGCAGAGGAAATTGTGTCAGGAAGCAGAAGTAAACAACCCACGTCTCAGTGTCAAAATGTCCATCTATAGTTTGTTTCCTTGCGAGGATGAATTAAAAAGGAACTAAGGACAACCTGTGTGCAGAGACCTTGTCATGGGGGCAACTCAGAATGGATAGAGAAAGGCTGAATAACTTTAAGGAGCTTTTTTTTCCCTCAAGGCTGCTTGCCCTGAAATGCATCTCTCCACCTGAAAACCCAGGGATGTAGGGGGATTTCACACCAACATCACTCAGCTGAAACCCTTGCCTCTCTTAGCCCTGAGAGTCACTGCCTTCCACACATTGCAAATTCTGAGCTCTGCACATGTTCTTATTGATTGCAGCACATGTTCTTATTGATTGATGCACATGTTCTTATTGATTGCAGCACATTTGTGAGCATTTAAAACCCTCTTCTGGGGCACCTCCCTTATGAGAAAAGGCTACAGCATTTGGGACTTTTAGTATGGAAAAAGGCGCCTGAGGGGAGATATGATTGAGACGTGCAAAATAATGTAGGACATGAATAAAGGGGAGATAGGGACACTCTTCCCCCTCTCACAAAATACCAGAACTTAGGGGACATCCATTCAAACTGAGGGTTGGGAGAGTGAGAACAGACTTTTTTTTTTACCCAGTGTGTTAGTCTGTGGAACTCCCTGCTACAGGATGCGGTGATGGCACCTGGCCTGGATGCCTTCAAAGGGGGATTGGACAGATTCCTGGAGGAAAAGTCCATCACAGAAACCATGATGGAGATGTGTAATCTCCAGGATTAAAACCAGGGTACTTCAAAGGACAGATGCAGGGGAGTGTGTCTGGAGACTGATATGTCTCGTAACTGAGCTCCCAGAGGCATTTGACAGGGCCACTGTGAGATATAAGAAACTGAACTAGATGGGCTCTTGGCTTGATCCAGAATGTCTCTACTTATGTTATTTTGTTCTTCATTTAGCATCCGTTTCGAAAACATTTGCATTTATTCAATGTGTTTTTTCCCTTGCCGGAGTCACACTTAAGCAGACGCAGAACACTGCAAGCTTAAAGGCAAATCCTTTCCCAAAAATATTTTTTCCATTGTCTCTGGTAAAGTCAACGATGCTAGGAAACATTGAAAGCGGTAGGAAAAGAGGAAGACCAAATATGTGATGAACTGGCTTCCTAAAGGAAGCCTCGGGTCTGAGTCTGCAAGAGTTGAGGAGAGGATGTTCTGGAGATTGCCCAGTCATAGGGGCACCATAGGAGGCAATTTGATGCCACATAACAACAACAACATTCATTCATATCCTCCTGATTGCCTGCCTGCGCTGCCAGTTGCATGCCTACCATGATGGATGATTATTAGGAAAGGGGATTTTACAGTAATTGGGTTTCTACAGTTGAGCCTTTTCAGTCATTTGCTCTGTGGGTCTTCAGGAATGATTCGAAAAATCTGCTGTTTTCACTAGCTCAATGTGTATATCTCTGTGTTCCTTTGTCCACCCCAGCCTGGAAATAAGAGATGAGACACATTTGTGGGATTTAAAATAGGGCCACAATTTATTGATTTTAATCCATGCCATTGAACCTACTCTAATTCCAAGGGGACCTACAAGTGCAAGAGGCTGAGGCTTCACAAGGAGGGAGGCAGCCCTTGTAAAACATATTGGGGCAGGATCATAAATCATTATGATCTGTCATATATCATAACATGTTTACTGGAAAAAGGTCAAGGGCTGCCATTGTACTTGACATCGCCACTTGCACTGACCCCTAATTGCGACCGAGTTTAAGAGCCTAAGGGACCCCATATAGAAGAGAATGGGATGGGCGAAAATGCGCCACCGTTCCCAGCCAATCGGAGCTGTGACCAAAAATTCCCATCCGGCCCTTACGTGACCAACTAATCTCATTCTCTCCCTGGGGAGGGTGGGCAGGGAAGCGCCTGCGGAAGAAAGAGGCTGGACCCTCTGTTATAAGCCCCTTAAGAGGGGTCTCTGACCACCACCGGTCAGGTGACTGGAATACCTGCCTTTTATGGGTCATTCTGGCTGTGGGAAGTCACATCTGACCACCCTGACCCTTCCCAAACTGTCACATCACAAGCGGGTGGACAATGGAGCCCCTCCCAACACAGGGTCTGTCGAAGCCAGCAATGATTTCATTGACACAGTGCGCCCTTTTGTGAAATGTTGGTATTCACTAATTTCAGCATTGACATTCTCCCATGGGGAGTGAGGTTTGGCAGTGTCGTTACATAACAAAGGGCACCCAAAGCTAAAGCAGAGTAATGGCATTTCCATCACTCAGAATTTGCTTTGTTTATCATCTGTAATAGAGATGGGCATGGAACGAACAATTTTTCGTTTCCATTTTTGTTTTTTTCGTTTTATGTAACGAAACGACAAACGAATTTTGTCTCTAAAATGAAACAAAACGAACAGAAACACCGGAAATTTTGTCGTGCGTTTTGTTTCCGTGACTTCAGTATAAATGAATTGCTTAAAATCCTTTAAAAAATCACAAAAAATTGAAATAAATGGTAACGAAATGGTAACGAAACGAACGAAAATGAAAACAAATTTGTCCAAATGACAAACGACAAATGAAATGCCATTTTTTTAATTTGTGCCCATCTCTAATCTGTAATGTCAACTAGATGCTTAAATTTCATGGGCTAAAGAGAAACATAGGAAGTCGCCTTATAGTGAGTTGGACCAAGAGTCCATCTAACTTAGAACTGTAATTTAACAGATCAGCCTGACTGGAGAAATATGATTTTCATAAGCATGTTCACGAAAAAGAATAATATTTTGTAGAGATAAAATACAGAGAGGTTTTGTAGAGATAAAACAAATAATGACACACTCTTTCATCATGTTGTAAGGTTACAAAGTGTTTCGTAACTTAATGAAAAAACAGACAGCATTTTGTTATGACAAGAAATGAAATGCCGTTTTTTTTTTACTGTTGAAACAAAACAAATAATTCTCCCTTGCCACCCCGCCCCAGGTGGGATTTTTTCACTTATTGGGCTGTGGCGAGAGGGGGGCCCTTCCCCTCAGCCCAACCTATCAAAAAAACCCACCTGGGAGGTGGGGCGGCAAGGGAGAATGGAACAGGCAGTGGTAAATTCAAACCCTGCTCTGTTCTCCAGATCTCACTCCCCCACCATCCAGCTGGTGTTTTTTGTTTTTGACAGGTCTGGCTGTGGGGAGGGATGGTGCCCCCCTCTTCACAACCCGACCTGTCAAAAAACTCAGCTGGATGGCGGCAGCTTCCAAATCGTTTCATAGCTCATTTCATTTCATTATGAAAATTCTATTAAAATTCATTAGTAATGAAACAAAACACAATGAGTAACTAAATGAAACAAAACACTATTTTTCCATTTCATGCCCATCTCTACTATTTTTGTTTTAAATGTTAAAAATCATTTACATGTCAAGTGCTGAGCAAATTTAATCTGTTCTTCGAAAAAAGTCAATAAAATTGACAAATGAACTAATTAGCCAATATTCTATTTTGGACACAATGCACTTTTTAGCTACACAGTGGCCTTTTGAGCAACCACTTCTTAGGAAAATGTCCCAAGGTGTACCAAAGTTGACCATAACAAAATTGTGATCTACAGAGTCCCAGAATGACTACTTTTCACAACAAACTTTCTAAAACACAAGAGAATTGTTTTTTTTTTTAATCAGCTGTGACTGATGTGTTGATGAAATCTTTTAGATGCTGTGTGATGCCATTGCATATCATGTCAAAAGAAGCTGGCGGCCTAATCATTCTTGGAGGGTTATATTTCTCCTGTCAGATTCAAAATGTAGATAGTCCACCAAGGCCTCTACACCAATTTTGTTCCCTAGTGAAGCAAGGACTTTTCTGACACTTTCATGTTGCTATATGAAATCACAGGATCCATGATAGTAGGGATTTTCAAGAAATATACTCTGTTAGATTCTTAGGAGGATTTTCCAGGAGCCAAACTTCCTGGACAGAACATGGGAGAGATAGTTCCAACATCTTTGGGCAAATGCAGATGCATCGGATAAAATGAATATATTTGAAATGAATGAATACATAAAGACTCACATTCAGATTTGCAGAAGCATAGCACAAATCTGTGCACCCAAAATATGCAATATTTCTAAATTTTAAAAAGTGCTGAGAAATAAATAAAAAGAAAAGAATATGATAAAAATTGGAATCACAATGTGCAACATATGGATCTGGGTAAGGAAAAATGTCTGGAGAATTTTGTAATGTGCATTTCCTTCTAGGGCAGTGATGGCAAAGCTTTTAGAGACCGAGTGCCCAAACTGTGATTCAAAACCCACTAATGTTTCACAAAGTGCCAGTACAGCCATTTAACCCGAATACAGGTGTCTGTGAAGGGACGATGTCAGGTGCCCTCAGAAAGGGCTCCGAGTGCCACCTTAGGCACCCGTGCCATGGATTCGCCAACACTGTTCTAGGGTAGCAATAGAAATGTATTTAAAAATGATGAATTATGATCCCAGAAATCTGATGGATGAGAGAACTGTAGATCACTTAAATGACCTTTCTGTTTCTAGGTAGATTATATTATAGGCATAAGATTCCTATATGCTATCTTTGATGTATTGAGATCCTGTATCAAGCCACCGACACTAACAGAAATGGGTATGAACTGGAAAACTGGTAATTCATGGATCATGTTGGTTCATGGTTCATGGCAAACTGAACCACAAATCGTCACAAACTCCTGGAAAAATTATCCATGTTACCTAAGGAGAAACTAAATGTTTGTGTCTCTGTCTCCTCTTCTGCTGCCTGCATACTCCTTTTCCACTGCCCCCTCCATTCCCTACCTGGTCCTGCTGCCGCTGCTCCCCTGCTGTCACCACCACTAATAGGCGGGCGCATGCAGAGAAACATCATGGATGTCACTTCTCTGTTGGTGCTGTTGGAGAGGGCTTGCATGCACAAACTCTAGCATTTTCTCACCTGTCATATAAATATGAATAAGAACACTGAAGAAACAGACCTTGGCCGTGGTCAAATCTGCCTTTTTTCATTTGAGGCAGATTTATTTATTTATTTATTTATTTATTATTGAATTTGTATCCCGCCCATCTTCCCAACGGGAACTCTGGGCGGCGAACATAACAGATAAATCAGGGGATACAAACAATTGGGTACAGTAAATCTCAATAGGGACATAATCAAAGAATCAGCATAGATTAATAAAAACATAAAAGAAAACTGCAGCAGGGGCACACCCTTTAGTTCAAACCTCACCGCTGCTATGTCAAGTATGACTTAATTATCAATTATCGATGGCGGATGGGGGAGAAAAAGAGAAAAAGGAGGAATAAAGGTAAGCTAAGCTAGGTCACCAAAGGCCTCACGGAACAGAATGGTCTTCACCGCTTTACGAAAGGCCAGCAGGGACTCTGCAGAGTGCACTTCGCTAGGGAGGCTGTTCCATATAGATGGAGCAGCCACCGAGAAAGCGCGGTTCCGGGTACGGGACCGCCTGGCTTCTCGGAGAGATGGAACCTGAAGCGAGTGCGCCCGCGACTGCCGAACCGGTCGGGCCGATGTTGACCACTGGGCGATCCGCTCTGCCAGGTACTCTGGGCCCAGGCCATGGAGGGCTTTATAAGCTAAAACCAGGACCTTGAATCTGATCCGGGAGGCAACGGGTAGCCAATGCAGCTGGGCCAGAACCGGGGTGATGCGGTCATAGCGACGCGCACCCACCACCAGTCTGGCCGCTGCATTTTGCACCCGTTGCAATCGCCGGAGGAGAGTCAAGGGCAACCCCATGTAGAGAGCATTACAGTAGTCCAGCCTCGAGATCACCAGCGCCTGGACCACTGTCCTCAGGGAGTCCCCGTCTAGGTAGGGGCGAATCTGGGCGATCTGGCGAAGATGGAAAAATGCGGTCCTGGCCACGGCCGCCACCTGAGCATCCAGGGACAAGGCCGGGTCCAGGATCACGCCAAGATTCCGAACCCTCTCCGCCAGCTGGAGGGAGACACCCTCCAAACTGGGGAGGGGGCCCCCATACCCAGACGGGGAACTCCCGAAGAACATCACCTCGGTCTTCTCAGGGTTGAGTTTGAGCCTGTTGGCCCTGGTCCAAGCCATAACCGCCTCCAGGCACTGGTCGAGGGACCGGACAGCTTCCACTGCAGAGATGGAAAAACAGAGATAGAGCTGCGTGTCATCAGCGTACTGATGACAACGCAGCCCAAATCTCCTGATGACCCCAGCCAGCGGCCTTACATAGATGTTAAACAGCATGGGGGAGAGAGACGAGCCCTGCGGAACCCCACAAGGGAGTGTCCACGGGGCCGACAACTCTCCTCCATGCTGCACATACTGGAGCCGACCCTGAAGGAAGGACCGGAGCCAACTGAGAACAGTGCCCCCGATCCCAACCTCCAGGAGCCGGTCCAGTAGGATACCGTGGTCGACGGTATCGAAGGCCGCTGACAAATCCAGGAGAACCAACAGGGTAGAGCAACCCCTGTCGGCCGCCCGGATGAGGTCATCTTGCAGCGCGACCAGAGCTGTCTCGGTACCCCGGCCAGGCCTGAAGCCAGACTGGCAAGGATCAAGGCACCGTTGTTCCTCCAAGAATGATTGGATCCGCACCACGGCCACCCTCTCGATGACCTTGCCCATGAAGGGAACATTGGCAATCGGTCGGTAGTTGGGCAATTGATCCGATGCCAATCCCGGTTTTTTCAAGATGGGCTTAATCACCGTCTCCTTCAGACGAGAGGGAAAAACCCCCTCACTGAATGAGGCGGTGGCGATGGCAGCGGCCCACTCGGGCATGCTCCCTCCGGCAGATTTGATGAGCCAAGATGGGCAAGGGTCGAAGGGGGTGGTCGCGGGACGGCAATGGGCAATGGCCCTGGAGGCGTCCAAAGGAGAGACAGGCCCAAACTCAACCAGTTGAGAAGAGCGGGGGGTGAAGGAGCTGGGGATGGCGAGGGAGGGCTAGTGTTACTGGAATCAAAGTCGGCACGGATGGCCTCTATTTTGGATCTAAAAAAGACTGCGAAATTCTCACTACTGAAATCAGTAGGAGGAGGCCTAGCCAGACTAGGATTGGTGAGGTCCCGAACCACCCGGAAGAGTTCTGCCTGACGGTTCGAGGCCTCACCAATTCTCAGGGAGTAAAAAGATCTTCTGGCCTCCCTGATCGCTCGCGAGTAGCGCCTAGTCTGGATCACAACGGCAGTCTTGTTATTTGCCGTCCGGCTCTGTCTCCAGATGCTCTCCAGTCTCCTCCGTTCCCGCTTCATCGCTCGCAGCTCCGCCGTGAACCACGGCGAGGTACGAGCTCTGCCACGGAGGAGACGCTTGGGGGCGATTCGGTCGACGGCGTCGGCAGCTGACTCAAACCATTGGTTGGCCAAGGCCTCAGCCGAATCATCAGCCAGACCACCAGAAAGCTCACCGGCTTCTTCCCGAACCGGGCCGGATCAAGGAGCCTTCGGGGCGGGTCCAAACAAGGGGCCGTTGGTCCCCGAGAGAGGGGCCGCCATTGCCAGGGAAAAGGACAACAGGTAATGATCTGACCATGACACGGGTGTGGGAACAATGTCCCGCACCTCCAGATGAGAATCCCCTGACATGGAGGTAAGTACCAGATCCAGGGTATGCTCACTCCTGTGGGTAGGGCAAGAAACATGCTGGGATAGGCTCATGGACGTCATGGTTTCCATGAATTCCAGAGCTGCGCCGACGAGCTCACCGCCAGCATGCACGTTAAAGTCCCCGACGACCAGAAGCCGGGGGGACTTCAACAGAGCAGCGGCGATGAACTCCGCGAGCTCTGGCAGGGATTGTGCTGGGTTGCGGGGAGCACGGTAGCCCAGCACAATGCCAAATCTATCCCGCTGACCTACCAACAGGTGGAGGCATTCAAGCCCCGGAATCACCAATGTCGAGGCCCTGGTCACTTGAAGCGATTCCCTATATACAATGGCGACTCCTCCACCCTTCTGGCCCTCCAACCTGCCCACTCCATGGACCAGGAACCCAGGGGGGCACAGCTGGGTGAGGGAAGCCCCCCCCTCTGAGCCCACCCAGGTCTCCGTTATGCAAGCCAGGTCGGCCCTGCCGTCTATGATGGTATCAAAGATGACAGCGGTCTTGTTATGGACCGACCTGGCATTAAGAAGGAGGCAGGACAGGTTGGAGGCTCTGGTGGAATGGCTCCCAGGCACGTGGCAGTGAGTCAGAGGGTCAGAACGCGGGACAGGCGCGAGATGCCTGACCCTAGTTCTTCTTATCCGACTAACCCTCTGGCTCCGAGCATATCGTCCACGACCCAACACGGTTGGTATGTGAGTCCCTGCCAACATGGTGACCTAGCGGGGGGGGAGGGGACGGAGGGGAGGAGAAAAGAAAAAAGAAAAAAAAGAAAATCCTCGGTAACAAATAAAATACAGCTAGCTCAAACTAAACTCAGGAAAACAAATTACAAATAATAATACAGAAATTAATATAACAAAGATAACTGCTGCCAGGGGAAGATGTAAAACACCTGGGAGAAAGATAGCCAGGTGATCCTGGGCTGAGCTGATTAGTGTCAAGGACACATCTATTAGCTGCAGCCGAGCAGAAAACTAACAAAATCCTGAACTAACAACTAAATAAAAATAAAGACCATATACAATGTAAGTAGAACAGAACAAAATAACAGAAGCAATAAATAGGGGAGAACTAAATCAATAAAATAAAATAAAATAAACAAACAGAATGAAAGGCAACACAGCCAGGGCGCAGATGGAAAACAACGGGGAAAAAGGGGAGGGGGGGGAAGGGGGTAGATGGAAAAAGTGAGGGGAAACCCCCCAGGGCCAAAAGTTGGAATACAGGTGTGTTAAAGATGGAATAGGGGAGGGGGGAGCATTAAAAGGTGGAGAGATGACAACATCAGATCCCCCCCTCCCTGCCCCAGGCCCTATCCCCCATGGGCGAGGATCGAGTCCGTGAGGCGCGGTCATAGATGTTGAGAAATCGCCGCACAGAGCCCAGGTCCGGAGGGGGGAGACGGCCGCTCAGGTCCCGGCGGCAAACGGCGGCCGCTCCATACAACGGTGGCCGGTCAGCCACCCGAGCCAAAGCCGGTGGAATGGACGCTAACGGTTGGGAGCAGTTGGTACGCTCCAGGGGAGAGCCTGCGAAATGCCGGCAGCCGAACCGCCGCCCGAGCAGCCCGCACCAGCAGATCACCGGCGACCGGACCGCCGCCCGAGCTCCCGAGCCAGCCACCAGCCGAAACCGGCGGCCGGTCCGGCCAGTGAGTCGCCGGTGGCCGAACCACCGCCCGAGCTCCAGGGGCGGCAGATCGAAGAACAGACAAAGCGCAATGGAGAAGAAAGCCGCTGACAAGATGATTAAACGGGGTGACCGATCACTGTTCGAACCCTGCGGCAGTACCCCACCACTCCACCAAGCAGACTGCATGGAGGTAAGCAAGTCCGTCCGCAGCCAGATGGATAGGGAGAGCTCCAGTGGATAGCAGATGGTCACGGCTCCGATACATAGCAGTCCCAGGAGGGAGCCAAAGATATGGGCCGTGAGCCGCAGATCCTCGGGTCCTCGAGAACAGCCAGGGAGGGCGAGCCACAACACGCTCCAAGACTCCCTCATGGCACAGCCGGTGGTCGAGCAAGGAGCCTGGTGCTGGAGGTAGAAATAACGCAGGAGGGGAAGGGACGCTCAGCGGGACACGGTCCTCAGCGGTTCAGCGAGCCGGGTGGTAGAATCTCAGATGTAACAGAGATGTTGAGCCGCCCGCTTTCAACCCGCTTTCAGCCGCTCGGGCGTTTCAGCCGCTCGGACACTTTGAGCGGCTCCGTAGCCCCTTTAGACCCCCCCTTCAAGACCCCGGTGGTTAGCCCTGGCAGGGCCAAAAAAAACTAAATAAAAAGCATCAAAAACGGCAGCGCTAGGCAGAAAAAATACAAAGGCGCAAGGGTGCTGGAATGACAGATGCTGCTGCCGACCGCCATCTTTCTTTCTCAGTATTGCCAAATGATGCCACGGGAGGAGGTGGTTTCCCTTCTGATGGCGCACCTCTGCCCCCTTCTTGACAGGGAGTTTCGAATAACTCCGGTTCACACATTGGTTCTCTCGAGGACTGACTATTGCAGTGCTCTCTATGTGGAGCTGCCCTCAAAGGCAGTTCGGAAGTGGCTGCAAGCGCTAAAGGAAGCAGCCAGGTTGGTCACTAATAAATTTAAATCTGACTATATTTCTATATTTCCCCCAGCTGCTAGATGCCCTAAGCACATCCAATCTCACCTGACTTCGGAAGCTAAGCAGGGTCAGGCCTGGTTAGTACTTGGATGGGAGACCACAAGGGAATACTAAGTGCTGTAGGCGCCTGGAGTGGGAACTGGCAAACCACTCCCGTATTCCTGCCAAGAAAATTCCATGGACATGGGGTCATGAAGAGTCGGTCATGACTATTTATTTTATTTATTTATTTATTATTAGATTTATACCCCGCCCATCTTCCCAAAGGGAACTCTGGGTGGCTAACAGAGCTGAGCAAGTCAGCAAATACACAATACAATACAGTACAATGGAACAGACACCAGCAAATCAATACATATAGATTAAAAATTCTATAATGACACCACACATATTTCAGCCATCCTGGCCTGCCTGCATTAGCTTTCAGTATGCTTCCAGGCCAATTGTAAGGTTCTGAATGTTAACTTATACTGCCCATTATGGTTTAGAACCTCACTATCAGTCAGAGCACCTCTCCGTCAGGTCATCCTCCCATCTCACTCGCACTTTCCCACCCTTGATGCTGCGGATGGCCACTCCAAGAAAAGCCCAGAAGTCATCAGCTAGAGGTTGGGCCTTCTTGATAGTGGCCACCCCACTCCAGAACTCCCTTCCTGTGGAGGTGCCATTGGACCCCAACTTCCTGAGCCTTCGGAAGCAAATTAAAACCATTCTTTTCACCCAGGCCTTTATAAACCTCACTTCTTTGTCATGTTCATTTTATGATCTATGTCACCCATAATTCACGGTGTTTGTCTGATTATTTTAAAATCATGGTGTGTGCTTTTTTTGGGGGTATTTTCTCAAAGCTGGCCAGAGAAGTGGCTTGTCCATTAAATGCGAAGGGTATAACTTTAAACAATCATAAATGTAGTGGCATTGAGTTTGCAAGGTTCATCACGAGATATCTAAGTAAGCAAAGAGTCCCATAGAACATAAAATTATTATAGAGGAAAGTAGGGATATAAAGATACACACTCAATTCTCATCTATTTGAGCTGGGTTGTTGACTGAAGAAGACACCACTACATGGAGTTTTCCAGCCCTATAAATCATTTCAAGATGGCAGTGAAACAAGAAACACTGCTTTATCCCACTTATCTATAGCCCCAATCTACAGAGAGAGTAAGAGGGAGTGAATGAGTGTGTGTGTGTGTGAGAGAGAGAGCATTGATTTCTGGGATTCTACACCGTCATCAAACATTCAGTCCTCAAAAGCAAACCATCTGCAAGTTGATGCCTGCCATTTTTATTGCTGCACTGTCTGTTGTGTGTTTTTGTTATACATTGAACTATTAAATGCTACAGATTCAGAATCGGTGGTTTGTGAAGCGTAGAGGAAACTCACTGTTAATTATGTCATCAAATGAGGTAGCTTGACGTGTCTTGGGAGTGAACAATATTTGAATAGCTTCTCAGGCAGGCAGTGACACTGAGTATGGCAAACGTGAGGAAGATGCATCAACGTAGAGGCAGAGAAAATAGTTGGCAGATGGGAATTGATTTATTGATTTATTGATTTATTGATTTATTGATTTGATTTGTATACTGCGACCATCAAGCAGAAAGCTACTCTGGATAGTTAGTGGGTGTTGTCCTGTGATGTCATGTTGTTGTCATCATAACTTCTTTGTTGCATGGCTCCTCATCGTCAATCGAGGAAGTTATGATTAACTAGAACTTAGAAGGCATCAAAACTGGTCATTTTTGACTGCAGGATGGACAGATAAAAACATTCTTGTTTCTGAGTGAATGGAAAGCAAAGCAATCCTTTGCATATATTAAAAGAAAGAAGTATTGTTCTGTTCAACTTGACCTTGCTTGCAGGTTAGTATGTGTGAGATACTACCTATTAGAGATGGGCACGATCAGAAAAAATTTTTTTGAGTTGTCGTTTTTCGGGACGGGCCCGTTTCGGGTTATTTCCATTTTTCGTGAAATTTGTAAAAAATTTGTCATTTTGTCGTGTCGTTTGTCGTTACCGCTGCCACGATTTTGCGCAATTTGATGTCCCAGCGAGTGGCGTCCCGCCGGCGCTAGGTGTTTTTGCGCCCTAGGCGGTGGGCGGGGTGGCGGGGGGGCATGGGCGGCCGATGGCAGCGGCAGGGGGGAGGGATGGGCACACGGGTGCATGGGTGCGTGGGCGGCGGGCGCGTGGGCGGCGGTCGCGGGTCCCGCAATGACCCAGAGCAGGCAGAAAACACTTTAAACTGACTTGCTGCACAAGACTGCATCGAATAAAGCAATTGCAATTTTTATTGCAAATAAAGTGGGCAGTGCACCCACAGCAGAGCTGCAGGCAGGGTATGAAAGGACCTTGGCTTGCCACCAAGCAAATGAATTTTTTAAAATAAATCCACACCTCCCCTCCCACTCAAACCTCCCCCCTTTTGAAGCACTATCAGAAAAGAAATCCTAACAAACTGCAGGAGAATAAAAAAGAATAAAACTGTGTTGCTATTCCCCACAGCAGACAGAGAATGAAAGGAATTATTATTATTTCCTAAAAATTCAACCGAATGAATTCCCTCCCTGCCTGCCTAACTGAAATCTAAAGGCTCCACAAAATCGAAACTAGTCTAGCACAGCAGCCAGCTACACACAGCCCTCTCCCACCCATATCCAAGCCCGGACTGCAACCCTTCTGGGAGTGCCTCGGCTTTTTATGCCCTCTTGCACATCCAGAAGTGTCAGTCAAAAACTGGCCATGTGATTGGTAGAATGGGTCCAAAAATTTGCGTGGTCCCATCCCATGGCCAGCCCATCATTGCGCAGGTGTAAAAAAACAAAAACAAAATAAAATAAAATAAAATCAGTGCAACCTTTTACTGCTATAAAAAACCCACTGCTGCTACTGTAAAAATTCAAGCATTTAAAATAGCTAATTTTCGCATGTTTCTGTGGTGCTTTGGTGGTTTTTTGGACCACGATCTCAAAAAAAATTGTGGACGCCATTTTGGATCCCCCCGCACCACATGGCAAATGGAGACGCCGAGGATGCCCCCTCCCAGCCCGGTACCAGCAGCCCAGGACAGGAGGGGGGAAGGCTGGGGAACCCCCTCCCCCAGAAACCACCCCTCTGGTAGGTGCCCTCAGGCAGGCATATTTTTGCCTGCTTTTTTGGCCGGGAATCGGGTTTTTTTTTTTTTTTTTTCTGTGCTGCTTGGCATCGCGTAATCGCCGCGCAATGCCAGGAACGACAACGACAAATCAGACCCAAATTTTATTTTTTCGGTTCGAGTTCGAGTTCTGACAGCTTAATTGTCGTTACCGTTTCCGTTACATAACGGAAACGATATCCGAAAACGGAAACGACAATTTTGCCAAGTCGTGCCCATATCTACTACCTATAGCTTGAAGGGGGATCTGACAATATACTATGATACACTGTTAAAGGCAAATGAATTAGGTCACAAAATAAAATAGAAATTGGCAGCCCAGATGACTAGACAGAAATGAAAACATTGGTCAGCACTAGCATGTGCCTCAGCTTTTAGATGAGAGAAAGGGACACACTGAAACAATGCAGAGAAACGTTTCTGTATTGATGGAGCAAATTTAGGGTGGCTCAAGAAATGCTGAGTCATGCTAAGGTTGGTTGGGAAAGTAGGCTCTATGGTAGAGCTATGCCCGCGAAATTTATTTATTTATTTATTTATTATTGTATTTGTACCCCGCTTATCTTCCATGTGGAACTCTAAGCAGCTCACACGGGGCGAACAGGTGCCAATAAACACAAAACAATAGTTATATAATGTACAACAAAGAAAAAAAAAGAGAGATAAAACAGTTAAAACCCGGTGCATCCAAAAACCAGCAGTAAAATAGCTAAAGCCAAGCAACTAACTAACAACATAGCCCTACGATACACACAAACATGGTCGCTTGGAAGTTAGAGATGGAGGGACCTAAAAAAAAAAAATCAGGGCTCGCCAAAGGCCTCTCAAAATAAATAAGTTTTTACAGCTTTTCGAAAGGCCAGCAGGGACTCTGCAGAGTGCACCTTGCTAGGGATCGAATTCCATAGGGAAGGGGCTGCCACCGAGAAAGCCCGGTTCCGGGTGACCGACTTCCGGGCTTCTCGTGGTGTGGCAACCAGGCGCGAGTGCACTCGCGCCTGCCGAGCTGGTCAGGCCGAGGTGGATCGCTGAGCGATACGGTCTGCCAGGTAGTCCGGTCACAAGCCATGGAGGGTTTTATAAACTAAAACCAAGAGCTTGAATCTAATCCGGGCCGCAATGGGCAGCCAGTGCAAGCAGGCCAGGACTGGGGAGATGTGGTCATACCAATGCACACCCGCCACCAGCCTGGCCGCCGCATTCTGCACCCACTGCAGATGCCAGAGAAGAGTCAAGGGCAACCCCATGTAGAGGGCGTTGCAGTAGTCCAGCCTCGAGATCACCAGCGCCTGGACCACTGTTCTCAGAGAGTCACCATCCAGGTATGGGCGGATCTGAGCGATCTGGCAAAGGTGATAATCCGTGGCCCTGGTCACCGATGCCACCTGGGCCTCCATGGTCAGCGCCGGGTCCAGGACCACGCCCAGATTCCGCGCCCTCTCCACAGGCTGGAGGGAAACTCCCCCCAGAGAGGGAAAAGGGCCACCGTACCCGGACGGCGAGCCCCCAAAGAACATAACCTCCGTCTTCTTGGGGTTGAGCTTAAGCCTGTTCACCCCGGTCCAAGTCAGCACGGCATCCAGGCACCCATCAATGATCCTCACAGCTTCCACTGCAGAGGTGGAGAAGGAGAGATAGAGCTGTGTGTCATCAGTGTACTGATGACAGCACACTCCAAAACTCCTAAACACCTCTGCCAATGGCCTTACGTAGATGTTAAACAGCAAAGGAGAGAGTGACAACCCCTGCGGGACCCCACAAGGGAGAACCCATGGGGCCGACAGCTCACCCCCATGCTGGACGTACTGGGGATGGCCCTCCAGGAAGGATCGGAGCCAACTGCGAGCAGTGCCCCCGATTCCAACCTCAGAGAGCCGATCCAGTAGGATACCGTGGTTGACGGTATCGCAGGCCGCTGACAGATCCAGGAGGACCAGCATGGTAGAGCAACCCCTGTCGGCCACCCAGAGCAGGTCATCTTGCAGGGCGACCAAAGCTGTTTCGGTCCCCCGATGGGGCCTGAACCCTGACTGGCATGGATCGAGGCACTGCCGATCCTCAAGGTATGACTGCAGCCAGACCCCCGCCACCCTCTCGATAACCTTGCCCATAAATGGGACGTTAGCGATTGGACAATAGTTACCTAAGTCATCCGCCGCAAGGCCCAGGTTCTTAAGAATGGGCTTAACCACCGTCTCCTTCAAACGGGAGGGAAAAACCCCCTCGCTGAAAGAGGCGGTGGCGATGGCGGAAGCCCATTCGGCCATGGTCCCACTGGCAGCTTTAATAAGCCAGGAAGGGCAAGGGTCAAAGGGGTGGACGCCGGCCAGCAATGCGCCATAGCCCTAGAGGCCTCGACAGCAAAACAGGCCCAAGCCCCTCCAACCGAGGCGACGAAGGCGGACCAGCAACCGGGGGTGCCGGGGCAGTGCTACCGCAACCTGAGTCAAAGCCGGCACGGATGGCCTCAATCTTGGATCTAAAAAAGGCTGCAAAATTCTCACTACTGAAATCAGTAGGAGGAGGCCTGGCCAGACTAGGATTGCTGAGGTCCCGAACCACCCGGAAGAGCTCCGCCTGGCGGTTAGAGGCCTCACCAATTCTCACGGAGAAAAACGATGACTTAGCTTCCGTGATCACGTTGGAATAGCGACTAGTCTGGGAATCAACAGCAGCCTTGCTAGTAGCCATCCGGGTTTTTCTCCAGCTGCACTCTAGCCTTCTCCTCACCTGCTTCATTGCCTGGAGCTCCCCCGTGAACCACGGTGAGAGCCGAGCTCGGCACCGGAGGAGGTGCTTAGGGGCGATCCGGTCTATGGTGTGGGCAGCTGTTACAAACCAATGGTTGGCCACAACCTCGGCCGGAGCGCCAGTCAGTCCACCAGGAAACTCCCTGAAGACCTGCTGGAACCGATAACGGTCCATGAGTCTGCGAGGGTGGGCCAAAACAGGAGGCCGAAGATCCCCACGAGGGGGGCCCTCGATCGCCAAGGAAAAAGAGAGCAGGTGGTGGTCCGACCATGACACAGGTAGGGAGATAAAATCCCCCACCTCCAGACTCGAAATCCCCGACATGGAGGAAAACACCAGGTCCAGGGTGTGGCCTGACCTGTGGGTGGGACATACAACATGCTGGGACAGACCCATGGAAACCATGGTTTCCATGAATTCCAGAGCTGCACCAGAAAGTTCACCGCCAACATGCACATTGAAATCACCCGCCACCAAGAGGCGCGGGGACCTCAAAAGCGCAGCCACGATGAACTCCGAGAGCTCTGGTAGGGATTGAGCTGGGTTGCGGGGAGCACGGTAGCCCAGCACAATGCCAAATCTGTCCCGCTGCCCCACTGACAGGTGAAGGCATTCTAACCCCTGGCTAACCAATGTCGAGGTCCTGCTAACATGAAAAGAGTCCCGATGGACGATGGCAACTCCCCCTTACTTCTGACTGCCCAACCTTCCCACCCCCTGAACCAGATACCCAGGCGGGCAAAGCTGAGAGAGCGAAGCCCCCCCCCATCATCGCCCACCCAGGTCTCGGTAATAAAGGCCAGGTCAGCCCGCCCGTCAAAGATGGCATCATATATGACTGGGATCTTATTGTGGACTGACCTGGCATTCAACAGGAGACAGGAAAGGTTGGGGGCGCTGGGGGAATGACTCCTGGACACGTGGCAGAGAGCCGGGGGGTCAGAACGAGGGACAGGCACGAGTTGCCTGACCCGTGTTCTTCTTATCCGACTAACCCCACGACTACAACCGTACCGCCCACGGCCCGACACAGTTGGTATGTGAGTCCCTGCAAACATGGCGGCCCTACCAAAAAAAAAGAGCTAACAAAGGATAAACGAATCTAAAATACAATACAATATCTAACGACTACAAACCACCTTCAGTAACACCACCCAAAATTACAACAAAGGTGCAATAAACAGTCACAAAAATAACAATAAATAACCATAAAAATACAACCGCCAGAGGAGAGATGGAATCATGAGGGAGGCTTGGCAGGGAAGATGGAACAGAGGGCTAAAGGGACACAAATAAGGGAACCAAAGGGGGGAGGAGGGGGCACCCAACAGTCCGTGGCTCAGCCCGCCGCCCAGGAACAAAAGTAGCAATACGCTGGCAACCGCCCTGCCGCCCCAGATGGTCTCTAGAGGCTGCACCCCAGCGACCTGCCACCCCAAGTGGCAAGCGGCAACAACACCCCGACGGCCGATATTCCACCCGAGATGGTGCGCTGGCGGCAATGCACCGGTAGTCTGTCAGGCCGTCCTTCCTTCCCTCCCAAGCTGATAGTCGGTGGGGAGAGCCAGCGGGTGAGCAGTCACCCAAATCAATAGACGGCGGCAAACATATCGGATACTCACCGGTGGCCGAGCTGCTGCCCGAGTTGGTTACCAGCAGCAGTTCAACAGGGCTAGCCTGCCACCCACGATGGTAACTGGCAGCAGTACTCCGGCGGCCGCCCTGCCGCCCGAGCAGATGATCAGCGGCGGTACGCCGGCGGCCACCCTGCCGCCCGAGATAGAGAACGGCTAGCATGCTGCCCATGATGGTAACCGGCGGCAGTACACCGGCGGCTGCCCTGCCACCCAAGTAGGTGATCAGTGGCAGCAGTTCGCCGGCGGCCGCCCAGCCACCCAAAAGAATGGACTAGGATGCCCAGGTGCACCGGTGAAAAGCGCCAGCGCTCGGTATGCTGCAAAGGGAGTGCCGGCGACAGGTCGCCAAGAGGAGGGAGCTGCCGGAGAAAAAGCCGAGCGCCGCCATGATGGTTCCTTAGCAGAGCGGCGCCCAGGCAATTGCCGGCAGCCAAAATGCTGCCCGAGACCAGGGCGGCAGACTGAAAAAACCGCCGCAGGCGGAGGGAAGGCGGGGTGTAAAGCCACCAGAGCTCCCTGCTCCGGGTCCGGGACAGACGGGTGGCGGCCGAGCTGACCACTCCCGAGCCCTCAAGACCATCGGGGAGGGCGACCCGCATCGCCAATGGGTCCTTCCCCGAACCACAGGGGGAGACCCCTCAAGAAAAGTGGGAAGACCCCACGGGGGTGAGTGGGAAGAAGGGAGGGAAGGATAAAAGGGAAAGGAAGGAAAAAGAAAAAAGAAAAAAAGGGGGGAGGGCAGGGGATGCTCAGGAAAGGTAAACCGGACAGCAAACGGTTTAAGACTGCAGCCAGTTCACCGTGAGTCCGTCTACCAGAAATGGTAAATTACTGAGCCCCCTTAAAGCCCCCATAACCCCTGACTAACCTCCCGCAGCATCTCAGGCGGAGCAAAATTAAAAGGAAAACAAAGGTCCAAGCAGCAAAATCCCAAAAAGCATAAAAATGCTTGGATGCAGGAGCGAAAGCAAAAGGGAGTTGCTGCCACCCGCCATCTTTCTTCCTCCCATGTTCTGGGGCCGGGTGGTGAGATCAAAGATTGCTTCTCTCCCTAAAGATCAAGGACAGTGGAGCTCATAGTTTCGGTGCACCCTGGCTTGCTGATCTATAGGGAAGTGTTTGTTTGTTTGTTTCTATACCACACCATCTAGTGGCATGCCATTTCTCAGGGCACTTTCTGACAAAAGAATTAACATAAACCTAAAAAACTGTGGGAGGATCCTGAAGAAAAAAGTCTTGAGTCCAGTTGTCCGACCAGCAGAGCTCTCACACCCCTTGCCATTAACACATTTTATTACATATGATTTACATCCAATAGTATGCATAACATCAGTGATTGGTTACAAATAGAGATGGGCACGAAACAAACATTTTTTTGTTTCCATTTTCATTTTTTCGTTTTGTTACATAACGAAATGACAAATGAATTTTGTCTCTAAAATGAAACAAAACGAACAGAAACACAGGAAATTTTGTCGTGCGTTTCGTTTCCGTTACTGTAATATGACTGAATTGCTTAAAATCCTAAAACAAATCACAAAAATATGAAATAAATGGTAACGAAATGGTAACAAACAAACGAAAACAAAAATGATTTTTTTTGCAAAAATTCATGAAAAATGGAAACGAACCGAAACGGACCCTACAAACGACAAACGACAAATGAAATGCCATTTTTTTTTATTCATGCCCATCTCTAGTTACAAAAGTTACAGAAGTAAACATGGCACATGATGGTTGGGTGAACTATAGGTAATGTTTCATGAATAGAGCATGCTTTGCACAGTTATTGATTACAATAACTCATGTCCTTGCTGTTTACAGATGGAAGATGAGTAAATGAAGAGTAGACAAGAATAGGTAAAGGAAAATGAAAAGTAAATGGAATTAGCCCAGTAACCAAGAGTAAATAAATGAAAGATGAACAGAGTAGAGACAGAGTGAGTAAACAAGCAGAGTAAATGAAAGGTAAATGAAGCTTGAGCAAGCTGAGTAGTAAATAATAGGTAAACAAAATTTACCTGAGCTGGTTTAGAGGGTTTACTAGGTCTGCCATGTGTGGATTTGGCCAGAGTTTATCTGGAGAGTTTTCTCTCTCATGCAATGTCCTCTAGGCCTCCTCCCACCTGTCTGAATAACTTGCCGATCCAGACTCCATCACAAAACAACCATCATCCCACCCACATCACACTAATATAAAAAGTGACTCTCAGAACACAGAAGAGGCCGGCCACAGAAAATCTAAATGTGGCAAAATAAGTCATAGCATAATAAATTACTAAGCAAGGCTGTCCTAAAAGGCTTCTCTGAACAGCACGGTTTTTGCACCTTTTTCTGAATGTCACGAGGGTTGGAGCCTGGTGTACTTCCATAGGAAGAAAATTCCACAGAGAGGCAGCCATAAACCAAGAAGGCTCTGCTCATGGATGGAGACTTCCTGGCCTCCTAAAAGGGATGTCCACCCACAGCAGCAAAGCCTGCGATGTGTGGATGGGACAGGTGGAACATTTTAGGGACAGGCACTCTGACTGGCACTACAGTCCCTAACCATTCAGGGCTTTATATGTCAGCCTAACTATCTTAGACTTGGCATGGAAGTATACAGGCAGCTACAGCAGGTGAGCCAGGACTGGGAATATATGACTGCATCTGGAGGTCCCTGAGACCAGCCAGGCTGCCACATTTTGCACCAACTGCAGCTTCTAGATGACCTTCAATGGCAGTCCCACACAGAGAGCATTGCAGTAGTCAATTTTTGAGATTACGAATGCCTGAACCAGCGTTGCTGCTTAGACCACCACCTTTTGCAAGCCTGCTCTTTTGCAGTGGCAGGGTTTTTGAGGCCTGAAAATTTGTGTGTGTGTGGGGGGGGGTTGAAACCACCATGATTCGGTCTGGGTTATATGTAGAAAATCCTGGGAGGTTCTGTTCTATCCGACACCTTCCCACTGTGGATACAATTGCATAGCATCCCCCATCTAATGCAAGAGCCCTCTGTTTCCCACAGTTTCATCCCCCCCAAAATTAATCATATAAATAATTACAGACTAGTTCAGACTGTCTCCCAGTCAGTGCAAGGTGGATTGCTCCCAGTTGGTGGGAATGTTTAGGCCAGACCAGACAGTCTTTATACACCCTTATTCAGTACCCTAGAAAATATCCTTGGCAAATGGTGAGATATTCGGGCTCAAACCTATTCCTTATTGTTTTATTTCTTAATTAATCAAAATATTTCTACCCGGCTCCATATCAGGATGCTTAAAGGACAATTTAAAACTATTTAAAATACTCCGTTCACTGTGTCTCCCCTCAGAACTTCACACAGGCTTAGACAGACCATGATTTCAGGCCCTGAATGCATCAGCAAAGGTTTGAACTCAGTACAGAAGCAAGATCGGCATTGTTCAGAACTGGGCTTCTAAGGGAAAAGCATTCCACAACTGAGAAACTGCACTACTGAAGGACCTCAAAGAGTTAATCTCCACCTTTTATTTTCAGTTCCAAAGAAATTGGCATGAGTTTTCAGACATCTTCTTTGAAATATCCCTCCTTTTTCCAGCTGAACGGAAGGTGTTTGATTAGTGCCTTTGGAAGAGATATAAAAAATGAATGTTTGGTGAGCTTGACAGTAGAAATAATACACCATAAGACAAACTGCTAACAAAGATCTCGCCTGTTAAATCTTGCAGCACAATAAATAGAAACAGCACATGATATGTGAAGGAGATGCATGATTGCATGATTCTTTCCTACATATTTCTTTAAAATGAGAACCTGAATGCATATTATAAGGTTTTCATATTCAGACATACAACTATGGTGCCAGAAGGAAAGGTAAATCACCTTGAATGGGTGTCTTAATTTGAATGAGTGCCATATCTCTAGCTGCTGCAGGAGGTAATTTATAGAATTTCCGTAGAATCATAGAATGACAGAATAATTCAATTGAAAGGGGCATATAAGGCCATTGAACCCAACCTCCTGGTCAATGCAATGGTCCAAATCAAGGCAGATCTGATTGAAGGTAGCCCAATTTTTCTCTTGAAGGCCTCCAGTGTTGGAGCACTCATCAATGTCATTCTGCATTGGTTCTTCCACCTTCGTTCTAAAGCGCTGTAGATTTGTCAGATGGTTTAACAAGAGAATATGGTCCAGCGTGGAATATTCTTCAATAAAACCAATCTGTTCAGGAGCTAAAATGTTATTTTCTCTTACCCAGTCTTCCAGTTTTAAGAGGAGATGTCTTGCTTATAGTTTGCCTACAACATCAAGCAAATTTATAGGTTTATAGTTGGCAGGGTCCTTGCACTCACCTTTCTTGTAGATAGGCACAACCATCGAGGAAGACCATTCTTTAGGAGTTTTGCCCTCCCTGTCTATATAAGTAAATATAGTGGCCAGAATTGGAGCCCAACAGTCCTGAAAACATTTAAGTATATCCGGGGGGGGATGAAATTTTCCCCAGGGGATTTATTGCTCCTAATTGATGAAATCAATGATTTTATTTCCTTGGATGTGACCGGGGGCCACCTTGGCAGACTGCAGGGAGATGATGTTAGAGGTTGAAAGGATTGGTAAGAAAGGATTGGTAACAAAGTTGTGCTGGATGAGATCAAAACCCAGGGTTCCATTTGGTTCAGGGCACCACTGTCCTCCCAACAGCCAGTCAAATGTCCCCCATTTGGAAGCCCCAAATGAGGCAGGGATGCCCTAGCATTGTCAGCCTGCTCCCCGAAGATGTGGATAATCGGGCAAAACGGCATTTTTAGAATCTAAAGAGCAGACCCCACCACACAGACCTGCAGGAAAACGCTGGGAAGAACAGGAAGCTCTTTCAGAAGTACATTGTCTCCAATAGCAGAGGTAAAATATCATCATTGGGATGAGGGACCATGGATAGCCTTGCTTTTCATGAACGTGTAGCCTGTATACCGTAATTAAACTGTAAACCGCCCAGAGACTACTTGAAGTGGTATGGGGAGGTATGTAAGCAGAACACTTTGCTTTGCTTTCATTTGTCTTTAGTAAGTCAAGTGCAATCAAGTCAAAAGCAACATGTAATAAACTCAATAGGGCTTCCAGGGCAAGTCAGATATTTAAGGAGTGGTCTTATTAGTTCCACTCCCACAGTGAGTTTCCATGACTAAGCCTGTTCTCTAGAGACCTAGTCTATCACTCCACCCATTTCACCTCTTGCCTACCTCCCCCCTTTTAAAGTAATGTCCACCACTATATCCTGCAGCACTTGTACCAAATAATATGCTTGAGTAAGGAACTGCCCATTTTTGCTCTTTTTTGGGGGGGGGGCTATGTGGATTCTTCTCTTTCATCACAATTTTGAGATGATATGTGGCAAACCTACATGTGTTGGGTGTGTTGTGTTGTTACAGTCGAGACTGACTCTTTGTGACCCCATGTCCATGTAGTTTTATTAGCAGGAATACTGGAGTGGTTTGCCAGGTCCTACTCCAGGTGCCTAGAAGCACCTGGTATTCCCTGGTGGTCTCCCATCCAAGTACTAACCAAGGCCGACCCTGCTTAGCTTCTGAATGAAGTTTTCTGTGGCAAAAACAACAGCAAAAATGACTGTGTGCAAGACACCTCATCAAATCTGTGCCAGATGATTTTGAGCTGAGGATTGCCTGTATTTGATTATCACATGCAATGATACAGTCCATGATTGTGGATGGATACATGCAGTGGGAAACTCAATATTTATTTTGGCCTTAGCCATGCTGGTTGTGGGGATGTGGACAACTGGATCTCTGTTGATTTGGCTGATGGCTGGGTTTACAGGCAATAATTTGCAGGATGATGCCCAAAAAGTCATTTGATATATATATATCAAATGTATCACTCATATATATATATGAGAGCTGGCATTAAGGTTGAGTGCCTATCTCTATCCATTTCCAGCTGGTTCAGCACAAAGTTGTTTTCATGTGTGCCAGATCTGATAAACCAAAAAGAAAGAAATGAGGGCGATGGTTGGAATGAGAGCCAATGAGTGGTTTTTGGAGCAAGGCAGAGACTGCAGAACCAGCTCTGTGACTTCTGAAGCTTCTTTTCCTATCTGGGTGTGAGTTTTCATATTACCGGTTAATATGGTTTTATGCACTTTCTGGGTACATTCCCCTGGATTCCTCATCAGGTCAGTGTCCTCAGAAGCATTTTGGCTCACATGTAATTCCATCTCTATGTTTGGCTCCTCCATCTCTATGTTGTCACAAGGTCCTACCTCTTGATCTCAGGTTCCCTCCCTCATATCCCAGGAAACACATCATTGCTGATGCAGGAAATCTGCTGGCTATGCAGCTTGTCACAGGCTGGGTAGTATCTGCTCCCTGCCACAGGAGGTGGTGATGGCACCTGGCCTGGATGCCTTCAAAAGGGTGTTGGACAGATTCCTGGAGGAAACGTCCATCACAGGTGACAAACCATGATGGAGATGTGTAATGTCCAGGCTTAAAACCAGAATACTTCAAGGATCAGATGCAGGGGAGTGGTAGCAGGAGACAGATATCTAATCTCATGTGTTCCTGGACACATTTGGTGGGGCCACTGTGAGATACAGGAAGCTGGACTAGATGGGCCTTTGGCCTGATCCAGCATGGCTCTTCTTATGTTCTTATGTTCTTATGTAGCTGTGCTCCACTATTTTTGCCATTCCCGCATGAACAATAAACCCTTCTATATACAGAAGGAGATAAAAGTCCACCTTGTTTTCTCATCATGGCGAAAAGCAGGACTCCTCATTTATGTGTGTACATGTACAAGTGTTGAGCCTTTTTATTTAAGAAGGAGGAGACCCTTTTGAAGATTAACGTGTCAAAGGAGGAAGAGCTGGAATTGACTGATAAAGAGAAGAGATCCCTAAGTCATTTGGGCTGGATGATATGTTAAGTATCCAGGAGTCTGGGAGGGAATTTAAGAGGTCATATGCTATCCAGAGGAATCTTTCATTAATATCAGGGACTACCTTAGAATGAAAGGCCAGTAGCAAACCCAACCACTCCTTCCAGCTTCTCTCCTCTGTCCTCAAGGTGCTGGGATTAACTCTGAGAATTAAACCAGGTTCAGAGAAAGGTTGAAAATACAATTAAGAGATAGGGAGATGAAGACGATATCAAAGGGACAAGCTACCGAGGTTCTTCAAAAGGCAGAGCTGCTGCATAGCTCTTATTTGGAAGAAGTTCCCCGGTCTAATCATCCAGAGGGAGGCTGTTGGATTGTCACTGGCTGTGCCTTCCTCATGGCTCCAGATGTAATTCCTTCAAAAGTTTGCCCTTGTTATCACAACGTCTTGGGTCAACACTCGAAAATGACTTTTTTCATGTCTGTAAGGCAGAGCATGGAAGTACCTGCTTGCCGGTGACTAGTTAAGCCCTTCCCCCAATTGTGGAGAATTTTGGCTTAAATTCTATTGCACAGCCATGCACGTGGCATAACTTGAGCAGCTGTTTGTTATATCCCTAAAGTAGCGGTTCTCAATTTTTAAAAAAAGATCGTTTCGGCCATTTTATTCTAGCCAAGTAACCTATGGCCTCCCCTACTACTTCTGCATTTTCAATGGGGTAAAATTATCGTTTCTCAGAAGGTAGAGGGTTTTTTCTTTCCCAAGGGCCTGTTTTCATACATACACATACGTTAGTTACTATCCTGCTCCAAAAGGTCAATGAAAAAATTATTTAACATATAAGGGGACTCACCACCCCCATCCAGAAAAAACACTTCGCAATTCCCTTGGCATGGCTCTTCTGGGAGCTGATTCCACAGAGTCAGTGACACCACAAAAAATGCGCAATTTATCATCTGAGACATTTGGGCCCTTTTCAGAGTGACTACCCAGAGGAATGAAACACATAACAGAAAACCCCAGCTATAACAATAATGTCTGGGGCTTATAAATATAATTAATTATTGAGGGTTGTTTTTTTTTTCAAATAATTTGCTCAGCTTTGGCAAAGTGCCAGAATTTAAACAAAAAATATGCTACGTGAGGGAATTCTGGGAGCCATCGTTTAGGACCAAACACTGCTGAGGCGCCGCTGTCCACCAGCTTCTGAGGCCCAGTTGTGCAGGCAGTGCCAAATGAGTTTTCCTCTCACATCAAATGCCTCTGACATGAATTGGTTGAAAAAAGAAAGACACTATAAAATAAGTGCTGCTCAAAAAAAATGATGTAAGCTCATAACCTTGGGGGGAAATGGATAACATAAGATGATGAAGAGCAAGGAGAAAAGTAGTACCATCACAGAATGAGAGTTACAAAAGGAAACATAAAGAATATTCAACAAATGCATCAAACAAAATTTCTACATAAAGAGAGAGAGAGAGAGAGAGGGACACTTCCCTCCTGTTGCTGCGTCTACAAGAATGCCTCAAAGGGGAAGAAAAATGGTCGAAACATTCCGTGACTAGATCCATTTGTTTCCTTGATGATAGTTGTCGGAAAAAGTAATGCTTAACATGATAAATGCCTCTTCACTTCAATCTTCCTTCGAAAAACTTTCAAGTCATCTTCTATTAATCCTCCAATGAAAAACATGAGGGGAAAGGGATGCAAAGATACCCAATGATTCAAAGGAAAGGGGGATTCTGTTGAGCCCAATCTGCTTTATTTCATATGTTTTGTGGCTCCGTTTGTCAAGGCTATGTTCACACACCTGACAACACAGCTGGTGCCTAGGTAAGGGCCCAACAGTTGTACCGTTTTTGGAGATATTTTTCTACTCACCGTCTTTGTGCTGTTTTGGGTGATATTTCTACCTGACCCATGCCAATGCTTGTAGGTTTCTAAATATCTAGGAGGAAACCCATTCCAGTACTTGGGGGAAACAGAAGGGCATCAGTTCAAAATAACTTGGCTGCCATGTTTTTTTGGGAGAGGGGGTACATGGAGTCACAAAGAGTCGGTCATGACTGTAATGACACAACACACACACACAAACTTACTTGGAGATATGACAGACAAGATTCTGGGCCAGGCGAGTGGCAGTCTGTAGAGTTGGACACTATGTTTTCATTCCACCAACAATGGCTGCTTCTTTGACCTCCCCCACAGCTTTTAATTCCAGTGGACAAACTACCACATCCCATTATTCTCCCACTGCTAATACCTACTAAGTCATTATTTTGAGGTCCTCTACCCTCTCCAACCTCGTTCCAAGGGGATGAGGTGTTCCGAACCGGATGCCCCTCAGCTCCTGTTGGCTTTTCCCCAGTTATCAATTTAAAAGCTGCTCTGCAGCCTTTTTGATGTTGTGTGCCAGCAATCTGGTCCCATCATGGTTCAAGTGCAACCCATCCCTCCTGAACAGGTTTGGCTTGTCTCAAAATGTCCTCCAGTTCCTGACAAATCTGAAGCCCTCCTCTTGACACCATTGCCTCATCCACGCATTGTTATATACCAACAGAGCACAGAGCACCTACAAATCAGAGCTTTTGCCATCTTGATCGCTTTTATTCAATGTAATTTTTGTGTGTATGTGTGCTGCATTTTTTTAGTTGATACTGTTTCTAATTTATAATGTTAAGGGCATGCTTCTTATTTTATATCATCTTGTACTGCAGGTAAAACTGTGCTCACAACCTGGGATTCAATCCCAGGTAGCAGGGTCATGGCTGACTCAGCCTTCCATCCTTCCGAAATTGGTAAAATGGGTATGGGGGGGTGGAGCAATGTGTAGCCTGCATATTGTAATTTAAAAACTGTAAACCACCCAGAGATTACTTGAAGTGGTAAGGGGCTGGTATATAAGCAGGACACTTTGCTTTTTGCTTTGCTTTGATGCTATTTTGTTTTATTTTATTGTTGTTGATTATTGTTCTGTTTTTTGTTGTGAACCAGAATGGCCTTAGTAGCCTGATGGATGGTATATAAATACAAACAAGCAAACACCAGGAAACTAAAAACTGGCATGGATTTAGACAGGGATTGGCTTGGAGTATAAAATAAGGCACAGGGAGGGTTAAATCCTGATCTGTGCACCCATCCCCCCTTTTTTGGACACTGGTTGGTTTGGGAGGTCAGTGCATATCCCTGATAGGGTGAAAGAAGCTGTCTTATATCCCATTAGTTTCCTCAATATTGCAACTACGACTGGTTGCAGCTCTCCAAAGTGTGAAGTTGGATTCTTCCCTAGCCTTTTCTGCAAATCTTTGGCAATACGAATCTGGTCTAACTTCCCTCTTCCCAAACCAGATAGGATTAACATCTTCAGGCTTGTCTTGTAGTGCACCACTATTTGAAGACTATTTTTTTTCCCAGGAAAGGCTGTTGTATTCATGAGGTGGTATATAAATCGAATGAACATATGAATTGTGAACACATTAGCTAACATCCTTAGCAAGACTATGACTGGGGAAAAATCACATTTCCACAAGTGTAACAGAATGGGGATGGGGCAGCTGACACACATTGTTCATCATTGTTGCTCTCCACAAAATGAAAACCCAAGAACAACTTAAGAAATTTTGATGTGGCCAGCAGGGAGGAGGGTATGGCATAACTTCCACAGGAGCAGAAAATGAACCACTGAGTAATAGGATAACGGATGGGGCTTATTTATATGGCCATCATGTCCAATCCTCCTGCTCAATGCAGAAAGTGAAATCAATACAGATCGGACAGATGGCTGCCCAAATTTCTCTTGAACACCTCTAGGGTTGGAGTGTTCACCAATTCCCATGGTCATTGTCATGCTGGTCTATGAAGTTTCCTCCGATATTCTACCGAAATCTAGCTTCCGGTGACCTGAGCTCATTATTATGCATGCATCCTGCACTCGGAGATGGCCAAGGACTCATCCAGCCTCTCCTCTGTATGAAGAATGAAGTGACGACTGAGAAGCAGTTCAGGAGGAACATCGGATCACACCATGGCTGTTGGCTAATTGCTGAACCATGGTGGAGGGCTGAAAGGAGAACTCAATGTGGAATTCCAGTTGGGACAAACCTGTGGTCACTTAAACAAAAAAGCCCTGCCCCTAAAGAGTTGGAAGTGTGGGAGGGTCCTGAGAGTCTTCCTGCATGCTTCCTTTTTATGCTTCTCTGCTAACCCATTGTGCCTCTGTTCGCAGCTTTCGCTTGCTTTGAAAATCCTGAAAGGACTGCTCAAACGATTCAAAATTGTGGGTTTGGGGGGGGTGGGGTGGGGTGATCTACAGGGAGAAGAAAGGAAATAAAACTAAGAAATACAGCACGCAATTGACTGTGTCACAGCCAGCTTGGATTACACCAAATCGAACATAATTTGGTTGGCGTTTGGCTTTATGCGAGCTGGCTTTTCTTCAAAAGCTGAACGTGCCCAGCACAATCTTTTGTGGTTCCCCAGGAAAGGACTTAGCGGCTAAATAATATTTATTACACGGCTGCAATGCGGGCTGAATGAGCGGCGTGCCATGTAGAGCGCCAGCGCCGTTCTCCAGGACGTTTGTTTTGTTTTGAAATGTGAAAATAATAGACAAAGCACACTGGCAGAGGCCCAATGGTTGGAGAGAAATGTTTTGCACGCAACACTGTTAGTTGTTCAATCCCTTGAAAACACCTGCCGAGAAGTATGTAATTTACAGGCGCGTGGTATGGAAATAATAAAAGTCCAACCAGGAAGTTTTTAACATCAAGGGTTTTTTTTGGGGCGGGGCACTGTGAGATGCAGGAAGCTGGACTAGATGGGCCTTTGGCCTGATCCAACATGGCTGTTCTTATGTTCTTATGTTCTTAAATGTGTGTTTGTAGATAGATACATGGTGTTGGGAGAGAGGTACTACTGCAAGCTGGGTACTCTTTTAACTGACCTCAGAAATGATGGAAGGCTGAGTGAACCTTGAGCCTGCTACCTGAGACTGTACCCTAGGTCGTGAGTAGACATGGGCACGACTCAGCGAAATTTTCATTTTCATTTCCATTTTTCATTTCCGTTACGTAACGGAAACGGTAATGATAATTAAGCCGTCAGAACTAGAACTTGAACCAAAAAAAGAAAAATTTGGTCGGGTTTTTCGAGTTCGTTTGTGGCATCACGGCAATCACGCAGGAGGCGGCAACCTCCCTTGACGCTTATTGTTGCCTAACAAAAAAACAAACCGCCACCTTTCTATCGTGTCCTCTGGAAATCCTACTAAAGAGCCTTGGTTGTTTTCGCTTTCCCCCCATTAGTGAAGGTGCTTCTTCTGTCCTCCCCCCTTCCCCAAAAGCCTTAATGGCAAAGCAGATGAGCAGCTCCGGCCTCCCTTTTCTCACCAAAGCCTCCCCCCTGCAAATGCCGGCGGCGGGACAGGAAGGGCGCAACGCCAAGCACCGGCGGAGGATTAAGCGAGGAAGGCGGGTTGCTCGGAGGGAGATATTTCATCGCCGCTCTCTCTCTCTCTCTCTGCCCCCCCCCCGCAGCCTGCAAGGTGGGAGGGTGGTGCGCCTTCCTCCTCCTCCTCCCAACATGGTGGAGGTGTGTGTGCATGCCCGAGCCCGGGTGCACATGTGTGCACGTGCATGTGTGTTCGCTCCAGCTGGGGCTGCTGCGCTGTGGCTCCTTTGTGTCTCCTTGCCTTCCAAGGGCGGGCGCGTCCAGCCTCTGCGATGACGAGGAACCCACGGCAGCGGCGGCGGCGGCAACAGGACGAGGGATGAGCAATCCCAGTCTCCCCCCTCGCTGACGCGCGTGTTCGCACACGGCTCATCAATGGGACTCTGGGCTTGGCCCACCTGCGGGTTGGTTTATACTGCAAGGCGCGGGAGCGTGTGCAACCGCCCTCCTTGGGTTGCAGCTCATTCATCCCAACCAACCCTCTTGCACCACCGCCCTCGCCGGGGCAATTACCTGTCTGCCTGCTCTGCCTCCCTCGCTGATTGATGGCCTGGATCACATGAGAGTGGGGGAAGAGGCGGAGGAGGAGGTGGAGGAAGAGGCGAGGATGGCGGGGCGGGCGCTCGCACCTGGAGCTGGAGGAAAAAGGAACACCCGACGGGGATGCGCTTGGCTGGGGTCGCCGAGTATCTGCGGTGAGCTCTCCGGGTAACCCCTCCCGCCGCTTCCATCTCTCGCCCTTTCAATGCTAACAATGGGCTCGGCCCGCCACTTCCATCTCTCCCCCTTTCAATGCTAACAATGGGCTTGGCTCAGGCGGTGGAAACGACAAACGACAAATGACAAATGAAACGACAAATTTTTGAAAAATTTCATGACAAACGGAAACGACCCGAAATGGACCCGTTCCGACAAACGAAAACTTGAAACGTCATTTTTTCTGGTCGTGCCCATCTCTAGTCGTGAGCACAGTTTTGGCAGCAGTACAGCCTTTTTAGCCACTGAAGGCTCAAGAGAAGGAAAGATGTGCTATTTTTTTTCAAATGCAAATTCAACAGCACAACCAACAAAGATCCCAATTTTCCTGAAGAGCCCATGAAAACTGCAGAATTTTTCCAGCCAGCTTCACCAGAGGACAGTCCAATGAATGTGTATGCAGCATTGTCTTTGATGAAGTGGATTTCTATAACCCATCCTCAGGCTGAAGTGAGATGAAACAAGCAAGGAAGAGTCTATACCTCACAGATATAGTGTGTGGGGGGGGCAGGTTGATACAAAAATGGTAGGTTCATGATGACTGCAGGCTACATGTTTGTCACTTTGCAAACAAACAAACAAACAAACAAACAATTTTCAAAGATTTTCATGGCTGGAATCTGATAGTTTTTGTGAGTTTTTTTGGGCTGTTTGGCTATGTTCTGGACGTTTTTCTTCCTGATGTTTTGCCAGACTCTGTGGCAGGCATCTTCAGAGGGCAAGGAGCCCAGGGGAGCTAGGATTTCTCTCATTCTATACCCCAGAGCACAGAGAGAACTCCTAGTTCCCTGAGTTCCTTGCCCTCTGAAGATGCCGGCCACAGAGTCTGGTTAAATGTCAGGAAGAAAAACTTCCAGAAGATGGCCAAACAGCCCGGAAAACTCACAACAACAACCAAACAACCAACCAATCAATATTGCCCTTCAAGCTTAGTGGACCTTGGTTCATGATGCTTCCTGAAATAACCCTAAATCCCAGGGCAATCTATTTTGTGTTATGGAACATAAAAGGCTACTCTGGAGTGAGAATGAGTCAATACCAAATGTACTGTTCATATTCATTTTTGAATGAATGTGTTCTCACCCAAAAAGGGGGGGGGTAAGGAAAGAAATATTGACAATAATAACAGTATATGTCTACAATCGGGGATTTGGGTATAGAAGCAATTTTTCTCCTGGAACGCTCCTTAATTGCCTTGGACTGATGTGGGGCGGGCTTTTCATTCCACTTCTTTCAAATCACCCTGCACAAGGTTGTGCTGTCTCAGAACAGAGTGCAATTGCTCCAGTGGTAAAATAGTATTTAATACTAAGGCTGCTAGGCAGGAGAACGGGCTGTGCTCCCATGTAGAGAGCATCAAAGGCCTTTGACATGTGGAAATAATAGATTGGGGGGTTTAAACCAGAGGAGGCCGCTCTTCTTGGCAGGGAATGTTCATGCAAAAGAGCACTGGCTTTTCAGCCTTTGGAGGACTCCCGCTGTGCCATTTAAAGATGCTTCGCGGGAAAGTTAAAGAAATGGGAGGGGGCTTAGCACAGGGTGGCAGAGCATATGCTTTTTTGCTTGCAGAAAACACCAGGTTGTATGCCAGCCTTCCTCACTGAAGGGAGCTCATAGGGCGGAATCGTGTGTGTGTGGGGGGGGGGGATTTATAGCTGCTGAAATGCCATTCGGAGAGCTTTATGGTTGACAGCTTTGTGCAAAAAAATATTTCTCCTAGCTGTGTTTTCTCCTCAGATTCTGGTGTTGCCAATGAGCTAGCATTGTTGTCTCTCTCAAGTCACCACGGCACTTGTTTTTTGCTTTTGCAATTTCACTTAGATCCTCGTAGTTTTCAATGAGGTTTCCCTCCACTTCTTGGTGTTTCAGCTCCTACACGGCCCTCCCTCCTTCTCTGTTATGACCGGGGCATGGAGAAAACATGGAGAAAAACAACTGGAATGGGATTTCCCCCCCCTCAACACTGAGATATCATAGATTAAATCCCTTTCTTGTAGAAGAGGCAGCAATTATATTTTTCTGCTGTCATTTCTCGTATGTGTGTGTGTGAAAAAACCAGTCCTGCTGATCTCTTCTCAGAAACTAGAGGCTTTCCCCACTTCAAAAGGGGCTGTTGTGTTTGTATGCTAACTTTGTGTGGGGGTGTGTGGGGGGTGGTGGTTACAGTCATGACCACTCTTCATGACTCCCTTGTCCATGGAGTTCTCTTGGCAGGAATACTGGAGTGGTTTGCCAGTTCCTATAAGAGCTTCTTTTAAGAGCTTTGTGGCACAGTGGTTAAACTGAAGACAAAACCCTGCTCACAACTTGGAGTTCAAACCCAAGTAGCCAGCTCAGTGATCCTTTTCAGATCAGTAAAAGAGGTACCCAGCTTGTCAGAAGGGCAATGTATAGCTTGCATAATCCTCTTGTAAACTTTAAGTGCTACGGAGTGGTAGATAACCAGTAGAGATGGGCATGAAATGAACAATTTTTTGTATTTGTTTCCATTTTCGTTTTTTCATTTAGTTACATAACGAAATGACAAACAAATTTTGTGTCTGAAATGTAACGAAACGAACAGAAACACCGGAAATTTTGTCGTGCGTTTCGTTTCCGTTACTGCAATATGAGTGAATTGCTTTAAATCCTTTAAAAATCACAATAAAATAAAATAAATAGTAACAAAACGGTAACAAAACGAACGAAAACAAAAATGATTTTTTTCAAAAATTCGCGGAAAATGGAAACGAACCGAAATGGACCCTCCAAATGACAAACGACAAACGAAATGCAATTTTTTTTATTCGTGCCCATCTCTAATAACCAGAATGCTTTCATACACTACCCTGAAAGGTCAGGGCAGAAATTATTTAATGAGGTCTGCAGCATATATAAGATCATTTACGACTCACCAGAAAACATTTTGTGACTCCCTTGGAGGTCCAGACCGCAAGGTTAAGAACTACTGGTTTAAGACATAGCTCAGGAAACCCACAACATCTATATCCCCCCCATGTGCACAGGCATTATGTGTTGAGGGTTACTCTTGTGACATACTGAGGGCCCTTTGACATCAACTGGGCTTACTCTCCTCTCAGATTTTGGCTCTGAAATCACAAGGAATCGGAAACTTCTTACCTGGAAAACTGAGCAGACCTGATCATGGTGAGTTTAGATTGAACAGGCATCTTGGATCCTTCAAGTTACGTGATCTTCCTTCTTGATTTGATCTGCAGCTTCATTTGAAGTCCTGTGGAGTAAATGTCTTATGAGGAGCGGCTTAAGGAGCTGGGAATGTTTAGCCTTACAAAAAGAAGACTGAGAGAGGATATGATAGCTATGTTTTAATATTTGAAAGGATGCCACATTGAAGAAGGGACAGGTTTGTTTTCCATGGCTTCAGAGACTAGGATGTGTGGCATTGCCAGGCTAGTCTGTAATAATGAGGCAACACACGTTTGTCTTGGTTTAAACAGGGCCACAATTTATTGACTACAGGAACACATAGTGTAACTTTATTAACTCAACAATAACTTTAGAGGAGGGTCTGTAAAGTAGCGCAATAAAGCCAGGAATTGAGTTTATAAGGTCCACTTGCTGAATGGATTTATTGCAGCCTGTTACATGCCGCAAGGAGGATGCCAGAGTAATTTGGGCATCCCCCGTAACCAATTTCTTGGCAGTCCTCTTGATCTTATCGGGTTTGTCGTTAATTATTCCCTATCTAGTACCTAATCTAATTTGTTAAGAGAGGACTGCCGAGGACCTTGAAGCTATTTGTTCGAGTATGGCTCTGTTACTCACAATTATATATTGCGCTACCCACCACCAAGAGACACACCGCTGTCTCTTACCCATACCGGCCAAATAACTTGGTGCACAGACCCTCCCGAATATCATTGAGAAAAATTGCAAGGCCCTTATCCGATAAATGCACCCCGTCAGACCGAAATAGACTCAGGTCACGAGCAATGATGGCGGGGTTCCAGATGATGAAACCCATCTCAGCATTAACGACACAGGCGGTTTCCCTGTTAACACCCTTGCGGACTTTGTGCATTTTGGGGGGGTGATGTTGTGATCCCCACACCAATCTGGGAATAATCGCCGACCAAATGATAAACGTGTTGGGCCGTTGGTTCTTTAAAACTCTCAGGTCATCTATGATCTTGAGGATCAAAGACTTGCCTGACATCCGAGTCAAGTCGTTGCCACCCAAGTGGATTACAATAATGGATGGCGAGGGGTGAGGGGGATCATTGAGTACCGCCGATAAAAGGCATTCCAACACATGCCACTTTCCCCCTTCCAAACCAAATTGCCCCATCGCCCCAGGCCGAGATCGCGGCCACGTCCAGATTTAATGGCAAACTTGGTGGCCCAGTAAACGAAACTGTGGCCGTAGATGGTTATCCGGGTCCGTCGGCCTTCTGCTAAACCTGCAATGACAAGGAAAAACAACTGGCCCGCTTTTACGGGTCCATTAATGGACGGACATAGGCCTTAAACTGATTAGACTTCCACCGCCCAATTCGTTGAATCCCCGTGGGCTCAACGCCTAAAGCTGCGGCCGTAGACGCAGCGCCTATGCGAAATGAATGCATGCCAAAACACCAGCTTGGTACGCCAGTGACCTGGAGAGCCTTCAGTGAGATGTTCCAAAATTGATATCGCATCAATGGAGACCCGTCCCTGTGCTGGAACAGGTAGCCCTGGTGCTTGGCGATAGACCTAGCGTAGATGTGGAGGGCAAGTATGGGGCAAATTTGCGGCACAGAACACCTATGTAGGTGTATCGTGCAACCCCTACCCTGTTAGTCCATCTTGGATCTGCAAATATGCAGAAAAACTTTGTCGTTCTCAAGGGCCATATCGGACCATAATAAGGCCGTGGCTGAGTTGTCAGATTTGGAGAAGGCTACCAGCTCGCTGACGTGCAGAGCAGCGAAGAAGGCTACCAGTGTAGCGGCGTGAAACAGTTGAGCTTCAAAACTATCGAGGCAAACCTGAGGCCAAGCTTGGGCCAGCCTGGCCAGCATTAGCAGGGAAATAGGTGTTCTAGTGTCCCGTGACTTCCCCCTCTCCCTGGACCAGCCCTCTACCATCTTGGCTATTCGAAACTGGCAATCAGGAATCCCCAAACCTTGAGCCTTGGCGTAGTAATAGAGGGCCGACATCCTTCCCTGTATGGTACGGGGGGGGGGCAATCCCTTGAAGTGCAGGTGAACAGCAAACTGTACTAGTTGGTCTGCTGAGGCCAGCCAGAGTCTGGTGAACCCCTCCCTGGCACAAAATCAGGCATACTCAGCACATGCTGCAGAATATGCCCGATGAGTGCTTGGTGCTAAGGCCAATCCCATGGCCCTATTGGCCTCTACCCACCCTCCATACCTCTAGTGGGAGCCGGTTGGGATCCTTCATAGCATTGGGAGCTAGTGCTCTGAACCGCTCCATCTGTTGGTGGGACAGAGCGTCAGCAAGGTCGTTCTGAACGCCTGGCACGTGATATGCACGAAAAAGAATATTAAACTGTAAGCAACGGAGCGTAAGAGCACGAACCAGGCGCATCACCCTCTTAGATTTGGATGTCAAGTTATTTATAATGTGAACCACGGCTAAGTTATCGCAATGGAATTTAACCGCGGAATCAGCCCACAACTCAGCCCAGAGGTAAAGTGCTCCGACAATCGGGAACAACTCCAGAAACGTAAGCTCCCTTGTCATGCCTGACTGGTGCCATTCTTGCGGCCATAAACCGGTGCACTAGCGGCCCCTGAAAAATAGCCCAAAGCCAAGGGACCCTGATGCATCGGTCTGTACCTGCAAGTCAGCTGAGGCAACTGCCTAGGCACACCAAAAATAGACACCGTTAAATTTGGATAAGAATTCAATCCACAGATCCAAATCCTCTTTAGTTGCCACCGTAAGGCGGAGCCTGTGATGTGGGCTACGGAGGCTCACGATGACGTCGTAAAGCCTGCGCAAGAAGGGCCTCCCTGGTGCCACTACCCTACATGCGAAATTTAAATGTCCAATTAGCTGCTGAAGTTCGCGAAGGCTGACTTTTGTACGTGACCTAATCAATGTGATGCGCCGGAGAAGGTCGTGAAGTTTTTGAGGTGGCAGGTGGCATGACTGAGCAACGGTATTAACTTTGATACCTAGAAATGTCAGGACTGTGGCCGGGCCCTCAGTTTTATCATCGGCCAGAGGTAGGCTGAGTTCCGGCACCATGTTCTTAAAAGCAGTCATAAGGTGAGCACAGTGGCCTGTGCCCGCCACTCCTGCGAACAAAAAGTCATCTAGATAATGAATAACGTGGGTGTCCCGTGTTCATTGCTGGAAGGCCCATTCAATAAAAGTACTAAAACGTTCAAACGCCAAACAGGAAATAGAACAACTGAAACGCATGGCCCTGTCCATGTAAAATGCCCCATCAAATGTGAAGCCCAGTAGCTCGCAATCATCCGGGTGCACTGGCAGTAATCGGAAGGCTGACTTCACGTCACATTTTCTGATCTCTGCCCCAACGCCACAACCGCGTACCATACTAACTGCCTTGTCGAAGGACGTGTAGTGTACTGACGCCAACTCCTGCGGGATGCTGTCATTAACGGAGTGCCCAGCTGGGTAGGAAAGGTGATGAATTAAACGATACTCCCCAGGTGCCTTCTTGGGCACCACACCCAATGGGGATACTCAAAAATTAGGGGTAGGCGGTCAGGCAAAGGGGCCCAATACACGTCCAGCCGCAAGCTCAGCCGCAATTTTTGCCTAACTATGTCCTCCATGCCTCTAACCAATTTGAGGTTGGCGCCAGGTAGGGCTTCCTTTCACTCAGAGCCGGGATTCGAAAGCCGTACTGGAACCCCTCCACTAGATAACACGTGTTTGATTGCGAGGGGTAGCTATGTAGTCACACTATCAAAACCGCTATCCTGATTGGGCTAGGTCCCTTTTGGGGGCGGGTTGTTGCCTGGCTGGTTTCGCTTCCCACCCTGTTCCCTACCACCCTCACCACCGGGTCTGCCCCGTGAGCAAGTGGAGGCTGGGTGATTTGCCCCGCAGGTGGAACAGATATGCCGAAATTTGCATTGTCGACATCCACAAGAGCCCCTGCTGTTGTAATCAAAGCAGACCAGCCGGGGTTGAATCGGCTGACCTGCAGAAGCGTTTCCTGGGGCACCAGACCGCAACATCGGGTGGCCGCTATCAAAGCGCTCATTAGCACGATTGGAACCGATTACCCTCAACCAGAGATAACTATGAGGTCTGTCCCAGCGCAGGGTAGGATCTTTAGCGATCCTCCGGCGGAAACCCTCATCGTACATTCGCCAAGCCATGGTAGGGAAATCCAAGCGTGCCCTAATAATCAGGTCGAGGTAGTGCCACAAATTGTCGCCTTTTGGGGGTTTGCTTTTGAGTAAATGCCCGCTAAGATAACGAAGGCATTCAGCCAGTTATTCCAGGAGCGGTCCGGCTTGCGTTTCCGGATCCGCTCCTTCTCTTTGTCGTCTAATTTTTCTAATTATTTCACATCGATTTCCCTGTTTAGCAGGTCAAAGATATCAATGTACTTGCCTGCAACTATTTTCTCCACCATACCCTCGGACAGGTGATCTCCCAGTGGCAAGGACTCGTCGCCTTCCGGGAGGTCACCGATCCCCGGTGCGGGGGTGTCTGATTCCTTGACCGGGGCTGATGCAGGCTGCGATGGCAATGGTGCATCAGCGACGGCCCCCTTTTTAGCAGCAGTGGTAACCGACAGATCTAGTACGGGCTCAGTTTGTGCCGCCACCTGTGCCCCAACTGGGTGAACTTGATCAATGGACTGCCTGTACACGGGTAAGGCCGGGTAAGCAGGGGCAGCAGATATGACCTGTACTCGTGTGTCGCGGGCGCCACTGGGCCAAGGCCAGGTGATGCGCCCAGGTGAGGTGGTATAAATTGGTGTAGACTCACCCCACTCTGGTCGGTTGGGGGATGTCAGAAGCTGCGGTGCCATGGCTCCTGTGGCACTGGACAAATCAATGGCCTGGTGTTGCGCGTTGTCGATAGTGGCCGGGAGCGTATCGACAACGGGCTGGTGAGGTGGCAGCAGTTCCTCAAGATGGGCCGAATCTTGTGCAGACCTGGGGAGAGAAGCTGCAGTGGCCTGACCCGAAGGCCCGGCTAAAGCAGATTCAAGGGATGTAATGTGAGACCACATTAAATCGGTCACAATTTTTAGAGCTGACGTTTTTTGGCCTTGCACCTCCCCTGGCGCCTGACCGCCGCTATACGACGATGCCATCCCCTGCCTTTTTGCGTTGTCCCGCTCCAAACGGGAAAGTTTCTTCCATGCGGCTGCGAGGCGCGGCCACTCCTCGTCAGATGATGAGGATGATTCGGGTGGAGCTTGAAGCGGTGGCCTCTTTTTTGGCAGTGCCTTACCCTTGCCCTTGCTAGGAGCCTTCTTGGGTGCCATGTTTAGTGAACCGAAGGGGTGCAATTCAGGGTTATTTGGGGTGTTAAGGGGGTGATCAATTGGACAATTCAAGGCCCTAATGAGTCAGCACTCGCTATGAGCGGATGCCGCCAGATGAAGTTCTCCCCCTGAGATGTAGGCCAAAGGCCACCAAAATGGCCACTGAGTAATAGCCGGCTGGGTGATCAAGGGTGCACTGCCGAACGACCAAAACGGGGGATGAGAGCCCCGAAATACCGTAGCCCCCACTCAGACCTTGGGTTGCGTGGGCTGATTGAGAGAGCCCCCACACGGAAGGCCCCTTGGGGGGCCAGATTGCGATGGATCAAGTTTAGGCCCTTCCAAAATGGCCACCGTCACGAGGCTCAGTTGGAGGCACTAGGCTGGTCCCTAAGTGGAGAGGCGGCCAGGCTTCGGATAAGGTGCGGTATGGTCATAAACCCACACCCTCCCTGTGGGCGAAACGAGGTCAGCGGCCTGTTCAGGACAGCAGGTCAGATGCTGTTGTGGGCTGGTGAGGGATGATGGGGCCCATGGCTAATAGGCCTCCTGGGGCCAGGTGTCACCCCCCAGCCTCCCTGATTGCCGCCCCTGTACTGGGCTACAGATGCTAGGGACCGAGGCCGTTCAGGCCGGGTTCCGGGGCTGCGGACCCTCTCTGACTCGGGGCCGCACCGGGTCAGCCCGGCAATAAAGAGTCCGGCGCTTGCCCGGAGTCTGCCCGTGGGCGGCGGGGCGGCGGCGGCTCTAGCGGAAACACCGCGTTAAGGAGATGGGGTGGGTGCACGTCCAGCTGTCGTGCTGCTGTCGCTGCTCTTCCCTCCCCCAGGTATCACCACGCTCCTTTCCCACCTCCTACAGTCCTTCCCGATCTCTCCCCCCCTCCCTTAATACCCCGCAAGCTCACTGGAGCTTAACAGGGTTCCCGCCCTCCTCCCTTCCCTGCTGAAACTGGGTCGGTTGCTGGTTGCTGGCTGGTACTCCCGACGAGTGCGTCCTCCTCCTCCGTCGAGATCCGGCTACTGCGCAGGCAGGCGGTGGAGCTGCACAGCCATCCTTTATATGGGCACGCCGCCAGCGTAAACTACGCCAGTAGCGCAGCCAACCGCCGCCTACCTACAGACAGACAGCAAAGCCACCCCTGCGCCTCACAAGGAGGTGCAGGGAAGCCAATGGTCTCAAACTACAGGAAAAGAGATTCAGTTTAAACATTAGGAAGAACTTCCTGATGGTTAGAGCTGTTCAGAAATGGAATATGCTGCCACAAAGGAGGGTGGTGGAGTCTCCTTCTTTGGAGGTTTTTAAGCAGAGGCTGGATGGCCACCTGTCAGGTATCCTGTGATGGGGGTTCCTGCATGGCAGGGGGTTGGATTGGATGGCCCTTGAGGTCTCTTCCAACTCTGAATCTATGATTCTATGATTCTCTTTCATCACAGACCACTTGGTAGTGGGACGGCAATTTTTTTTTGTAAATAAATAAATGAATAAATAAATGACTTTTTTAAAAAAATCCAAGACCTACTGAATCCAAGTCCAATTAATAGCAGGAGTTATATGGGCTGGATGGGGGTGGGGGGAGGATTTTCTCTCAATTGCACTTTTGGCAAGACTCATAATGGAACTTGATCCAATCATCTGATGCACACAGATGCAAATTCCCTTTTTTGTGTCACTTGTAATGTTAGCATGAGTCATTTGGCCAGCCTTGGTCCAGGCACCATAGCTGTGTTTTATTGGCTTTTTTTGAGCTTCGCTGCCCTTTACTTTTCTGCCTTGTCTAATATTGTCTCAAAGCTCATGCAAATCCAGGTTTTTCATTAAAGCAAGAGATGCAAGCCCTGAAAGGAAATGTATGGGTGAGCATGAAGGTAGGGGTTCAGCTAGCATTCCCATCTTGAAGTCAAATTAAGACTACTGTACATTCAGGCAAACCTAGATAGCAGCCTAAAGAGCAGAGACATCACTTTGCCAACTAAGGTCAGGATAGTCAAAGCTATGGTTTTTCCAGTAGTGATGTATGGAAGTGAGAGCTGGACTATAAAGAAGGCTGATCGCCACAGAATCAATGCTTTTGAGTTGTGGTGCTGGAGGAGAGTCTTGAGAGTCCCCTGGACTGCAAGGAGATCAAACCTATCCATCCTGAAAGAAATCAACCCCAAATGTTCACTGGAATGACGGATTTTGAAGCTGAGGCTCCAGTACTTTGGCCACCTCATGAGGAGAGAGGAGTCATTGGAAAAATCCCTGATGTTGGGAAAGACTGAAGGCAAAAGGAAAAGAGGACGACAGAGAATGAAATGGTTGGATGGTGTCATCGATGCAACCAACATGGATTTGACCAAACTCCAGGAGGCAGTGAAAGACAGGAAGGCCTGGCGAGCTCTGGTCCATGGGATCACGAAGAGTTGGACACAACTGAACTGAACAACAACAACATTCAGTGTACACTAGTCTTCACTAGTACCTGCTGATCTAAGTGAAATAGGGGCATGGTGGCTCAGCGGACTAAGGCTTCCGAAAACTGTTGGCTACAAAGTCGACAGCTTGGCGGTTTGAACCTTGGGTGCCACGGAGCAGAGCGAGCTCCCGCTGATAATCCCAGCTCCTGCCAACCTAGCAGTTCGAAATAATGTAAATGCATCTCTCATTTTGTTAGCTTATGAAAGATTTGTAAGCTAAGGAAATGACAAAACATTGTTTCATTTTCATTAGGGTGCCCATCCCTAATCCTGTCACATACAGTAGGACCCCGGTATCCACTGAGGATCAGTTCCAGGTCTTTTTGTGGATAATGAAAACCATGGATAAAAGAGAATGTCAAAAGCTTTTTTTTTTTACAGTAGCTTGCTGTATGGCTGCTGTTTTGCGACAGTAGCTTACTTTGAGGCTGCTGAATTATTTATTTAATTTTTTCCTCTGCCACCCAAGGATAACCAAATCAGTGGTTAATGAATCAGTGGATACAGGGTCCTATTGTAGGCACAATTAGCTTCAGCACAAACACCACACAGCAATTGTGAGACCACTAAAACTGTGGGCGATGCATTGAAAAATAAATGGCCTTACTCTTTTTGATTTGGCTTTCATATAGTTGAAATTTGCAGCCCTGATATACTCAGAAGGAGAGACATACCTGCCAGATTTCAGACACCTACAGTCAAAATTCCACACACAAAGCACCTTTAAAAAAGAAACAAAAATACTTGGGCTGAAGCCATTTTTGCCCTGTCTGTTGTGATTTGTGACACAGAGATGATATGATTTGCCAAACCACTTCACTTCACTTCACTCCAAAATGGAACAGATCATTCCGCTATGCCCCAAACCTCAGATATATTGGTCCAGGATATTTTGCTTTGGTCTGTCATTTCTCTGAATCCTGGGCACACATTTAAATCATATCACTTTATTCTGCTTGTGCCAGACCTGGACTCATGTGTCCAGTCCGGCAAGGATTCTTAACTTCAAATATTGTATTTAATGGGTTAACTACTTTTGTACTCTTCTTGTCTCCAATTTCATATAGCACCCTTCAATGTTTATTACAATAGGATTGAAAGCCCTATTTATGAAGTTACAAACCTTCAGGTAATCAAGAGGTCATATGGGTGCCCTGTGAAACTGTCACCATGTCTCAAAACCGGCACAAATAGGCGAGTGCCTTTGAACTTCATCCAGTTTCCAAGCCAACATGTTCTTTCGCTGGATTGACAGAATCCTGACTCTTTTCCAAATTGACAGGAACAGTTGAGAGGTGGCATATTTAGTCTGCTTCGACTGATTGCATGATGTACAGTTGGAGCATAGGAAATTATCTTAATAGAGGCACGATAATGCCGATATCTGCTGTTCTAAGCTGGGCACTCAGAGGAGGAAGAGCTGACTGCTTTCTTGGTGATCACTGTCTGATGATGCCCCGTGCATTTAAAGATGATGCAGAAATCCTTAATTCATTACCACTTGGATATCATTCTTGTTTGTCAGAATTGCACCTTTCATTTTTATCTCTTAAGAGAATTATAGGACAGAACCAGTCACCGCCACCGCCGCCACCGCCGCCGCAGTCGCTGCCACCGTCATCATCATCATCATCATCATCATCATCATCATCATCATCATCATCACTCTATAGATCATCAAGTCCAACCTCTTGTCAAGGAGGCACAGTAGGGAATCGAACTCCCAGCCTTTGGCTCCGTAGCCAGATGCCTAAACCACTGAGCTACCCATGGGTCCTTCTGGAAGCCTCCCAGAAGTAATAATAAAACCACATCCATGACTTCTAAAATGGGCAAATCCCAGCTTTCCACCGACACTCATTTCAGCAGGAAGTATGGTCCCTAGAATTTTCAGGAGGGAACAGTATGCTAGCATATTAACTGGCTGGGGTTTGTGGGCAGAGAGAAATCATGAGTACTGTACCTCTTGGGGACAAAAAAAAAAAAAAGCCAGCCATGGGCAAACTGGTTTAAACAACTCAGAAGTGGTGATAAGTCACTCCTGATTTCTCTATAACAAACTCAAGTGAGAATAAGTCACTCTGCATTTCTCTATGGCAAAGGAACTCCTTTCAAGGAGGATGAGAATCAAAGCTTCGACTGCATAACTTTATGATGTCACAAAAAAATGTAAAAGTCATCATTATCCTCTAAATGGCTTTTTCTGGGTGCTGCATCAGTTTCCTACTGTATGTTGTGGGGTTTCTAGTTGCAGGTCCTAATGAGAAAAATGAAGTCCACCAAGGGCTAAGAGGTCGGATGTTGACTTTGTCATCACTCTGAAGAGAAGATGGGGGCTGCTGAGGCAGGGAGAGGCTGCAGAGAGGTGTAAACAACAAAAACCATTGTGTCTTTTTTGAGTGCTCACTTGGAAAATTGAAAAATAAATACTTTAATCCTTTTTAGGATGAACGGGAGGATGATTGCCTACCTCTAAGATGAAGAGTCATCATGGTTATGTGCAGGAAATGAAGACAGAGAAATTAATGGCAGGAAGCTGAAATTCAAGTCTGGATCAGAGCGGAATGGTCTCATCCTAATTCAGGATGAAATAAAATGGTCCAAAGTAATCCAGCTCAATTAGGCAAATTGGATGTCTAATCATGTGGGAAATAGAAGAAGATTGTGAGAATGATTGATGATGCTGTGATAGGGGTGGGGAGGTAGAAAGCGGCCCCTTTGCTCTTTGGCAGCTCCAGAGAACAAACTGAAGCAATCTAAGGCTGATACTTCACGTCCATCTCATTGCTGTTTGCGGTCCCGCTTGGGACCGGTACAAAGTAATCTAACCGCACGTCCATTGCAGGATGAGGGGAGTTCGTCCCGACCACGCCTCCTGAGCTGCGATTTAAGCGGGATGAGAGATTCCCCTCCCTGGACTCAGGAATATGCTTGTCACACTTTTCCTTCCAAGACAAGTGCCCATGAGGTAAGGGTCGTCACGCAACGTGCCATTCTCCATCTAGTGGCAGGAGTGCAAAGTGCCATTCACCAGTACATTCCCTATGGAGTCAGCAATGCAGTGCAGAGAGATTAAAAGACAAATTCCTCAAACTTAGCTCCGTAACGCATTGAAGGCAAGGCTTCGGAGAATTGAAACATCAAAAAACGGAATGCCGGGCCGAAAAAAAAACCTGGAGAACAAAGGCATGGAATTTCACATCTCATCATGGAATGATGATGTGCAGAAACAGTCATGCTGGTATCATCCATCACGCCCATGCGTACATGGGAACAGGAACAGAACCGCAAGAAGACCACGTGACCGCAACCGACATCAACACGCAACGAACTTCCTCCCAGGATGAGATTAGATATGAAGTAACCGTCTAAGTGAAAAGGAAAGGAAAGGAGAGAGGAAAGAAGACAAAAACATGGCAGCCACTTCCTCAGACATGCTTGCACCCAGGATACTTGCACAGACTGACACGGTTAACTCGTCTGCAACTACAAAACTGAGGTGTGACTTTCATCATCACTCCTTAATCTCAGTGGTTGAAGGGACAACAAGCATTTGCTGTACCACCAAGTGACACAGTGAGCAGCAGCAAAGATGGCAGAGGTTGGGGCCAGGGGGAATGGGGGGAGCAAGCAGGAAGCCACGGCTTTGCCCGCCACCCGGGTGATGAGTGGTGGCTAGGAGGGGAGGTCAGAGGCAGGGGGAATGGGGGGAAAGAAGTGGTAAGCCGTATGTGCCCAGGTGGCATGTGGTGGCAAGGCAGGCAGGTTGGGGCCGGGGTGGATGGGGGAGGCAGTGTCAAAGGTGTGCGGCTTTGCCCACCAATTTGGTGATATGGGGCGGTGGCGGTGGCAAGCAAGGAGAGGTGGGGGCTGGGAAGGAAGGCAGGGAGGCTGTGCTGGTGCCAACTGGCTTTCGTTACCGCTGCCTGGGTGTCCAGCGGTGGCAGCAGCGAGCAGGAAGAGTGGAGGGCAGGGAGGGAGGTGCCGCTAGTGCCGCATGGCTTTCGGCTTCCCACCACCCAGGTGTCTGGCAGCAGCGCAGGCAGTGAGACCAAGCAAGGAGAAGTGAGGGCTGGGAGGGAAGTGAGAGAGGCGGCACTGGTGCCGCCTGGCTTTCAGCTTCGCCCGCCGCCTGGGTGTCCAGTGGCAATGGTAGCAGTGAAGCAGGAGAGGTGGGGCCAGGGGGAGGGGGCAGCTTGGCAGGGGTGGGGGAAGAGTGCACTTTCAAAGTGCACTTTGTAAAGAGGTCTCAAAAAGGCTTTTTTGGCCTTTTTTCCAGACCCCCAGAACGGATTATAATGATTTCCCATTCATTTCAATGAGAAACCACATTTTGGATAACGAATTGCTTCAGATAACAAATAACCACGGAGAACGAATTAAATCCGTTATGTGAGGTACCACTGTACTTTAGAGCTTTAATTGGGATCTCACTGAGTATCACCTGGGATATGGATCTCTTAGTGAGTTACCAATCCCAACCTATGGCACTACGTAGGCTCCCTTATCTCACAATAGTTTTAATAAAATGTTAATAAAGTTGTGGGCCTTGTTTAACCCAAAGCTGTTGTCTCGCCTCTTTATTTCAAGCTGAGAGGGGGCAATGCCTCAGTACTAGGGTTCATGAGATTACACTCATGGGGGTTAATGTACTGGGGGACTTTCTGCACTACTGACTACCAGAGATTAAAAAGTATGGTCAGAGACGTAGCTAGCTAGGGCTTCCAGAGCCTGGAGCAACAGTCAGTTTTTGCGCCCCTCACCGTCATTGCAAAATATAATCTGGATGGCGGGTGGGGGTCAGTGTGGGGGGGTCAGTAGGCAATTTGGCTCCCCCTATTTGATGTGCATGTGGTGCAATGCTCCCCTTGCCCTCCCCATGCTACGCCCCTGGGTATGGTGGGCCAAGGGGGACCTTGCACCATTGCCACCCAGGACCAGGCTGTCTTAACGACAGGCTACCTTCAGGGCTTAGGACTCACCCAAGGTTGGTTGGAGAGTTTGCCATGTGTGGCAACAGACTCCAGATTGGTTATTCCACTCCAGGGCAAGGCCCTTACTTTTGGGTCTAAAGTTCAAGCCATGATTTTAATACAGTGTGGCTCTAGCTTTCACCCATCATTTGCATCTCATCTCATTTCTTTTGGACTGGGGAGCAGTGAATGGGTAAGTGCTTTTTAAGAACCATATCATGGTTTTTTTGGAGGTGGGGACGTTTCAAAACTAGCTAATGTACAAACAACAGAATCCAGTTGTCTGAAACTGGCAAGTATATGGTATTTCCCTCTCTAGATTGCATCACATTTCAAAATTTCAAACATCAGTGCAAGAATGTACAATTTTATTTACTAAGGCAAATGAAAGGAGGGCAAATCACATTTACAAATGGGCTTGTGTCTTGAGGATATATTGAGTCAGAGGGGATTTGAATATCTTCAAACCCAAATTAGAATCCATCATGAGGTATCTTTCTCCTGAGTCCCTAGTAGAGATGGGCAGAACTCAAAAAAATAGTGTTTCGTTTGTCGTTTGTCGTTTAGGGGGTCCGTTTCGGTTTGTTTTCATTTTTTGTGATTTTTTTGCAAAAAATTTCATTTTCATTTTGTTACGTAACGAAATGAAAAAATGAAAACGAAAATGAAAAATTGCTGTTTCATTAGCATTCATTACAGTTCAATGTATTTGCCGCAACGAAAACGAAATGCACAACAAAATTTCTGTTGTTTCGTTTCATTTCATTTTGGAGACAAAATTCGTTTTTTGTTTTGTTACGTAATGAAACAAAAAAACAAAAACAAAAATGAAAAATTGCTCGTTTCGTGCCCATCTCTAGTCCCTAGCCCTGTGCATGACTTGAATGTAAATAATAGTTCATTTTCCATTATTCCAAAATATCCTGCTTAATACTTAGGAAAACATGAAGAACTTCTTTCTATTCTTAAATTGTCCCAGCATTTTGTTAATAGTACACTCATCACTCCACTCCTCCAACAGAAACAATGTTATTTACAGAGACTGACTGGCTGTTTTCTTTCACATCTGAAGTCCTCATTGTCTGTGCAGCTGTTGCCGCACAATACAGAAATCTCAGTAAGACTGTTAATCAGATTAATAGCCATGTAAATGCTAGCATCCACATGAGTGGTCCATATCTGGGAGACATCCCCCACCTTGCATCACACAGAACCTTTGCTTGACCCAAACAGCCTCAGGTCCATTTGAGTCATAGCTCATTAATCAGAATGACCAATCCTGGTCAACCAAGACCTGATGTCTTTTAAAGGCAATGGTTCAAAGAGAGTGCAGGAGAAAAATGCCTAAAAATAACCCTACTAACTGATGCAAGTTCCAGCTTCTCCTTAATTGTAACAGAGAACCATTTGAAGAATTAGAATTGGGAGAAGACTAACAGAAAGGGATCACATTCAGCCTAATTTTAGCTGTGGGACTTGTACTGGCGTGAACTATGGGCAGTAATAAGGACTACTTTTACACAAGCCTTAACATCTGCTGCAAAATGCTTGCAAATGCAGAGCATAAAATTGTTTTCCCACCAGCAGCGGACTTTAAAAAAAAAAATTCAGTATGACCATGCCCACTTAAGCGCACCCCAGCACATTTCACAAGTACCTGGTCTGGAGGAGGTAAAATCCTTGTTGATGTTCCTTGTTGCTATTTTAAAGCATTGCATGCCTGGCCCTCCTCTGCTTTTTGTTTGTTTTTGTTGCCCCCCTCCCTTTAACAGACAGGAATCCTAATGGGCTGGAACAATTAGATGCCGCCGAAGGCAGGCGGAGGTGAACCTGCATTTTTTTCTCTCTCCCCTCACCACAGACAGAAGCAATAGAATCAGAGTGCAGGAGGTGGGAACACAGGAAGCAGAACAAAAACCACATTGGGTGGATCTGCATTTAAGTTGTCAGTGGATTGTAGGGGTCGTGTAAAAGCAGCCTTACAGACAATTTTAAAGTTTTTTTTTATGTCTAGATTCAAATGTAGAAATCCAGACTGTTGTTGGTCAGACATGTTGTCAGGTTGGAATCAGTTTATAGCAAGCCTAATAGAGCTTTCAAGCTAAGTAAGATATTCAAGGTTTTGCCAGTTCCACTCCCCCAGTCAAATTCCATGGCTAAGCTGGATTCAAAATTTGGCCTCAGGACTCCTAGTCCTTCACTTGATCCACTGTACCATATGGGGTACCTATACAACAGAAGGCACAGGCTATTACCTAGGCTGAAGTGTCAACATCTCACTGAAGTAAGAAAGACTATGACCATGTGATCCCAACAACACAATGGGTGCACGGGTAACAGTCTGAATGCAGACTTGATATCACATTTACCCAGTTCTGCACCCATCCCACAAGCCTTCACCATACACACCACCGAATCCAAGGAAGTATAATGAACACTGCACAGTTTCCTTGGAATCATGTCATCCACAGATCTTCCCGTAGGGTATGACAAGTGGTAAATTAACCAGAACTCACCAGGTGTTTTATTGGGCACCACCTCTAGTGGAGAGACCCAAAATTCTTGAATGTAGGCACCTCAAAAGGGCCTGCCATCCTACCCTCTCTCACTTCCGTCCTGATTTTTCCCTCACTATGTCTTCATGCCCCTTGACAGACTTAAGATTGCATGCCCTACTCCCTACACAAATCCCCTCTGCCAGAATACAAAATCCAGCTGTAAAACCTAAATGTAAAAAACTAGCAGCCTCCCTACCTGGGTAATCACCGAGCCAGCAACACAAAACATAAACCTAAATTGGACTGGGGCCCTTTTGGATTGGCACCCGGACTGAGGGGGGTTTCATATTCACCCCACCATCTCTACCATTCACCCAGCTGCCCCTGTTGGGTCTTTCAATCTCTAACTCAATGGCAATGCAGCCATACATGAAGAAACCTCTTTCCCCTTTAATAGTCTGCTTCTTCTAGAAGCTTGTCTTTATCCTGCTGTCAACTACACCTGTCCCTCCTCTTCTGTTAGTATAAGGGAAGGTTCTACCTTAGCTTAGTCAGGGGCATCCAGATCTTTCTGGTATAATCCCTCAGTGTATTCCTGCCATCTCTTCTTGATGTCTTCTGCTTCTGTTAGCTTCCTACCATTTTTTTATTGGGAGGGGATTTGATAACCATATTTAAATATCTGAAATGATGTCATATTGAAGAGGGGACTGGTTTGTGTTCCATGGCTTTAGAGACTAGGACTCGGGACAATGGTTTCAAACTACAGGAAAAGAGATTCCATTAGGAAGAACATCATGATGGCTAGAGCTGTTTGGCAGTGGAAAATGCAGCGATGGAGGGTGGTGGAGTTTCCTTCTTTGGAGATTTTTAAGCAGAGGCTGGATGGCCACCTGTTGGGAGTACTGTGTTCCTGCATGGCAGGGGGTTGGACTGGATGGCCCTTGAGTAATATATTTGCCTTTTATGCCACTGCATCAACTGTTGGCTCAGATTCAGTTATGGTCTACAATAATTCCAAATTCATTCTCATGGGAAGCAAAATTGGGTCAACTGGCCCATGGCGTTTTAAGTCTGCATTTGCTTTGCTTTCTGAGGTGTGGATCTTGGCACCTACCCTGGTTAAATTCCATTTTATAGTTTGAGCCTCTCAAGACCTCTTAAATTTTTGTTTTTGGCTTCCAGGGCATTATCTATTCCACACTTTGCATGTCTTTTCCAAAAAGATCCATTTCTGGAATGCATTTTGATTGCCATCCAAATTACAGTGTTCAGTCTGTAAAAGCAGCTGCTGACTGAATTTGGGTCTATGCTCAGCATTGGGATGAGCTAATTGGGTAGTTTCGGGTCAAAAACGAACTGGAGCAAACTTCTGAATCAACCCTAATTGTTCCGAACAGATCGGAAATAATGACATTCATGGCTTTTTGCTCCTCTCGATTGTGCATTCCTCTTTGTATAAAAACATGGACAAGTAGATCTCATTTTATCTGAAAATTGGACTGGAATGTAATGAACAGGGCTAAGTCACAATAACATTTATTTCACTGCCCTGTTTTCAGTCATGAAAATGTGAAGGTGTTTTGTTGGTGTTTTTATGATCTCCCATGCTCACTGGATAAGTTGCAGCTAGGAGGGACCTTTCTTGGCTCATGTGACTGTCAATCTATCCAGCACTAACCAATCTGAATTAAAAAAGAACCCTGCTTCTCTATTCAGGGATTTCCCCCTCTCTAAAGTCTGCTGAAAGTCTGTTTCTGAAAGCAGTCATGTTTGTCAATTCTGTGTTCAATCTTTCAATTATAAGAATGGCCTTGCTGCCCGATGGCTGGAATGAATGAATGAATGAATGAATGAATGAATGAATGAATGAATGAATGAATAAAATTTTAGTCTTAATGCCTCAGAGTCAGTGAATCCTTGCACTTCTGATTCACAGTTCAAGGAATGTAATCAAACATTCAATCTTTAAAAGACCCGGCTTGGCTGTGGATGATTTGTCCAACTATCGTCCCATAGCCAACGTTCCCTTTTTGGGCAAGGTGATTGAGCCTTGCACTTCTGATACACCAGTCGTTCCTGTAGGAGAACCATGTCCTGAATGGCCGCGTCATGGGACGGAGACGGCCCTGGTCAAACATGATGATCTGTTGAGGAGGGCCGACAGGGGTTGCAATGTCTACCGCGACCACGGTATCCTGCTGGAACGGCTCTCGGAGGTTGGGATTGGGGGCCATTCCAGTGAGTGAGCTTGGGTGGTGAGTTGTCGGCGCCTGGAAACTCTCTTGTGGGGTGGTCAGGGTCGCCACTCTCCCCAATGCTCTTTAACATCTATATGAAGTGATGGGCTGAGATCATCCGGAGTTATGGGGTCTGCTGCCATCAGTACGCTGATGACACGCAGCTCTATATCTCCTTTCCACCTGTGCAGTGGAGGCCGTCCGTACTTTGATCGTTGCCTGGCTGTGGTTCTGGATTGGACCAGGACCCACAGACTCAAGCTCAACCCAGGCAAGACCGAGGTTATGTTCTTCGGGGCTCGTAGGAGGGGTACTGTGGCCCTCTTCCCAGTCTGGGCGGGTCCGCCCTCCAGCTGGCGCAAAGAGTGCGGAATCTGGGCGTCGTCCTGGACCCGGATCTGACCCTGGATTCTCAGGTGTCAGCCGTGGTCAGGTCGGCCTTTACCACCTAAGGCTTATCGCCCAGATTCGCCCCGTACCTCGATGAGGGCTCCTTGAGGACAGTGGTACAGGTGCTGGTCGTGTCGAATTACTGCAACGCTCTCTACATGGGGCACCCCTGAACCTTGTTCGGCGATTGCAGCGGGTCCAGAATTGGTGGTTGGTGCGCGTCGTTATGACCGCGCCACCCCCATCCTGGCTCGCCTACACTGGTTACCCGTTGCCTCCCAAATAAGGTTCAAGGTGTTGGTTTTGGTTTACAAAACCCTCCATGGCTTGGCCCCGACTTATTTGGCGGAGCGTCTTCCCCAACAATTAGACTGGGCCCGGCCCACCCGTGCTTCGGTGGCCCTTTCCCTGTGGACGGTCCCCCCCGAGGGAAGCCCGAAAAGTGAGTACTCGCGGTCGGGCTTTCTCGGTGGTGGCACCGGCAATATAGAACAAACTCCCAGGTGAACTACGGCAGGCTCCCTCGCTGGCTGCATTTAAGAAGAACCTGAAGACCATGCTCTTTCGAGAGGCCTACAGTGAGGTTTAGGGACCCTGTCCTTTTTTTTCCCCCCCCCGCCTATTTAATCTTGGATCCAATTGTTTTTAGCAAATCTGTTGCCTATTACCTGTATCTGATTTTATATGTTTTTTACTTTTTATGTTGTTAACCGCCCTGAGTCCCCATTGTGGGAATAGGGCGGTATACAAGAGTTAAAAATAAATAAATAAATAAATAAATCTGCAGCATGTTTTTTTGCCATTTCTAGAAGCATGGTGGTGGTGGCGGTGGTGGTGGTGATGGTAGGACATGTCATAAATTGTGAAGAAATAGACTTGGATGGAGAGAAGCAGTCTTAAATGTTGCTGATCTACCCCAGTCCAAAATTGCACAAACCGTGAAACCGCTCACCTTGTCAGAAAGTCCACAAAGATTTGTGGTTCATGAATAGTGGCTGGTCATTTTCCCAGTTTCTGTCCATCTAAAGAACTGCTGGCCCACACCAGTGCCTTGAGAATGAACTTAGAGCTGATGCTCAATCTTCTGCTCATGCTCAAGTAACTTGTACAGATTAGGGGTTGTGGCCTGCACAGTACTAGACTCTCTCGATGCCCTTTCATCATACAGACTTCCATCAATGCAAGACGAATTGCAGATGGTGCTGAAGCTAATTGCTGTTAATTAACAAGATGCTAGGCACATCCCAGGGATGTGCCAGGCAAGGGAGCTTTTTTTTATTGTTATCCAAACCTGTGACAGGCAAGTGACCCTCGCTTCATCAGCCACAGTGACTTCTGCAATTCCTTACATGAGAGAATAAACCTCCAATAGGATCCCGTCCAATTTAGGATTAGAGATAGGTGTTTTGTTTCAGAAGGCGGCTGGTTCCAAAACCAAAGAGGGAGGTGGGATAAGAACATAAGAACATAAAAAGAGCCATGTTGGATCAGGCCAAAGGCCCAGATAGACCAACTTCCTGTATCTCACTGTGGCCCTGCCAAATGCCTCTGGGAGTGCACAAGACTAGATCTCTGTCTCCTGATACCACTCCCCTGCATCTGGTCCTTGAAGTACCCCAGTTTTAAGCCTGGAGATTACACATCTCCATCATGGTTTGTAACCTGTGATGGACTTCTCCTCCAGGAATCTGTCCAATCCCCTTTTGAAGGCAGCCAGGCCTTCAAATATTTCTTTTGTCTGTTCATACTCTCCCAGCACTCAATTTGAGTGGATGTCCCCTAGTTCTGGTATTTTGTGAGAGGGAGAAGAGCTTCCCTCTATCCACTTTACTCATGCCCTGCATTATTTTGTATGTCTCAATCATATCCCCCCTCAGGCACCTTTTTTCCAGACTAAAGATCCCCAAATGTTTTAGCCTTTTCTCATAAGAGAAGTGCCCCAGCCCTGTAATCATTTTAGTTGCTCTCTTCTCCACCTTTTCCAGTTCCACTATGTCTTTTTGAGATGCGGTGACCAGAATTGTAGACAATACTCCAGGTTGGCCAGCACCAGGGAGATGGAAAGATGCGTTGCAGGCTGCTTCCTTGTTGGGGTTTCGCCCCACAGGAGGTAATGCAAGGTAAGACAGTTGTTGATTTTGTTCCAGAGGGTTGGACTGCATTCTGAATGCTCGCTCTGCTTTGGAACCAGTCCCCTGCCAAAATGAAACACCAGTGTCTACTTAGGGTGTGGTGGTGCAAAGCCACACCGTCTGTCTTTCATGCATTACCTTGTTATGCAATTGACTATTTACCATGCTCCTCCTGTGTGATATAGTAACCCCCGCCTATCGTGGGGGTTAGGGTCCCACCCGCCCCACGATACATGAAAATCTGTGATATGCGAATGTGGGTCAGGTGGGGGCAGGGGGCGATCAGAGGGACCTGGGGTGGTGGAGAGCGATGTGATCGCTCCCTGCCGCCCTCCCGCGTGGCTCCGAGGCCTCCCGGACAGGTCTGGGGGGCGGCGGGGAGCGATGCAATTGCTCCCCGCTGTCCGCCCCGCAGGTACTGCGATCCCACGATATAGTGGGACTGCAGTACCTGAACCGTGAAATGGCAGGGGGTGACTGCATTGCAAGCAGAGTCACAAATGACCAGCAAGGCATGTGCCCTGGACGCTGCACTGGGAGGGAGGGCACCACAATCCCAAAGCAGCATTTGTACTTTTGACTATTCCATGCACTCCCAGGTGGAGAGGGGGCATGGAATGCATGTTTGCCCCAGGTGACACAGACCCTAGTTGTGGATCTAAACACAAGGCCCTCCAAGTCTCAGGCTGTGACATGCAAGTTGCTCTGTGGGATGAGACTGACCTGTCATTACTGAGCATGGCCAGTGCAAGACACATTTTAACTCCACATTTCCCTTTTCGATGGAGGGGTTTTAGCGGCTTCCCTAGCATAGGATTTTAATATGATTTAAGTGAAATAGGAATACACCATCAGGTGGAAATAGCATTCATTTTCTCCTATAATGCAAGTCTTATAACATGGTTTATGCTTCTCATAAACTTGCCAGGATGTACAGGAGCAGAAGCAGATCTATAAACATGAGATATCATTCTGCAGCTGATTGCATAAGTTGGCTCATTTTCTCTCTCTTTCTTCTCCCCAAACTCCTGAAAAAAATTATGCTTTTGATGTGAATGCCTCTTCCCTTTGGGAAAGAGGGACCTAAACCGCAACAGTGGCCCATCAAGCCATAAATGACAACCACCATTGATCATGTGTGTGTGTAGGTTCTGTCTTGTCAAGTCAGAACTAACGTATACTGATCCTAACGGGATTTTCAAGGGAAATGAGACATTCCAGAAGTGGTTTTACCAGTTCCATTTCCCTAATGGGTTGCCATGGCCAAGTGGGGATTCGAACCCTGCTCTTCAAAGTCCTGGTCCATCTTTCATAGAATCATAGAATCATAGAGTTGGAAGAGACCTCAATGGCCATCCAGTCCAACCCCCTGCCATGCAGGAACCTCCCCCATCACAGTATTTCCCACTAGACATGGGCACGACTAGAAAAAATGATGTTTCGAGTTTTCATTTGTCGGAACGGGTCCGTTTCGGCTCGTTTCCGTTTGTTGCAGAATTTTTCAAAAAATTGTTGTTTCCATTTGTTGTTTGTCGTTTCCACCACGATTTAGCACGATTTGACTTCCCAGAACATAGGGGTCGTCCCGCAATCAGGGCCGGCACTAGGTGTTTTTGCGCCCTAGGCGGTGGGCGGGGTGGGGGGTGGGGGAGGTATGGGCGGGTGGCGGTGGCGGGGGGCCATGGGTGGGCGGTGGCCACAGGTGGGCCGCAGGCGGGTGGTGGCACAGGCGGACGGGCAAGTGGGCATTTAGGATATCACTTAGGAAGGATAGAGGTTCTGTTCTTTGCTTGCACCCCAAATGTGTGTGTGTGCAAGCAAATTGAAGTTGGGAAAATAGAAAATAAATGGTAGTATATAATATATTTTTAAAATAAATCCACACCTCCCACTCCCAGTCGAACTTCCCCCTTTATCCAATATCAGAAAAAAATCCTCAGAAACTGCCAGAGAAGAAATAAAGAATAAACTGCTATTCCCTTCAGCAGACAAAGCTGCAGGGAATCAAACGGAAACGAAAAACCCGACCAAATCTTTCTTTTTTCGGTTCGAGTTCGAGTTCTGACGGCTTAATTATTGTTACCGTTTCCGTTATGTAACGGAAATGATAACCGAAAATGGAAACAACAATTTCGCCAAGTCGTGCCCATGTCTATTTCCGACAGATGCCCATGCAGCCTCTGCTTAAAAACCTCCAAAGAATGAGACTCCACCACCCTCCTTTGGGGCAGCACATTCCACTGCCAAACAGCTCTAACTGTCATGAAGTTCTTCCGAATGTTCAAATGGAATCTCTTTTCATGCAGTTTGAAACCATTGCCCCGGTCCTAGTCTCTGAAGCCATGGAAAACAAACCTGTTCCCTCTTCAATATGATACAGCACCACCCTGGGAATTCATTTATCATAAATAGACACAAATGGAGGACAGCTTTGGAAGGCCACATGGCAATTGCGGTAATGTCCTTTTTAAATTCCCTGGCATTAAGTTTCTAAATCAATCTATTATGGATTTTTTAAACTGAAACCTCACAAAACAATACCACCACCACCTGTGAAATTGCAGTGTGCTATTATGACTTAGGACATTGATTAAAACAAACAAACAAAACTTATGGGATTTCCATTGCTCTGCATGTGAGGCCATTTGCATGCTAGAATCTCATTTATGAGGCACATAAAAGTCTGGGGGATTTACTTTACAATTTGTGGGAGGCCATTTCAGATGTTAAGCGCCAATTTACAATGTCAACAATTACGTTTGCTGTAAAAAGTCAACGCTTCTCTGTAGTGTGGTTTCTACCTCCTTTTCTTGCTTGGGTTGTGAGTCCCTAAACACTTGTTCAGCTATGAACTATCCAGAAATTCAGCTTTAGGGCTTGTAAGAGACCAAGGCATTCGGATTTGCTTTCGTTTTTAAAACCTGTATCTTAATTTTCCGATTAGACCACCACACTGGATTTGACCAGATATTAAGGTACCAACCATGTGTGCCATGGAAATCTGCCAGAAATCAGAGCAAACAGCCCAGGCTTTGGTCACCATGCAGAAGGCACTCTCACTAATCCCCCACCCATCAAATTCAGGATTTGGAGTTATTAAAAAGATGTGACGTGATGGAAATGACACAAGGCAAATGAATAATATCTGGAATCTTACTGAGGATTTGTGGCAGCCTCAGTGTCATTGTGTAAATCGTGACCACACATTCCTGCTTAATTTTTTAAAAACTTGTCATTTCTTGTTAATTTTTTTTAGGCACTATTGAAGACCTGTTTGTACAGAATGGCCTTCCCTGATTCTTCAAACATTTTAGTAAGGCACTATTTTATTTTTTACCACTTTCCTTTTCTTCTCTCTCTCTCCCCTCCCCCCGCCATTTTATCAATCTCCTCCCATTTTTATCTTCATTTTTATCTTCATTTTAGTTTTTTTTTGTTGATTTATGTATACTTTATTATTTACCTTGTATTTTGTTTTTTAAAATGTATTCCTTTGTTAATTGTTATGTTATCACATGTTGTAAACCGCCCAGAGTAGCCCTAGGTCTAGATGGGCAGTATAAAAGTCAAATAAATAAAAATAAAAAATAAGGTGAACAGTGGCAAAAACCATTGAAACAAAACTAATTAAAACAAAAACATGTGGCACTTTAAAGACTATTATGTAATGTAAGCTTTCGTGGGCAGATCCACTTCATCAGACATATGGGGGGGAGGGGGAATGAAATACTAGACCACAAAAATTCTGATGCTGGCATACCTTACACAGAAAATGCAAAAGGGGCCTCAAATTTTGACAGTAGATGAGGGAGCTGACACTTTTACCTCACAATGAAACACAATGACCATAGGTTCTCTGGGTGACATCACTGGGCTGTCAATTCCTTTATAGATGGTTTTTGTGGCATTAGGCTCAGCAGCACGGAATATAGCATTAGTAGCATACCACCTAGATCTAAGACTAATGGTTTTCAATTTTGGGTCCTCAAATGTTATTTGGACTATAGTTCCAGCTATTGGTGAAGGCCTCTGGGAATTTTAGTCCAAGAGCAACTGGGAACCCTGATGGAAACCACTGCCTTAGAATTCTCAGTTGCATTCTCAAATTCTATCTCTGTTTTAATACGTATTCATGATTAATAGGTATACATCTATGGATCTGAATCTTAATTCCTGCCAAGAATACTCCATGGACATGGAGTCACAAGGAGTCAGTCACGACTGTAACAACACAACACAACACTGGCTCTCCACAGGGCTATGTGCTAAGTCCCCTGCTGTATACTCTCTATACTTATGATTGTATTCCCTCCTATCTTAGTAACATTATAGTTAATGTTTGCAGATGACACCACAGTAGTGGGGCTTATCTCAGAAGGAGACGAGTGTGTTTATAGGGATGAGGTGGAGCAGTTGATAGAGTGGCGCAGAAAGAATAACCTGCTTTTGAACACATTGAAAACTAAGGAGCTCATAATAGATTACAGGAAGAAGAAAACAGATCTTCAACCACTATTCATCAGTGGGGATGGTGTAGAAAGGTTGATAGACTTCCGTTTGTTTGGAGTCCATATTGAGGAGAATTTAACCTGGAGCGTAAACACCTCTGAGCTGCTGAAAAAGGCCCAACAGAGACTGTACTTTCTGAGAGTGCTCAGAAAGAATAACATCACTCAAAGGCTATTGGAGTCTTTTTATCAATGTTCAGTAGAAACTACACTGGTATTACTGACGTATTGCATATGTGTGTGGTCTGCCAGTTGCACAGTAGCTCAGAGAAAATTACTCCAGAGGGTTATCCATATGCCCACTCCTCACATTGGAGGAATTACACAGTTCCCACTGTCTTAAGAAAACACAGAATATTATAGGAGACATTTCTCATCCTGGACGCTCTCTGTTCTGTACTGTTGCCATCAGGCAGAAGGTATAGATTTATTAGAACAAGGGCAGAAAGATTCAGAAACAGTTTTACCCAAGAGCAGTAACTATGCTTAATTCTGTTAACAATTAAGTTGATGGGTAATATCACTGTTGAATGTGTAACATGTATATTGTATGGAGGATTGTGTAGTTGTTTTTTTAAATTGTAGTTTTTATGTATTGGGTATGAATGTTGTCGGGTGAGAGAGTGTAGTGCTGTGTGTGTGTATGTTTGGTTTTATGTCAGTTTTAAATGAGTACAAGTGATGTTCTGCGTGTGAATGTAGCAGTATGTGTATGGATGTTTCTTCTTAAATGATAGATTTTATGTCTTGGATTTGTATACTGGGGTGTGTGAATGAGCTGACTGGATGGCACTTTTTAATCTCATTGTATTTTATACAATGACAATAAATTCTATTCTATTGTATTCTATCTAATGTGCATGTGTGCAACGATTGTTTGGTTCTAAACAGTGGTTCATTGAGAACTTCAGTTTTAATGCCCCACTGTCTACTGTTCTTTGGTGTTTAATTAGGCTCTGAAAGGTAAGCAGAGCTTGGAAAATTAGTTGTATTCAGGCTTTTTTTAGAGGGTAAATTTGAGAGCACAATTAGAAAGAGTTGTAGAAAGAGACCCCAACACACACACACACACACACACACACACACACACACACACACACACACACACACACACACACACACACACACACACACACACACACACACACACACACACACACACACACCTCTTTTTAATGCCAAAGGGAGACGAAGTGTCTACAGTGAAAACCTGTACAAGCTCTTAGGGTCCTGAAATGCTCAGGTCCTGACCATGTGAAAGGTTGCACATGTAGCAGATCGTCTTCTCTTCAGATGGTTCTCACAGAGACAGAGTTTCCCTGGCCACACTTTGAATGCTGAATGCTTGAGCAGGGCTTTAGCTAGTTCTGTTTTGTAAACTTTCAAAAACATATATGATTGTGCGCCTTAAAACATTCTACATACTGTGCCTCTTTTAAAAAGAGGAAACACTTTCTGTTTTTACTCCTCAAGCATCACTCCATGGGCTACTTTTAAAATTACAGTGGTACCTTGACTTAACGGTTGCTTTGACAACCGAAAAATTCAGATTACGAAGCACTCCACCGCTCTGCAAGACAGCTGACTTTCAGAGGTCGGACCTGTCAAAATCGGCTCTCCAGTGGGGCTGTGGTGATCATGACATCATCCTTCATCTTGGTTGCCTTGCAAGCCTCTCGTCCTGGCCGGAGATCATTGAGTCCCTGCTCTGCTCACCAAAATGGTGGGCAGAGCACGGACCCATTGATCTTCAGCTAGCCTGGGCACCTTGCAAGTGCACTTCCCTTCGGAAAGGGAAGCATGATTGCAAAGAACTTCAGCCAGCCCAGATGCCTTGCAAGCATGCTTCCCTTTGTGCTTGCAAGGAGCCCCAGCTGGCCGAAGAATGATCAGTCCCTGCTCTGCCCAACATTGGGCAGAAGAGGGAGCGATGGATTTATGGCATTGCAAGGAAAGCAAGGAAGGAGGGGGAGGTGATGGAGGCATAGATGGCCACCACCACCTCCTTCTCCTGGGTGCTTTGATCTTTGAGACCAAAGCACCTAGGAGAAGGAGGAGGAGGCAGCAATCTCCCTCAATCAAGGGCAGCTGAAGACTGCTCTCCGCAGCTGCATCACACCTGGACCTGTCAAAGTCAGCTGTCTGGTGGGGTTGTGGAAAGTAGCCTTTGGCTGCTGTTGATTGAGGAGGGTGGGACAGCCTTCCCATAGGAATGCATTGAAAACCTATTAATCCATTCCCTCCAGAGGGTGGTGCAGATTAATTGATTTTCACTGCATTCCTATGGAAAACTGCTGTTCAATTTACAAAAAATCAACTTAGCTAGGCCTAGCTAAGTCTCAAATTTTTAACCTTTGTCCAAGAAGTATCCCACTTAAGTGTTTGTAAGGTGTCTGCAAGATAGACAGAACTCTCAGAATGGAGAATTACTGTATTTGTAGTCCACTAAATCTGAAAACCCCATCCTTAGCCCCATCAATAGATGTTACTAAAAGTAACTAAAGTTACAGTTACACCATGAGACACAAGCTATAAATGTTATGCACTATATTTATGACTCTGCTATTTATTTTTATTTTTATTTTTATTTTTATTTTATATAGCTTGTATGCCGCCGACTACCCAAAGGTCTACCCAAAGGAAAAGGTCTATTGGGAAAAGGAATTAATTCCTTGTAATCTGCAACAATAATCTCCAAGTTCTGGAGGCTTCATGTGATTTCAGAACCTGCCTTTCCTGTCCCTAAATACTATTGCAGGGATGGCGAAGCTTTCTGCCACTGAGTGCCCAAACTCGGCGGTGGCACCAGCAGTGGTCGAGATCGGCTGCAGCGGGGAGGAGGGTGCGAAGGCAGCAAGGGTGACAGAGGGGGTGGGGTCAGGGTCATTGTTGTCGGTGGTGGGAGGGGCAGGGATGGTGGCAGTAATGGCGGTGGAGGTGGGGTCGGGTCAGCGGCAGCAGGGGCGGCAAGGGTTCGATGGTGATGGGGATGGGGGCAGTGGGGGTTTGGGATTGGTGGCAGCGGGGGATCAGGGGTGGGGTGAGGTTGAGGGCAGCAAGGGCGATGGGGTCAGGGTTATCGGTGGCAGTGGTGGCGGCGGGAGGGGCAGGGATGGTGTTGGTGATGGCGGCGGGGTTGGCAGAGGCAGTGTCAGGGGCGGCAGGGGGCGGCGGCAAGGACGGTGATGGCAATTGCGATGGCAGGGTTGGCCTGGCACCCGACATGCTCCCTGCCCCCCCACTTCCCCCTCTACAAATTCCTCATGGCTGGTCCAGTGGAGGGGGAAGTGGGGGGGAGGAGCATGTCACGTGCCAGACAAAAGCTCTTTCTATGCCACCTTTGGCACACGTGCCATAGGTTCGCCATCCCTGTACTATTGCAATGAATGCTCCTCTCTAGGAGCAGCCACATAATTGGAAAAGTTATGGTCTGTGCTTTTTTATTATTAATTTTTGGACTCGAAATAGCACTTTCCCCTCCATAAAAATGAAACTTATAGCAGCAAAATGGGTGGGCAGCCCCAAATGATATAAAGAGATGTCCTCTGCAGGGTTGAACACCATTTAGAGCACCCATAAAAGTGTTCACTTCCCTGAATTTTATTTGCAAATATTTAAAAGGTTCAGTTGTTCAGCACTCAATCTGGAAGGCTCCAAGCATATTTGAACTCTCTTTTTTTGGGGGCTGCTGCTGTTGCTCATCTCTCAGGAAAATACTGCAATGTTTTCCACTTGCCTCCAAAATCCTTCAGAGGAGAGTGTGTTTCATGCGACCCTTTGTCCCCTCTCTTGTGTTATGACCCACTCGGTCTGGGGGACATGGTTATTTGATAACCTGTCAGCGGACTTGAAGCAATATGCTCCAGAGGTTTGAGTTGATGCCCTTCATAGAAGTTGAGCTTTGCATTGGGGGCAAAGTTCACAGAAAGCAGTTCAGTGCCATTTTTAAGTCGAGAAAGCCAGAGGGGCTCAGGAGTTCAAAGTCTCTGAAGGTACACTCTGCTAGCCAAACAGAGTCATTTTTTATTTGAGGGGTTTGGAAATGAAGAGCTGAGGAGCACACCATTTTGTCCCTAGTTTACTTTTCTGTATTTAGTAGCAAAATCAGGAAAAGGCCATCTGGTGGGAATGATAAAAATGCAGGAGCAGGTGATGCTTTTTGTTGACCATTAGGAATATTAAACAAGCACAAACAGTGAATATTCATTGCTCAATCATCTCGTGAAGTTCTTGTGGGTCATTCCAAAATTATACGTTGTTCCTAATGTCCTGAATTCACACGCCTGATGGTGAGGCCCCGTTAGTGACTTAATTGATAATGGCTGTAATATGTATGTTGGTTTCAAGCTCCTCCTCTGTCAGTTCTGAATTTATTGCCCAACTCTTAGGCTGCTTTCACACGACCACTAAAATCCGCTGCAAAGTGCTTGCAGATGCAGAACATAAAATCATTTTCCCACGAGCAGCGGACTTTAAAAAAAAACTTAAGTGCGACTACGCTGACTTAAGCGCAACCCAGCACATTTTACAAGTGCCAAGTCTCGAGGTGGTAAAATCCTTGTCACTCTTCCAATGTGAATTTGAAACCATTACTCGAGTCTGTGGGAACATGGAAAATCTGCACCAAAACCTTTTCGCCCCCGTTATGGTGTCTTTGCTGTCGTTCTCATTTGTGGGATCAGAATGGTAGTGGATTTTCATAATGCAACCATGGAAACATCCAATCCACGACATCAACCACGTGACCACTCCAGGGGATGATTAGGATCAAAGTTTGCTGCAGATATTAGTGGTTGTGTGAAAAACTCGTTAGTCCTCATGGTGAGGCAGAGGATGCTTGTGGAGGCCCAGTTATTATTATTATTTTTTGCCGCCCGCATCGCCTCTTGTGGAGGGTCTCCCCCTCCTTATTTTACCAGTTCTCACTTGCTTTCTTCTTTTTTGTTATATTCTGTTGGTTTTATTTTAATTGTAAACTGCCCAGAGTTCCGTCTGGAAGATGGGCGGTATAAGAAATAAAAAAACTAAGTAAGTAAGTAAGTAAGTAAGTAAGTAATAAATAAATAAATAAATAAATAAATAAATAAATAAATAAATAAATAAATAAATAAATGTGTGTTCAGCAACCTTAAGTAGTTGAGCAGAGGGGTAAGAATTTAATTCCTTGCTCAGGAATGCCACACTTTCTATTCATGCAAGAGATGTTACTTTCTCTTGTTATCAGTTGAGAGTTCTTATATTTTGAAGGACATTTTTGCACAAAACTGTGCAAAAGCATGGCACCTCCTGTTGCCTTGTGGCACTGCATATTTTTAATTAGGAGCATCAAATGGAATCTGCATCTCTAGAACCAATTAAGAAGTACTGCTGCATCTCTTCAAAATCCCCCTAATCTCTCACTCTCAAGAGATCCCCCATTTTTCACCTTCTCCCCTCCTCTCTCTTCCAAGCCCTCTGCTCATCCTTACCCTGATCTGTTGTCTGCTCTCTGTGCCCAAAACAACACAAGCCAAATCAATGTACCAACATCCAACACCCAATGAATCTTTGGCATGAAGCTGACATTTCTTTGTATATTACATTGAACATCTCATTCTGCAGCTATATTTCCAAAGAAATGGACCTGATCCACGAAAGCTTACATTAAAATATAATAGCATTTAAGATGCCACATGTTTTTGTCTTTTTCTTTTCTTTTAATTTTGCTCGTTCTCTGTGTGCTGGAGTGATCATGCACAAATTGTGTAGCCCACAATGATCACAACAGAACACACACAGGCTTGTTCTCATGCTGAAGGCCAGATGCCTCACAGGAGTCAGCTGTTTCTCAACATGTTGCCATGAAATTCCAGGATGTCCAGGCTTAGCAAGAGAAAGTAATGTTCCGTGGTTCGTAACATCTGTTTGGAGTTGAAGTATTTGATATTGTATGAATTCTTCCTCCAACAGGGTGGTCTTGGGAGTGTTTGGCTCAGTGCTTGCCTCCTCTAGAGTCTGTGTCAATTCTTTTCTCCTCACTGTGGACTTTCCCTCTACTCTCAACACTCCCATCTGCATTCCCCACAACCTGGTTCACCACATTCCCCACTTTGGCCCATCCTCATCTCCTCACACAAGGGGTCCTACCAGCCTTCTTCTCCTCCTGCCCAGGCTAGCTGACCAGCTTCTGCACCTGCCTGAGACCTGGTAAGTTCTGCTTCTGGTGGTCCTCTAGGAGACCTGGAAAAAGTGCAGCAGGCCCACCAGGGTAAACCCTTCATAGGCTTATACTTCCCGTCCATCTCATCACTGTTCATTGTAAGGAGCCTCATGGCGCAGTGGTTAAATGCTTGTACTGCAGGTAAAACTGTGCTCACGACCTGGGTTCAATCCCAGGTAGCAGGCTCAAGGTTTACTCAGCCTCCCATCCTTCCGAGGTCTTCTGAGTACCCAGCTTGCTGGGGGCAATGTGTAGCCTGCACACTGTAATTAAAATTGTAAACCGCCCAGAGACTACTTGTAGTGGTATGGGGCGGTATATAAGCAGAACACTTTGCTTTGTTCGCGATCCCGCTGGGGACCGGTACGAAGCAATCTAACCACATGTCCATTGTGGGACAAAGGGAGTTCGTCCCCGCCACACCCCCTGAACTGCGATCTAAGCGGGATGAGAGATTCCCCTCCCTGGCCTCGGGAATCTCCTCATCTCACTTCTTGTTCTGATACGAGTGCCTGTGAGGTAAGGCTCGTCACGCAACGTGCCATTCTCCATCTAGTGGCAGGAGTGCAACGTGCCATTCGCCAGTACATTCCCTATGGAGTCAGCAATGCAGTGCAGAGAGATTAAAAGACAAATGCCTCAAACTTAGCTCCGTAACGCATTGAAGGCAAGGCTTCAGAGAATTGAAACATTGAAAAACGGAAGGACAAGACCAAAAAAAAATGGAGAACAAAGGCATGTAATTTCACATCTCATCACGGAATGAGGACGTGCAGAAACAGTCATGCCAGTATCATCCATCACGCCCGTGCGTACATGGGAATAGGCAATTAACTTCCTCCCAGGATGAGAGTGGGCATGAAGTAACCGTCTAAGAGAAGCTCTTTCTTGTCACTCTGGCATCGTCTTTCCAATACATAGTAATGATGTGAAATGCTACTGTTTTAGATAATAGCTTCCTCCACCAGCTGAAAGACCCACTAGATGACCTTCTGGAATCCTTTTTGATTCTATGCTTCTACTTCTGTTTCCTTGCTTCCCCAGAGTGCAAAACCCTCTGTCTATCCATATTGCTGTGGAAGACAAAAATGTAAACACTTTTAAAAATGCAAGAATTCCGCAGCAATCCTTTCACGGCAAGGGAGATGCCTCAAAGCATTTTTGATTGGCTTCCTTTTTCAAAATACCACTTTTCAGCAAGCATTCACTGCAGGCCACCTGTAGGGAGCCCAGAGAGAGCTTATAGACACTTCCGGACTTTCACCTTATTACATATGCACCGTTTGCCCTTTGAGATTTGCTGAGCTAACCAAAAGCTACGTCTGTAGTTTGAAAGGGATGGGATGGCCTCCAGATAACAAATGCTTATCTGAATCAGGCAAATTGTACCCTAAGCATTCCTAATCGCCCATCAAAGCAAACCAGCTGCTGCCAATTTTGGAGGGAATCACACTGTACATCAAGTGGGTGCATGTCTAACTCCTGTGAAACAGTTGGTTCAACCCCCTAGGGGTGGGACTAAGAAGAGCAGAGCTATGAGTAAGTTATTTGAATCAGGAACAACAAGAGAACTGAAGAATCTGGAGCTGATGTTGCCACTCAGTCTGCCAAAGTCTGCCCTTGTCAAATTGATTAATTTATAATTCTTATCTGCTTGTGTTGGAAGGGTGGTTTCACATACTGAATCCATTCATATGTAATTGAATTGATATTTTATTCTAGTGTTTTCAAGATTTCACATGGAGATGATAATTCTGCTATGGATGCCCAGCCCGACTGAGGAAGATGGCTTGAATTTTTATCTGAATTAGAATTCAATTAGGCCTTTGCAATTTTCTAAGCAACCTCTGGGATGAGGCTACTTTGTTGTTATAATTGCTCAGGTTGTCTGTTACATAACTGTGGTTAAGGACACTTCTTTTGTGAAATTGCATTTGGAAGCTTCATGGGTAGATGTTTAAGGAAACAAGCCACCCCATGGAGTCTTACACGTGCTGCAAACATGCGACACATGACTATCCCTAGCAATACATATCAAAATGAAGCCCACAGAGCAACCTGAATCCAGCCCCTTCAGACCTTTACAAAAGACAGATCAGGCGTCCGTTGAAAGCTGAAATAGGCTACCTCGAGTATGCCACGAAGATTGTATGCCTTTTTCTGGACCTTAGAGAGAAGACTCCCTCTACCCCTACCCTCTTCCTAAAAATAAATAAATAAATAAATAAATAAATAAATAAATAAATAAATAAATAAATAAATAAATAAATAATAATAATAATAATAATAATAATAATAATAATAATAATAATAATAATAATAATAATAATAATAATAAATAAAATTTCATGCAGTTTTTTTAATGGCAAAGGCACCTTGTGCCCTCTAGTGGCCAAAAATATATATTTTCAAATAAAAACAGTGGGGAGATGGTGGTCCTTGGAATGTAGAGGTCCCTTGATTTATGCCAGAATTTCCCCCATTCCCTAAATGGCACCAATGATGTATTTCTGGAAACACCTTTGCCAGTTGCAGGAGGATGAGTGTGCCTAAGGATGTTGGGCCCATGTGGGTGGCATGCAGCTTGTAGGCTATGGGTTTCCCACCCTGATCTAATGCACCCAAAACTCATCCTGAGTCCTGCAGAAATCCTATTTAATTTAATTAATTTAATTATTTATTTTTTATTTATTTTTGAACTGCACCAATTTCCCCTCTACGTGGTCCTTTGTGCTTTCAAAAGATGGTTACTTGGTTTCCTTTCTTTTTTTGTCAAAACCTTTTAGAATAGATAAAATGAAGCTACTTGCATTGAGTTCTTGATACTAAGCCATCTAAACGTAGAGACGTTGCCCCTTGTGGGTTGTGGCAGGAGTTGTGACTCAGATGAAGGCCCCTGTCGTTTTCTCCTTCCATCGTCTTTTGAGAGTGGGCAGGAGAAAAGTCGAGCCAAACTCAGTAATACGGTTAACACATCATTCAAAGCAGAGGTTCTTTATTTATTCACGCTCTCTTCTCCTCCATTGTTGGAGAAGACTCGAGAGTTGAGCCAGTGAGATTTCTCTTTTCCTTCCCTCTGCAAGATCACATCAAGCTTATGGTGCATCCCAGCAAGGTAATGTGTAGAAGGGGGCAATCAACAATTCCAGGACCACATGTTTGCTTCAGCATGAAGACATATCACTAAGCAGTCCTACTAGAGGTCAGGATGGAGGAAGGATGGTCTAGCTCTCTAGACGTAAGGGTGTCTTGACATATTTATTTATTTATTTATTTATTTATTTATTTATTTCTTACACTTATATACCGCTACCTACTTCCCAAATGAGAACTCAGGGCGGTTTACACAAAAGAAAACACAAAAAGCAAAGACAGCAACAGCGGCAGGGGCAGACTTACAGCATGTGGGCGGGAAAAAAAAACCTCTAGTCATTTTAAAAGGCGTCCCTGAAAAGGAGAGTCTGAAAGAGTTGGAGCCTGCTCTTTTGGGTAGCTTGTTCCTTCACTCTGCAAGATGAACACTAATCAAGTCGCTCTGCCAAATAAACAGGGGCCAAGCCATGGAGGGTTTTGTAAGCCAAAAACAACACCTTGAACCTTATTCGGGAGGCAACGGGTAACCAGGTAACATGATGAAACAGCATGATGCAACATTTCTAAATCCATGGGAGATTCTTTGTTTATGGCCCTGTTTGCTTTGCTTCATTTCTAATTGAATCACATTTTTGATGATTTGCCTAAAATCTAGTAGCCTTTGGTTTGGGCTGGAAACTATGGCTGCTTCCACATGACCACTAAAATCTGCAGCAAACTTTGATCCGGATCAGCCCCCCCGGAGCGGTCATGTCACGTTTTGAAAATCCGTAATCGATCTGATCCCACAAATGAGAACCACAGCAAAGAAACCATAACGGGGATGAAAAGGTTTTGGTGTGGATTTTCCGTGTCCCCACGGATTCGAGTAATGGTTTAAAATCTGCATCAGAAAAGTGACAAGGATTTTACCACCTCGAGAACAGGTACTTGTAAAATGCTCTGGGTCGCGCTTAGGTGGGCGTGGTCACACTTTATTATTTTGTAAGTTTGCTGCTCGTGGGAAAACGATTTTATGCTCCACATCTGCGAGCACCTTGACCTGTGTGATGAGCAGGGAAGGAGAAGGAGAATGCACAAAAGGACTGGTGTCTAATGCTACAAAATCTGGTAAATCTGGCTCATTCACACCATTTGCAAAATTTGCAAAACGCAAAATATGCACTTATGCATGAAAAACAGCTAGTTTTGCACAGAAATGAGTTTTGCATGGACAGCATTTGCCAACACATGAATGTGGACAAATTCCTCCCCATGTTCATTGGTGAGAAAAATGCTGCACTTCCTTCCACTTGCCTCTGAGGGTGAGCTGAGCGAAGATTCAGAAATCAGATAGCAAGAGCAAACAGGGTTGGGTGTGTTTGGAAACTTCTACTTCATAGCTTTTTTAAAGGACAGTTTGACTTCTCTGTGGAGTCCAGGGCCTCAAACATCTTTGAACATCTCATAGAAGGAGATGGTTTCCTTCCTGCTTTTTCCAGCCACTTCTTTTCTTTCTGCTCTTCCTGATCTCTCAGGCAGCATGTGAACTGCCAGTTTTACAAATGGATGGTTCCTAAGAGGGTAAGCAGCTCACTGAAGGAGTGTCACATTTTGTCTTCAAGGAGTGCTTTATATACTGCAAAGTATGATGGAAGCCATTATGAGGATTATAGTTACCGGCAAGGAATACTTTGTCAGTCTCTCAGGGAAACCACAACAGCGAGTTGGTCTGAGATGGGCTCAGTTATTAGTGCTCAGTAGAGAACACCGAGCTGTTGGTGCTTCCTCCTTTGATACTATGGTGCTTCCTCCTTTGATACCACCCAGATTGTGAAGCCCATCCAAGCTGATGGCTGGGATGTCAGTGAGAGGAGCAAATCTGCTTCAGATTTTCATCAGGATGTTGAAGATCCTCAAGATGTTGAACCTATTTCAAGGAGAGCTTTCAGCAACTTGAAGAGCCCCTAAAAAGTTCAGGGTACTGCTCAGAGTGGACTCACAGGCCCTGGACATCAAAGCCAACAGCTACAACTGGGAAAATGTCAAAGTAATATGTACTGCTTGCAGATCACTCCACAATGGTAAAAGCACTCTCTAAGCAGTTTACAGTTCAATAATGCAGGCTACATACTGCATGTCCCAGCAAGTCAGGGACTCAGATTACTAACCTCAGACGGATGGAAGGCTGAGTCCACTTCAAGCTATCAACCTGGGATTGAACCCCTTTGCTCCATGTCTCTTTCTCTCTTCTCTTTCCTCTATTAGAAGATGCCAGCAAATTTGTTGAAGTCTAATGCTGTGAGCAGTCATGTGTCTCAATTTTGCTGTTTGATTGTTTTTTCACTTGTAAGTATTGCAGGGTTTTTGTTCCTTCTCCAACTAATGTCTCAGATTTGGTGATTGAGACTGTAAGTGCCATTTGATGAGGAAAAGAGTGGACTAATCCGGGGAGGATGAGGCTATTCAGTGAATCCCTGTGTTTCTGCTGTCCAGCTAAGCTGTAACCAAAGAAATTAAACCCTTGTTGAGCAATTTATTGGAGAAACCAAATAGCCACTAAACAGGAGGATGGCCCAGCACAGGAGAGGCAAAAGCTCACAAGCAGAATCAGCAAACCGTTTTGATCCCTTAAGAAAAGAAGTCCAGTTGCCATGACTCAACTCCCAAATAAATAGTATTGTTTTATCTGAGGTTGACAGATTTCACCGGAATCCCCAGGAAGGAATTTAAGAGGGCAAAACTCCTTCGCTTTTAGATACTAACAGGCATGCTCAGCTTTGCAGATGAGGGACATCTTTTCAAATTCCCTGTCTAGCAGACTGCACTTGTGCCAGGTTATGATGATTGATCTAGTAGTGTACAGAATATAATGTCAGCATGTTAGCCAATCCCCACCTCATTTAATCTTACTTATCACAGTGCGTTAACACCACACGGGCGGATGCATTGGGGAGATGGAATACATCTGTAGGGGAGAAGCATCGTCCCTACTGGAAAGAGAAAGAGACAGAAGTCAGAATTCATTTTCAGCATATGGTAACTTTAAGGTTGATGGTACTGATGCAGATAGTGCTCTCATGGGAGAAGCACTGATACACCTGCACCACCAGCGAAACCGTGAATATCTAGAATGGCAAACGTGAGGATAATTCATGTTTATCTACCACAGAAAGAAGAGCAAGGGTGTCCTGTTCTCATGGCATGCATTAAAAAAACCAACCACCTTGTATTCATAGTATTTATTTATTTATTTATTTATTTATTTATTTATTTAATTTTGTGCTTATTAAACGCCCGATTTTCCCGCGGGAACTCTGGGTGGTGTATGACACGTTGCAAAAACAACTGTCCAAGAATGAAGGAAACTCATGATGCCTTCATGAAGTCATGTAAGAAGGTAGTGGATGAGCTCATTCTAGTACTAGAGAAACAGAAATTGCCTTAGGAAAATGCTCCAGAACCTTGTCCCTTGAGGGAAACTGTGTGTGGTGTTTGTGTATAAGTCTGCTGTTACGGCTCAGGATTGCCAAGGTATTAACTGGTGACTTTCAAGGTTTTATTTATTTATTTAGTTAGTTAGTTAGTTAGTTAGTTAGTTAGTTAGTTAGTTAGTTAGTTAGTTAGAATATTTTTACTCCGCCTTTGCAGAAAAGTCAACAGTGTCACAGAGACAACAACATAAATGACAAGAAACAAGAGTGGTAAAGGGTGTTCATGGTAATAAGCATAGATTAACAAGTAGCCTAAATGAATGAGGTCAAGGTATTTAGCAAAAAGAGAATTGCACCCATCATCCTATATTATAGATGTGGCTAAAAATGTGGTCCCAGCTATGGAAAACATGGAGGTTATGGCTGTAAAAAGTATGAATGGACATTCCACAAAGGTTCTTCTGAGTGTTAAAGGCTTAAATTAAGCCTTCATAACTTCTTCCTCTTCTGTCTATGGTCCCCCGCAAAAAGTCAACAACCCTGAAATTATGTTTTATAGGTTCCCTGGGACAATGTTCAAAAGCAGCACGAGGGTTTTGAAGAGTGAGAATTTGAACTGGAAAAGACAGGTGCTTGATTGAGACCTGTCAATGAAATCCCTTTGTAAATAGAGTAGAGCTGGGCATGCAACGGACCAGAACTCTACCTCCAAATTAGGTGTTTCATGATGTTTCATGGAAACATGCCTGGCCAGAATGAAATAAAACACTGATAATCACCATGGGTGATTCACATATGGGCTAGAACTCATATGTCCCAAATCCAATCTTCTCCAGACCTATTGACTGATTGATTTACAAATAATCATAATCATAATCATAATCATAATCAGCCATCTCACTACCAAGTGGTCTCTGGGTAGCATACAACAAAATATTAAAACTATAAAACAACATAGTTATTAAAAGCCATCAAAACCAAAACAATTTAAAACAATGTATAGATTAGAGATGGGCACGAAATGAACTTTTAGTTCATTTCGTTATTCATTATTCATTTCAGTACCTAACAAAACAAATAACAAACCCCAGAGTGAATTTAGAATGAACCAAACCGAACTGAAAAAAAGGTTTGATTCAGTTTAGACATCGGCATGACTCGGCAAAATTGTCGTTTCCATTTTCAGTTATTGTTTCCATTGCGTAACAGAAACGGTAACGATAATTAAGGAGTCAGAACTCGAACGCGAACTGAAAAAATAAAAATTTGGTTGGGTTTTTTGTTTCCATTTGTGGCATCGCAGCGATTGCGTGATGCGAAGCACAGAAAAAGTTTTTAAAAGTTCTTTTAAAAAAACCAGACTCCCGTCCAAAAAAGCAGGCGAAAATATGCCTGCCTGAGGCTTTGCCACCTACCAGAGGGGTGGTTTCTGGGGGGTCCCCGGCCTTCCCCCCCTTCTCCTGTCCTGGGCTGCTTGCACCAGGCTCGGGGGGGGGGTCATCCTCGTCGTCTGTCTCGCTGCATGCCATGGGTTGGGGGGGATCCAAAATGGCGACCACAATTTTCTTTTGAAATCGTGGTCAAAAAACACACCAAATCACCACAGAAACATGTGAAATTTATTTATTTTAAATGCCTGAATTTTTATAGTAGCAGCAGTGGGTTTTTTATAGCAATAAAATGTCCTATTGGTTTTATTTTATTTTATTTTATTTTTTAATTTTTTAGACCTGCCCATTTGGGCTGGGCATGGGATGGGACCATGCAAAATTTTTTGAACCATTCCACCAATGGCATTGCCAGGCTTTTGACTGACACTTCTGGATGTCTTGGAGGGCATAAAAAGCCGAGGCACCTTCCAGAAATCTCAGTTGGGTGTATGGATGTGGTTGAGGGAGGAGGGCTGGCTGCTGGTGCTGTTGTGATCCGATCGAGATTGAGGAGGGAGGCTGGAGGCTTTAGTATTTAAGTTAGGCAGGCAGGGAGGGAATTGAATTTAGAAAATAATTTCTTTGATTCCCTGCAGCTTTGTCTGCTGAAGGGAATAGCAGTTTATTCTTTATTTCTTCTCGGGCAGTTTGAGGATTTTTTTCTGATATTGGATAAAGGGGGAGGTTCGACTGGGAGTGGGAGGTGTGGATTTATTTTAAAAATATATTATATACTACCATTTATTTTCTATTTTCCCAACTTCAATTTGCTTGCACACACACACATTTGGGGTGCAAGCCAAGAACAGAACCTCTATCCTAAGTGATATCCTAACTGCCCACTCACCCGTCCGCCTGCGCCACCACCCGCCTGCGGCCCGCGCCACCGCCCACCCACTCGCCCGCCCGCAGCCACTGCCTGCCCATGACTCCCCGCCACTGCCGCCCACCCACACCTTCCCCCACCACCCACCGCCTAGGGCGCAAAAACACCTAGCGCCGGCCCTGATTGCGGGACGACCCAATGCTCTGGGAAGTCAAATTGCACTAAATCACGGCGGAAACGACAAACGACAAATGGAAATGACAAATTTTTGAAAATTTTTGCAACAAATGGAAATGACCCGAAACGGGCCCATTCCGACAAATGAAAACTCGAAACATCATTTTTTCTGGTCGTGCCCATGTCTAGTTCAGTTTGGTTCATTAATGGTGGCGATGTGCAGGAGGGAATTGAATTTAGAAAATAATGAGTTTCCCTGCAGCTTGAATCTTAGAAGGGAATAGCAGTTTATTCTTTATTTTCCTTGGGCAGTTTTAGGATTTTTTCTGGGAATTGCAATTTACCTTTAATTTTCTGATTCATCGCGGTTGATTTATTTTTTAAATATAGGTATTGATATTTTAAATTTATTTTCTATTTTTCATTTCAATTTTCTGGATTTATTTTAAATTTGCAAAAAATACTACCATTTAAAGTGATATCCCAGAACAGGGAATAATACTACCTCTTTATTTTCCCACTGCCCACACATTTGGCGCCACCACCCGCCTGCGGCCCGTGCTGCCACACCCACTCGCCCGCCCGCGGTCACCTGGCCTGCCCACTGGCTTTCCCCGCCCCTGATAAACCGAAATTATACCTGCCAAATGCCTCCGGCCCACCCGCCCACCCACATTTCCCCGCCACCACTGCCTGCCCATGGCTGCAAAACCCGCGACCAAATTTCCGCCAATGCATAAGATGATTTCACGGAAGATCCCATTTTTGAAAAAATTTGCAACTCAGAGTGCGGAAGTCAAATCGATTTTTGATGGAAATGTGCGACAAACGGAAACATGTTTTCCTGGCAAATGAAAAAATGAATAACAAAAACATATGGTCAAAAATGTTGCTAGTCTTGGTCTTCCTGGCTGCAGGGAAAAGCCAACCGGCCCGCTCTACAGCTGTAGTGTGGGCCACGTGGTCGGAAGTAAAACATAAAATAAAAATAAAATAAAATAAAATAAAATAAGAGGATTGCCCCACCACTGCCACTAACGCCACCACCTGGTAAGATGATGATGATGATGATGTGGATGATGAGGATGCTGCCAGCCCAATTTGTGGAGTTGCAACATCTGTGGTATTTTATTTAAATGTTTTATCCCCCTGTGTACTGTCAAATTGATTGTGGGGAAATGTGGGGGATAGTGTGGGGAAATGAATAACGAATCAACGAACCAATGAAATGGTATATTTTTTTAAAAAAATTGTTAAATATGAAACAAAATGAACCAAAAACTAAAAGAACCAAACCAAAACGAATCACAGTTTTTTCAGTTCGTGCTCATCTCCAAATAAGATAATTAAATCCTGTTACTCATGAGTGCAGCTGAAAAGATCATTATCTAATTAAAATGCTGGGTGAACAAGAAGGTCTTTGTCTGGCACCCAAAGGCCTAAAGCCTTTCTAAATGCCTAAAGCATTCTCTGCTGGGAAGGCACTCCAGAGTTCAGAAGCAACTGCCGGGAAGGCCCTGTTTCGACAGGCCATCCCCCTCAACTCTTTGAAGGACTTGAAGGCGGTGGGGAGGAGAATCAGCCAAAGAGTCAATCCAAGTTTGGCAGATTTGGATTCGGGAACTCTGAGTTATTGCCCCCCCGAGAACTTTTCAGGGGGAGATCTGCTTTTTATGGGAGGGGGGATATAAATCAGAAGTCCCTAATTCAATCTCTGCCAAACATGAAAGGGGTGAAGAGGAGGGCCAACAGAAGACTCACTGCAAATTTAGCATATCTAGACAGGGACAGAACTTGGTGCGGGCAAGTGAGGTATATGCCCTGGGTGTTATACTGGTGTGTGTGTGTGTGTGTGTGTGTGTGTGTGTGTGTGTGTGTGTGTGTGTGTGTGTGTGTGTGTGTGTGTGTGTGTGTGTGCCATCATGACAAAATGGTGTTTGTACTTTGTACTATTGTGCAGCTACCCTGCTGTGGGCTGAGCTGGAGTGGGGGTGCAGAATCCATATTTGCCATGGGTAACACAGTCCCTAGTTGTGGGTCTGTCTCTAATCTAGGGGGAGTGCTGCACTACTTCTGCAATTCCCAGATTGCATGGACCACAACTTGATTTGCTTCATTAGAAAGTTTGTGGTTCATAGTTTGGGAACCATGTTGAACCACGAACCATCGCAAGCCACTGTTTTCCTGGATCATGCCCATCTCTAGAGGCTTTTTTTAAATGTGCCTTTCCCTATTCATTCTTGCCTCTGCATCATGGGCAAAGAAAGAAAAGCAACTCAGAAACTCAATGTGCAATCTCACCTTAGGCCTGGTGGATTCAATAAGCATGAAAGATTTCTTTGCCAGTAAGATCAGTTGATGTTATGAAAGTGATGGTAATGATAACATTCATCATAGAGAAACACCCGATGCAGCAGAAAGATGACTCCAGGAGATCCAAATAGTGGGTAATTTTTAAGTTGGAGAAAAGACCTGCAGGTATAATATGTTACCTTTTTATTTTGCATTATTTTGTAATGATATTCATGTAGCCGCTTTCAAATGTGTATCTCATAAACATTTCCAGAGGGAGGGCTTTGGTGTACAAAAGGAGCCAGTTCCAAGTGTATGCTCTTTTTTCGCCAGCATTTTCAGTTATGCCTAAAGAACATCAACAAAAAAAGGCTTCTTGACAGGTCATTTCTAATACCTTATGGCCAAAGCAGAACTCGAGTTGAATGTTAAGAAGATAGAAATCACAACCACAGAAGAGCTAGACAACTTTAGCATGGGCAATAAAAAAATGGAAAAAGTTGGAGATTCAGTGTACTTTGGTTCAATCAACATAGAATCATAGAATCATAGAGTTGGAAGATACTTCAAGGGCCATCTAGTCCAACCCCTTGCCATGCAGGAACCCCTATCACAGGATGCCCGACAGATAGCCATCCAGCCTTTGCTTAAAATCCTCCAAAGAAGGAGACTCCACCAGCCTCTGTGGCAGCATATTCCACTGCCAAACAGCTCTAACTGTCATGAAGTTCTTCCTAATGTTTAAATTGAATCTCTTTTCCTGTAGTTTGAGACCATTGCCCCGTGTCCTGGTCTCTGAAGGCATGGAAAACAAACCAGTCCCCTCTTCCATGAGACATCCTTTCAAATATTTAAATATAGCTATCATATCTCCTCTCAGCCTTCTTTTTGTAAGGCTAAACATTCCCAGCTCCCTAAGCCACTCCTTGAAAGACATTTCTTCCAGATCCTCAATCACCTTGGTTGCCCTCCTCTGGACCCGTTCAAGATTGTCAACATTCTTTTTAAATTGAGGTGCACAGAACTGGACACAGTACTCCAGATGGGGTCTGACCAGAGCAGAATAGAGTGGTACTATCACTTCTCTTGACCTAGACACGATGCTTCTATTGATGCAACCAAGAATCGTGTTGGCTTTCTTGGCTGCTGCATCACACTGCTGAGTCATGTTCAAGACTCCCAGATCCCTTTCACAGGTACTATGTTCCAGACAGCTGTTTCCCATCCCATATCTGTGCAATTCATTCTTTTTACCTAGATGCAGCACCCTAAATTTCCTTCTGTTAGCTTGGGCCCAGCACTCTAATCTGTCAAGGTCCTTTTGGATTTTCATCCTATCCTCTTGGGAATTAGCAACCCCACCCAATTTGGTATCATCTGCAAATAGCCTACTCTCTATTCCTTCCTCCAAGTCATTAATAAAGATATTAAATAGCACCGGACCCAGAACAGAGCCCTGGGGCACCCAGGTCATCTCTCCAAGCTGAAGAGAAGCTAATCCAAATGGAGACTGCAGCCATGAAATCAAAAGAAGACTGAGACCCAGAAGGGCAGCAATGGAGAACTAGAAATGATCATCAAATGGAAGGATTTGCCACTGGAGACTGAGACGAGGATCACCTATGCTCTTGCATTCCCAATTAGAGATGGGCACAAATGAACAATTTTTGTTTCCGTTTCCATTTTTTCATTTCATTATGCAATGAAATGACAAACGAATTTTGTCTCCAAAATGAAACAAAACGAACAGAAACACCAGAAATTTTGTCGTGCATTTCATTTTCGTTACTGCAATACAGTGAACTGCTTTAAATGCTAAAAAAATCACAAAAAATTGAAATAAATGGTAACGAAACGGTAACAAAACAAATGAAAACAAAAATGATTTTTTTGCAAAAATTCTCGAAAAACAGAAATGACCCTCCAAACGACAAATGACAAATGAAACATCATTTTTTTGATTCGTGCCCATCTCTATTCCCAATCACCGTGTATGGGTGTAGAAGCTGGACAGTAAAGAAAGTTGAAAAGTTGGAAGGGGGGAAATGGAGTCATTGTGGTGCTGGAGGACAGCTTTGTGGATACCTTGGACTATTAGAAAGGTGAATGAGTGGGTTCTGGATCAAATCAAGCCTGAACAATATCTGGAGGCAAAAATGTTGAAACTCAGGTTGCCCTATTTTCAACACATGATGAGAAGGTGGCGGAAAAGACAACAATGGTGGGAAAAGTTGGAGGCAACAGGAAAAGAGGAAAGCAAAATACAAGATGAAATAATACATGAAGCAACAGGCTTGAGTTTACACAAGTTGAGGAGGGCAGTTGAGGTTGTGTCTGAACGTCATCTACCACAGTTGTTGTTGTTGTTGTTGTTGTTGTTGTTGTTGTTGTTGTTGTTGTTGTTGTTGTTTTGTTGCTAGACTTCTCATTATTGTGTCTGCTGCTTTCACCCTTTCAACCTCTCCTTGGCAAGACAGAGTATTGGCAGAGTTCATAATTCTCTTTTCAGAACAAGTTTAAGATTCATAAACAGTTGATGGATGTACAGGATGCCCTGCCAATTTCTACACAGCAGTGTGCAGTTTCAGCTGTTTCGCAGCCTACAAAGAGTGTCCACCTTGTTTAGGAGGGGAAGGGAAGGAACATCAAGATGAAGCATCATTTAAAATGTCCTCACTCCTTATGTCCCTCTGCCCACCTTGGTTTTGGCCTCAGGCAGTCTGTTCAGATTTCATGAGTAGCACTGCATTTCCACCTAGCAACTACCTGTGTGTTAAATTCACAAACACAGAGCTGACAAAGTTTGGTTAAAGAGGTCTTGACAGCATCATCATGAGTACTGCCAAGGTTTACCACCAGCTTGCAGCTAGCTGTTAGATATTCAATCTGTAATGAGGGCTGTAGAATAAAAGGCTTCCAATTACACTTGCCAGGCATCTCATGATGTACATACCCTTGACACTGTGCTGCAAGGGATGGAGATAATACCAGAGTGAGTAAAGAAATATTTTATTTATTTATTTATTTATTTATTTATTGGATTTTTATACCACCCATCTGGCAGCAAGGTCACTCTGGGCAGTTGCAAGGTCACTCTGGGCAGTGCATGAAATGGCCAACAAATATGAGAGAAATATAAAAAGACAGTTGTTTACGTCCCAAAGACACAAATCATGGTCTTGTGTCAGCCTTGGGATGATACATTTATTGACTCACTAGTAGAGATGGGCACGAACTAGTTTGTCCCAGTTTGCAAAGGTAGCAGCTCTAGCCTGAGACTAACCTCTCGCTCAACTAGCCATTCACCAGACCCAGGATGCTGGCTTCCTGCACCTTCTCAACTGATCTTCCAGTTCCAACAACAGCTCATGCTTCTCTGCCCTCACCCTATTGGCTGATCTCCCATTCAGAAAAAAAGGCAAGAGCACAGAAGTCTGTGCTGTTGCTCATGACTGGGAGATTAGCCAAGAAAGTCAGAAAAGCAGGCAAGCTGGGCCTGATGAGTGGCTGATCAGCTGATGAGGTGGGGGTTTGGAGAAGCAACACCTGTGTTGCTGCCTTTACAAACTGGGATGAACTGGTTCATGCCCTTGTCTATGGCTCATCTGTTTTTCTAGTACGATGCACCAATAATAATACAAGTGGGGGAGCAGCTGCACCAGTGCTGCCGCCTTTATGAACGAGCACCAACTGGGACAAACTGGTTCATAGCTGTTTCTACTTGGTAGCAATTAGGATCTTACCCAACCCAACTTTGGATTTTGCTCATGGACTGGATGGCTGTATCCCCCCACCCACACACACACTCTATGTAACCACTCTAAAATATTATTTCAGCTCAAAGGAATGGGACTAAGAATACAGCGGGGTCTATCACACCCAGCTACAAGGTCTAGATCTAGCTGCAATCAAACTTTCTGACTATTAGAAGTCCAAGGGTAGTTGCAAAATAATCTTCCAGCTTCCTCTGCCCTGGGTGACAGTCTGAGCTTCATAAATGAACAAGCAAAAGATGGAGCAGAACAGAAGGAGGTGAAAATATGGGCTTTCAGAGTGCTTGAAAATTCAACACCGTGACTGACTTTCTTTCTGAGAAGTCCCCAGGTTGCACTTCCAAATTCCAGTGGTAGGGATCGAACAGATTTTACCAGATTTGGGTAGGCAGGGGGTAAGACTCTCAAGCTCCTTGCAAAGGCTTTCCAAGGGCACTGTGAAGAAACAATTGTGAAAGAAGCAGCATATCTCAAAAGCATTTATTGCAGCTATGTTTCATGCATTTTGATGAACACATGGCTGTTATTAATGCGGGGAAAAGAGTTAAGTTCATAGGCTCATTCACTGCTTATAGTTGAGCAGAAATGCACAGTTCCCAGTCAATAGAATTCATAAATTTCTCCCAAGTTTTTCTTTCTTTCTTTCTTTCTTTCTTTCTTTCTTTCTTTCTTTCTTTCTTTCTTTCTTTCTTTCTTTCTTTCTTTCTTTCTTTCTTTCTTTCTTTCTTTCTTTCTTTCATGCCTGCCTGCCTGCTTGCTTTCTTCTTCTGTCTCCAAGGACTAAGGTTGAAACAAGGACACCTATATAAATTCCTAATATTAACATCCCTGTTCACTTTGATTAATCTTATCCATTAACTTGTTGTCATACTATGTCAATAAAAGTGAGCATCTGGCATTGCTTTAATTGTCTTTTAAAACACACAACAATCAGGAGGCTTGTGAGCTCATCACAAGGCCCTGTCCCTGTCCAAAAGTTGTATGTTCCAAGGCACCCTTCCCCAAGATAAATCTCAAAAGCCAACCTGCCCATATCTATCACCGATCTTGCTTATTTTTTTCTGATCATACATTTCATACATGGGAACACACACACACACACACACACACACACACACACACACACACACACACACACACACACACACACACACACACACACACACACACACACACACACACACACACCCATTCAGTTCAAAAACTTTAATTTGTGCATTAATTGTTCTCAAATCATCCATCCTGAACTAACATTATTAATTCCATCCCATGCATTATGCTCAAAATAAATGGTGAGACTTGAAAAAAATTTTTTTGAAAGCCGCAGGGAATTTTTTCGTTTTTCATTGTCGTTAGTACTGTTTTTTGGGGGATTTCTGTGGTTGCCTCCTTAATAAAGGGAAAGTGGGCTCCTGGAGGCACCCGTGGGTGCCTCCTATCCTCCCACTAGGAAGGGGAAGGCTCCAAGACCCCTCTTTAATGGGGGTCTCCTCTTCACCTGCTGCTGTTGCAAAATGGTATGCAATAGCCATATGGATATTGCATACCAGTTGAGGAGACCAGTGAGAGTGATAGAGCCTTCCCTGCACAAGGCCCTGTCCCTGTCCAAACGTTGTATGTTCCAAGGTAAGGTTACCTAGTGGGTTGCACCTCTGGGTGCCTCTCTGACCCACTAAGAAGACAGTCTGTGACGATAAATTTTAGGGGCTTTTGGGCACATCCCAGAAGTCTCCGTGGCCAAAAGCCATGCGATTGGTGGGATGGCAACCCACATGGCTGGCCCGCAGGTGTAAAAAATAAAAATAAAAATAAAATCAATGGAGGACAGAGGAGGAGAGGAGAGACATTTTGTTGCAAGAAAAACCCACCGCTACTGTGAAAAATCTGGCAGTTTATAAATTTTTGTTTCTTTCTGTTGTGCTTGTGTGTTTTGGACATTTCAAAAACAATATTGCGTTCGCCTCCCCATTTTGGATCCCCGCCCGCAACATGGCGACACACACACACACACCCCTCCACCACCCACACACCCTGCGCACACACATTTTCAATGGGCAGGGGAGAGTTTAAAGTTTTTCCTGTGCCGTCTGTGCTGCTTGCTTGCGCTTTAATTGCGGCGGGTATAATAGACTGGGCTGTTCTCAAATCCCACAGGAGCCCAGGATGGGGGATGGGGGAGGCCGGGGACCTCCAGCCTTATCCTGAGACTAACATTTTAAAAACTTTTTTTCTGTGCCGCGTGGCATTAATTCCATCTCATGCATTATTGCTCACAAATCCCTACAGTATTTAACTAAGGCGTAAACATTCCAGTTTGTTTCTAGTCCTGTAGGAATCCTTAAACATGTGTGAGGATTCAAGAGCCCGAGATGAGAGAAGAGAGACCCCTTGGATTCCTGTATGATTTTTTTTAATATGTGTTAGGCCAGTGGTGGTGAACCTTTGGCACTCCAGATGTTTTGGACCACAACTCCCAGAATTCCAAGTGTCGTGGCTCAGTGGACTAAGGCACCGAAACTGTAGACAGCAAAGTCGGCAGCTTGGCGGTTCAAATCCCGGGTGCCACGCAGCGGAGCGAGCTCCTGCTGAACCCCAGCTCCTGCCAACCTAGCTGTTCGAAAGCATGTAAATGCAAGTAGATAAATAGGTACCGCTGTAAAAAGCGGGAAGGTAAAACAGTGTTTCCTTGCAGCCATGCCAGTCACATGGCCATGGACTTGCACAGCACTGGCTCTTCCAGCTTGAATACGGAGATGAGCACCGCCCCGAGAGTCAGACACGACTAGCATGCATATGCGGGGGGAACCTATACCTTTTTATTGCCAGTGACAAAGGACTGTGAGAGTTGTGGTCCAAAACATCTGGAGTGCTGAAGGTTCGCCACCACTGTGTTAGGCTCTTCTGTATACTGCTTTATCTTTATAGCATCTGGACAGCTAGTTGATTTTCTATGGTGTTATCTCTCTGTCTCCAGTCTACAAAATCATTTTTCTGGTGGCTGAAGCTTTTATTGTACATTGTTCCCTTGTTCCAATAAATCTACACACAACACCCAAGATCTCTAACTTTTGTTCCAAGCTGAATTAAATGGAGGCAGGAATGATGTGGTTTCATGTTGCCATAGACTGAACAGTCCATAATATTGTTGTTGGCCATCTTATGTAGTCTTTGTAGGAAAATGGGAAAGGATTGACCTAGGCATACAGGCTGTGTGCACTGCATGGATGGAGGAGCAACATGGAGCTGAGAATGAATGTGAAATCAGAGTCCAGGTCTTGGATGCAGCACATCTCAGGTTCAATCTGTCACTCTGAAGTACATAAGAACATAAGAACATAAGAAGAGCCCTGCTGGATCAGGCCAAAGGCCCATCTAGTCCAGCTTCCTGTATCTCACAGTGGCCCCACCAGATGCATTTGGGAATGCATGAGACTCGATATCTGTCTCCTGATACCACTCCCCTGCAACTGGTCCTTGAAGTACCCTGGTTTTAAGCCTAGAGATTACAAATCTCCATCATGGTTTGTAACCTGCGTTGGACTTTTCCTCCAGGAATCTGTCCAATCCCCTTTTGAAGGCATCCAGGCCAGATGCCATCACCACATCCTGTGGCAGGGAGTTCCACTAACTAACAATGCGCTGGGTGAAAAAATATTTCCTTTTGTCTGTTCTTACTCTCCCAGCCCTTAATTTGAGTGTATGTCCCCTAGTTCTGGTATTTTGTGACAGAGATAAGAGCTTGCCTCTATCCACTTTACTCATGCCTTGCATTATTTTGTAGTAAAAGCTTGGATAAGACACTTTTCACAAACAACAATGCCTAGAATCTTGCCAACCCATTCTGACTGGTCATACTAGATGAAGTTTCTGGGAGCTCAGAGTCCACAAATGCACTCTATGTCAGACTTCCCAAAGAAAAGTCTCAGGAAACTTCAATGGTTTCAAACTTCAGCAGCCAGATTGCTGACTGGGGGAGGGGGGTTTACAGAGATCACTTTACACCCCTCTTAAAGCAGGTTGCCAATCACCTACTGGGCACAATTCAAGGTGCTGACCTTAACCTACAAAGCACAAAAAGATCAAATCTCACAGCATGAACCGACTCGGGTGCTAAGATCATCAGGAGAGGCCTTTCTCTCCATCCCGCCACCTTCACAGGTGCCTCTTGTGGGAACACGTGAAAGTGCCTTGTCAGCTCCTGCACCCAGTCTCTGGAACTCCCTCCCACTGGAGGCCAGGACTGCCCCATCTCTGATGTCTTTCTGGAAACAGGCAAAGACCTTCCCTCTTCAGGCAAGCTTTTCCCTGAATTTAAGACATATCCAGTTTGAGAAACAAGACCTCTTTCCCAGACACATTACTACCTCACTAATCTGCTATTGGTCTTGGTTAGAAGAAGCTAAGACATTTCGGATCAATGTACATGAGAGGAGAAGGGACACACTCTACTATCTACACCTCCCATGTAGCTAGCTAGCCCCCCACCCCACCCAGCATCCCCAGACAGAGTGCAGAGCCAGACCTCTTCAGGTAGGCAGTCTTCACACATACCTCTGTATGACCAACACTTCCATGTGCTCTTGACACGTGTGCAACGTGTATAGGTATAGGAGGTGTGCTTTGCTGCATTTGGAACAGCTCTATCCAATGTGACCTTTTATGCTTCTTAGACTTTTCTCCAGTGCATGAAAGATCCAGCTGGACAGCTTTAATATGGCTGGATGGCATGCAATGGTACCCCACAGTCCTTTAGATTACGCCAGGCATGATTTTGTTTAATGAGCTTTTCACCTTGTTGGGTTCCATATCCAAGAAAGGAGACAACAATCAATCCATTGTGGACACCACCACCACCACCACCACACACACACACACTCCTGCAAAGTAACAGAGAACAAAACCAGGAAGGATTATAGATGTAATAATCAGTGGCCCATGCTACTACATTCAAATAATTGGGTGGGCCTTCTTTTCTGAAAGACCAAATTGGTGCGCGGAGGGAGGGGGATAGCTAGGCTTAAGCCAATCTTAGCTGCCGAAAAATTAATTGAGCTAGAAGGAGCGTCTGGTAAGTAGCAAAGTGTGTTTTCCAAATGGTAGTTTTGCATATAAATTGGAAATTATGCTTCCCTTTCACCTGAGATTACAGCAACCTTATTATTCCAGCCCCCCACCCTTCTAAAATCTTTCCCTGTAGGGGAAGTATGTATTGGAATTATTGAAAAATTATAACATCTTGCTGACAGTGTGCTTATAAGCAATCAATCAAATGTTCTCGGGATGAAAAAAGTTTTAAGGATGTTTTATTAGCTTCATAGCTTCCCAAAGGTTGGGTCGTTTCTCCATTCAAGGTCTTTTTTTAAAAAAATGGAAGTCAATCAATTTTGGATCAGCAGTAGCTATTCCTCCTCTGTTCTCACCGCACAGATTAACTGGCTTAATTAATGCCTTGCGCTAAGCAAACTGGTGGCCCCTTTCTTTTCTAATGGACAACCGTCTCTAGTCACATGCTTTTCAATTTTTGATTCTTTATATGGCCAAACATAGCTGCCTAGATGCCCTAAACACATCCAATCTCGCTTGATTTCGGAAGCTAAGCAGGGTCGGCCCTGGTTAGTACTTGGATGGGTGACCACCAGGGAATACCAGGTGCTGTAGGCGCCTGGAGTAGGAACTGGCAAGCCAATCCAGTACTCCTGGCAAGAAAACTCCATGGACATGGAGTCACGAAGAGTCGGTCACGACTGTAACGACACAACACACACACACACACACACACACACACACACACACACACACACACACACACACACACACACACACACACACACACACACACGGCCAAACGTAGGAGGGGTAGCAGCTCAGGACCAGAATCAGCAGTACACCTCCATTTGAAGGACAAAGGGCACTCTTTCAAAGTTGAGGATGTACACATATTAGACAGAGAAGATAGGTGGTTTGAGAGAGGAGTCAGGGAAGCCATTCACATGAGCATTGAATCCTCCTCCCTCAACAGAGTTGAGGGCCTCACACATAGTCTATCTGCTGCTTATAAGGGTGTGCTGTCAACAGTACCCAGACAAATCAAAAAGCCTTCCCCACCAAGGCCATTGCTAATGACCCATTCTTGATAGGTCTCAGCACCTTAGGCCATTGTTCACCTTAAGGCTATGGATACTATTGTCACCCTAACGAGCCTATTCAGGCCATTGTTCATCTTATGAGCCTATTTCAGACCAGGGTGACAAGAGGTCAAATGTGGCTATAAGATGGAGGACTCACAACTAGCTTTATTCAGACTGATGAAGCTGTTTGGATGAGCAGCGAAACGTTTCTCTCTCTCAAGAAAAAAAGAAGTCCAGTAGCCATGACTTGACTTCTAGATAAATTCGCCTGGATGACTGAGAATCTTCACAGACATACGGGTAAAACAATATTTTCTTTATCTGTTCTCACTCTCCCAGCCCTCAATTTAAGTGGGTGTCCCCTAGTTCTGGTATTTTGTGAGAGGGAGAAGAGTGTCCCTCTATCCACTTTACTCATGCCCTGCATTATTTTGTACGTCTCAATCATATCCCCCCTCATGCACCTTTTTTTCCAGACTAAAGAGATTTGTTCATTTGTCTGTTCATTTGACTTGCTGGTGTGCCCAGATATTTAGAGACTCTATACAATGGGGAGAAAATTAGAAATGTGCATGGAGTTATCCTGTTTCATATGAACTGTGCTGTTGTCCCACTCGCCTTCTGCCACATGCTGCCAGGGTCCTCCTTTTCTATAGGTTGCCCATTCTGGGCATCCCTTCCCTGCTTCCCCCCAGCAGCCAACCACTTGGATAAGGAGGCAATCTGAGGATTTTTGCTGGGCATCCGTTGAATGGTTGGCAACCAGAGGAGTTAGGAACGGGCAGCCTGTGCTCCTGCCCAGATTGGGCCGTCAACAGAGAAGGAGAACGTGGTTGCTGCAGAACAGCTGGCGTGTGCGTGGGGAGGGGAGGCGTGCACCTGTGGTGCCACGTGGCACAAAATGTACAAAAGTGGTACAACTCAATCCATGTCCACCTTTAGTAGAAATCTTTGTTCCTTCCACCCTTGCAGAAGAGGGCGAGGAAGTGCAATATTGCTCAACTCATGGGTGGATGAGACACCTTGTGCAGCCGTCAGTGCAAGCACTTCAGCCCGCCAAAGGGTAAACCTGGCCATGAAAAGTAAGAAAAATATTCTACCTCCATACTGATGGAAATTAAATTCACTTAAAAGCCATGCAATGTACAGTATGTAGTACTTTTGGGGTCCTGGCATGATTATGGAGGCATTGTTCTCGCATTATCAATAGGTGCAATGCAAGTATTGTTGGAATTTTTTCAGCCTTGTATCCCGCCTTCCCCTAGGTTTGGCTGGGATGAATGGTTCTGTCAGTCAATCCAGCAGTAACCAGCTGTTCCTTCCCTGCCTTTGTTTTCAAAGACAGCAACGTCTCTGTGGTTAAAAGTCTTTCCCTCTCTCTTGTAAGTCTGCTGGCAGTTATGCAGTTAAAACTTAAAGGTAAAGGTAAAGATTCCCCCTGCACATGCATGCTACTTGTGTCTAACTCTAGGGGTGGTGCTCATCTTCACAGCCAAAGAGCCAGTGTTGTGCAGGTCCATGGCCACGTGGCCAGCATGGCTGCAAGGAAACACTGTTTTACCCTCCCGCTTTTTACGGCAGTACCTTTTTATCTACTTGCATTTACATGCTTTCAAACTGCTAGGTTGGCAGGTGCTGGGGTTATCAGTGGGAGCTCGCTCTGCTGCGTGGCACTCGGGATTCGAACCGCCAAGCTGCTGACTTTGCAGCCAACAGTTTTTAGAGCCTTAGTCCACTGAGCCACCACACCAGTTAGTGTGCAATTAAAATGAAGCCTGCTGGAATATGTTAAGTGTGAATCTGTTAAGGCCTGGTGCTAGGGAAAATCTTCTTCTTTTTAATATTATAGTATTTTTTTATCTATTCAACTGCAAGTCAACTTTTTTATTTATTCTCTTACCAATGTCTGAGTGTCAGTTGGCAAGACTGTAAGTGCCAGTTGATGAGACAAAAGGGGATGGTCTACTCTAACTGAAACTAATTCTGCTCTGCAACTATTTGCATGTCTGCTGTGCAGCTAGACATTTTTATCCAATATTCATAACACTGCAACAAGTCATTATATTTATAAAAACAGAGAAAAGAACACATGTTCGTCCCATACAAGCATTCTCATTTTGTAGTAACATCTCTCACCCCACCCCCAGACAAAGCAGATGCCAGTTCACCAGTTCATTATTTCTGAACACCATCAATGCATCATGGAGATCGGGAGTTGAGTCATGGCTACTGGACTTCTTTTCTGAGAGATAGAAACGTTTCGCTGTTCATCCAAACAGCTTCATCGGTCTGAATACAGCTAGTGCAAGATACCTTCTTATAGTCAGCTTGACCTCTTGTCCCCTGGTCTGATTGGCTCATAAGATGAACAAAGCCTGAATAGGCTCATTAGGGAGACATTAGTGTCCATGACCTTAAGGTAAACAATGGCCTAAGGTGCTGAAACCCATCAAGAATGGGTCGTTAGCTGTGACCTGGTCCTTAGCTGTGACCTGGTGGTGAAGGCTCCTTGATTTGCCTGGGTACTTTGGAAAGTACAGCCTGATAAGTAGCAGATAGACTATGCCAGAGGCCACCACCTCTGTTGAGGGAGGGATTTTCAATGCTAACATGAATCGCTTCCCTTACTCCTCTCTCAAACCACCTCTCTTCTTTGTCTAATATGTGTACATCCTCATCTTTGAAAGAGTGGCCTTTTTCCTTCAAATGGAGGTGTACTGCTGATTCTGGTCCTGAGCTGTTACCTCTCCTATGTTGGGCCATTCTTCTGTTTAATGGCTGTTTAGTTTCTCCAATGTAGAGGTCTGAACACTCTTCACTGCATTGGACTGCATTTACTATATTGCTCCTTTTATGGTTTGGTATCGGATCCTTTGGGTGGACAAGTCTCTGCCTTAGTGTGTTCATGGGTTTGAAATAAACATGGATGTGGTGTTTGCCAAAAATCCTTTTAAGCTTCTCCGACACTCCCACCATGTAGGGAATGACCAGGTTCTTCCGTCGGGTCTGGGTCTCAGACTGATCCCTTGTTCTTCTGGGATGGCCCACTGCTTTGTTGAAGGCCCACTTTGGATATCTACAGGCCTTAAGTGCTGTCTTCAGGTGCCTGTCTTCCTTCTTCTTGGCTTCTGAGGAGGTGGGGATGCTCTCTGCTCTGTGGCTTAGGGTCCTGATGACTCCTAGTTTGTGTTGTAATGGATGGTGGGAGTCAAACAGTGAGTATTGATCTGTGTGGGTGGGTTTCCTGTAAACTTCTGCTCCTAGGCCACGGTCAGGTCTGATGATGACTGCACAATCCAGGAAAGCCAGCCTGTTGTCTTGGGTGTCTTCCCTAGTGAACTTAATATTAGGATCCACTGCGTTGATGTGGTCTGTAAAGGCCTGTACTTCCTGCGTCTTTATTTTAACCCAGGTATCATTTACATACCTGAACCAGTGGGATGGTGTTGTCCCTGGGAAGGTGTTGAGTGTCTTCTTCTCCACTTCTTCCATGTATAGGTTTGCTACAATTGGTGACACTGGGGAACCCATGGCACAGCCATGCTTCTGTCTGTAGAAGTCCCCTCTGTACATGAAATATGTGGTGTTCAGACACAGGTCCAGGAGCAGGCCTATCTGATCTGGGTTGAGGTGGCTTCTGGAGGTGAGGGTGCTGTCTTCTCTTAATCTTCTCTTTACCATTATTAGCGCATCAGTGGTGGGTATGCTGGTAAAGAGTGATGTAACATCAAAGGATACCAACAGCGAAACGTTTCTATCTCTCAAAAAAGAAGTCCAGTAGCCATGACTCAACTCCCAGTTAAACGAACCTGGATGACTGAGAATCTTCACAGACATCATGGAGATCATTCCACAAATGTTTCCAAGTAATAATAGTCAACAATGAAAGCAGGCATTAGACTTAATGACAATAGGGAGGGAGTCTAAAAGTTCATTACAAGGAATAACACAAAGGAAAACAACAACAACAACACACACATATACAAAACCACACACAGGAGACCCTGCTGGGCTCAGCAGTGTGAGTTGATCCTGAAAGATTATTGATTTCTTCTTTTAAAATGATGCAGCTGCTGGAGACTCGTTTCATATAACTGCCATTCCCTTTTCTTCTGAGTGGCTGTTTGTTGATCTATAGAGCCATTACGTTTGATGAGTCTTGTCAATGGTCACTGATACTTTGAGATCCTACAGAGATGGTAGCTGATTCTATTTGCTTCACTCTAGCATCATATTTAGTAGCACTCATTCTGTCAGGTTTTTACTGCTTTATAAAACCATAAAAGTCATCAAAAGACAGTATTGTAAAATAAAGTATATGAACTTGCTGGTTTCTGGTCAGAGTTAAAGCTGTCTCATGCTTGAATGAGCTCCTTGGCACAGTGGTTAAACTGCATTACTGCAGTCAAGCCTCTGCTCGTAATTTAAATTCAGTCCCAACAGGTTCAGGTAGTCAGCTCAAGGTTAACACCTCCTTCTATCCTTCCAGAACTGGCAAAATGAATACCCAGCTTGCTGAGTGTGTGCAAGGAAATCATTTTTTGTACAATTAAGTTGCAAAATGTCCCAAGAGTGCTCTAGCACCATGGAGTGAGATAAAAACTGAAACAACAACTTCCACAAAAATAAGAAACTGGGAAATGAAGTGATGCCTCGGCTAACAGTGCAATGTCACAAATTCTGTTTGCTTACCAGTTGCTCTCCACACTTTACCATTTCCCTTCGGATTTATTTATTTATTTATTTATTTATTTATTTATTTATTTATTTATTTATTTATTTATTTATTTATTTATTCTGAACCATTAGTGCAATGCATGCTTGTTTATTATTTACTTATTTATTCATTGCATTTACATCCCACTCATCTAGTGCCAAACCACTACTCCGGACAGTTCACAACAATTAAAATACCATGACCACCATACCACCCACAAAACAAATAGAAAACCAAGAGCCATTAAAACCCGAGAAATCCTAAACAATTACTGAAATCTGGATGACAGCTAGAACTCAAAATCAATACAATAAATGGCCCACAAAGATGCTACAGGGGTAAGAGGTTTCCAGAGGCCTCTTGGAACAGTGTGGTTTTTAAACTGTTTTCAGAAGGACAAGGCAAAGATGCCTTGTTGAATGAGGGTCTCTAATCAAGATAGAGTACATGGAACCAGAAGCCAGATGTCCCATCTAGTCCTGATGCCATCTTGTCTACCAAAACATGAAATCCTTCTTATATTGCTTGAAGAACAGTCTTCTGAGTTGAGCCAGTCTGTTGCTCAGATATGCATTGAGCCAAATGCATTCAACCAAGGTGCCGGTCTCACAACGATTTTGCTGCTCTTTTTGGTGTGAAAGACTGTGCAGCATAAGAGCGTGCCTCCACTCCTAAGAGCAGTATTTTGGTACCCTGGCCGACCACGTCCCTGGAAGCACACTTTAACTGCAGCATTTTGTACCATTGCTAGGGGTTGTGTTAAAATACTTCTATTATTGATGCACACTTTTTAATGCCTCAAGCGAGGTGTGACCCCAGAAAATTTGCACCAATTAGATTTGTACCTCTTTTTCTGCCACTTCCTGTAGTTCTTCCTTGGTAATCGGTTATGCTACTGAATTGGTGGCACGCGGGCACAATTTTTACTGGATTTCCTCCTGCAATTACAAACGATTTTAAGAAGAAAACTGGTACCTGGCTGCAACGCAGGTATTCGCCACAAGGGAAATCAAATCAAATCAAATCAACCTTTATTGGCATTAAAATAAAATAAAACAACACAACAAGAGAAAATGAGGTACAGCAAGGAGGGTAATCAAACATGGAACTGGTGATTCTAATATATGCATTAGCTACTTAAGCCAATGAGATGGGGAATAGGGAAGCCCAGATCCTCGTGCTGCTATAATTTCAGAGGCAAAGGAGGCCACCTCATCCAGATAAGAGGTGACTTGCGTAGAGAGAAGGAACCTAAGCTTAACCAAGCCTTCCCACCCTTGCATTCTATCGAGGATCGAGGATAGATATTTCTTACGAACTGCATTGTGAGTTGGGCAATGAAAGAAGATGTCACAAGGGAAAAAACAGGGGAAAGATGCACAGTAAGCAAGTCGGGAATGGACAGACAAATACTCCCCTGTCGTCAGGGCACTAATTGCACATCAAACGTCACGTGACCGCTTGAAAAAATAGTACACATCATATTAAGATGCGCAGATAATGGTAGTGAGACCAGGGCCCAAAGGAGATAGAAGAATGGGTAAAGAGAGTTGGGGGGATTACTGCTGCCCATGAGTAAGAGTTGTGCTGCTTACTGGTTTATTTCCTAGCTCTGTTGTAATGAATGATGGTTCTGGACAGCAATGAACAATGTAAAAGCACAGTTTGAAAGCAATTAACCCCCTTCCATGGATTGTCAAGGGGCAACAAGAAATGGAGCGTCTTGGCAGGACAGGGGCGAGGAACCTATTGGCTGAGGAATGAATGGGTCACCCCATTATTTAGATTTTAGTGCATTTGCAGTTAATGCCTCTTCATTTCTGAAATGTGGTCACAGAGACCTATGCAGAATACCAAGTGAGACCAATAAGCTCCAGGACCTTCACCTACACTTAATTTCTCTTTTGATGGGGTGCTGGAGGTTTGTTATTTGAATCAAGGGACTGGTATGCTGGAAGAGAGTTATCAATCTTTCCATTCAGTGGTTCCCAATGGTTTTCGACTGTTAGCTCCCCTGACTACAAGACAAGCAGCGGTTGACACAACTTCTTAGACAAAATATGTAGACAAATGCCTGTATAAAAATTAGTCATACTTTGTTAAACCTGCAACAATGGTTTTCGTGAATTCAGTTAAGGTTGTTTTGTTTGTTTTGTTTCTGTTTAGACATTCTCAGCCACAAGCCACCCCAATAGCCTCCTTACAATGTTTTATGAGGATGAAAAACACAGGACACTGATAATTACTATCTACTTTCCAACCACATGATGCTGGTTTTCTTTAGCAAATTCCAGACTACCTGCATGCATTGGCAATTTTTGCTTATGCCTTGCACACAAAATCCCTATTTCCTCTTTTTGAAGAGAGAGAGAGAGAGAGAGAGAGAGAGAGAGTTTTTCCTATCTATTTTAGTTTCTGCTGCCTTAAGAGTTCTCTTTGACCCTTTGCATTGTTTCCCCATTAAGAGGTTGGAAAAGATGCCAGTCTCGGCAAGTTGCTAATAGGAGCGGCATTAAACCCATTCTTCATCAGCCTCTGCACTCAATCATTGTAACCAAAGTGCTACCTGGAATATCTCTGTGAGAGCAGTTCTAAATTACAAGGTTTACTTTTGCCATTAATGCTGGAACATTCTTCTCTTTCTCTCTATCTTTACACCAGGAGAATACAGGTCTGTAACAAACTCCACCCCCAACCCCCACATTTTGAGAAGGTGAACTTTGGAGCTTCCTTAGCAGAAGTTGGACAAGTTGCTTTTTTGCATGACAACTTCTTGGTTCATTCAGCTGGCAGGGTCAGGGCCCATGTTGCCTAAGGGATTCTGGGAGCTTTTATATACATTAGGACCCCCGTATCCATTGATTCATTATCCACTGATTCAGTTATCCATGGTGGGCAAAGAAAAATAAATAAATAATCCAGAAGTGCCAAAGCAAACTACTGTCACAGATAGCAGCTGTAAAGCAAGCTATTGTTACCCAACAACAGTTTTGGTTTTTTGGTGTTCTATCTTATCCACGGCCTGTAACCACTTTTTTAAATTTTTAAGTTTTAAAGTTCACCTAGCTAGGCATAACTAAGACAAATATTTAGAGTTGTTTTAAACAGACAGAATTACAATTAAGATATGGCCAAGCGAAGTGTTGTTGTTGTTGTTGTTGTTGTTGTTGTTGTTGTTGTTGTTGGTGGTGGTGGTGGTGATAGTGATGATATGATGATGATGATTTAATAACAGGAACAAGAACTAAACTAACAGCACATGACAAAAAGCAGCAAGCATGAAGCAGATGAAAGAATATTTCATGGATTCAGATTCTAGCATTTCCTAATAGTCCTGTAGTACATATGTAGAATACAGGTGGAGACACAAGACGGTCATCCTAATGAGACATGTTTGATCTACATTGAGAAAGAAAGATTGAGAAATAACCTGAGCATCATCTTGAAATATTTGGAGAATATTTAATACAGAGATTCTGCAAACATTAGGTTGAACTGGAAACCAAGCCCTATGAGGAAAGACTGAAAGAAGTGGGCATGTTTAGCTTTGAAAAGAAAAGAGTGAGGAGTAGAGATGGGCACAAATAAAAAAAATGGTGTTTCATTTAGCGCAATTAATGCCTTGCGCTAAGCAAACTGGTGGCCCCTTTCTTTTCTAATGGACAACCGTCTCTAGTCACATGCTTTTCTAGTTTTGATTCCTTATATGGCCATACATAGCTGCCTAGATGCCCTAAGCACATCCACTCTCGCTTGATTTCGGAAGCTAGGCAGGGTCGTCCCTGGTTAGTACTTGGATGGGAGACCACCATGGAATACCAGATGCTGTATGCGCCTGGAGCAGGAACTGGCAAACCACTCCAGTATTCCTGCCAAGAAAACTCCATGGACATGGGGTCACGAAGGGTCGGTCACGACTGTAATGACACAGTGCACACAAACAGCTACAGAAGCGATGACCTCAGGAGCTGGTGAGTGCCCCAGCACTGGAGGCAATCAAGAAAAAAAATTGGACATCCCTGAGATCTTCTTTGAATTGGATTCCTGCGTTAAGCAGGGTGTTCGGCTCAATGGCCTAATAGGTCCCTTCCAATTCAATTCTTCTGTGATTCTGTGAACCTGTTAATGGTAAGGATAGCTTGGTAGGAGGAGAGATTACACCGAGGCCTTAACTCCTCTTAAACCGAATGTATATTTTTGGCCAATCAAGAATCCTAGAACTATGAATGTTCTGCTCCCATGATTTCAGCACCATTTCCCGTGTCATGGGCAAGACAGGGAAGAATGCTGATGGCCCCAAAAATTATAGCATTGGCCTTTCCACAAAACTGGAGGAGTTTGTGCCATAATTTCAGTAGTTTGTACAGCTGTAGGAGATGGAGAAGGACTCCACCCAAACAGACAAAGTGTTCATGTGTGATGAAGTGCATGAAAAGTGTGTCTGAGCGTAAACAGTTGGAAGTGGAATCTGAGTCCCTTCCAGCTCAAGCCGAATGTGCGAAAGATTCCAAAGAAAAGACAACTTTTTATTGGAAACTTTGCCTTCTCACCATTTCTGATTCCGCAAGCATTGCCTTTGGCCTCAATTTGGAAAGCAAGCTCAAAAGAGCTCCCAAAGTCAATGCTCAATTAGCATGAAGTCAATGTCACTAATGAGCTCACAAACAGATTGAGAATCCATTGTGGCAGCGGCTGGCAGCCTCAGTTGAGCATTGCTCATCTTCTCCTATTGTGGAACTGTGGGAGGGCAGGATGAAAGGTCATGGTTGGATGTGATTATCAACATTTTGCAAGGAAGATGCTGCTTCCCCTGTCTCGTTTGTGTCTTCAAATGTGAAAACTTTCTGAAAGGTTCCTTTAGAGAATGCTGGCTCCGCGGGTGGCTTGTCCCCCCGCGGAGCCGATTTGCCCCGCCCAAGGAGGGCGAAGAGGAGAGGCAGGACCCGGATGTCCTGCAGGGGCGGGGGGAGGAGCGCCCTATAAAGGGTGGCTCCTCCCCCCCCCAGACATCAGTCCCTTGAAGCAGCGTTCGGAGGAGCAGCTCCGTCCGAACGCTGCTGGGCGCCGCCATTTTGGCTCGGCGAGCCACGTGGCGGGCGCCATTTTCCCGGCTTGCGGCCTCCTCTGAGGGCGGCCAGCGGGCCAGGGGAAGAAGAGCTTCGGCCGCATCGGCAGCCCGGCGGCTGGTCGGCGCGGCCGCATCGGCGGCCCCGCTGCTTGTCGGCGGCCACATCGGCGGCCCGCGGCTTGTCGGGCGGCCGCATCGGCGCCCCGCTGCGGCTTGTCAGCGGCCGCATCGGGCGGCCCCGCGGCTTGTCGGGCGGCGCATCGCAGCCCCCGCGGCTTGGCGGCAGCCCCGCGGCTTGGCGGCGGCCCCGCGGCTTGACGAGGCTGCGGCGGATTCGGCGGCTGCGGCCGGGGCCCGACGGAGCCAGGCAGTGGATCGGGGGGAGCGGCAGCGGCCCTCCTCCCCTGAGTGAGAAGGCCGGCCTCGGGCGTGCGGGGGTGGGGGACCCTAGCCGCAGGGCTACTGAGACCCGGCCGTCCGCCGGGCTAGCTGGGGCGTACCGAGTGGGGGGTGGCACCTTCACGACCCCTGGAACGGGGATTGTAAGCCTTCGGGGGCCCGGGGGGGCATCGGCAGGGGGAGCCGAGGGGGCAGTGAAAGGCTGTGTAGGCCTGAAGGCGGAGAGGGTGCCAGCGGCTGGGCTCGCCTAAACGGCTTCGGGCGGTTGGGGGGGGGTTGAGCAGCCGGAGGCCTTCGGCCACACGCCTGAGGGGGAGACCAGACGGCTCTGCGGCCCCTAGATAACGGTAGTTGGCCTGGGACGGCCTCCCCCCCTTCCTGTAGGAGTCAATCCGGACTACCTGCCTCCCATAGCTCCTCTCCCCCCCAACACGCAGAGAGGGTCCTAGCGCCCAGTGGCTGCAAATTCATCACTAGGAGCCTCCTTGCTGGGGGAGCCGGACGTCATTGGCACTCCAGGAGACATGGCTCCAGGGAAGGGCCGAAGGGCGGGCAAGGGCAAGCAGCCTGCTAAGAGCCAGCCACAACAGCAGGTGCTCAGCTCACCCGAGGAGTCGGACGAGGAGCAGTGGCCCATATGGCTTCAGCTGGAAGCGCGCCTAAAGGCCTTGGAAGCTGCAAAGGGGATGGATAAGCAGGACTCCCAGCCACGGCAGGCCCCTAGAACCGGTGCTAGGCCAGCCAAGTCACGCAACAGGGCTCAGTTGAAAGAAAGCATAGCTAACATGTCTGCCCGCTTTGCAGCTCTGGAACAACTAGAAGCGATACCCGGGACAGCTGCGGACGCGGACTCAGCGCCAGCCACGGCGAAGCGACCACGACCAGCGACGGCGGAGTCTGAGGAAGATGGGGACGCAGCGGCGGCGATGGGGGAGGGCGCTCCCCCCTACCTTCGGCAGAGACCGCAGCTCCCAGTGAGTTGGCGTGCGCGCCTGAACCTGCGCCCACTATCACATGGCCCTGGCCAGTGGGCTCGGCCCCGGCTGGGGCAGTGACGCCTGCAAACAACGTGGCCCACCCATGGCCAGGCCAGTCCCCGACTGCTGTGCTCCCAGCATGGGGGCCAATCCCTCTCTGGATGCCCGGGTCGGTGCCCCCGGTGGTGGGGCCGAGACCGGGTCAGCCTACATCAGCTGTGGGAGGGTTAGGGCCCACCCAGCCGGGTCACCCGGGGGCCCCGTCGCAATGGCCGCCTGTCCACCCAGCGGGCTGGTCAGGGGTGGGGCATATGGCGGGGGGAGGACCGTCCTGGATTGCATCTATGGCCGCTCCAGGATACCCTGGGGTAGCGGCTGCTGCCATGCCCTATGGGGATTACGCGTCCCCGTTCGGCCACCATCTGGCCCAGGCAACAAGGGAAAAGATCTGGAGGGGCGACTACGTAGACATTTTTAGTCTGCTTAACAGGGAACTTGATGTGAAGGAACTAGATAAGGAAGATCCAGTGGATAAGGAGCGCAGGCTCAAGAAAAAGCCAGAACGCTCCTGGGCGGCATGGTTGCCAGCATATCTGATCTTTATGTCCCTCACACTCCAAGCCCACCCTTGGAAGGCACAGGCCCTGTTGAAGTACCTCGACATTATATACAGGGCTTTTGTAGATTACCCAGGGCACTGCTGGCTACTCTATGACGAGGAGTTTCGTCGCAGGGCGGCCCTAGACCCATTTGTTCGTTGGGACGAGCCCCTCCCTCCCCTCTGGCTGCAGTTTATGACCCCGAATAGGCCCATTCTAGGGGAAAGGTATGACAGTGGCCATACGATTAGGAGGGGAACAGCTAACACGCCCGTCCGCGCGGCGGGCCAGCCGGTTCAAGTCCGGCTGGTCTGCTGGGAATACAACGGGCAGGGCGTCTGCAATAGGAAGCCCTGCCGTTTCAAGCACGAGTGCTCTGTCTGCGGGGCCCAGCATCCGGCCAACAACTGCAGTAGGGCGCGCCCGCAACAGAGTAGACCCCGGGATGGGGGAGGGCCCAAGAAACCAGGGGGACCGGACACCCCCCCTGCAAAAGGGACCTAGCCCAATTAGGCTAGAAGTGCTGAGGCGTTGGGCGGTGGAGTACCCGGACAGGGCCGCCGCAGCCGTTTTAGTTGATGGTTTTGAGTTTGGGTTTCGCATTCCGTTCTGTGGGGCACGTATTCCCCGGTTGGCAGAGAACTTGAAATCCCTGGAGCTAGCGGAAGGGGTGGCCGGGGAAAAGATAGACAAGGAGGTGAGGGAGGGCCGGGTGCTTGGCCCTTTCCAGGACCCACCGGTGCCTAACTTGAGGGTGTCGCCGATTGGGCTGGTACCCAAGAAAGCCCCAGGGGAGTTCCGTTTGATCCATCACCTATCCCATCCCTCCGGGGCATCCATCAATGACGGCATACCGCCCGAGTTGTGTTCGGTGCGGTATACGTCCTTTGACGCCGCGGTGCGCATGGTGCGCGCCTGCGGCCCGGCGGCGGAGATGGCGAAATGCGACATTAAGTCGGCCTTTCGCCTTCTGCCCGTTCACCCCCTGGATTTTGAGCTGCTTGGCTTTAGATTTCAGGGTCAGTTTTATATGGACAGGGCCCTCCCGTTCGGGTGTTCTGTATCGTGCGCCATTTTTGAGGCGTTCAGTTCGTTTGTAGAGTGGCGACTTCGCTACGTTACGGGCTGGGACAGCACGGCCCATTACCTGGACGACTACCTGTTCTGTGGCCCGGCGGGCACGGACAGGTGTTGGTGTTTGTTGGACAGGTTCAGGGCATTAGCGGGAGAATTGGGCCTGCCATTGGCGGAAGAGAAGACAGAAGGGCCCAGCCAGGTACTCACCTTCCTGGGCATCGAGATCGATACCAGGGAACAGGCTTGCAGGCTGCCCCAAGACAAGCTGCAGGCTCTCAGGACCCGAGTGAGCCAGGCGCGTCAGCGCCGAAAGATTTCCCTTAAGGAACTGCAGGAGCTCGTGGGCCACCTTAACTTTGCGTGCAAAGTAGTGGCTCCGGGGTGGGCGTTTTTACGCCGGCTATGCGCCGCGATGAGCGGGCTGCGGAAGCCTACCCATAGGACCAGGGTGACGGTGGAAATGCGGGAGGACTTGGCAGTCTGGGGCCTTTTCTTGCAGGGCTTTAATGGGGTCTCCTTTTGGAGGGACGAGCTACGGTTGGGTGCCCGGTTCCAGGTCCATACTGATGCAGCTGGGGGCCTGGGGTTTGGCATCTACTGGAGGGGTGAGTGGTGTAGTGGGCTATGGCCACAGGATTGGCGGGAGGAGGGCGTCACCCGTGACCTCACCTTCCTGGAATTGTTCCCTATCTGGGCAGCACTTTACATCTGGTCGGAGGCCTGGGCAAATGCAGTGGTGCATTTTTGGTGTGACAATCAGGCGGTGGTATGGGTCATCAATAGCCTGACATCTCGTTCCCCCCGGGTGATGAGGCTGGTCTGGTCTTTTGTTTGCGAGCGTTGCAATTTAACATTGTGGTGCACGCTCGTCATGTGCCGGGGATTGAGAATGAGATCGCCGATGCTTTGTCCCGCCAACAGGCCGAGCGTTTCCGGGCCCTTGCCCCAGAAGCGGCCATGCTGCCCGTGGAGATCCCGCCGGAGGTATGGCAGGCTGGCGCGCCGAAGCTGACGGAGCGCTTCGGGGCTCCGTCGCCCCCCGGACGCAGCGGGGTTACGTAGCAGCGATGGGGGAATTTACAGCTTTCCGGGAGGAGCAGGGCCTGGCCCAACTATGGCCCCTACCCATCGAGCACCTGCAGAGGTTCCTAGTGTACTTACACCGCAAGGGACTGGCGCCGAGTTCCCTGCAGGGGAAACTCACCGCCCTAGCATTCTTCTCTAAGCTCAGGGGGCACCCGGACATGACAAGGGATTTCCGGGTGCGAGGTATGGTGGCTGGCTGGTTCCGAATGAGGGGGAGGGTCCGAGACGCCCGCTTCCCGCTCTCGCCGCAGCTGCTGGTGCGCATCAGTGCCAGCTGGCCAGAGGTGTGTGTAGATAGTTACGAGGCAGCATTATTCAAGGCGGCCTCATTGCTGGCCTTTTTTGGCGCCCTGCGTATCAGTGAGCTGGTGGCAGCGAGCGGGCGGGACACGTCGCTAACAGCACTCTGCATGTCCGACGTCCAGGTGACGGATGGGACCCTGGTGGTGCGAATCAGGAGATCTAAGACAGATCAGAGGGGGAAGGGCGCAGAGATAGTGCTAGGCCCATGCTCAGTGGCGGGAATATGCCCGGTGGCGGCCATGAGGGACTACTTGGCCCGGCGAGGCACAGGTAAGGGATATGCCTTTATCCATCAAGATGGTCGCCCGTTAACTAAATTCCAGTTTGCAACACTGACCAGTAAGGTCTTGGGGACCCTGGGTTTGGGGGCGTTAAGGTTCGGCACGCACTCATTCCGGATTGGGGCGGCATCGACGTTGGGATACGATGAAGGATCTATCTGCCGGTTGGGGAGGTGGGCCTCTGACTGTTATAAAAGGTACGTGCGGCCGTTGCCGGCACTTTAACTTGTTTTTTTTGTTTGTTTTCTCAGGACCAGAAGGCCGCGCCTGCCGGGCGAGAGTCATATTTGTGGGGCACAGTTACGTATATTGGGCGGAGAAATATGCCCATAGATCCGGTTGGGGGCCAAATTTGGGGCTGGGGAGTCGAGCCACGATTGAATGGTGGGGCAAGAGGGGAATGAGGTGGCGGGAGTTCCTGGGGACGGCAATGACGGCGGCCCGGGGCATGCCACCGGATTTCCTAATGATCCACCTAGGGGGAAACGATCTAACCAGCCAGACGGGCAAATCGCTAATTTTGGAAATTTTGAGGGACCTGGCGGCCTGGAAGGCCCGGTTCCCAGCCTCCATAGTCCTGTGGTCCACTTTGATACCACAGCAGGTGTGGCGGGCAGACTGTGACCCACAAAAGCTCAACCGCTCCAGGAAGGGAGTGAACCAAGAGGTTTGTAGGGCGGTCTGTAGGGAATTTGGGGCAGTTTTGGGCCATCCGGAGTTTAATGTTCGCAGGAAGGAGCTCTACAGGCCGGACGGGGTGCACCTGACGGATGTGGGCACCGAGTTGTTCCTGCAAGATCTGCGGAGGGGCCTGGCTGCGGAATTGGCTGCTGGTGGGTGGCCGGGGCCATAGCAAGGCTAGGCCTGCGGCGGTGGCGGCTAAAAGCATGGAGGGCACCAGGGAGCAAACAATTGGCAAATAAAACACAAACGCCCCTTCACCACAGCACTGCGGGCCAGGAGGTCTCGGGGCTGGGGTGGGGGAGGGCAAACGCCTCCCTGCGCTGGGACTACCCAGGTTGGGGAATAACAGGCAGGGAGGACAGAACCAAATTAACTGGCCTGGTGGGTGCTGTCGCAGGACTGCACCACCTGGGGGTTGATGGCTCACCTGAGGCTGCCCGGTTGGAGGGGTCCCGGGAGACCCCGGGGTTCCAACCAAAGTAAGAGATGCCTGGCCCCTCCTGTTGTTGTGATGTGTTATATGTTAATAAAGTGTGGCCCAGTTACCCCCAATACACTGTCTCGCCTCGTCATTCCGAGTGGGGGGGCAATGGATTTCTGGCTGAGGATTAAATCTGGACCACTTGATGCTGAAGAAATGTAGCAAACATGAGCTTTGCTTGTGTCTCACTTGAGAACAACTGGAAGACTTTAGCCAAAACAAAGCTGGAGTGTTTGGTTTATGTGGAACATCACCAGGAGAACCCATAACCAGCAGAAAAGTGTTTATCAGATTAATCTCATTGTTTCATCAACGCTGCCCAGTTCAGTGTCACCACTGAATGTTTGTGCATCTCCAGTGAAATCAAGTTTTATAGGAGGTTCATCTCACGGTACTAGAGATGGGCACGACTAGGAAAAATTATGTTTCGAGTTGTCGTGTGTCGGAGCCGGCCCGTTTCGGCTCGTTTCCGTTTGTCGTGAAATTTTCCAAAAATTTGTTGTTTTGTTTGTCGGTTTTTCATCTGTCGTTAGTACTGGTTTGGGGGGGCTCCTGGAGGCACCTCTCTGGGGTGGGTGCCTCCTCTGGCCCGCTACAAAATGGCATGCATAGCCAATTGGATATGCATACCATTAAGTTGCAGCAGTAGCAGGCAGAGGCACCTCTCTTTCGGGTGCCTCTGTGACTCACTGCCTGCCTGCATACGGTGCACTTGGGCTGGGGAACATTTGATTAATGTTCTGGAGCATCATTTTAATGTTCTTTCATAGAAGGAAGTGAGGCTGATGAACCAGTTATGGTGAACCCATGGATTTGGACTATGTGAAGTGGTTTAGGGCAGTATATAAGCAGAACACTTTTTGCTTTGCTTTGCTTTTTGCTATTGCCTCCATAATTTTTTTATTTATGACAGCCAGCTAGTGTGGGGAAGGGATAGTTTTTGTACTCAGATTCCTTTTCTTCCATCCTCTTCCTTGTGTGGACTGAGGTCAAATCACACAAAAATGAAAGGAATCATCTGTGAAGGCAAATAATCCTTACACTCGCCAAAGGCACAACTTCTGAGTAGAGATGGGCACGACCAGGAAAAATTACATTTCGAGTTGTCGTGTGTCAGAGCCAGCCCATTTTGGCTCATTTCCGTTTTTCGCAAAATTTTCCAAAAATTTGTCATTTTGTTTGTTGGTTTTTCATCTGTCGTTAGTACTGGTTTTGGGGGGGGCTCCTGGAGGCAACTCTCTGGGGTGGGTGCCTCCTCTGGCCCACCATGAAGGGAAAGCGGACTCCTGGAGGCATCTCTCTGGGGTGGGTGCCTCCTCTGGCCTGCTACAAAATGGCATGCATAGCCAATTGGATATGCATACCATTAAGTTGCAGTTGCAGCAGGCAGAGGCACCTCTCTTTCGGGTGCCTCTGTGACTCACTGCCTGCAGTGCACTTGGGCTGGGGAACGAAGTGAGAGAGGACCCCTACGGGCACCCGCTGTGACTCACTGAGAAGGGAAGTGTGCTTGCTGTAGTGCAATGCAAGTACACAGATCTGGCTTGGGGTTAGGGGTTAGCGCAAGGGCTAGGCTTAGGGTTACTGGTAAGGTTAGGGTGAGTTTCTGGGGTGCACCTCTGGGTGCCTCTCTGACCCACTAAGAAGGACAGTGTACTGACGTATGGGTTAGGGTTAGGGTTCGGGTTCGGGTTCGGGCTAGGGTTAGTGGCTTTTTATGCCCGACTGGCACATCCCAGAAGTCTCGGTCAAAACCTGGCCAAGTGGCCATGCAATTGGTGGAATGGCTCCAAAAATTTGCATGGTCCACTCCCATGGCCAGCCCATCATTGCACAGGTATAAAAACATAAAAATAAAAATAAAAATAAAATAAAATCAATGGAGATGTTTTGTTGCAAGAAAAACCCACTGCTGCTACTGTAAAAATTCAGGCAGTTTTAAAATAGCTATTTTCACATGTTTCTGTGGTGCTTTGGTGTGTTTTTGGACCACGCGATTTCAAGATAAATATTGCGGTCGCCCCATTTTGGATCCCCTGCCCGCACCGCATGGCATGGCGAGTTGGCGAGACGACGAGGATGCACATCCCAGGAGAGGAGAGGGGGGAGCCCGGGAACCCCCCCCAGAAACCACCCCTCTGGTAGGTGCCCTCACTGAGGCAGGCATATTTTCGCCTGCTTTTTTGGTCGGGAATCGGGTTTTTTTATTTTAAAACTTTTTTTCTCTGCCGCGCCGCTTGGCGAGTTGCGACTCGACGAGGATGCGCACTTTGCGCAGCCCAGGAGAGGAGAGGGCGGGAGGGCGGGGACCCCCAGAAACCACCCCTCTGGTAGGTGCCCTCAGGCAGGCATATTTTCGCCTCATTTTTGACCGGGAATCGTTTTTTTTTTTTTAATTTTTAAAACTTTTTTCCTGTGCCGCTTGGCATCACACGATTGCTGCGATGCCAGGAACGACAACGACAAATCAGACCCAATTTTTCTTTAGTCGGTTCGAGTTCGAGTTCTGGTGGAGTAATTGTCGTTACCGTTTCTGTTACATAACGGAAACGAGAAACGGAAACGGAAACGAGAATTTCGCCAAGTCATGCCCATGTCTACTTCTGAGGGATAAGAGTGTTGTGCTTGAATAAGCACACAACAAGTTTGCATCAGCAATCAGAATTTTTGGAAACTTTAGTCTATCATGCTCTTTCCAACCTCTGCTGGGTGGCAAGCTGACCTACTTTCCAATGTTATCCCACAAGGTAATACAGGATGTCCTTTGTATATCTGCAACATCAACATATATTTATGCAACAGTGCTTCATAAGCAGATCTACCTCCTCTTGAAAGCACCCCATTATTAGAAAGGAAGAAATCATGGGCAAAACAACAACAACAACAACAACAACAACAACAACAACAACAACAACAACAACAACAACAACAACACAACCACCACCACCCAGCATCTACTTTGTTATCCCAAGAGTGATTTGCATATCGGGTCACGGCAACATCTCTTTCAACATTTGGGCTCCGTGCATCAATGCAGTTAATTGCTTTGAGATAAAAAAGAGGGAAAATATTGAAATGGGAAATAGGCATTCTTAAGGTCAAACTTCAGCAGTTCATCTTTGGGTGCTGTAAGGTATTTCAATATGAGAATGTATCAGTGCGGGAGCAAAGATTCGTAAAGGTCAACTTCTCACACCCAGATTTCCTAATGCTGCAAAATTTGATATCGATGTCTAGCTACAATGCCTAAAATCAAAAGTGCTATGGTCCCCAAGGGGCATGTCACACACACACACACACACACACACACACACACACACACACACACACACCACCACCACTACCACCACCACCATTGAGAATGGCTGTTCTAGATGCTGGCTTTTCTCTGTTTACACTATTCGGGGCTTTCACCCGAAATTAGAAGCTTTGGTGGCACGATAGTGATATAGGGATGTCTCCCCAACACTAGATTTTGTATAATTAAATATAAATTGGGATCTTTGGAGGGCAGCGGTAGGACATAAACATTTTAAATAAGTAATAACGTACAATACTTTTAATTTAACCAGACATTTTAAAGTGGGTTTAATTAATGCATGGTTGTTTTCCATTAATTTTTCCATGCCTGTTGAATCCTGAATAGGGCCTTCTTATTTTTTTTACTACTATTTTAATCTTAATATCATTTAGTTGATGTTGTACTTCATTTAATTTTTCTTTAGTGCTTTTGGAACATCAGAGCTGAATCTAAATATAAGCAATAAAACAAAAATGCTATCATATTTCTCCATGCCCTCCATCTCCAAATGCACCCTCCCCATCAGGGGTCCATGAGAACCATAAACCTCATCTCGACAGCATCAGCCTCTTGATCCCTTCATCTTCAGAGGTGGTTTCTTAACTTATGCCATGTGGCATTAGTCAAACGATAGAACATAGGGTATCTTCAGCCATCTCCCTGCAATAAAATGAAGCACACATATTTGATTTACCATCTTTTGCAAAGTGAAAAAGACAGCTTGAGAAGCTCAAACTAATTGAAGGATGGAGTTTGTTTATTACATCCAAAGGAAGCTTCAGTTGCTCTAATTAAATGGATGGGTAGATGGACGGGCAGATGAAAGATGGAGGGTATAGCAATCAACCACAGCCAATTAGCTTTCCATTACTTCCTGGCATATTACTTTATTAAGATATTAGAATCAGAAACAAAGTAATGCTTCAAACAAAAAATATGACTGAGGTCATCTGGTCATACCACTTTGGAGAAACAAGTACCTCTGAGCCAGAATAGAACAAACTTTAGTTTTATAGGCATATTTACGTGTGCTAAGTGGACTTTCAACACCTCTGTGGACACTGGATTACATTAATGAGCACCTGTTTAGTGTGATCCTATAGCAGGGGTGCCCAAACTTTTTGTAAGGAGGGCCAGATTAGGTGGCTGAGAATGTGTCAGGGGCCGGTTGCTCCCTGACCCTTCCACCCCATTACAAGCTCCACCCACTGACCCATAAGCCCCACCCACTGACCGCATGTGCACCCAACCTCACAATGCTCCTGGCTATGCTGGTGGTGGCGACTCGCCTGTGCGCCGCCTTGCGCGTGCGCGCCTAGCTTCACAAGGTTCCTGGTGATGCCGGTGTTGGCGGCCTGCCTGCGCGCCACCCAAATGCACGCACCCAGCCCGACAAGCTTCCCGGCGGTGCTGCTGGTGGTGGCCCATCCCCTTGCCCACCCACCCCACAAGCTTCTGCTCATTGGCCGGCTGGCCCACCCAGCCCCTCAAGCTTCCCAGTGGTGTCAGTGTTGGTGGAAGATTTTTTTTAAAAAAACATGGGGTGAAGGAGGGGGAGGGACGGGCAGGCCAGCCAGTCATGGGCCACTCAGAATGGCCTGACAGGCTGGATTTGGCCCCCGGGCCAGACTTTGGACAGGCCTGTCCTATAGGTTCCCTCTCAGAAATAGAGCACCATTGAATTCTGTGGGATGTGCATCAAGGTAAATGACAAGAAGAAGAAGAAGAAGAAGAAGAAGAAGAAGAAGAAGAAGAAGAAGAAGAAGAAGAAGAAGAAGAAGAAGAAGAAGATGATGATGATGATGATGATGATGATTGGCTGACTGTTAATATTCCTACCCCACTATTTTCCTTCAGAAGGTTACAAGGCAGCTTTCATCATTAAAAGACAGTATTTAAGCTAACAAGAGTAACTATACAAATACTAAAACAGATCAGGCAAATTTCATACTTACTGTAACAGGCAGTAAACAAAAGCAACACAAAAACACTTTCAAGGTAGTAAGGCTCAACCTTCTATTTAAAAACCTGATAGAGGCAGCAGGTCATTAAGGAAAGTAGAGACAGTAAAGATGGAACCCGACTGGCCTCTGGAGGGAGGGAGTTCCAAAGTCTGAGATGGCCCTCTCCTTTGTCCCACCAAACACACCTGTGAAGGTGGCAAGATGGAGAGAAAGGACTCTCCTGATGATCCTAACACTGCCATGACAGATCTATCATATGTAATGCAACAACGATGTTCGGGGTATTATACTTCGCCATGTAGACCATCATTTTGTTTGAAATAATCGGGAGGGACCCACCACTTCATTTTGAATCCTGATCTCTGCATTTGGAGAAGGACCTTTTTCTCAAAGCCATCCATTCCTTTAGAAAAGCAACTGCCTCCACCGTGACCCATCAGATGCAACCACATGATGGCCCAGTTTTGTCAAATACGCCAGTCAGAGTTTCTCTACGACCCCTAAACTCCGGGGAAAATGGCTCCCAGCTCCAGAGCTTAAAAATGTTTACCCACCAGCTCCGGAGTTAACAGAAAATTAAGTGCCCACTTTAGCGCGTCCCAGCACAGCTTTCAGGTACCTGCTCTTTGGAGGTGAAAATTATTTGATCTGGTGTAACGATAGTGAGTGCGGGGCTCTCCTTGCTTCTGATTGTTGTTTTTTGGCTCCCGCCCCTTTAAGAGCTACTTTTACAGAGACTAGAGGCAGAACGGAGGTGAGCGGCATGCTTTTCTTTCTCTTTTTCTCCCTCCCCTCATGCAGCCAGCAGCCAGGAAGTGCGGAGGGGGTGGGGACACAGGAAGAGCGACAAACCCCTAAGATCTCTGGCCCAAATTTAAGTGGCCAGTGGATCTTAGGGGTCATGTAAAAAGGCCCTAAGATTTCAGGTGGAACTCTTTCCTCCATCTCTCTGGAGATCTCTAGCAGTTCCTGGTGGTCCTCCTTCAAAACAATAACAAGGCCTGATTCTAACACAGCTTCTGAAGTTAGCCAAAGTCAAGTTACATGCGGGATGCTAATGAACTAGTGAGCTAAGATAAATCAGGCATTATAGAACTTTTCTACCTTTTGCTGTTTCTGCAAAAGACCTTTCCAAAGGGCATTGGTATTTTGGGTGTTTTTCTCCCCCCCTTTTCTTTTTTAGATTCTGGATTTTTTTTTCATAAAGGAAAGCTTCCTTTGATTAACAGGTAGCCGGAGAGATCTTTATTTCCCCCACAACTTATCTCTGGCCGCTCATTGGTACGAAGGATGAAGTGAATATTGATCAGGTTTATTATCACTTGTTTACAAAGCAGAACCAAAACCTCACAACCTCTCCATGATCAATGGCTGTACCCTCTGGAAGTTGCATGTCAATCTTGACCTTGAAACACATATCAGACAAGCTGGTTTCTCATCAGGCAAAAGCTGCATAATGTCAGGCACAGCATAAAGCCAATTCTGGACATATCGCTGTTTTTTGCCTAGGGTAGAAGAAACTTCATGTGCCAGGGATTTAAATCTTGGATTGGTTGGGTTGTGTGTAATAAGGGAAATGACTATGCACTAGAGATGGGCACGACTCAAAAAATGGTGTTTCGTTTGTCGTTTGTTGTTTAGGGGGTCCGTTTCGGTTCATTTTTGTTTTTTGTGAATTTTTTGCAAAAAAAAAACATTTTTGTTTCGTTACGTAACAAAATGAAAAACAAAACGAAAATGAAAAATTGCTGTTTCGTTAGCATTCATTACAGTTCAATGTATTTGCCGCAACGAAAACGAAACACACGAGAAAATTTCTGTTGTTTCGGTTCATTTTGTTTCATTTTGGAGACAAAATTCGTTTTTCGTTTCGTTACATAATGAAATGAAAACACGAAAACAAAAACAAAAAATTGCTCGTTTCATGCCCATCTCTACTATGCACATATATATTTATTTTGGAATAACTGTGCAACTATTCTTGCAAGATTTGCTTGAGACTCAGATGCATTTTGAACATTTTTAGGACTAAAGGTGGTCACAAACCAAATTACAAACAGAAAAATACAACCCACAAACCAAGTTGGTTCATGGTTCAGTTCAGGCCCACAACTAGGATCTATGTAACCCAGGGCAATGAACAGGACAGTACGAAACACACTGTTTTATAATGTCGTGCCCTGCCCCACCCCTAGTCTATTGCCCTAGACACATGCCCCACATGCCCCACCTCACCCAGCTGTGTCCCAAATTCAATTCATGGTTCAGTTCATTCATCCATTGTGCTGAAACAAATTGACAACCCTTTTCCCATCCAGTGCTTTGTGTCAGGAAAACAAGTGGCTCTGTCCCCTTTCTGCTACCCCTCATTGCCTCCCTACCTGGTCCTTCTCCACCACTGCCATCTTCAGAGACAATGACCCATCTTCCCTATTGGCTGTTGTGTAAGGAAATATTATAATGAACAACTCATTGCATGAACTCGTAGAATTAACATCAGTGCTGTTGGCTTTGTCAGCGGAAGCAACCAGATTGTCTTAATTCTCTCTCTCTGTGTGTGTGTGTGTGTACTTAGCTTCACAGTGGCTACATGCCTGCTGTTCAGAGTCATTTTGTAAATTACGGAAGAGTTAGCAGAACAAAACAGCAACATGCTTTGCACAAGGGCTGCTGGTAGTCCTGGGTTCACATTACAGTTCTCAGAATCACCAGTCATCCCAGCTGGGTGTTTTAATTTGGGGCTGGAGGTGAGATACATTGTAAGTTGTCGGAATATGTGGGGTGACCTGCCCATGCCAAAGTCGCACATCTCAACCAACGTGCCAGCAGCCATGAGAATTTGTCCCATCAAAAGTTGTCATGGGGATCAATAAAGCCGTTGTTGGAGGGGAGTGGTGCACAATGTTCGGCTCCATGACGCGACTGCGCCAAGCGGAAGCCACTTTGCCTCCCCCCAGCCAGAAGCCATGCAGCACCTACCTCTCGTGAGAGGTAGAAGAGGAAGAGCCCTTCTAAGGGCTTGGAGGGGTTTTCCCGGCCTCTCTTTTGCGGCGGATTTCCCCACCCACCCGCCATTTATGGCAGTATTATGAGTTCAGCTGGTCGCCTCGGGGCCAGATAGGAATTTTTGACCCAGGGGCAAGATTGGCTGGTAGCCCCTGGGGATTTTTCGCCTATCCCATACTACTGCAGCATGGTGGGATTTCACAGCAGAAGTTGGAATTGGCCACACAGGGCTGGTAGTGTGGACCACAGAGGGGCAGTGGGTGAGTCTGGTCTCAATTTCCCTATGGGATCGTCCAGCCTCACGGCATTCCAGACCCGAGGTCACAATGTCGGGGGAATGGATGTACCTGGAGGGCCCAGCGGGCGGGCAGGCACAAGTAGCCAGCCTGAGTTGTCCGGCTGGGGAAAGGGGACCAGCTGGCTGGGGCTGCCCTGTTCTCTGACAGGGCGACCTCGGGGCTATTGACTCGCCCAATACACTGTCGGTGGGAGGGGGTCCGGGGAGACCCCAAAGTAACAACTTGCAACCCGCACTACAGCAGGCCCAATGGTTGAAGTTCTGTTTAAAGTTGAAGTTATTAATAAAGTGTGGCCCAGAGTGGTACCCAAAACACCTGTCTTGCGTGGTTATTCCAGCGTGGGGGGGCAATGGCTTTATTGATCCCCATGATAAGTTTTGATGGGACAAATTGTGCTCCCCACCCCTCCAATAATGGATCATTATTAGCCTTCCACATTTTATCATGCCAGCATGGTGTTGTGTGGAAAAGATGTATGCATCTTCCATATTTGCCCCCCTCTTGTTCCATTTTTGGTTCTTTGCATTCAAGCTCCCAAGTTACTTGAGTTCCATAGTTCCAAATAATATTTCTCTGTGTATCTCACCAAATTCTGAAGGCACCACTCAAAACAGAAATGCAATTAGCAGTTTGCCTTATTTTATAAAACAGTAGGCACTGAGGGATTGATTATTTATTTATTTATTTATTTATTTATTTATTTATTTATTTATTTATTTATTTATTTATTTATATGCTGCCCACTACCAAAGGTCTATTCATATCTTTTGTCTCCATTGTTTGCAATGCTGAGTGTCAACTATTATTCCTGCATGGGAGTACAGCAGTGATCCTGTACTAGTAGAGCAAATTAGCATTCTACAACAATTCAACAAGGGACACAATTGCCCCTCCCCCCCAAAAAAATTATAGCATTGAAACTGAACTTCAGATCAGTATCAGATTTGGTACAGTAGCAGACATTTTGCTCCTAATATATACTCAATTAGCAAAGTGTTTTTGATTTATGATTTTTAAAAAAAAAAAATAAAACACCCCCAAAATTGTTTATAAACAGGCAATCCTAAATGTTCCTAGACTTAAAATAACTTATATAAATTGGAAAGACCAATCTTGCTTATCTTGAAAGGGACTAGGTGCCCACTCACATTTTTTATTTTATAAGCCTCCATGCTGTAGTGGCTGAAACAGTGACCCTCAAAAATGGCCTTTCAAAAGGGAAAAACACCCACTTTGTTAGAAGATGGAGCATGCATGGTATAGGTTATCTAGCAGGGGCTTTGCAAAATAAAAAAGGTATACATTCATAGGCAGGTGAAGGAAGATATTTATAGAGAAACGGACCAGAAACAGATTTAAAAGATGGAGGAAGATGTGACAATCTTGACTTGTGACAATCTTTTTCAAGGTTTTCCATTTAGAGAGTACTCAAAAATAGTTTCCCCTTTCCTTCTTCTGGGGGTGCCTTGAGCTGTGTAACTTGACCAAGGCTACACAGGCTGGCAGTCCCCGCAGGAGGCACACTGAGGGATCAAATTCTGAACTTCTAGCTCTGCAGCCAGAGACCTAAAACCACAGAGTGAGTTTGACGCCATTTGAGGGCACATTATAATTCTCAGTGGGGCAAGGAAATGCAGAACATACCAACTCTAACCCAGACCCAGCACTAACTCTAGTCCTTCATCTCACCTTCAACAATACAGTGGAATTTCCATAGGTTCAGAAAATAGTACAAAGGCCAATGCAAGGGTGTGGGCGTGTTTGTTTGTGTAAAAAATATAGATAGACAAAAATTTTGTCAGGCTGCCAAATTTTGTCAGATAGCAAAATGAGACCTCTGGAGATTCATCCCACCATGTCATGCTATTAGTAGGAAGGGGGAAATGCCATGGAAATCAGCCCTTCTGCTCTTGTCACAAAAAGTTCTGATAAAGTGAAATTTGTACAAGAGATAATTTGAAAGATCACTGCCAAATAAACAGTACTAAGAGCTGTTATTTGCAGATCCTTGCCTATGAATTTCAGAGAACAGCTCTGAAGATAATCTGTAGTTTTTCCCCCTCTCCTTGATGCACACAGCTTCTCTTTTTTAAAATAAATATTCACTTTATGTAATACGATCTACACATGCACAGGCATTTCCATAAATATTGAACTTGGAGAATTACCAGAGGAATACAGCTAGGTTCTGCAACAATAGCTGGGTGCCTAAACGAAAACTGACAACTGCACAACTAGCACACACAGCAGAATTACCTATTGGCATCAGTCAAGTCCTAAGCAGCTCTAGATACACAAATACTTTGTATACAGATAGAGGGAAAGAAATTAACTTCTTGGCCCTCTCTGTGTGTGCTTGCAGGCTGGGTGTCAAAGGAGCCAAAGGGTGTACAAACTGAAAATCATCATCATCATCATCATCATCATCATCATCATCATCATCATCATCATCATAGAACTAAAGAGCTGGAAGGACACTGTGGATTTCCTAGTCCAACTCCTGTGAAGGAGAAACAGTGAGGAACAGAACTCTCAACCTCACATGAAAGAACTGTGGCAAACTAGAAGGAACATAGTGGAACAGGAAAAGAGAGCAAAAGAGAGCAACTAAAATGATTACTGGGTTGGGGCACCTCCCTTATGAGGAAAGACTAAAACATTTGGGGCTCTTTAGTCTGGAAAAAAGGTGCCTGAGTGGGGATATGATTGAAATGTACACAATAATGCAGGGCATTAGTAAAGTGGATAGAGGGAAGCTCTTCTCCCTCTCACAAAATGCCAGAACTAGGTAGGGGACATCCACTCAAAATGAGGGCTGGGACAATAAGAACAGACAAAAGAAAATATTTTTTCACCCAGCGCGTCTGTGGAACTCCCTGCCAAAGGATGTGGTGATAGCATCTGGCTTGGATGCTTTTAAAAGGGGATTAGACAGATTCCTGGAGGTAAAGTCCATCACAGGTTGCAAACCATGATGGGGATGTGCAATCACCAGGATTAAAACCAGGATGCTTCAAATGCCAGATGCAGGGAAGTGGTATCAGGAGACAGATATCTAGTCTCGTGTGCTCCCAAGGGATTTGGCAGGGTCACTGTGAGATACAGAAAGCTGGACTAGTGGGCCTTTGGCCTGATCCAGCATGGCTCTTCTTATGTTCTTATGAAAGAAGGAAAAATTAGGGTGATGGAAGGGTATTTTCTCCTCCTCAGCTGACAAAGAGGGAAACTCTATTGGGGAGATAAAAACAAGAGTTAGATTTATTATTCATCCAAAAAGATGAAAAAATAAGATATTTTTTAAAATAGCAACATGATCAATTACTGCTACGCCCTCTACGTGGGGTTGCCCTTGACCCTTGTCCAGAGGCTACAACCAGTGCAGAATGTGGCAGCCAGACTGGTGGTGGGTGCTCATAGATTCGATTACATCACCCCAGTTCTGGCTCACCTGCATTGGCTGCCCGTTGCCCTCTGGATAAGGCTCAAGGTCCTGGTTTTGGTTTTCAAAGCCCTCCATGGCTTGGGACCAGAATACCTGTCGGAGCGTATCTCCCAGAGGTCAACTGAGGCCAGTCCCACTAGAATGTCGCAGGTGCGCTCACTTAGGATGGCCACACCCAGGGAGGCGTGGAAGTCACTCACGCGCAACCGTGCCTTCACTGTGGTGGGCCCCAGGTTGTAGAATCACAAGTGAGCTGTGCCTTGCACAGTCCCTGCCTGCCTTCAAAAAAGCTCTGAAAACCTTGCTTTTCAGGGAGGCATATGGCTTGCTTTGCTTTTATACTGGCTCCTTCCAGTATGAGGGACATGGGGTATGGCATCTGGACCCTCACTGCTGGAGAACCTGGTTGTCTCATGTGTTCTCTTGGGAAGGTGCTCCTGGTTTCTGTAGTGGTGACACCAGGCCCAGTGCTGGTCCTTCACCCAGCCTCATCTCAGTGTATGCAGGCAGCCTTCTCTGGGGACAGGAGAAACTCTGCCCAATTGCCAGTGTCACATTGATGGACTACCTCCCAGGCATCTTTGGAGGGTGCTTTACCCCTTCTGCCTCACACACTTCCCAGTTCACCACATCCACCCCAAAATCCTACTCTTTGGTGACTGGTTCCTCCTTAAGTAGGAGTCCACCCATGCCTGTGCCTGCTTCCCCAATGGTGCTTCCCACCATCTTACCATCACTGCCTCAAACCACCAGTGAAGTAATAGTCAGGGAGGTGGGCAACCAATTTGCCAAGGTGGGGGCCCCCAGGCTGGCCCCACTGCCCCTAACTCCTATCTGAGGAATTTAGAGGTAGAACATGTGTTTCTGCTTTGCCGTGCAAACAGACATCTCTAGCTATACTAGAACAAAGGGGTTAATATGATTCATCAGCCTAGATCGCCATTGCCTGAAACCAGTAGGAATAAATTGTGTTTTAATTAAAGAATTTCATTGCCTTGTGAATGCATTTGAAATGTAAACCACTGATTAAAACTGGGGGCGGGAGAGGAGGAAAGGGACTTTGCCTCAGCAAAGAATTTTATAGCTGAGGGCACATTTACCAAACACTAGCCACGTACCATATTAGTTCGCTATTACTCTAACAGGTAGCTGGCATGTTAAACGCAAGCAGTGCCTTAACGCCATCTTAATTATCATTATTAAAATGATGCACCAGGTGTGCTTAGAATTTTGTGAACAATATTAGGATGGCTGTATTTCTGTATTTGACAGACTGTAGCAAGCACACCGGGCTGTCTAAAGGAGAGGTCACTGCAGCATCAAGATGCTGTTTCATGCTTATATTCGTTGCAGAGATAGCTGCCTTATTTTCCCCACCCCGGAGAATTTAATGTATCTTTCACAATCCAGGCACTTCATTTAGTTATATCCAGTGGCCTTGCAGTGCTGAAATGGAATTTAAACTGGGACATAATTTCAGGTTAAGAGGCAAAGAGCTGGTCAAGGTTGGGGCAATTACAACAGGTTTTTAAAAGACTAATTTTGGGTACCATCCAGCCTCCACAGGGTTTGACCAATCATAGTTTCCCTTTAGAGAAATGCATGAACCTCAGGTTGGAGGATCATGCCGGTTTTATATCTGTGGCACCTGTGGTGCTGCATGTCCTCCTTCCCCACCTCCCCAGGCTGTGAACCACTCTCCAGGAGGAGAGAAGCATGCCCTGGCTGGTGAGTGGCGGATCCAGCTAGATAGACAAGGAAAGAGCTGCACCTCCTGATTGTTTCGGCTGCATGTATGATCTGGCACAAACCTCCAAACTAAGGTTCATGCCCATCTCTATTTCAGTTTCATTTCTCAGATGCCTGTACTGCAGGTAAAACTGTGCTCACGACCTGGGGTTCAATCCCAGTTAGCAGGTTCATGGATGACTCAGCCTTCCATCCTTCCAAGTTTGGTAAAATGAGTAACCAGCTTGCTGGTGTGGGGGGGGGCAATGCGTAGCCTGCACACTGTAAATAAAATTGTAAACCACACAGAGACTACTTGAAGTGGTATGGAGTGTTATATAAGCAGAACACTTTCCTTTGATTATCTAGATGTGCTATTGTTCAGATGAAAGAATGAAGGCATCGTAAAACTGCTCATTTATTAATGTTCTGGGGCACCATTTTAATGCTCTTTCATAGAAGGAAGTAAGGCTGATGAACCAGTTATGGTGAACACATGGATTTGGACTGTGTCCCAAAATATATATAATCATAGAATCATAGAGTTGGAAGAGACCGCAAGGGCCATCTAGTCCAACCCCCTGCCATGCAGGAACCCCATCACAGTATTTCCGACAGATGCCATCCAGCCTCTGTTTAAAAACCTCCAAAGAAGGAGACTCCACCACCCTTCGTGGAAACATATTCCACTGCTGAACACCTCTAACCATCATGAAGTTATTTCGAACTTCATGATCTCTTATCCTGTCGTTTCAAACCATTGCTCTGAGTCCTATTCTCTGAAGCCATGGGAAACAAGCCAGCCCCCTCTTCAATATGACATCCTTTCAAATATATAAAGATAGCTATCATATTCCCCCCTCAGTCTTCTTTTTGAAAGGCTAAACATTCCCAGTTCCCTAAGCTGTTCCTCGTATGACATTTCTTCCAGACCTTCAACCATCCTGGTCATCCTCCTCTGCACCTGCTCGACATACATATTTCCAATGATAAAAGAAGACGTTTTCAGATAGTAAAGCAAAAATGTGCTGCTCATATCCCTCCCCATATCACATAAAGCACTCTTCCCTCCCTCCCACCCACTTTCAAAGACTCACCAACCTCAGAAAGGTGGATGGCTGAGTCAAACCAGAGCTGGCCACCTGACTACCTGAGCCTGCCAGGATCAAATGCCAATCATGAGCAGAGTCTTGACTGCAGTGCTGGAGTTTAGCCACTACACCATGAGGCATAAGGTGGCATGACAATGAAACATGAGCAAAATACTGATGGGCATCTGACAAAGGAAACAAAGATCAAAATGATTGGTGTTTCTTTTTTTTTTTTAAATATCCCTATCTTAGAAGTGCAGAGTTGGAAGGGTCAACCCTATGGATCACCGAGCCCAGTCCCTTCCACGGAAGTACGGTGGGGTGTCAAGCAGCCAGACCAAGACTGCTACTGCACTTCCGCGAGCAGCCGCTTCTTGTTTTGGATCACCTTTTCTCCTCCTCTGGTCACATGCTTGTTATAGCAGTTCTACTGTTCGCACTTCAGTGGGTAAAGATGTGCACGAAATAAACTTTTGGTTCATTTTGTTTTTCGTTATTCATTTCGTTATGTAACAAAACAAATAATGAACTGCCCCTCTAAGAGAAACGAAACAAAACAAAACAGAAATTTCCATTTTGTTTTGTTTTGGTTTGTTTGCCGGTGATGTCTCCTACCTTTTTTTTAAAAGGATCACTGACCTGGCCCCAGGGGTTTCATGGTCAGCGCTTGGGGGGGGGGACTGCCACAGGGGACAGGATTGGCCACTACTGCTGCTGCCGCCACTGCCTTGTAAAGACCTGAACAGGTTTGGATTGGTTTGGGTTTGTACAATTTTTTTAAGAAATTCATATGAACCGAACCAAAGGTGGGCCCGAAACAGATGGACCTGAACCATGGGTTTTCTGTTTCATGCCCACCTCTAATGCCAATGCATTTATCTTCAATGAAGAAAATGAAATGAAGTGACAACAAGCTGAATGAATTTTGCATAATGAAGTTGGTAAACATCCTGGCATGGTGGCATGATTCTGTTTTCTGTGTTTTCTGAAAGCGAAAAGGCTAAGAATAGGGGGCAAGGGAGGGGGGAAGTGACTTAGTATATCCACAAATTCAACCAAATCGCTTAAAAGGGAGACGCAGGAAGCGATGTAACAAAACACCACCCCCAGTGGCCATCGCAAGAAAAAGTGCCACGGTGGCCAAAAATGGGCATGGCCAAGGGGGTTCTTCAGATAAATCATTTTGAAAACCGAACAGTGATTTTTAAGGTGCCTTGTTTTTAAGGAAAGGCGTTTTAAATCAGAAGTGCGGTAGTGGCCCAAATGACCTGCCAATTGTTTTTCAAATAATTCCATGTTGATCTCACAGAATTTCCAGTTAATCTCCCTCTCTTGACTAAAAGTGCAGCACATGGCAATTCCTCACTTTTCACTGACATTTGAATATAAATATAACCCAAATAGAGAGCTTAAAGAAGTTAAGCTTCCAGTTTCTCCTAAGATGTTTAGAAAGTAGCTGTGTTTGGCTAGGAACTGTAGTGCAAATTCTTTGCTTTTCCTGGAGTGATGCACCCTGTGTAGCACAGACAACCCACACTAGGAAATCTCCTGCATACTGACAAGCCTAATGGGATCACACTGGAAATCTTCTCTCTGTCCTCTCCAAGAACCAATGCAAAATCCAGTCAAAGGGCACCAGATACTGCTTGTTATATATCTGGAGGGAAAGGTCTTTGCCTCCACCTCTGGTATGCAAGCCAGCTGTAAGCCACCTCCCCAGATAACAGGCTATATCAATGTGCTGCCTTTATATAGGTTGTAATCACACTAAGTGACTCTGCCCAATGTAATAAAGAGGCAGAGGGCTCATTTACACCGGCTCGTCTTTATTGAGGAATCTAAAAAGGACCACACTTTGTGTCTGTTCATCTTCCTAATATGTATTCTGAGCAATGAAACAGAAATGGCACCTGAAATAAATAAAGGGACCTGCGGAAGAACATTTACTCTTATTATTCAAAGCCTGCATTTGAAGAATTGAGAATGTTTTGGGTATTTCTCTAAAGCTGATTTCATTTCTCCTCCCCCCCCTCCTCCTCTCTCTCTGATGATTACTTCACGTCCATTTTCATCCCGGGAGGAAGTTCATTGCATGTTGATGTCGGTCGCGGTCACATGGTCTTCTTCCACTTCTGTCCCTGTTCCCGTGTACACCCGGGCATGATGGATGATACCAGCATGACTGTTACCTCATGTCTTCGTTCCATGATGAGATGTGAAATTCCATGGGTTTGTTCTCTTTTTTTTCAGCCCGGCCTCCTGTTTTTTGATGTTTTAATTCTCCAAAGCCTTGCCTTCAATGCGTTACAGAGCTAAGTTTGAGGCATTTGTCTTTTAATCTCTCTGCACTGCATTGCTGACTCCATAGGGACTGTACTGGCGAATAGAGATGGGCACGAATAAAAAAATGGTGTTTCGTTTGTCGTTTGTCGTTTAGGGGGTCCATTTCGGTTCGTTTTCATTTTTTGCAAATTTTTGCAAACAATTTGTTTTCATTTTCGTTCATTTCATTACCATTTTGTTACCATTAATTTCAATTTTTTGTGATTTTTTTAGCATTTAAAGCAGATCACTTGTATTGCCATAACAAAAATGAAACACACGACAAAATTTCCAGTGTTTCTGTTCATTTCGTTTCATTTTAGAGACAAAATTTGTTTGTCACTTTGTTGCGTAATGAAATGAAAAAATGAACATGGAAACGAAAACTTATTCATTTTGTGCCCATCTCTACTGGCGAATGGCACTTTGCACTTCTGCCACTAGATGGAGAATGGCACGTTGCGTGACGGGCCTTACCTTACGGGCACTTGTCTCGGAACGAGAAGCGTGAGGAGCAGATTCCCGAGGCCAGCAAGGGGAATCTCTCATCCCATTTAAATCGCAGTTCAGGGGGCATGGTCGGGATGAACTCCCCTCATCCCGCAATGGATGTGCGGTTAGATTACTTCGTATTGGTCCCAAGTGGGACTGCAAACAGTGATGAGATGGATGTGAAGTACAGCCTCTTTCACTTCCACCTGGAGAGAAAAGGAAGTTAACCCCAGCAAGAATGGGGCCTTGGCATGAATGAAATTGTTTACAAATAGAAAAACAGGTGATAGTTTCCCACATTTAGGAAAGAGTGGACCCATGGGTCTTATTTGTGTTTGCTTCTGGTTCTGCAGCCTTTAAAGCCCTCAAAAGCCCTATATGACTGTTCAATCAATCAATCAATCAATCAATCAATCAATCAATCAATCAATCAATCAATGCAATGCAATGCAATGAATGACTAAATAAGGCACATGATGTTCAAGGTACTCTTCAGGAAGCATGATTTACCCTTAAAAATTAGCCCAAGGTGCCTTGCTTTAATTGAAAAAAAAAAAGAGTTTGTTAATAGAGATGGGCAAGAATTGTGTGTGTGTGTGTGTGTGTGTGTGTGTGTGTGTGTGTGTGTGTGTGTGTGTGTGTGTGTTGTGATGTTACAGTTGTGACCAATTCTTCGTGACCCCATATCCATGGAGTTATCTTGGCAGGAATACTGGAGTGGTTTGCCTACTCCAGGCACCTGCAGCACCTGGTATTCCCTGGTGGTCACCCATCCAAGTACTAACCAGGGCGGATCCTGCTTAGCTTCTGAAATCAGGTGAAATCGGATGTGCTTAGGGCACATTCCATTCTGCCAGTTTGGCATGCTTTGGAAGTTCCAGTGCACAGCTTCTTCCTTGGGTGCACCAGCTTCCTTGCCCTGCCTCCTCCAGTGGGTGACCATTTAGAGGCAGTGGCATGACTTCTGAGACTTGCCTCCTATGGACACTGCTCTGATCACTCTTCAGAAGAAGCTCTGCAGCCGAACAGTCAAACTGAGCTGAACCATTAAAAAAATAGCAGTTAATGCCCATCTCAATTTGTAAAGCCGACAAAGGACAGCAAGGAGGTGAAAGGGAGGGCTTGCAGGTATAGGGTATTTTCTGCAGCTGCCCCCAGGCTATGGAATGCCCTCCCAAGTGAGACCCTCCTGGTGCCAACATTGATAACATTTCAGCACCAGGTAAAAACCTTCCTGTTCCAGAAGTTTTTTAATTGATACAATATAGACTGTGGGTCCTCTGATGGCAATTTTAGTGTTGTGTTTTAATGTATTGTATTTATTGTATTTATATGTTTTTATTGTTTTAATTTTATTGTAATTTTGATGTTTTAATTGTTTATATTGATTGTGAGCGGCCCAGAGACCTTTGGGTAGTGGGCAGCATACAAGCTATATAAATGAATAAAATAAAATAAATAAATAAATAAATAAAATAAGATTTCACTAAGAACAACCAAAGGAGGAACTTCACTTATCATCTTAAATACTGCTTTATTGAAAGTTTATATGCTGCCTTTGGGTGAGTTACAAGATTGTAAAATCTCAGAAGGTTAAAAAAAAGGATGAATGCCAATTTTATGAAAAGTGAAAGAGCTCATGTAGTGGTAACAGTAAATTCAGTGGAAGGAAATAAAAGTGAGCAGATAAAAGCTAGTGAGTTGATAACCAAGCCTTTGCAAGGTAGTAGACAAGTCTCACCACAGTGAGGAAAACCTTCTTTCTGGTCAAGTCCAGCCAAATTCAGGAAATGTGTATGGAGAGAACGGGCTTGAAAAATGACCCGCTCCTCTGGGTCAGAACTGATGAAAAGAACAAGCACACAATAAAACCCTGATAAAAATGAGATGAAAACAAGACTGTAGCTGTCACACAAAGAACCAATGCAAATCTAGTTGAAATCAAGAGAAAAGCCTTTAGATCTGTGGTGTGCAATTGTGCTTTGCAGCTTCTGCAGTGCCCCAGGGCATCAACAAAGCTGGCTAGCAGTGTGGCGGCAGGGGGACGGGGTGTATCTTCCTTGTTTCTTTGCTGAGCCTGTACTGCTGCTACCACTCCAGATCTGGCTCTGTTGCATTTTTTTTTACCTCCTGCTCCACCCTGCACCCCTCACTGCTCCTCCTGCTCCACTAACGACAAACCCACAACCCTCCCCCCGAATCCCAGAAAAATGAACTAGTTCACGATTCCTTTTTCCAGTTTGTGCTGGATTGGAGCGGAAACCTAATGCCCTGACCCCTTCTGCATCTGCCGTGCCACTTCACACGGTCCCTGTTGCCTCCCAGCTTTGTCTTGCTGCTACCTCCTCCGCTGCTGCCATTTTCAGCGACAGCAGCCTGGCTTCCCTTCTGGGCCAGGCCCACTGTCTTCGCACATGCACATACCTACCAGCCTGCAAATCTGGCTCCCAGAAGGGATGCCCACCCACTGTCTCTGGAGATGACAGCAGCAGGGGAGGCAAACAAGGGAGTGGCAGGACCAGGTAGAGAGGCAACTGAAGGGGGCAGCAGGAAAGAGGCAGGGGGCAGCTGGAAGGGGCAGGAGGCATCTGTTTTGCCAAAGCAAAATAAAATGCCAAGCAGAAAAAAGTCCAGCCCTCCATTTTGTAAACCGACTTGCATGAATGATCACGAAACAGACCAGCTCATGGGATTTCCAGCCTGTAGTTCAGTTTGTGCCCACCTCTAATCGGGATACAGTCTACAAAAGAAGAGCTGCTTCAAAGAGGCTTGAAAAGAGCCCCCCCCTTGAGTTTACTAATATTAAACTGAGAAACAAATGAACATAGTAGGAAGGACTTAAAATGGTTACCTTTGTGGCCCACAATTCCCAGGATGCCTCAGTCATCCTGGTTTCTCAAAAGGTAGTGTTTCTAAAGTTCTTCGAATCCTCAACATGCTGTAGGATAAATTTGAATGTTTTGTCATTGTTGAGCAATTTAATTGTTGTAATGTTATGTTATGTTACATTGTTTGGGGGGGGTGAGGAACCCACATGTCCCTCATTATTTCATCTGCAGTCAGAAGACTGAAAAAACAAAATTGTTCTGCTTATATACCGCCCCATTCCACTTCCAGCAGTCTCTGGACAGTTTACAGTTTCATTACAGTATACAGACTCCAAGCAAGCTGGGTACTCATTTTACTGACCTCAGAAGGATGGAAGGCTGAGTCCACCATGAGCCGGCTACCAGGGATTGAACCCCAAGTCGTGAGCACAGTTTTAGTTGCAGTACAGGGGACTCCCTGAGAACGGTTGTGCAAGCGTTGGTAAACTTGAGAATAGATTACTGCAACACTCTCTACATGGAGTTGCCCTTGACTCTCCTTCGGTGGCTGCAGCGGGTGCAAAATGTGGCAGCCAGACTGGTGGCAGGTGTGCATCGATATGACCACATCACCCCAGTTCTGGCTCGTCTGCATTGGCTACCTGTTGCGTCCCGAATTAGATTCAAGGTCTTGGCTTTAATTTATAAAACCCTCCATGGCCTGGGACCTGATTACCTAGCAGAGCGGATCCCCCAGCAGTCAACTTCAGCCCAACCAACTAGGATGTCACGGGTGCACTCGCTGCAGGTGGCCACGCCCAGGTATGCTCGAAAAATGTCTACTCGTAACTGAGCCTTCTCTGTGGCTGGCCCCACCTTATGAAGCCACCTCCCTAGCGAAGTGCGCCTTGCACAGTCCCTGCCAGCCTTCAGGAAAGCTTTAAAGACCTTGCTTTTCCTGGAGGTGTTTGGTGACTCTTAATTACATATATTTTTGGGTCCACCATCTGCCCCCATGCTTTTTTCTTTTGCCTCTATGTCTTTTAAATTTATTTTATTATCTGGCTATTTGTTGTACTGAATTGTTTGTTGTTTCATTTTGCTGTGAACCGCCCGGAGTTCCTTCGGAAAGACGGCATGGTATATAAGTCTTAAAATAAATAAAATAAAATAAAATAAATTTAACCACTGTGCCATGAGCTGAAATAGACATGCATATCTACCAATTTCTTAAATATCATCCATTTTCCCCAGAGGATCTGAGAAACTAGCTTCTTGTTTGGGAATGACTTTCCTTCCTGTACTTTGGCCTGCAAGATTTTATTCTCCGTTTCATGTTACCATCGCAAAACTGGCCCAATCTTCTTACATCCTTATGTTCTAGGGCTACCAGCTTCCATGCCCTTTAGGCTTACAGTAGCTAACTGACAAGAACATATTCTGTTGTTTACAAAGAACTGAACTGAATCTGGCACGGAAGGCTCCAAACTGGTGCCTGCAAGGGCTGCCAGAGTTCAAACATTTGCTTCTCAGGAAATGGAACAAGCCATTGAAATGCAATGGCTTTTTCTGCCTGTGCCCAGTATTGTCTCTGTTTTAAGCCGAGGTTCAATCCAGATATTTATATTCCAAAAGTATTGGCGTGGGGGGAGAGAAATACTTGATGGAGTTTACACCAGCTGTGTAGACAGTGAGCTTGCTGAATACTCTCAGCCATTCCTATGAGAACACAGAGGAAGCAACAAGGGAATACAGACAAATATGAACCTGTGTTCTAATGATTTTTCTGACTGGCAGCTGTTCCCCTAGGTTTGAGGCAGGATTTTTTAAATAACACTACCTGAAAAAACCTGGTATCTTCTGGAAGAGCCTTGTGACACAGCACAGTCACCAAAACTACCTGGGTTCAGTCCCAGGTAGCCAGCTCAAGGTTCACTCAGCCTTCCATCCTTCTGAGATTGGTAAGTGGAGTACCCAATGAATTGAATTTTTGCAAAATCAGTCTTTCTGTTCATTCAGTATCATTTGTCATGAAATTTATTTCTCTTTCTGAGAATCCAGGGAAGCATTAAAGCAAAGCAAAGCAAAGTGGTCTGCTTATTTACCACCCCATACCACTCCAAGTAGTCTCTGGGCGGTTTACAGTTTTAATTACAGTATTCAGGCTACACATTGCCCCCCCAAGCAACCTGGGTACTCATTTTACTGACCTCGGAAGGATGGAAGGCTGAGTCAACCATGAGCCTGCTACCTGGGATTGAATCCCAGGTCGTGAGCACAGTTTTACTTGCAGTACAGGTATTTAACCACTGCGCCACAAAATTGTTGAGATTTTTCTGGCACTCCGAGCCTTGGCAGCCCAATCTGATATATACAGGTGAGAAAGTCAGATACGTAGCATTATGTCATCCTATTCTATACCCTTTCCTAAAATTCCTTTCAGAATTCTTATTAGCACTATTGCAACTAATTCTGAAACCAATACTTTAGGTAGAGAGGAGGTTCAACAGGATGTCAGATGTGGTTCATTTTTTAATGCCTTCTGCTCTGCCCTTTCATTCTACAGTCTGTAAGAAAACACATCTATATGGCAAGCCTATGCATCCTTAGTTTATTACATTTCTGATGGCATAACAAAGGTCAGTGGTTGTGTTTCAGATAAACTTTGATATTTTGAAGTTTTATAACTCAATCAAATTATGTCTGGTGGACAACTGTGTAGCAATCCATCAGTCTAGGCCGTTATGAGCAATTATACAGTTGGAAGGAATCTTGAGCATGAACCTGTGGAGAACTTCCAGACTAAGACAGGAAACATTAGACTTTAAAATATGTTTGTGCTTTCCGGCTGTTCAGTATGTGAAATTTCACTAAAGATAGGAACTAAAACAAGCAGAATGGAACAGCAACCAGGAAATCCTCTGGATCAAACTAGAGATGGGCACTAAATGGAAACATAGAATTTCATTCTGTTTCTACTAGTGATTCATTTAATTTTGTTTTTAAACGAATTTTTGTAAAAAAATTGTAATGAAATGAAACAATAATTAAATAATTTGTTACTCTCTTAAATGGCTCCCCTGGGTACTAGAGGCATCAAATTTGGTGGATAGCTTTTTACAAGGGAGCCATTTTACAGAGTAATGAGGCATTTCATTATCAAAGGGGAAAAGATGTATTTCATTTTGTTTTGTAACGAAACGCTGGTTACTATTTCATTTCGTGCTGTAACATTTCAAAAGCTTACAAAATGACAAAACATTGTGTCTTTTTTTGTAAGGTGCCCGTCTCTTGATCACACCTAAGACCTGCCTTCTTCAGCACTTTGTCCACCCATTGCCCAAGTTTTGTCCATATAGAGTCTGAGGTAGAGTTTTCATTTGTTGGCAAAGTTTCTGGTTAAATTCCTTATGGAATCATGTTTTTAGTTAATGTGCTACTTTTCTTTCTTTTTCTTTTAGGTATCCTACTTTCAGTATTTTAAGTAAGACTTTTTTAAAAAAACCTACTAATGCTTCAATTACTTTAACTCAGTTTCAATATTTGCAGCTAACAATCTTTTAATTGTTTTAAAATATCTATATTGTAAAGTAGAGACGGGCACAAAATGAACTTTTTTTCATTTTTGTTATTCATTATTCGTTCTGTTATGTAACGAAATGACTAACGAAAATTGTGATAAAAATGGAACGAAACGAACAGAACCACAAAAATTGGGTTTGTTACGTTTCATTTTTGTTAATGGCGACGCGCAATGAAACGAGCTGTTTTAAATGTTAAAAAACGCCCTGGACATCCATAAAAACATGGCAATAATTATTTATACTGTCTGATAATACCTACCAGGGGGGTTGGGGTCCTTAAAATGTGCATTTATGGCTTTTCTCAGATCGCTGTATTTTTTTCCTTTAAGGGGAGTTAGGGGACATCGACCCAAAATGGCTCCCAGATGTCTAATATTGATTTCCTGGGTATTAAAATGCCCTGGACATCTGTAAAAATGCAGCAATAATTGTTTGAAATTATTACCTACCAGGGGGTTGGGGTCCTTAAAACGTTTGTTTTTGTCTTCTCCCATCGCGATGTATTTTTCTTTTCCCTTTAAGGATGACAAAATGGATGTCGCCAGCCACAAAATGGAGGCAAGCCATGTGATGGGATCATGTTCAAACAATAGCATGCCCAGGTTGCAGACTGGGCAGGTCTGGCAGCCACAGAGGGCATAAAAAGCTCTGGCAGCCCCCGTCCTCCTTGCAGTCTTTGGTGGGAGTTAGGGTGGGATTGCTGTCTCTGTGACTCTAGCTTCAGTCCTGCAGCCTCCCTGTGTGCGTGCGTGTATACCTCTTGGTGAGTACCCTTCAATGCCCCGCAGTGCACTCACTCTGCAGCTGCCTTGCACCCTGGTCAACACCCGCCACTGCCTTTGCAGCCTCCCTGCGTACCTAGTCTATACTGTGTCTCTGCCAGCATCAATTTTTTAAAGTGTTTTCCCTCTGGTCTGGGTCTTTGGGGGACGCCTGTGCACAGAAATGCTTTAAAAATCGCAAAAAAGTGGGTAGAAACAGAAAACGAAAACACAAAAAACAAAAACAAAATTTTTCCAAAAATTTGCAAAAAATGGAAACGAAACGAAATGGACCTCTCAATGAAAAATGAAAAACCGAAACACCATTTTTTTTTATTCTTGCCCATCTCTATTGTAAAGCATGGTGGTTAGACTGCAGTATTTCAGCCAAAACTCTGCTCATCACCTGGATGACATAGGAAGGAAGGAAGGAAGGAAGGAAGGAAGGAAGGAAGGAAGGAAGGAGTTTTGACAGCAAACTAACTAGAGATGAAGATTGATGTCTCTTAATATCACAATTGTTGTGAGTTTTTCAGGCTGTTTGGCCATGTTCTGGAAGTTTTTCTTCCAGAATATGGACAAATAGCCCAAAAAACTCACAACAGCTATCAGATCCTGGCCGTGATAGTCTTTGAGAATAAACTCTCAATATCACTTTGATCTTTTTTATTATTCTCCTTGTTAAGTACTCCAGTTTTTTTGTTGTTTCCTGGTTTAAGCATAGGAATTAAGATATTTTAAAACAGCTGCTGTGTTTGACAGCAAAGGTTAACTAGGAGGGCATGAGGGAAAAGGAAGGAAGGAAGGAAGGAAGGAAGGAAGGAAGGGAAGGAAGGAAGGAAGGACTGAGATGCACAAAATAATGCAGGGCATGAGTAAAGTGGTTAGAGGGATGCTCTTCTCCCTCTCACAAAATACCAGAACTAGGGGACTCCATTAAAATTGAGGGCTGGGAGACTGAGAACAGACAAAAGAAAAGATTATTTTACCCAGTGTGTTGTTATTCTGTGGAACTCCCTGCCACAGTATGTGGTGATGGCATCTGGCCTGGATGCCTTTAAAAGGGAATTGGACAGATTCCTGGAGGAAAAGTCCATCGCAGGTTACAAACCCTGATGGAGATGTGTAATCTCCAGTCTTAAACCCCAGATGCAGGGGAGTGGTATCAGGAGACAGATAGCTAGTCTCATGCCCTCCCAGAGGCATTTGATGGGCCCACTGTGAGATACAGGAAGCTGGACTAGATGGGCCTTTGGCCTGATCCAGCATGGCTCTTTGTATGTTCTTATGTTCTTAAGGAAGGAAGGAAGGAAGGAAGGAAGGAAGGAAGGAAGGAAGGAAGGAAGGAAGGAAGGAAGGAAGGAAGGAAGGAAGGAAGTGGTGAATTCTGTCACAAAGAACGACCCATTTTGGAACTCGAAGATGTTTATGCAAGCATCAAATTCATATTCTGGACAGTCACTGAGAAGGTTGGTGATATAACATGTCAGATTTCTGGTGTTACTCAATAACTGGACTGCAAAACCAATGACTGAATCCATGATTGCCAAAGGCCAGCTTGAGTTATTCTCTCGGTGTATGTTTGTGACCTACTTCTTGAACAAGTTTCTTGCCTCTGGCAGAGGCTGACAGTGCATCTGTGTCAGGAGATACAGGAGGGTTGAGGGACAAAAGTCACGTTCCCCTCCATGCTTTCTTCCTCCACCTTGGCATGTTGCAGCTTTCAGATTTAACCTGCTTCCCTTTCATGTGTGCAAAAGGCTAAGTGTTGCATTGTAAGATGGAGATGGAGGAAGAGAGCGGACATGAATGCGATGAGGTGGAAAAAAACACTTCTCCTTGTCTTTCACAGAAGCATTTTTAGTTTTTTTTTAAAGTACACACCACCGGAACAAATCCATCAAAGCTTCGGTGCACTAAACACGAAATTTGTGTAGGCAAGAGGCCAGCTACCTGCAAATTCTACTCAGATAACTGGCAAAAGCATTTGCTGCTGCCATCCCAGAAGATTTCATAGGAAAACACATGCCAGAATTGCAAATGATTTTTGAAAAAGATTTGAACAGAATAGTCTTTATACCATCTCTGGTCTGGCCCAATTCATCATGTTGCTCATTACTAGAGATGGGCATGACCAGGAAAAATGACGTTTCGAGTTTTCGATTGTCGGGACGGGTCCATTTTGGCTCATTTCCGTTTGTCAAGGAAATTTTCAAAAATTTGTCTTTTCCGTTTGTCATTTGTCGTTTGGGTTGGGGTTGGGGTTGGGGTAAGTGGGCTCTGGGAGGCACCTCTCTGGGTGCTTCTCTGACATCTGACCCACTAAGAAGGGAAGCAAGGGAAGCGTTCTGCTGAGCCACCGCGTTCCATACATTTACATTACATTATGTTAGGGTGGGGTGGCAGAGGCACCTCTCTGGATGCCTCTGACTCAGTAAGAAGGGAAGCATAGTAGCGTACTGCCGTACAGGTTAGGGAATGGGATAGGGGATAATGGGCTCTGCGAGGCACCTCTCTGGGGGCCTCACTTTGACTCACTAAGAATGGGAGCGTACTAGCGTACTGACGTACAGGTTAGGGAATGGGATAGGGGATAGTGGGCTGTGGGAGGCACCTCTCTGGGTGCCTGGGACCCACTAAGAAGGAAAGTGTACTTGCGTATGGATCTGGGTTAGGGTTGGGGTTAGGGTAAGGGCTAGGCTTAGGGTTACAGTTAATGTTAGGGTGGGCTTGTGGGCTGCACCTCTGGGTGCCTCTGACCCACTAAGAAGGACAGCATACTGGCGTATGGGTTAGGGTTGGGTTAGGGTTAGGGTTAGGGTTTGTGGGCTTTTAATGCCCTCTCTGGCACACCCAGAAGTCTCAGTCAAAACCTGGCCATGCGATTGGTGGAATGGGTCCAAAAATTTGCATGGTCCCATCCCATGGCCAGCCCATCATTGCGCATGCGCAGGTGTAAAAAAATAAAAATAAAAATAAAATAAAATAAAATCAATGGAGATGTTTTATTGAAAGAAAAACCCACTGCTGCTACTATAAAAAAATCAGGCATTTGAAATACCTAATTTTCAAATGTTTCTGTGGTGCTTTGGTGGGTTTTTGGACCACGATTTAAAAATAAATATTGTGGTCGCCATTTTGGATCCCCCCCACCGCATGGCAAATGGAGACGACGAGGATGCCCCCCCAGCCTGGTACCAGCAGTCCAGGACAGGAGAGAGGGGAAGGCCGGGGACCCCCCCCCAGAAGCCACCCCTCGGTAGGTGCCCTCACTGAGGCAGGCATATTTTTGCCTGCTTTTATGGCCAGGAATCGGGTTTTTTTTAAAAAAAAAAACTTTTTTTCTGTGCTGCTTGGCATCGCGCGATCACCGCGATGCCATGAACGATGCCAGGACCCTGCCTGCCATGGAACCCGAATGTGAAGGGTTAAATGCTGGAGAGCAGGAGCAGGTGCCTTGTAGTTCAACTCAGCAGGCAGCTGAGTCTGAGGACACAGCTGAGGGCACATCCCATCCTCCTATAAGGGCTAGGAGCAGGATCCTGCAAAGGAGAACTAACAGGAGAGCTAGGGAAAGGATCTTTAATGATAGGCGTAGAATTAGATCTGAAAGCCCTGAGTTCTAGCAGGAGCCTTGCCAGAGATATAGGTGTGTTTCCTGGTTTAGGATAAAGCTAGCAAGTTTACCCTGAAACCTCTGTGGGAGCAACGCGTCACTTACCTTGCCACCATGTTCCTGTGTGTTATCTTGACTTTGTTTCCTGACCTTGGACCGGCTTTCTGACTACGGCGTTCTCTGTTTGCTGACCTTGGACCGGCTTCCTGACTACGACGTTTCTCTGTTTCCCTTGAACTTGGCATTTGGCTCTGTAAATTATTCTGGATTGACTCGGACTGTACTTTGTACTTTATCTGGATTACAACCAAAGTTCCTGGGAAAGAACTGAACTTGGCTTGCTGTGTGTTCTGTGTGCGGGGCTTGACAAACGACAACGGAAAATCAGACCCAATTTTTCTTTTTCGGTTTGAGTTTGAGTTGCAGCGGAGTAATTCTCATTACCGTTACCCGTTACGTAACAATAACAAGAACCGAAAACAGAAACGAGAATTTCGCCTAGTCGTGCCCATGTCTACTCATTACCTCAAAAGCACTGTATGGCTTGTGTCCAGGCTCCCTGAAGGACTGTTTCACCTTATGTGAACTTTTTCAGCATGTAAGATCTTTGGAGGAGATCTTCAATCGCTGAGTCATTGCCAGTTCAGAGGTGGTTGATGGGGACCCAAGAGAGAGCCAATTCAGTGGCAGTTCCCAGACTGTAGAGGTCAGGCTGGCCCTCCCCTTTTTAATTTTCTACCAAAAGACCCATCTTTATAGGCAGGCATGATTGAATCCATGGATTCCTTAAGATGGTATTTAATATTTACTTGATTTTCATTATTCATTTGTGTTTTCATTAGCTTACAGTTTAACTGGTTTTAATGTTTAATATCATATGTTTTAAATTCTATTATTTTGAATATTGTGAACTACCTTGGGTTGACCTATAAATAAAAACAACCAAGTAACCAACCAGTAAATATTTATTTTATGCCTGCACGCACTCACACAAAAACACACACACACTCTCTCTCACACACACAGTTCTTGGGGCAATGAGGTGGGAAAAAAACACTTCTTGTCTTTCACAGAAGCATTTTTAGTTTTTTTTTAAAGTACATACCACCGGAACAAATCCATCAAAGCTTTGGTGCACTAAACACGAAATTTGTGTAGGCAAGAGGCCAGCTACCTGCAAATTCTACTCAGATAACTGGCAAAAGCATTTGCTGCTGCCATCCCAGAAGATTTCATAGGAAAACACATGCCAGAATTGCAAATGATTTTTGAAAAAGATTTGAACAGAATAGTCTCTATACCATCTCTGGTCTGGCCCAATTCATAGTGTTGCTCATTACTAGAGATGGGCACGACCAGGAAAAATGACGTTTCGAGTTTTCGATTGTCGGGACGGGTCCGTTTTGGCTCATTTCCATTTGTCAAGGAAATTTTCAAAAATTTGTCATTTCCGTTTGTCATTTGTCGTTTGGGTTGGGGTTGGGGTTGGGGTAAGTGGGCTCTGGGAGGCACCTCTCTGGGTGCTTCTCTGACATCTGACCCACTAAGAAGGGACAAAGCAGATGAGGAAAAAAGTGAGTGAAAACACTCAAGAAACCATTCAAACCACCTTGCTTTCAGCAAAAAAAGAAAACTGTCTTAACTGTTAGAGCAGTAGAACAATGGAAACTATTGCCTTTATTTATGTATTTATTTAAAATATTTTACCCCACCTTTCTCCTTGAAAAGGACCCAAAGCATCTTGCAACAATGATGGACAATAGAAAAAAATGGAGACAATGGGTGTATAGCAGTTGCAATATGAAAATATTCAAAACTAAGGATAATGAGTGTGAAGAGGCATCTTACACAATTAAACAGACAGTATTGAAGCTAAGAATAATAATTTATTTAATTATTTATTGCATTCCTAGACCACCCGATTTCTCAAATAGGGACTCTATTTACACCAGGCATGTCCAAACTTCGGCCCTCCTGATGTTTTGGACCACAACTCCCAGAATTCTAAGCTTAGGTTGCAAATGGCAAAGGACTGGGGGAGTTGCGGTCCAAAACATTTGGAGGGCCAAAGTTTGGGCATGCCTGGTTTACACGAATAAATAAGCATATATAGAAACAAATGCCACTCTGAGAAATAGAAAACACAATAAATGGAAAACACAAGTAGTACTACAAATCCAGTCCAAGCAGTACTGCATTACAGTGCATCCAAGAATCACATAACAGTTAGCTAGTTATAGAGGGAAGGATTGCTTGAAAATAAATATGTTCAACTTCTTGTGGAAGGATAGCAAAAATGGGTCAAGTCTGGCCTCTGGTGGGAGGGAGTTCCAAAGTCTAGGTGCAGCACCACCCTCTTTCTGTCCATCCATTTGATGCACCTGTGAAGGTGACTGGACGGAAAGAAAGTGTATGTTGCTAGTCTGTGGAACTCCCTGGCACAGGATGTCGTGATGGCATCTGGTCTGGATGTCTTCAAAAGGGGATTGGACAGATTCCTGGAGGAAAAGTCCATCACAGGTTACAAACCATGATGGAGACGTGTCATCTCCAGGCTTAAAACCAGGGTACTTCAAGGGCCAGATGCAGGGGAGTAGTACCAGGAGACAGATATTTAGTCTCATGCACTCCCAAATGCATCTGGTGGGGGCCACTGTGAGATCCAGGAAGCTGGACTAGATGGGCCTTTGGCCTGATCCAGCATGGCTCTTCTTATGTTCTTATGTTTTTATGTGAAGGCCTGTCCTGATGACCTTAGTCTCTGAACCAGTTCATTACGGGAGATATAGCCTTTTAGATATTTTGGACCCAGGCCATTTAGGGCTTTATAAATTAAAAGCAACATTTTGAATTCTGCCCAGAAACTGACTGGCAGCCAGTGGAGTTGCAGTAACAGGAAGGTTATATGATTCCTCTAACCAGCACCAGTCAGCAATCTGGGTGCTGCATTTTTGGACCCACTGACATTTCTTGACACTTTCCATCCATAGCCCCACATGGAGTGTGTTGCAGTAAGCCAGCCTGGAAATAACTAGGGCTTGTATCACAGCAGATACAGATCAGATCTCTCAAGAAACGGAAGTAGCCGGCGCTTTAGTGTTATTTGTGCAAACACAGTCCTGGACACTGTTGAGACCTGGGTGTCCAGGCTCAAGAACAAATCAAGGAGCATCCCCAAACTGCTCACCCCCTTTTATTCCTTTTTGGGGAGGTAGCAAGCACTCCGGTGCTTGAGGCATTCAAGAGAAAACTGGACAGACATCTGTCAGATGTGTTTTGGTGTGGATCCTGTAGTGAGCAGGGGGTTGGACTTGATGGCCTTGGAGGCTCCATCCCATTGAGCTACAGTAGGACCCCTGTATCCACTGATTCATTATCCACTGATTCAGTTATCCACGGTTAGCAGAGGGGAAAAAATTAAATAATTCAGCCGACACAAAGCAAGCTATTCTCACAAATAGCAGCTGTAAAGCAAGCTACTGTCATAAACAGCAGCCATGAAGGAAGCTACTGTCTCAAAACAGCAGCCATAAAGTAAGCTACTGTCAGGAAACAGCACTTTGGGGGTGGGTGGGCAGGTGTTCTCTCTTATCACATGGTTTTCACGGAAAAGCCTGGAACTACTCCCCAGTGGATACCGGGGTCCTACTGTATTTTATAAATCTATGAAAATCCCCCTTGAAAGCCCTTCTGTGGCACGACATATTGTGGCTGTTTAAGGACTCGTGTCCCAGACAATCAAGGACTATACAATGAATATGTAATGGGGCCACACAGCTGACCACGTTTGACTGGGAGAGGATGTTACTGAAGGTTAATGAAGGCCTTTTTTTTTTGCCTTCGTTCTGAATTACCATGTAACAAAAATGGCATTGGCAGGACACGAGCAACTTTGTGAGGCTCCCTGACTTGCCAAGCCATCCTGGGTATTTCACTGCCTTGCTGTTTACCCAGATTTTCCCTCAGTTTGTCCCCTGTGACATACGGTTCCTCACAGGTGTGGTTGAGACAAAATGGGGATGGTGGTGTGAAGGCAAATGTACATCTAGAAATGGATGCTTTCTGTCGCTATTCGGATTCTTGCAGGGGAGTATGGATCCAGCTGCATAGCTCCATCCTTTCACAGCCAGTTAATGGTATGTATCTGGTTCAGGGGAGGGCATGAGAATCAGGCAATTACCCTTAGCAATATTGACTTCTGTCTGTTGTGTTTTTCCACCTTAGCAAATCAATTTGAAGTCTTTTGTGGAAAAAACACAATATCTATAATGAGGAAGAGGTTTGCTTGGTTACAAAGCTTGCAAAATCTGTCCCGTTGTATTTTTGATGAGTCACTAATTATAGCTGTGTGCATTTGCAACCGTTGGTTCAGTCATCAGTCTCACCCTGAAAATGCTTCCAACATTCTGAGGTTTTCCCTTTTCCTTCACTTTCCGCTTGTCCAGTTTATACAACAATGGTGTGTCCTGGGATGCAAATATAAAGCTTCAGCCTAAATACCAAGATTCTCTTTTTCCTTAGATTGTGCAATGTTCCAATTACAGAAGTGTTCTTCTTGGGACAGGGTGTGTTAAGAACTGAGTGTGTCTTAATAAGAAAACTTTTCTCCAATTATTTATGTTGCATATAAAAGTTCAAGCAGGTTCCTATAGAGCAGATCAGACTCAAGTCTCATTCAGTAGACCACCCTTTAAAAGCAAAAAGCAAAAGCAAAGTGTTCTGCTTATATACTGCCCTGTACCACTCCAAGTAGTCTCTGGGCGGTTTACAATTTTAATTACAGTATGCAGGCCACACATCCCCCCCCCCGCAAGCTGGGTACTTGTTTTATCAACGTCAGAAGGATGGAAATCTGAGTCAACCATGAGCTGGCTACCTGGGATTGAACCCTAGGTCGTGAGCACAGTTTTGCTGGCAGTACAGGCATTTAACCACTGCACCATGGAACTTTACCTTAACTGGCACTTACTGTCTTAGTCATTCACCCAGCAATTTCTGTATGGGGGAAAAATACTTACTTACTTACCTGTCTTATATCAAAAATAAACATATTGTGTGTCAAAAATTGCTTTATTTCTGATTGACTGATTGCATAGATCTTCATGACTATTTAGCTCTAAATAGCTAAATAGGGTTCACCTGAATGGAAAAAGGCAGAAACAAAATTTTAGGTGGAGAGGAAATAATTGGCTGTTATTGCATTCAATGATATTTATCCCAGTCTAGGAAGGAAGGAAGGAAGGAAGGAAGGAAGGAAGGAAGGAAGGAAGGAAGGAAGGAAGGAAGTTGTGTAGTGGAAGCTGGAGATTGAGCAGTAGTTGATGGCACTAAGTTTCACCCCTGCCAAGCCAGAGTTCTTTAGTTCCCGGAGTTTTATTAAATACCCATTATTCAGACATACACAAATCTGTACTTTAAAATTTTCAGATACAAATAGAACCAGACAAGGTACAAACTGGTGCAAAACAAACTGGCTACAATTTGTAAGACAAATAGCTTGGTCTGAATCAAAGCTGGGTGGATTTCTTTCTTTCTTTCTTTCTTTCTTTCTTTCTTTCTTTCTTTCTTTCTTTCTTTCTTTCTTTCTTTGGTTTGATTTCTATACCACCCATCTAGCAGCAAAGTCACTCTGGGTGGTTAACCCAGATCCTTAAACCCCAAGTTTTGTCAAGTTTTATCAGCCTTTGAACAACCTTTGAGCTGCAGAGCCAGACGGGACCCCATGGATCATTGTGCCCAGCCCCTCTCAAGGAGGCATAATCAAATTCCCAACCTTTGGCTCTGCAGGTAAGGGGTGATGCAGGTGAGCTATCCAGCAGTTTTGTGTCCAACCATGTCTGCTCTGTCCCACTCAGAGCGATGAATATGTTTGTGCAGAACCAACAGACACCCAAACAATCTGGGCTTCATGGCAGACTGCTACTTGGGCAGGATACGGAAGACTTGACACTGGGATCTTCCTCCACAGTCCTTTACCATTTGAAATACAGGCTTGGAATTCTGGGAGTTGTGGTCCAAAACATCAGGAGGGCTGAAGTTTGGACATGCCTGCTTTAAGGCATGGCTGAGTGACTGTCTGGGATATCTCAGAATGTGTTGTGCTGTTGTCTGTCATCGGTTCAGCAGCGACCATTAACGCCATGCTGGCAAAATGCATTACCTTAGAAGAAATGGATAAACTGGGATGTGGAAGAAAGGGAGAAAACCCACCAAGGAACAATGCAGGGCTCTGGGCCTTTTGATTCAGCCTGGCTGATGGGTGGAGGTGGGGAAAACGAAACTATTTATGTCAAATTCACTACATGGGGCTTCCCAGATAAGTGTGGAACCCATTTTGGGTGTAATGGAAGCAATTCTCTCTGACAGCTCAGAGAGCAGGAGACTGACATTTTGTGGGGAGCGAGTACAAAAAGCGACAAGAGGAGGTGAGGAAAAGAGAAGCAGCAGACCTTATCTCAGCTTTCCAGCCTTTTGCACGTGTTTATTCTAATGTTTTGGGCCATGGCCAGGCACCTGTTGGAACATTTTTTTTTCCTGGGGAAAAAGCAGAAAGAAATTAAGACACAGCAGCTATGCACCCAGTGGGGAAAATGTATAGGATCAAAAGGAATGGTGGATTTTGCAGGGGAGGTGGGAAAACCCAGAATCTTGCAACCAGAAGGATGGGTAGGTATTGTGTTTCAATTTGTTGCTTCATTCTAACTTTCAAATTCACATACACTTTCATATTTCTCAAGGGAAGTGTCTGAGATCAATCAATTAAGGATGATGATTTCTGGACACTGCTCTTCAAGAAGGATGCTGACAAACTGGAATAAGTTCAGGGGGGGCAACAAGGATTATCAGGGGACTGGAAACCAAGTACTGTACGATGAGGAAAGATTGAAAGAACTGGGCATGTTTAGTCTGGAAAAAAGGTTTATGATGCTCCTTTTCAAATACTTGAAAGGTATTCATACAGAGGAGAGGAGGAAGATCAGGTTTAGATCATCCCAAAGTGCAGGGCAAAAAACCATGAGCTCAAGTTAAGGCTGAATATCAGGAAAACTTCAAAAATGTTAGAGCAGTACAGCAATGGAACAAATGACCTCAAGAGGTGGTGAGAGAGTGGTGCTCCAACCCTTCCACTGATCCTGTGACTGGCATTTGTAATAATGAATTTTAGACAAACATTTGACACCTGGCCAGATAACCCTCCTTTGAACACCAAGATTTGTATTTAACAAACAAGATGGCATTGAGTTCATTTGTTTAGGACATTGTGGGTCCTAAAATGTTTGTGTGTTCATGTTTATTTATTTTTGTATTTTTGTGTGTTTATTTTGTTTGTGTGTGTGTGTGTGTGTTCCCATGTATTTCCCCATTGGAGTTTTCTGGCACTCCAAAAGCCTTGACCTTATAGGACCCTTCCAAAAGCAGGCAACAAGCACTGATCATGTAACTGGTATTTGTAATAATGAATTTTAGTGTCAAACATTTGACCTTGACCATAGGAAACCATAACCGGAATAACCCTCAGCCTTTTAACCATAACTCATTTAACACCAAGATAGGCATGTGTAGCTCAACACCATTTAACAAACAAGATAGGCAAGGAGTACTTCATTTATTTTAGGACATTGCAGGGTCCTAAAATGTTTGTGCCTCTTTCATTTTTATTTATTTTTGTATTTTTGTGTACCATTTATTTTGTTTTGGTTATTTTGGGAGAAAAGGAATAGCTCCCCTTCAGGTTTCCAATTCCCCCTATTTCCCCTATTGGCCCAAATTTTTTAGCACTTTCTTCATAAAGCCTTAATCATTTTAGGACTCTCTTCTGCACCTTTAGTTCCATGGAAAGGCAACAGAAATCTAGGTGGGGCCTTACTAAAAGTAGGCATTATAATGTTGGCTAGTTTACTTTATTACATAATCCCTAATGGAATTGGCATCTTCACTGAGTTCAGTATCATCTGTTCTGCACAACAGACTCTCTGGGAGTTGGTAGCACAACTCACCCATAGTTGATAGAAAGACAATAAAACATTTGACATTAAAATGCATTTGCCATTTCTCAGCCCATTCCCCCAGTTTGGAGATATCCTTCTGGAGCTCTTACAATCTTCTCTGGTTTTTACCAAAGCAATCAAACTTGCCACACACTGTTTATCCCTGTCTCCAGGTCATTTATGAACAGATTGAAAAACACCAGTCCCAGGACAGAGCCCTGGGAAAAGCCCCAAGCTGTCCCCAACCAGCCGCAGTCCTCACCCACACAGACTCACCTAGTGACAAAGGGCCTTTTTACACGACCCCTAAGATACACTGGTCCCTTAAATTCAGACCAGAGATCTTGAGGGTTTGTCGCTCCCCCTGCGTTCCCACCCCCTCCGCATTTCCTTGTTCTGTCTGTGTGAGGGGAGGGAGAAAAAAAGGGAGAAAAGAATGCACTCTTACCTCCGGAGTGCCGGTGGAAGTTGCTCCGACCCCCATCACTTCCTGGTTCCTCTTAAAGTGGTGGGAGGCAAAACAACAACAAAAAGAAGCAAGGAGAGCCTGGCACTCTCCACATCAAAATGTTTCACTCTTCCAGAGCAGGTACTTGAAATATGCACTGGGTGGCGCTTGGGCGGGGTCACACTGGTTAGCTCTGGAGCTGGTGGGGAAACATTTTTAAGCTCCGGAGCTGGGAGCCATTTGCAACGGAGCTTAGGTGTCGTGTATAAACGACCAAAGTCCACTCACCCAGCCCATGCACCCCCCAGAAGTAAATAAAACAATCCCCCCCCCAAAAAAAACCTCACCAAAATATACACACATCCTTCCATTTCCATAGTTAACCTGGCTGGGTACTACTGTAACTGCCTCAAAATTCAAACACAATCACTCAAAATAAAATTATAAGGTCTAGACAAAACAGAGTGATTCTCTTTTTGGGTTTCTGGTAGCAGAAGAGATTTAACTATTTAAGCTTTAATTCTGCTTGGCTAACAAACCTGGATGGAGTTGTGGATAGAGTAATTACCCGGGACTTTGTAGATCAGTGTTTCGAATCCCTTCTCAGCCATGAAAACACCACTCCTTAGATACCTCATTTACCTTGAGAGCCCTATAAGTGAATTCTGACTTGATGGCACAGAACAACAACAAACATAACAGAAAACTAATAATAATGATAGGAAAATAATAAAAGACCACAGTTCCTTCTATTAGCCTACCCAGGCTTTAAGATCATTAGGGGAGTATGTCTGTGAAGATTCTCAGTCATCCAGGTGAGTTCATCTGGAAGCCGAATCATGGCAACTGGACTACTTTTCTTTTACTTTTGCTACTCATCCAAGCAGCTTTGTCCATCAGAGGAAAGTTAGTGGCAAGTCTCCCATTTTATAGTTCACCTAGATTTTATAGTTCACCTTGATACTTAATGGGTGTTGAGAAAAGTTGCATATGTGGGACATTCACACACCCTAGCCCTTTGTCCACCAAATGAGCCTCTTTAGATCGTGGTCCAACTGATGAGCCTATTCAGACCAGGGTGTATGTATGAAATCAAGGTGAACTATAAAATGGAAGCTTTGCCACTAACTTCCCTCAGACTGACAAAGCTGTTTGGATGAGTAGTAAAACGTTTCAATCTCTCAAGCAAATAAGTCCATTTGCCATGACTCAACATCCAGATCATTGGGGGAGATCTTTTTCTTGGCCCCACCACCCTCACATGAGAAAGGGCCTGCTCTCTGATGCCCCCACTCTAGAACTCTCTCCCACAGGAAGTCGGAATGGACCCACCTTTACTGCCCTTCTGCAAGCAGACAAAAGACCTTTCTCTTCAGGCAAGCATTCTCTGAGTGACCTGCTGCCTGAGAGATTTTTTTTGTATGGACTGTTGTGCTCTGTTGTGTTTCAAAGTGTTTTGGTGTCAATTTTATTTATCATTGTCATATGATCCTTGTTTAATTCTGTTAACATATCCCCATACATACTGCTTTTAGCTTTTCAATATCATCTGTAGAGATGGGCACGAATCAAAAAAATGACGTTTTGTTTGTCGTTTGTCGTTTGGAGGGTCCATTTCAGTTCGTTTCCGTTTTTCATGAATTTTTGTGAAAAATTCATTTTTGTTTTCGTTTGTTTCGTTACCGTTTTGTTACCATTTATTTCAAATTTTTGTGAATTTTTTAGCATTTAAAGCAGTTCACTGTATTGCAGTAACGGAAACGAAACGCACGACAAAATTTTCGGTGTTTCTGTTCATTTCATTTCATTTTGGAGATAAAATTTGTTTGTCATTTCATTGCGTAATGAAACAGAAAAATGAAAATGGAAATGAAAAATTGTTTGTTTCGTGCCCATCTCTAGTCATCTGTTTTTGTAAAATAAGCCCTCTTGAAAGTAATCAAGGATGGACCTTAACGAAACTCTGGGGAAGCCTCTTCCACAAGGATGGGGCCATAAATAGAGAATTTCAAAATAAGAGTCCTTTATTTGCTTATTTTAAATTAACTGCTTTATAGGACCAACATGGGACATGGCACTTCATCATGTCTGCTTCATCATGTACTAATTTGCTGCCAAATTTTGTCATCCACAAGGCCTCCTTGGTTACTACAGCCCTTTTCCCTCTGGATAACTTTTCAGCAATTCAAGCTTATGCATGCTAAACCTCAGACTGTTCCTACTGCAGCTGAAACCCAGGTAATTAATTTCTCCGCATGCTCTGTTGATTTCTTTTCATCTGCTGCTGGATGTTGCTGAGGTGAGATAATCACGGAGTGGACACTGGGAGAACAAGTGAGAGAGCAATCTATCAGTTAAAGCCCTTGTGTGCCGGGGAAGGGGTGAGGGAGAGAAAAAAAGTCATTTAAGGAAGTTGTACACCAATTAGACTGCCGCAATTATTCCTGTTGCAATTATTTCAGATCACTTGCTTCCAAATGTGTACTCTGGTTCTAATCAGTCACTCATTAATCTTAACTAAATTGGTGTGACATCCTCATGCATCCTTAAGTAGAAAAATAAACAAAGAAAATTGCAGAATCAGGGAATTAGAATGTGTGCATTTCCAGGACGACTGGGTGTCCTGTCCACCTATATCTTCTGTACCTTTGTTCTCACTCACTGCACTGTAGAAACTTAAATATATGCTGGCTGTATTTGGTCTGGAATGGGCAGAAGCTTCTCAAACCAGCCCCATTGTTTTGCAGTACTTGATTTGGAATCTGCTAACACGACTGGATTTGGCAGTGCTGCTGCACTGGCTGAGATCCATGGGCAGAAGAGTGCAAGAAAGGCATGGAGGAAGAGAGGAGGAGCTGAGTTACACCAGTTTCAAGCCTGCGCTTACCCAGAGTCTGAACTATAACATCGCCAACAAAGTTAGGCCAGGGTCCTAAGTCATATTCAGCATCCTAAGCTTTGGATTCATCCTGGCTTCATCAGTCCCAGCGTCAACTCACTCAACTTTCAACCATCTCATCTAGTTAAGATTCCCAACACCCAACACCCATTAAATATTGGTCGGTAGCTATGGTCTTCCTGGTGGAGGTGTGAAGTGATTCTGATTTGTCTAGGGATTGATGAAAGTGCCACTTGCTAAGTGGCAGACAGATTGTGCCTGAGTCCTCCACCTCTGTTGAAAGAGGGGTTTTCAGTAAAGAGGCAAAGGGAAGCATTGCATAGGTGGGACTTTCATGCACCCCAGGCCATTGTCCATCTAATGAGGCTATTCAGACCACTGCCCTCCTGATTAGCCTGTTCAGACCATGTGAAATCAAGGTGACCTATAAATTGGAGGCCTTGCCACTAACTTTCCTCAGAGTGATGAAGCTGCTTGGATGAGTAGTAAAACATTTCACTCTCTCAAGAAAAGAAGTCCAGTTGCCATGACTCAATTTCCAAATAACCTCACCTGGATGACTGAGAATCTTCACAGATTATTTATTTATTTATTTATTTATTTATTTGATTTTTTATACTGCTCATCTGGCAGCAAGGTCACTCTGGGCAGTTTACAACAAATAATAAATTCAAACAATTCATACAATAAAAACATAAAATACAGTAACACAATAAAATAAAAAAATAAAATTAACATTAAATTAACATAATCAGTTTGACCAGCACCTTCTCAATTAGTTGCAGTGTTAAATGAACACCAGTTGGATTCCACTCAGGGATTCAAACTCATACAGAATGCAAACTCAGGAGCTGGAATCTACATGAGTGAGTTACTTGTTGTCTGTGCTCCTGCATTATTTAAAACCAACTGTCCTCTCCATTTCTAACTCATGGGTGAGCAAATGCAAATGGCCCAAGAAAGGTCATCTTTTAGCATGTCAGGGAGGGGATCCAGAGCGCTTGTTGGGGGTGGGGAGGGGCAGGATGCCTATAGGTCTTACCAGAATTTTCTTCGTATATAAATTCCCTGAGTATTTTTTTTGGGCAGTCACATGGTTTTTAATATGCAGTTAGTGTCCTCTCTTCTGCATTGTATTTTCGTATTCTGATTTGGTCTCTACCTGTCTACTACACATTTTGTACTTCTTTCCACTCTAGTTTCCAGGCTTCCGTGGTGATAAAGGGGAACAACTGATTTTACTGTGTATTTTCAGGGTCCTGTCATGGTTACAGAAGCAAAAAAGTAAGCATTTTTGAGGGAAGTTTCTAAATACAGCCCCTGGCGTCAGTTTAAGAAACTTCGCTGAAACTGCTGTTCCAGGGGTGTGGTCATCTGGGACCAGAATTTACTTCTCTTCCCGGTTAGCATGCAATCTTTTACTATGCAGTAAGCCACCGGGAAACTACACAGAAAACGCTGGTAGGACCGCGGCCATAGTCAGCTTGACTCTCACCTTGCCTTTAGTATCGGATTTGTTGTGAACAAATTTGCCAACATGGGTACTGATGTAATGATCATCATCATCAAAACTGCAGAGCTGGAAGGGACCTCATAGAATTTTTTTTGGCAGAAATGAATGGAGGTAAAATTCTTACCCATCTCTATCCTTTGCTATATTGGAGAATCATTGAAGAATCGAGCCCACCTGTGATCCATTTGTAATCAGAGACTAAATGAAGTGGAAGGGGCCTATAAGGCCCTCAAATCCAACCCCCTGCTCAGAAACCCAACTGTGGAACCCAAATCAAAGCCAAATGTTAAAAGAGGTAATGATATCCCTGCATAGGAGAGCTCTACGCTTGCCACAGCGCCATGTTGTTGCTGTTTTTCCTCTTGCAGTTTCTAGACAAGCAAAGTCGGCCACCAATTGGGATTCCTCCCATTGTGGCTGTTTTAACTATGCCATTTGGAATGAAATCAAAGGCGGCCCTGATAAGAAATTCGCATTTGTAGCTTGTTGAAATTAAAAAGAAAGAGGGAAAACAAACAAACCAGTGTCTAAAAATTTCTAAGTAAATAGCTAAGGAATTGTGGAGAGGGAGATGGGAATAGTGCCAGAGAAACAGATACATAACCCAGTTCACAGTGAGGAGGTAACATGAAAGTACACTTTTTAAAAAGGGATAAAAATTATAAAGCAAACTGAGCATGAGGCAACGAAAATAGAACAGTGCTTCCCATCCATGGGTCCCTAGATGTTATGGACTAAAACTCCTAGAAGCCTTTGTCACCAAATAGGTGATTCCTAGTTGTATCACAAAGAGAACAATACTATAGATAGACATCAAAGGTCCTAATAAGACACAATGGTAATTACAAATGAATATGCATCATTATCTATTAGTTACAGAGCTAACAATTGGGTTTTCCTCCACACAAGGCATACATTCTACTCATGCTCACCATGAGAGAGAAGAGCTCTTGATCAGCATTGACCAGGTTCCGAAGTAGAAGGTAACTTATCCCAAAAACCTTGGTCTCAGAGCAACAAGTTCCAGTTGGCCAGGTTCCCATCCTAAGCAGCTTTTCAGCTGAGCATGTGCACTGGATATTTGTTTGTCCTTTCCTGGACCCATCACCCATGGAAAGCTCTTACAGTAGTTGCATTTTTGTATGTCCTTTATCACTAGCAGACACAGTTATCAAACATGGAATGTACTTAATTATCATGATTAGCACATTTTCCATCATTCTGTAATCTTAATATGGTTGTTGGAAGGACACTTGTACCAGGATCTTCTTATCCGAGCTCCTGAAACTGCTCATAGTAGATGAAGTTTTGTCAAAATGCTAAAAGCATAGTTCAGAAGGTTACAGTTCAGAATTTGAATTGCTCACATTGAAGAGTTTATGACCCATCGTCAGGTGCCCAAAGTCCCATCATTTCTCTATTCTGTTGGTCTCCATCTTTGGTGCTCTCTCTGTCTCTCTCAGGTTCTTCACCGTATCCAAGGCCAAACATTCACATACCCTACAATACCTTCATCACTAGCTGTGCTGACCAGGATTTTTGGGAACTGTAGTCCAAGAACATCTGAAAATACAAGGATGGGAACACTGATATAGAAACCTATTTCTAGGAAGTATATATATTTGGGAAACCTTTGGGTAGTGGGCGGCATATAAGTTGTAAAAATAAATAAATAAATAAATCTTAATTTTCATATCAGTTTGTCTAATTTGCACATTCTGACTCCCAGCAATAGTGTGGAATAGAGATGGGCATGAAATGGAAATATAGTGTTTCATTTCATTTTGTTTCGATTCAGTGTTTCGTTTTGTTTTCTTAATAACAGATATTTTTAAAGAATTTTCATCACAAAATGAAATGAAATGAAACACTTTGTCAGGCTATAAATAATGGAGAGCTTTCGTTTTTTTTAATTTAACAGGGAGCCCACTGCCCTAATCAAAGACCCTCAAACCTTCAAATCAATTTCCTTTCAAGCAAAGAACTGTCTGTAAACAAGCTACAAACCTAATGGCTAGCTGCTGCACGGAGAGATTGGAGAGATAAGCTCAACCGCTGATCGACAGCATACAGAGGGAAGGAAGGAAAATATTTTTTTAAAAAAAAAAACCTCCACAGTCCTACTTAATCAGGAAAGGAAAACAAAACATTCAGTTTAAATCAACTTGCAGACACAGACAACAAAGGGAACAGCTGAACTCCTGGCTAGCTCCACCAGGAGATCAAGATAGGATATAGAGCTATCTCAACAGCTGAGGCACGGGAAGAAAGAAAAACAAATCAATTAGTTTTAAACTAGACCTCCTGTTCTCAAGATGGTTGGATCAAGAGGCTAGGAAGAACTGTTTCATTTTCAAAACAAAAATGGTCATTCATTTCATTTATTGACAACATGTTTGCTATTTTGTTTCATTTCATAAGGTTTCATAAACTTACAAAATGACAAAACAGTGTGTTGTTTTTCGTAAGGTGCCCATCTCTAGTGTGGAAAGCTTCAGACCAGAGTGTGGTAGAGAGAGATCAAAGTTTGGAAAAGTTACTTTTTTGAACCCCTGAGGCAACGCAATGAATTGCCACGGAGGCTGTGGAATCCTGGGAACTGGTCTAATAAATAAGTTCTCCAAGGTCTGGAGCATCCATCCCTTCCAAAGAGTGCTCAACAGCTACTGATCACAGATATGCTGCCACTGAAGAAGGAGGCTCCATTACATGGATCGTGTGTTTTGATGCCTCCTGGGGAAAGCAAGCTATTAAAGTGCATTCCTTTTTTTTATTCCTGCTGTCCACTGATGGCTGCTGCACGTGGAACATTTTTAGAAGGAGACAAACAAGCAAGTAAATATTCCTGATCCAACCAGTCACTTCTTCAAACTAATGTTCTAACAGCAAAAGTAAGAAATACGGGAAGACTATAAATGGTAATAAATAGCTCCACACAGCTGCCTTTGAAATCAAGCCCACTTCAATAGAAATTGAGCCAGATGCAAAATATTGAGAAATTATGGACTCGAGCAAATAAATAAAGCAAACAGGAGAGCTCCTTTGAACTTCTTAGCAAGGCTTGTTCTAAATCACCAAGCCAATCTATATTTCCCTGGAATTTACAAGAAGCATCCAATCTCAGCTTGCCTTATGCCTCCATCGATCACTAAATTTGGGCCAATTTTTTCCCTCTTTCTCCGTCAGGTTTTTCACTTCAGGCCTCAATTCTTTCCAAAACGCCTTATTGTCTTGAGGGCCCTCAAAACAAACTCTGAGTCGGGAGAAAAGAAATATTTTGCTTAGGATGTGATTTTGTTGTCATAGTGGTACGTAGCTAGCTTCTTGTTTGACTATCTTAGTCCCAGGACTGACAGAAATTTGAGGAATAAGAGAGGCACCGATATGGGTTATTTGGATGTCCAACTGGGACCAATGAGAGTCTCTAGTAAAGATGGTCACGAAGGGCTTCAACATTCTTTGGTCCATCTGCTGGAGTGACAGCAAGCTGCCACACCCTTCTTTTCCCAACTCCCTTGCTGTCACCTCCACTAACCCGCATCCATGCACCCATTGGCACAGCCTCCAGAGTCGCCCCCCCCATTCCAAGAAGGAGCCAGAGCTTCCCTGCCCAGCCTCCTCTGGAAGCCGGCCATTAGATGGCCATGCAGGCATCTTCCCCATCCTTCATCTTCATCTGAGTGGTCACCTGCCAGAGGAGGTGGGTCAGGGAAGCCCGGGCTCACTGCCTGGACTAGGTAGGTGGCACTGGAGGTGGGTGACTGGAGGTCCTGGAAAGAGGGCAGGGTGGGAAAGCAGCACACAGAAGCTGGGCCTACTCTTGTTGTGAATTACTAACAGGATCTCAGCTTTCCTTCCTTTTTTTCTTTCAAATCAGATTATTGCACAATTTAAAATCATGGATGCATTTGAAAGAGAAGCAAATTAAAATGAATTAAAATGTTAAGGAAATTAGATGAATTTTGACCAGAAGTTGACTACTTCAATAGCAATGTCCTGGCCATTGGCTACATCTTCTTTTGTATACATGGTGGGGCATAAATTGCATGCCCATAAGTGCTCCATCGACTGAATTTCTCCACAGTGACAGAACATTTGTCTTGTATCCAAGTATCCCCTTGTTGCTTGATTATTATTTTATCTTTGTACTTTGCTTCAAAGTCTATCAAACAACTTCTGCACGGTTCAGCTAGAGTCTTGTCCTGGAGGGAGAGACTCTTCAGCATTTATCCATTTGGTAAGGTGTGCTCTTTTTGCTCTCCATAGGTTTTGCCAAGCCTCCTCTGGTTTAATGTTTCGAGCTTGACATGTGTGCAAAAAACTCTTCCTCAGTTTCAGCCATTATCTAGGGGGCTCGTGTCTATGAAGTAGATGGGTTTGGTGCTGCATTACTATATTTTACTTATTAGTTGCCAGCAACTCACAACATTCTTCTGGGATCCTTATTTTCAGTTATTTCAATGGAAAGTAAAACTTGTTCTAGCCATGAATAGTAATGTGAGAAATCCCCCCTGGAATTTTCTGGCTTCTGTTTTTCTTTTGAAATCTCACTTATTCATTCCTGGGCCAGGAAATAAGGATCTCTTGACACAAGTGACAAGCCCATAACACATGAGAGTTCAGAGATGCTGGGACAGACACTTTTCCATGAACCAACTCAGAGTAAATTTCCCAAACCCTGGTTTTGAAGGAGAGCATATATTTGACTAAGAAATATTCAAATTGCCCTTATAGAGCATGCAAATTCTGCTTTGGTGATTGCTGGGAATTTGCTAGAGAACTTCTTAAGGTCAAGCTGACCTTGATTACAGAAAGGATAAACTCTCTCTCTCTCTCTCTCTCTCTCTCTCTCTCTCTCTCTCTCACACACACACACACACACACACACACACACACACACACACAGAGAGAGAGAGAGAGAGAGAGAGAGAGAGAGAGAGAGAGAGAGAGAGAGAGAGAGAGAGAGAGGAGGTGCCTTTTTCTCAGCCAGCTGAGCAGACACAGACACAGAAAAAGACACCCTGCGTCCAATCCCAGAAGGCTTGTTTTATTCATCTTATCTCTTGCTGACAAGTAGAAATTGGATCAGTTATGAAAACATTGGTTCTAATAGGATGCAGATGCCCTTTAGCCCTTTGGCCTTTGCTCAAAGCAAAAGGTCAGGGGAAATGGAAGATCACTTCCTCTCAGATATGCCACGTAGGCAGCCAGTGGTGTTTGCAATCACTGAAGCTTCCTCTGAAACACATTCTACAAATAAAAGTTCCCAACAGGTAATGTCGTGTTTTATATGTGCATCTTTTTTCTTTTCACTTGCTCAGGTTGGAGCAAGTGAAAGTATGCCAAATGGGTATAAAACTGGAGCTCGTTTTACAAGTGTCAATGGCCTTCCAATTACTTGTTTTCTTGTCCAGACGGAGTACAAAAGGGACAAAGGAAGGTCTGGTTGTGAATGACATTGTGATGAGGGCAGTGAGATATCATCACTGGGCCAGATTTTGCATCTGCCAGGGTGATTACAGAATGACCAGTGGGAAAAAGTAATAAGGAAAGGGTCTACTGGAGGAAGAGACCCCCCCCCAAAAGGAAAGATCAAGGAATCAAAGGCAGAGAGTTGAGTGGTTTAGAGAGTGGGGTGACATAGAACAGTATCTGGGAATCCCAACTGAGCATTAATTTAATTAAATTATTTGAAATATGTTACCTTGTCTTTATCCTTAAAAGGATTCAAGCCCCCCTGCCCTCAACTTCAGAGGGAGTAGCATGCCCTTATAACTTCTGAAAACAAGTAAAGCTGTGGGTATTGGGAGAGTTTTTGGTTTTCTGACCCAAACAGAGGAATAAAATTGAGACAGATCCCAGGGACTGAGTGACTAGGACAAGCTAACAATAGATTCAATGAGGACACTGGTTTTGGGATATAGTTACACATTAGTGGACTAACCCAGCATCCTTCAGTGCAGCCAAACCAAAGCAAATGACACTCATAGATAAAGAGAAGAAGGTTTAAAAAAAGGAGCAGGGGTCATGAAGGGAAGGGTAGTGACTTGCAAGGCATGTTCAATGTTTGTCTTCATACGTGGGAACAATATGGCATACACATGCAGCAAGTGCATACTGATAGCACTGTTCAACGAAAAATGTGAAAGAACTGGAGCATCAAGTGTCCACACTTAAGGGTGTAAGAGAAGATGCAGAGAAACAGAGTTATCAAACAAGGGGGGCACTGGAGGTGGAAGAACAGAAGGACAAAGCTGAGGAGGAGAATTCTGAGGGGGGGAAATACAGATACAATGGAGGAAGCACCAGGGAGAAGAGTCAAGGTAGGAGCAAAGGAAGAAGATACACTTCACCAGTAGAATAGCAAAACCACCACTTGGAGCAAAATAATAACTGTAATATCCTTTTAGAAAAGGCAGGCAAAAAGTGGAATAGGTAATATTCTGGAAAGCAGAAACAAAATTTCAAAAATATCTTGATTGGAAACACCGGTCTGAAAACGACAGAATGAAACTTGACAGGAATAAATGCCAAGTTCTATACCTCAGAGGCAAAAGGCCAAATGCACATTTACAGGTTAGGGGATATTTGGCTCAGAAATACTGCCTTGAGTAGGGAGTTGGACTCTCTCTTTCTGCTGCATCTGAAAAAAAAAGAACATTTTTCTTTTTCCAAAGCAACATTTGGCATTTCTGATCATTCTGATCCAGTTCAAGCATCGCTTTGTGTTTCATCTGCTTCGTTCAATTTAGCTCAGCACCAAAAAAAACCAACCTAAGACTGGAATGTGTACAAATTTCAAGATGCATCCCCTTCTCTTTTGTTTGCAGTCCATCTCCAGAGGTGCAAACTGGACGTGTGGAAATGTGACTCCAGTGAATATTTTTGCGTTTCTTGCTAACAATGTCCTCCAAATTCTGTCTTAACCTTCACAATTTTTCACTGTTAAAAAGCTATGGTGCTCTGTCCTGCTTTCCTGCTTGCTTATAGTTTTATAGCATAAGATGTTTGGGATTTCTACAAAGCCAAATGCTGCTGCAAAGCAACCTAAATATGATATTACAGCATGGAGTTGTTGTCTGGTTTGTATATTATTGGATTTAAATCAATGCACATCATTGTGGTTAACCAATGACACCACCTCCAGCCTTTTTACAGTGTATTTCAATATTTATAATTTCCCCAACAAAATGAAATTCAAGTAGGGAGAGAATGCTATTGACACAGTTAATGAGGTTCTGCTTGAGACAGACGAATGAACCTTTGCTACCCCGTCTATTTTCTAGCTAAAAATGGTGTGTATGAAAGCAGAAACTGGCAGCAATTCACTCTATCAAGGAATAACGCTTTTGCACATAACTGAGCTTTATCCCTCCAATGTACTGTCATTGATGGCCACCTGAATGTGTCCAGCAAAATGTAGCAGTGACAGGAAGGTCACTTTTTTTAGAGTGCAGTTCCAAATTGGAAATGGAACCTTCTCATTTGGTGATAACCTGTCCATCACCCGCTCTTGGGGACTGTTAGGAGAGGAAGGTTGGAAGAATTATTGGAGGATCACAGCTGGCAGAATCTCCAGTTGGCAACCATGGAGCACAGTCATAATGTCTGGGGAGTTCTATGAGATGTACAGCAAAAACAAACTTTTCTCCATCCCTGCAATGGGTACATTACAAATGGGGGGGGGGGGAGATGGGGAAGGTGTATTGTTTATTTGTCTCCTTCAGACGTCACCTTTCCCCCAAAGGGGCTTACGATGATTAAAAAAAAATTAAAACCACAGTAAATTATGCATTATAACCATTAAACTCTACTAGGAATTGAAATATGTTGCATGGCTGAAAGCCTTTAGAACTTCCAAAACAAACTTACTCTGCCAAAAAGAAAAAACAAACCCAGCCCTCAAGGGATCAGCTATGAGAATAAAAGGAAAGTGGGGGCATCTAGCCTCTCAATACAAAGCATTCTGCAACAAAGACGGTTACTTCACGTCCTTCCTCGTGCTGAGGTGAACTTGCTTCCGGGTTGAAATCGGTTGTTGCCATGTTTCCTAATGCCGGTTCTGCCCCTGTTTCTTTGTACTCACGGGCATGGTGAATGGAACCGGCAGGACTTTAACCTCACCTCCTCGATGCGCATTGTGCTGCTATTTTTCGAGTGGTTTTCCATGTTGTCCTCAGTGTTATACTTTCGCGTTTTTTGGTTTTTCGATTAATTGGTAGCTCTCCATCATGGATTTGTGGCGCGCAAGCGTTTGGAATGTTTTTTTCTTGGGCATTCGAGGACCATGCCCTGCCGACTGCTTCTGGTGCCATGCTTTTCACGTCCGCCTTCTGGGTCCTCCAAGACATAGAAACGCCTCAGAGATTGTCCCCCTCTGCGGATGTTCCCCCCTTCCCCCCAAAAAAGACATAATTACATTAAATATTATCTCGATGTGGGGTAAGAGGAACCACACGTCCCCTGGGGGCAGAACGAGAAGCGGATTGAGGAGATTCCCAAGCTTCAGGAGGGGAATCTCTAACCCCGGTTCCGGCTCAGTTCAGGGGGCGTGGTCAGAGTGAACTCGCATCGACCCCACAAGGATGTGAGGTTCCGTTCCTTCGTACCAGTCACCAGCGGGGCGGAGAACAGCAATGAGAGGGACATGAAGTATCAGCCAAAGGAGCTGTCACAGAGAAGACCCTCTCTTATGTTCCCATTGTGATGGCAATGGGACTCGGAGGAGAAGGACCTCCTTTGATGGTCTTGATGACCAGATGTGGTCTTTCAGAGAACTTGGACCCAAACTGTGTAAGGCCATATGGGTAATAATAACCGACACTTTGAAGTGAGTCTTAGTGCAAACAGACTGGCAGCTAATTCAATATTTGTAGCAATGACATTATATCCTCCCTATAACTGGTCCCCTTCAGCAGTCCCTCAGCTACATTTTGAGCTATTGAAAGTTTCTGAACCATCTTCAAAGGCCGCCACATGCAGATCAAGTTGCAGTAATCCAACTGTGATGTAACTACAGCCAAACCAGATATCTCAAGGAACAGGTGCAGCTGACACTTTTGAACTGTGCAAATGCACTCCTGACCACTGCTGAAAATTGGGCACCCAGATTCAGGGCCAAATCTAGGAGTACACACAAGCTATAGACCTATATTTTCAGGCTTAATTATTTTTTTTTATTATTTATTTATTTATTTTTACAACTTATATGCCGCACACTACCCAAAGGTCTCTGGGCGACTTACAATGAAGAATTAAAACAGTTAAAACATCAAATATCAAAAATTAATTAAAACAATAATAAAAACATAACACTAAAATCATTACACTAAAATTGCCATCAGAGGACCCACAGTCTGTGTTTTGTCAATTTAAAAACTTCTGGAACAGAGGACCCTCTCCCTCCCTTTGTTCCACCTGGGGTTTGTGTCAGCTGAGAGGTGTGCCTGGCCCTTGAAGAGCCTTCAGCTTCTGTACCCTTGGAGGGCTTTTTAGACTGGCTGGACTCTTCACAGAGGACCTCTCCTTCCCTTTGTTCCACCTGGGGCTTGTGTCAGCTGAGAGGTGTGCCCGGCCCTTGAAGAGCCTTCAGCTTCTGCTCCCTTGGAGGGCTTTTTAGACCGGCTGGACTCTTCACAGAGGACCCTCTCCCTCCCTCTGTTCCACCTGGGGTTTGTGTCAGCTGAGAGGTGTGCCTGGCCCTTGAAGAGCCTTCAGCTTCTGTACCCTTGGAGGGTTTTTTAGACCGGCTGGACTCTTCACAGAGGACCTCTCCCTCCCTTTGTTCCACCTGGGGTTTGTGTCAGCTGAGAGGTGTGCCTGGCCCTTGAAGAGCCTTCAGCTTCTGTACCCTTGGAGGGCTTTTTAGACCGGCTGGACTCTTCACAGAGGACCCTCTCCCTCCCTTTGTTCCACCTGGGGTTTGTGTCAGCTGAGAGGTGTGCCTGGCCCTTGAAGAGCCTTCAGCTTCTGTACCCTTGGAGGGCTTTTTATACTGGCTGGACTCTTCACTGAGGACCTCTCCTTCCCTTTGTTCCACCTGGGGTTTGTGTCAGCTGAGAGGTGTGCCTGGCCCTTGAAGAGCCTTCAGTTTCTGTACCCTTGGAGGGTTTTTTAGACCGGCTGGACTCTTCACAGAGGACCCTCTCCCTCCCTTTGTTCTACCTGGGGTTTGTGTCAGCTGAGAGGTGTGCCTGGCCCTTGAAGAGCCTTCAGTTTCTGTACCCTTGGAGGGTTTTTTAGACCGGCTGGACTCTTCACAGAGGACCCTCTCCCTCCCTTTGTTCTACCTGGGGTTTGTGTCAGCTGAGAGGTGTGCCTGGCCCTTGAAGAGCCTTCAGTTTCTGTACCCTTGGAGGGTTTTTTAGACCGGCTGGACTCTTCACAGAGGACCCTCTCCCTCCCTTTGTTCCACCTGGGGTTTGTGTCAGCTGAGAGGTGTGCCTGGCCCTTGAAGAGCCTTCAGCTTCTGTACCCTTGGAGGGCTCTTTAGACCGGCTGGACTCTTCACAGAGGACCTCTCCTTCCCTTTGTTCCACCTGGGGCTTGTGTCAGCTGAGAGGTGTGCCTGGCCCTTGAAGAGCCTTCAGCTTCTGTACCCTTGGATGGTTTTTTAGACCGGCTGGACTCTTCACAGAGGACCTCTCCTTCCCTTTGTTCCACCTGGGGCTTGTGTCAGCTGAGAGGTGTGCCTGGCCCTTGAAGAGCCTTCAGCTTCTGTACCCTTGGAGGGTTTTTTAGACCGGCTGGACTCTTCACAGAGGACCTCTCCCTCCCTTTGTTCCACCTGGGGTTTGTGTCAGCTGAGAGGTGTGCCTGGCCCTTGAAGAGCCTTCAGCTTCTGCTCCCTTGGAGGGTTTTTTAGACTGGATGGACTCTTCACAGAGGACCTCTCCTTCCCTTTGTTCCACCTGGGGCTTGTGTCAGCTGAGAGGTGTGCCTGGCCCTTGAACAGCCTTCAGCTTCTGCTCCCTTGGAGGGCGTTTTAGACAGGCTGGACTCTTCACTGAGGACCTCTCCTTCCCTTTGTTCCACCTGGGGCTTGTGTCAGCTGGGATGTGTGCCTGGCCCTTGAAGAACCTTCAGCTTCTGTACCCTTGGAGGGCTTTTTAGACCGGCTGGACTCTTCACAGAGGACCCTCTCCCTCCCTTTTTTCCACCTGGGGTTTGTGTCGGCTGAGAGGTGTGCCCGGCCTTTGAAGAGCCCTCAGCTTCTGCCCCCTTGGAGGGCTTTTTAGACAGGATGAATTGCAAGATGGCGGGCGGCAGCAACAGCGCCCTCCTCAAACCGTTATGGGTTGGGGATTGGAACTTCGATTTTGCTCCCCCCCCCCGCTGGACTGTTGTGGGTTTAGAATGAGGAGCTTCTCAATCTTGCTCCCCCCCCCACTACCGGACTGCTGTGGGTTTGGGGGTGTGGAGCTCTCCATTCTGCTCCCCCCTTACCCAATGAGGATACCGGACATTCTGGTGCCCTGGGCCTACCATCTGCTGAAGACTGAGGTTGTCTTGCTTCCGTTTGCTGGGCCCAATCTGGCCCCGAGGCCGTTGCTGGCCCACCCGACGGTTGCCGGCCGGCCCCCATTGCTTCTTGCCTCCATTCTCCCTTGACATCAGCCGCCTGTAACCTCCAAACATCGACCACCGACCATCTCTGCGAGACGCCTTTGCGCTCCTCTTTTGCCCCTCCCCCCCTGCCTGGGCTGTGAGCTCATTAATATGCTTTTTGTTTGTTTGTTTGCCTTTGCTTTATATTTGTAACCGATTTGTTTTATTGATGCGTTTTGCATTTTGATTTTTGATTTTTAGTTGTATTTAGTATTGTTGTTGTGGTTGTGTTGATTTTTTTTCTTCCTTCCATCCATCAGCCACCATGCAGGCAGGGACCGCCATACCTGTCGTGTCGGGCCGTGGTCGGTACGCTAGGGGCTGGAGGGTTAGTCGGGTAAGAAGAACTCGGGCCAGGCATCTTGCGCCTGTCCCCCTCGCTGACCCCTCCAGCTCACTGTCACGTGCCTGGGAGCCACTCCGCCAGTGCCTCCGATCTTTCTTGCCTTCTGTTGATTGCCAGGTCGGTGCATAATAAAATTCCCATTATTTATGATACCATCGTTGATGGGAAGGCCAACCTGGCGTGCATCACCGAGACCTGGGTGGGTGAAGAGGGGGGGGCTTCGCTCTCCCAGCGTTGCCCTCCTGGGTTTCTGGGGCAGGGGGCAGGAAGATCGGAGGGACGTAAGGGGGTGGGGTGGCCATTGTGTACAGAGATACCATTCATGTCAACAGGGCCTCAACGTTGGTGATTCCAGGGTTGGAATGTGTCCACCTGTTGGTTGGGCAGCGGGACAGGTTTGGCATTGTGCTCGGTTACCGTGTTCCCCGCAACCCAGCACAATCCCTACCAGAGCTCGCCGAGTTCATCGCCGCTGCTTTGTTGAGAACCCCACGCCTTTTGGTGGTGGGCGACCTCAACATGCATGTCGGCGGTGAACTGTCTGGTGCTGCTCTGGAATTCATGCAGTCCATGGCCTTCATGAACCTGTCCCAGCATGTTTTATGCCCAACACACAGATCTGGACACACCCTGGATCTGGTATTTTCCTCCGCGTCTGAGGACTCGTGTCTGAGGGTGTGGGACCTTGTTCCCACCCCCGTGTCATGGTCAGACCACCACCTGCTGTCTTTCTCTGTATCAATCGCCGCCCCACCCCGCGGGGACCCTCAGCCCGTTGTTTGGGCTCGCCCCCGTAGACTCCTCAACCCTGATCGGTTTCGGGAAGTCCTCGGGGAGCCTCCTGGCGGACTGGCTGACGATCTGGTTGACTCTATGGTAGACCAATGGTTCGACGAAACATCACGAGCTGTCGACCAGATCGCCCCTAGGCGCCTCATCCGCTGCAGAGCTCGTTCCTCTCCGTGGTTCATGGAAGAGCTTCGAGCGATGAAGCATGAATGGAGGAGGCTGGAGCGCAGCTGGAGGAAGAACCAGACGGCTACCAAGAAGGCTGCAGTCATCGCTCAGTCCAGGCGCTATGTTCATGCGCTCAGGGTGGCTAGAAGATCTTATAACACCCTGAGAATTAGTGAGGCCTCGAACCGCCAAGCGGAATTGTTCCGTGTTGTTCGCGACCTCACTAATCCTGGACTGACTAGGCCTCCTCCTACTGATTTCAGTAGTGAGAACTTTGCAGCCTTTTTTCGATCGAAAATAGAGGCCATCTGTTCCGGTTTCGAATCCTGTTGCCATAGCCCACTCTCGGCATCCCTGGCGGCTGTGCCCCCTCGGTCTCCTCGCATGGTTGAGTTTGGGCCTGTCACCTCCCTTGAGGCCTCCAGGGCTATTGCCCATTGCCAGCCCGCGTCCACCCCCTTCAACCCTTGCCCTTCATGGCTCATGAAAGCAGTTGCCACGAACATCTCAGGGTGGGCTTTGATCATCGCCAAAGGGAAGGGATTTTCCCTTCCGTCTGAAGGAGACAGTTAAAGCCCATCCTGAAGAAACCGAGCTTAGCGCCGGGCGAACTATCCAACTTTCGCCCGATCGCTAACGTTCCTTTTTATGGGCAAGGTGATCAAGAGGGTGGCCGCGATCCGGCTTCAATCCTATCTGCAGGCCGAGCATGCCCTGGATCCGTTCCAGTCTGGGTTCAGGCCTGGTCGGGGGACCGAGACAGTCTTGGTTGCTCTGCAAGATGACCTCATCTGGAGGGCCGACAGGGGTGTTCCTCCCTGTTGGTCCTCCTGGATTTGTCAGCGGCCTTTGATACCGTTATCCTGCTGGATCAGCTCTCCGAGGTTGGGATCGGAGGCACTGTTCACAGTTGCTTCCGGTCCTTCCTCGGGACCGCCCCAGCAGGTTCAGCATGGGGGCGAGATGTCGGCCCTTGGATACTCCCTTGCGGGGTTCCACAGGGGTCGTCTCTCTCTCCCATGCTGTTCAACATTTACATCAGGCCGCTGGCTGAGGTCATTAGGAGGCATGGAGTCTGCTGCCATCAGTACGCTGATGACACGCAGCTCTATGTCTCCTTTTCTACCGCTGCAGATGAGGCTGTCCGGACCCTTGATCAGTGTCTGGGTGCAGTCATGGAATGGACCAGGGCTAACAGGCTCAAACTCAACCCCGATAAGACCGAGGTCATGTTCTTTGCGGCTTCCTCATCCAGCTACGGTGGCCCGTATCCCACCTTGGAGGGTGTTTCCCTCAGGCCATCGGACTGTGTCCGAAATCTGGGCGTAGTCCTGGACCCGGCGCTCACCCTGGAAGCCCAGGTGTCCGCCGTGTCCAGGGCTGCCTTTTTCCATCTTCAGCGTATTGCCCAGATTCATCCGTACCTGGATGAGGACTCCCTCAGAACTGTGGTCCAGGCACTGGTGATCTCTAGACTGGACTATTGCAACGCGCTCTACATGGGGTTGCCCTTGACTCTCATTCGGCGCTTGCAGCGGGTCCAAAATGCAGCAGCCAGACTGGTGGCTGGTGTGCGTCGATTCGAGCATATCACCCCAGTCTTGGCTCGTCTGCACTGGTTGCCCGTTGCAGCCCGAATTAGATTCAAGGTCCTGGTTTTGGTTTACAAAACCCTCCATGGCCTAGGACCTGGCTACCTGACGGAGCGGATCGACCAGCGGTCAACTTCGGCCCATCCGACTAGGTTGTCGCGGGCGCACATGCTGCGTGTGGCCACGCCTAGGGAGGCTCGGAGAACTTCCACCCGTGCCCGAGCCTTCTCTGTGGCTGGCCCAACCCTATGGAATCACCTACCAGCAGAAGTGCGCCTTGCAGAGTCCCTGCCTGCCTTCCGGAAGGCGCTGAAAACCCTTCTCTTCCGGGAGGCGTTTGGCTGATACAATTTTTTTTTTTTTAGTCCCGCCATCTGCTGCAGCCGTTTTGTCTTATTGTTTATTTCAGTTGTTGTTTTAATTTGTTGTCTGTACATTTATTGTAAACCGCCCGGAGTTCCTTTCAGGAAGACGGACGGTATATAAGCTGTATAAATAAATAATAATAAATAAATAAATAAGGTTTTTACCTGGCGCCGAAATGTCATCAATGTTGGCGCCAGGCGGATCTCACTTGGGAGGGCATTCCATAGCTTGGGGGCAGCTGGAGTTGGGCACCATTAAAAAACCAACATGCTGTTTCATAAGCTTCCGAAATGTTATGAAACAAAATGGGAAACAGTGTTTCATTACAAAACAAAATGGGAAACAGCGCTTTGTTATGAAACACAATGAAACACTTCTTTTTCCCTTTGAAAACAAAATGTTTCATTATTCTGTAAAATGGTTCCCTTATAAAAAGCTACCCACCAAATTTGGTGCCTCTAGGACCCAGGGGAGACATTTCATAAAGTAACAAATCATTTCATTATTGTTTCATCACATTATGATTTTTTTTACAAAAAAATCATTTAAAAATGAAACAAAATAAACTGCTCATAGAAATGAAACCAAACTCTATTTTTCCATTTCATGCCCATCCCTAGGCATAATGTCACCCTATCCAGCACAGACTACATCCGTATTCCCACTTCTGACTTCCAAAGGACCTATGTTCTGAATGGTTTTCATTTCCACTTTGTTTGTCCTCAGCCAGGCCAGCCATTACTGACACAAGGCACTGGTTTAGAACTGAGACAGCTTCCTTGGAATTTGATAGAGAGATAGATGTGGGTGTCATCAGCCTACTGGTGGCATCAAACCCCACAATCCCAGACACTCTCTTCCAATGGATTCAAGTAGGTCAGTCATGTCCAAACTTCTGCCCTCCAGATGTTTTGGACCACAACTCCCACAGTCCTTTGCCATTGGAAATACAGGCTTGGAATTCTGGGAGTTGGGGTCCAAAACATCAGGAAGGCTGAAATTTAGACAGGCCTGAGTAGGTGTTAAATAGAATGGGGTACACCACCCTCATCACCAACATCTGGTCTCTCCCTTCCAGGAAGGACCAGAGCCACTGTAAAAGTGTCTCCAAGTTTCATCCCAGAACAAGATGATATGGCTGATGGCATCCACACCTGCTGAGAGGTGCAGAAGGACCAACACTCCCCCTGGCCACTTCCTGGCAGAGATCATCCACCAAGGTGATCACAGCTGTCTCCATCCCACAGCCAGGCCTGAAACCAGATTGAAACGGATCTAAATAATCCACTCCATCCAAAAGTCAGACATAAGACTGAGACTGTATGGGCATAGAAAGGAGGAGTTGACTGTGGCTGATTGGTAACAGAATAGTCTATCAGGCTATGAATAATTATGAGTCTGAGATGTCTTACTTTTGGCAGTCTCGGTGATTATTGTGTATCTTGTGGCAGCAAGTGGAAGACTAAAATCCAGCTAAAAGAGCACCTTTAGTTTAAAAAAATGAGGGAAAGAAAGGAAAAGGGTGTTGATATTAAAAGATTGTCTTGATTACAATAGACTTCACTTGGTCAAATCAGGCTTTGTGTTTTCTTCTGATCTTTCTACTCTCAGAACTTCAAAAAACTTGAATTACTCTCCCCATCAGAAAAAAGGGACGTACAGACCGCATGACGTCTGCACCCTTTCCTGTTGCCATAACAATAGATTTCCACAAGTATTTCTGTTATTGTCATAAATATCTTTGACTTTTCTCCAAATTTTATGAGACGGAGTGTGTATTATTTTACTCTCTTACATTTTTTACATAAATTGTTATTGCCGCCTTCAGCTGTATAAGTTATAGGCCACTCCTGACATCAAGGGTAGCATCTGCCACACTTTATGACCCACATTTATGACTTTCCCAACTTATTTCTTTGCCTTCTAAGAAAAGAGTTGGAGAATGGATGGGAGGCAGTATGATACCAAGATACTTAAGGACTTTGTGACTCCCTCCCAGACCATGCTGCTTGGCTTAGGTTGTTACTTCACGTCCTTCCTCGGGCTGAGGTGAACTTGCCTCCGTGTTGAAATCTGTTTTCAACACGGATCGAGAAGTGAATTGAAAAGATTCCCGAGCTCCAGGACGGGAATTGCTCACCCCGCTTGGAGCGCAGTTCAGGGGGCGTGGTCGGGGTGAACTCGGATTGACCCCACAAGGAGGTGAGGTTCCGTTCCTTCGAACTCGGATTGACCCCACAAGGACGTGAGGTTGTGTTCCTTTGAACTCGGATTGACCCCACAAGGACGTGAGGTTATGTTCCTTTGAACTCGGATTGACCCCACGGGGCCGCGAACTGCAGCGAGATGGGCGTGAAGTATCAGCCTTAGTTGCTTGACTCACCCAGGGTTTCCCAACCTTGGGTCCCCAGGTGTTCTTGGACTTAAACTCCCAGAAGCCTTCACCACTGTCTGTGCTGGCCAGGATTTCTGGGAGTTGTAGTCCAAGAATGTCTGGAGACCTAAGGTGAGGAACCACTGCTTCAGATTATCCTTTCTATCTGATGGCTTTTTATTAGAGATAGGCACAAAATGCCAAATGGTTTTTCATTTTGTTTTTCATTTTGTTGATCTTTGTTTTGTTTTGTTTGAAATATTTTGTTAAAAAAAAATCATTTCATTTTTGTTTTGTTTTGTTTTTCTTTTTTGTGACTTTTATGTGTTTTATGTGTGTGTTTTATGTAACTACTGTGTGTGTATTTTTTATGTTTTTACCTTTGTTTTATGTGTTTTGGGGATTAGGGGGAGAAGTGCGGGCTTTTAAAACTTTTTATTAGTCCCCAAAACAAGCGCCGATCAGCTGGCATGCGGGGCTTGCTTCGGGGACAAAAAAAGTTTTAAAACCCCACATTTTCCTCCGTCCGATTGGGTGCATTTGGGGAAAAGTGGTTGCTTTTAAAACTTGTTTTTAGTTCCCTAAGCAAGCCCTGCCAACCAGCTGATCAGTGCTTGCTTCGGGACAAAAAAAAAGTTTTAAAAGCCCAAACTTTCCCCCACCCAATTGGGTGAGTTGGGGTGGGGGACGCAGGAGTTTTCAGAACCTTTTTTAAGTCCACTAAGCAAGCCCTGCCAACCAGCTGATTGGTGCTTGCTTCAGGGACTAAAAAAAAGTTTTAAAAGCCCAAACTTTCCCCCACCCAATTGGGTGAGTTGGGATGGGGGATGCAGGAGTTTTCAGAACCTTTTTTAAGTCCACTAAGCAAGCCCTGTCAACCAGCTGATTGGTTCTTGCTTCAAGTTTTAAAAGCCCACACATTCCCCCACCCAATCGGGGAACTGAGTGGGCTTTAAAACTTTTATTTTGCCACAGAAGCAAGCGCTGATGAGCTGGCGAGCGGGGCTTCAGCAGCAAAAAACTTTCAAAACCCCACACCATTTGCCCACCTGATTGGGCACGTTTGGGGGGGCGGGATGGTATGGGGTTTTTAAAGTGGTTTTCGATAGGAATGCATTGCTTCAATGCATTCCTATGAAAAAATTAAAAATGAAATGGAATGAACCAACATTTTTCATTTTGTTTCATTTCATTTTTCTTTGACGGGGCAGTTCATTTTTCGTTTCGTTAGGGAATGATACAAAAATGAAAAACAAAACAAAAAAGTTCATTCCGTGCCCATCTCTCCTTTTTATCATATTTATATACTTCTTTTGAATGTCTCTCTTGTCACGTATGCATGACAAACAGGAAAATCTATGGCACCCAAACAAACAGAAGACAAGGCATTGCTGCATAAGACTGACACGCCCTGATTTGCAATGTGTGCCACTCATATATATATTTCAGAATTCTAGATCTGGATGACTCCAGTTTCACTGGGATGGTATATCGGTTGTGAGTTTCAGCATGAGCCTGAGGTGAGCTATTTGGCAGACAGGGGATGGCAGTTTGGAAAGCTTCAGATTAAAATGAAGATCTTGTTTATTCATTGGATCAACTCTGATGAATGGGGTCTTTCTGGAGGAGCTTTAAAGAGCCCATAGTTGGATAAAAGTTAACGGAGCAAGATGTTGTATGGTCCAGCAGCAACATAGAAGGCCTTCAGCAGAGTTTCAGAGCTTTGAAGTAGCTATTTACAGGCAACATACTCTACTGGCTTCCTGACTACTTGTTGAATTGCCCCACTGTGGGATGACTCCTGCTTTCTAAAGCATTGGATGGGTTACTTATGTCTTCCTTAATAATCTACCACTTGTTCTGCCTTTGTTTCTGCATTTGCTCTGATTCTGACAACAGAAACAGAGAGACATTAACAGGAAGATCTGTTTCCCCAACTCTTAGCTGCAGGTGAAATGTTATGGGGCTTTAAAATTCCTCACTGAGATATCTAGACTAGATGGGCTAGATGGCCTTTGAGGTCTCTTCCAACTCTATGATTCTATGATTCTATGATTCTATCTCATCATGTCAGGACAGGCTAAGTTCATAAGAGGAAGGAAATGAGCAAATTTCTGTCCCCAGCTCTGAGCCTTGTATCTTGGAGGGCGTTTGAAGGGAAAAGGCTGATGATGAATAGATGGGTGAATAAGAGAGAGGGCTTTGCATCTGGCAATTCAATTTACCTTTGGAACATCACTGGCAAACCGTGATAAGGAATCACTCATTGTCCCCATGTATGTCCAAAGAGTTTTCTGTAGAAAAATAACCCAGCGAATTGTTCCTTGCAAAAAAAGTGATAACCAAGGAGCTGTATTGGCTGGCTTTCCCCAATACCTACTCAGGTTAATTCAAATGATGCATAAAATACTCTTGGCAGCATGCTACCCAAATCTACATTAAGTGGCTTTTACTGACTAAGTGGTCCTTGCCCAGGGATATGTGTCTGATTACAGTTTGTTAATTAGCAATAAATAATGTATGTCTGTTCCTTCTCCTGTTAAGTCTCTGGTACATGTCGCCCAGCTCTTAATGCATTAATAGATATGTGCATAACATTGCAAGCCAGAGATGAATAAGTATAACCTTTGGGGGCCTCTCTCCATTTGTAAGGTGCATTTGGCATGGAGAATCCTCAAACACAGCAGAAAACCCATGCAAAGAGAAATTAGGGGCATGGGGACAGGTTTCTCTACTCCCAGGAAAATTTTATTTCTGTTCATCAAATATTTTATGCTCCCACGTAATCCCAGTGATGATTCTCTCAAGGGGGAACCTGTCACCTTCTCCTCAGCATTAGGCTTTGAAAACCCCCATTAAGATCTTCAGATGAACATTCAGTATATGTCTGGGGGGGGCAGGTTCTAATCCAACCCAGCTGCTCAGTCATCACTCACATCATCCTCAAGATGGAAGCTTGAAGAGAAGAGCACAGGAATGCTCCTTGTGAATTGGAACCCCAGAAAATCAGAGCTCTCATAGCCTCCGTGGAAAGTTTAAAAGTGAAGATGGAAAAAAGTGACATTGACAGATTATCTCCTGTTCCTCTGTTCTGCAGTGCCAGTGCCAGGTAACACATGGTACAAATGTCAGCCCTCTGTTTTCCTGTCATGGTGTTGAATAGTGATGCTTTCAATGGAGTCCTTTGCCCTCCCATGCCCGAATAAGAGGCAAGACACAAGCAATGGGACTAAATGGGACATACTTTATTAATGTAATGGTAACTTTAAACCAACAGAAGGGGAACTAAGGTAGTGTGGAGTGATGGTTGGGCCACCGAGGTCGCCTGAAACCTCCCCAATCTCCATATGATGTCATCTGGGTGACTCAACTACCCCCCCCTTAGTGCTATCTCCCAGATGGCGTGCAGGGGCCGGCAATATGTCATAAGGCCCGCCCAGGCTTCCAGGGTCCATTAACTGGCAACCCATATCCTGGGAGGGGGGATATTCCAAGTGCTTCTTTCCCCACGTCACTGTAATCACCTGATCCGCAGCATCATGGCATTGGATGTGTCACAATGACATTAACAAACCTTGACTCACCAACTTTGGCCTCCACACTACCCGTCAGTGTGACCGAGGGTCATGGCATTACCCACTATCCACTTTACTCATGCCCTGCATTATTTTGTACATCTCAATCATATCCCCCCCTCAGGTACCTTTCCCCAGACTAAAGAGCCCCAAAGGTTTTAGCCTTCTAAGCACATCTGATCTCGCCTGATTTTGGAAGCTAAGCAGGGTCGGCCCTGGTTAGTACTTGAATGGGAGACCACCAGGAAATATTGGGTGATGTAGGCACCTGGAGTAGGAAATGGGAAACCACTCCAGTATTCCTGCCAAGAAAACCCCATGGACATGGAGTCACGAAGAGTCGGTCACGATTGTAATGATGCAACACACACACACACACACACACACACACACACACACACACACACACACACACACACACACACACACACACACAAGGGAGGTCCCCCAGCCCAGTAATCATTTTAATCACTCTCTTCTGCACCTTTTCCAATTCCACTATGTCTTTTATGAGATGCAGTGACCAGAATTGTACACAATATTCCAGGTGCGGCCTTACTATCATTTTGTGTAATGGCATTATAATGTTAGCTGTTTTATTTTCAACCCCCTTTTTGGTAATCCCTGGCATGGAATTGACCTTCTTCACCACTGCCACACACTGGGTAGACACCTTCATGGAGCTGTCCACCAACACACCAAGATCTCTTTTCTGATCCATCACAGATAGCTCAGAGCTCATGAGTTGATAGATAAAGTTTGGATTTTTTTTGCCCCAATATGCATTATTTTACCTTTTCCTACATTGAAATACATTTCCTGTATACATTTTGCTGCCCATTCCCCCAGTTTGGGGAGATCCTCCTGGAGCTCTTTACAATCTTCTCTGGTTTTTACCGTACAGAAAAGTTTTGTGTCATCCACAAACTTGGCCACCTTACTGATTATCTCTGTCTCTATGTCATTTATGAACAGATTGAAAAGCACTGGTCCCAGGACAGATCACTGAGGTACACCGCTTTTCACCTCTTTCCATTGTGAAAATTGCCCATTGACACCTACTCTTTGTTTCCTGGATCTCAGCCAGTTATCAATCCATGAGGACCTGCCCTCTTATCCCCTGACTGTGCAATATTCTCAGCAGCCTTTGGTGAGGGATTGTGTCAAAAGCCTTCTGAAAATCAAGATAGACAACTGGTTCACCCAACTCCACATGCCTGTTGACCTTTTCAAACAATGCTAAAAGGTTTGTCAGGAAAGACTTATCCGAACAGAAGCCATCCTGATTTTCCCTCATAACTCACTTCTTTCCCCTGATAAACTTTACAAGGAATCAAGTGCAATGATTTTCAGTCATTTACCTGGATTTCAGTCTCATCCCTTGGGCTAAAGGTGGAGAAGCCATTTCAGAATCTGGAATGAAGCAGTATGCATTTTTGTGTGATTTAATCTACCTTGGCAAGATCCCTAGTGCATATATCAATGAAAGTACCAGCTAAAAAGAATGGGACCTAAGCTTCATATTCCTCACTGCTTGAGCTTCTTGTGAATTATGTTTTTGGGCCTGGGATAAAAGGGGTTGAGCAATTATCTTTATGGTTTAATTACTTCGCAAACAACAGAGGGAGAAAGAAAAAGAGTGAGTTTTAAAGCAAAAGCTCTTGACAACATATATTCAGAAAGAATAACTGAATCTGAATTTCTGAGTGGTACCAGGAAAATAAGAGAAGGGGGAATTGTGTGGCTTCTCTACCACCCCATAATGCATAAAGCTATCACTTGGAGTATTCTCGAAGGCTGTTACGGCCAGGATCTAATAGCTGTTGTGACTTTTCAGACGGTTTGGTCATGTTCTGGAAGTTTCTCTTCCTGACGTTTTGCCAGACTCTATAGCTGGCATCTTCAGAAGGCAAGGAGCCCAGGGGAGCTAGTAGTTCACTCATTCTATACCCCAGAGCACAGGGGTAAAAATTTCCAGAACACAGCCAAGCAGCCTGAAAAACTTGGAGGTTTATGAGTTAATTATGAAGGCTGCACAAGATGGGTATTCAGTTTACCAGGCTCAGAAGGGTGGAAGTTTGATTCAACTGTCTTCTTGCCTGGTTGAGTTTGGGCCTGTGTTACCAGCAGAGGCCTCCAGGGTTATGGCTTACTGCCGGCTGGCGGCTTCCCCTTTTGACCCTTGCCCAGCCTGGCTTATTAAATCCACTGGAGGGAACATGCTAGAGTGGGTCTCTTTTATTGCCAGTTTGCCACAGCCCCCTTCAGGGAAGGAATTTTTCCTTCCCGTTTGAAGGAGACCGTGGTGAAGCCCACATTGAAAAAGCCCGGCTTGGCATTGGATGAGTTGTCTAGCTATCGTCCAATTGCCATTGTTCCCTTCCTGGGCAATGTTGTTGAGAGGGTGGCCGCCATCTGGCTTCAGTCATATCGGGAGGAAAATCATATCCTGGATCCCTTCCAGTCTGGGTTCAGACCACTTTGGGTGACCGAGATGGCCCTGGTCGCTCTTCAGGATGACCTCCTTAGAGAGGCCGACAGGAGGTGTTCCTCCCTGTTGGTCCTCCTTGATCTGTCAGTGGCCTTTGATACTGATACTGGAGGCGGTCTTGGAATGAACCAGGACCAACCGGCTCAAGCTGAACCCGGAGAAGACTGAGGTTCTGTTTTTCGGGGCACCCTCATCTGGGTACAATGGCCCCCTCCCTAGCCTGGTGGGTGTTTCCTTCCAGCCTACGGACAGGGCCAGGAATCTGGGCATGGTCCTGGATTCCGCCCTCTCCCTGGATGCCCAGGTGATGGCGGTCTCCAGGGCTGCTTTCGTCCATCTCCACAGGATCACCCAGATCCGCCAGTACCTCAATGAGTCCTCCCTGATGACAGTTGTGCAGGCCCTTGTGATCTCGAGGATCGACTACTGCAATGCCCTCTACATGGGGCTGCCCTTGACCCTTGTCCGGAGGCTCCAGCGGGTGCAGAATGTGGCAGCCAGACTGGTGGTGGGTGCTCGGAGGTTTGATCACATCATCCCAGTTCTGGCTCACCTGCATTGGTTGCCCGTTGCCTTCCGGATATGGTTCAACGTCCTGGTTTTGATTTTAAAAACCCTCCATGGCTTGGGACCAGAGTATCTGTCAGAGCATATCTCCCAGAGGTCAACTGGGGTCAGGCCCACTAGAATGGCACAGGCACGCTCACTTAGGGTGGCCACACCCAGGGAGGCACGGAAATCGCTCACGCATAACCGTGCCTTCTCTGTGGTGGACCCCAGTTTGTGGAACCATCTTCCAAGTGAGTTGTGCCTGGCACAGTCCCTGCCTGCCTTTAAAAAAGCTCTGAAACCCCTATTTTTAAAGAGGCATATGGAGACCTTTTTACTTAATTCCTTTTTTTTCTTTTGCTGCCCGCATCGCCTCTTGTGGAGGGTTTCCCCTCCTTATTCTACTTGTTCTCTCTCGCTTTTTTATTTTTAAATATATTGTTGTTTTTCTTTCAATTGTAAACCACCCAGAATTCCATCCGGAAGATGGGTGGTATAAAAATACAACAAATACATAATAATAATAACTTTGAGATGGCTACCTGAACTTGGGACTGAGCAGAGTTTTCATTGCAGAACAGCACTTTAAATTCTGCATCATGAGGGTCCAGCTTGATTTGTCAAAGGCTTCTCTGCAGAACTTGTGAACCTGCTATAATCAGACAGAGGACAGAAACCTGCTAGGTTTCCCCCTATTGCTTCTGAGTAACACAGCTTAAGAACATAAGAACATCAGAAGAGCCATGCTGGATCAGGCCAAAGGCCCATCTAGTCCAGCTTCCTGTATCTCACAGTGGCCCCACCAGATGTGTCTGGGAGTGCACGAGACTAAATATCTGTCTCCTGATATCACTCCCCTGCATCTGATTCTTGAAGAACCCTGGTTTTTTTTAAGCCTAGATATTGCACATCCCCATCATGGCTTGTAACCTGTGATGGACATTTCCTCCATGAAACTGTCCAATCCCCCTTTGAAGGCATCCAGGCCAGATGCCATCACCACATCCTGTGGCAGGGAGTTCCACAGACTAACAGCACGCTGGGTAAAACAATATTTTATTTTGTCTGTTCTCACTCTCCCAACCCTCAATTTGAGTGGGTTATATCCACTCAATGCATAAGGGAATAATAGCACTCCATGGGATTTCCAACAGAGCCGGTTGTACCATATCTCTTGCTCACATTTACCAAGCAAGTCTTACCATCCACTTTTAACCCAACAAAATGGCTGAACAGTTCCGAGGCTCTACAGAGGAAGACAGCAAATTAAGGTGGCCTCAGGAAGAATGAACACTCTAGGCCTACCTCTGGCTTTTTGGTGATGGAAGGTCTGACATCAAGTTGTTCATTACGGCACTCTAGGACAGTGATAGCGAACCTTTTAGAGACTGAGTGCCCAAATTGCAATTCAAAAACCACTATTTTTTTTGCAAAGTGCCAATGCATCAATTTAACCTGTATACAGGTGGCTATGAAGGGGCGATGTCGGGTGCCCAAGGAAAGGGCTCCAAGTGCCACCTTTGGCACCCATGCCATAGGCTCGTCATCACTGCTCTAGGCTGCCAGCAGTTTTAATTAGCTACCAGTTTTAATTAGCTACCAACAATTTCATTCTCATGAATGAATGAATGAACAAATGAATATGATATTGGGAGTCATACCAGCTACACATATTTTTCCATTTATAAGATGCCCCCATGTATAAGATGACCCCTGTACATATAGGATGATCCTCAATTCTAAGTTACAATTTTAGAGAAAAATATAGTGTTATACATGGAAAAATACCGTACTCTTAGTATGTATATCAAGTTTCTTAGCTCTGAAGCTGTGATGGAAACAGTCTCTCTCTCTCTCTCTGACACACACACACACACACACACACACACACACACACACACACACACACACACACACACACACACACACAGAGAGAGAGAGAGAGAGAGAGAGAGAGAGAGAGAGAGAGAGAGAGAGAGAGAGAGAGAGAAACAGAGAAAGAAACAGAGAAAGAAACAGAGAAGTATTGTGAACTCTGGTTAGTGGGTGTTTTTAAAAGAATTAGCAGTATATTCATTGGCTCATTTTCAAGGAGAACACGTGTGGCATGTAAAGGTGGATGCATTCGTAATGTGGACAAGAACCAATTAAATAGGCAAAGGGGCCATTAAGGGAAGCCTTAATTGTGACAAACTGATAAAATGGGCCTGCTTGCTAATCAATAGAGTGGCTCTTAAGTTAATAGGCCTTATCAACATTATTTATGAATGCATATTTGCCTGCTTGAGCATCCAGGTGAGGCACAAACAGACTTCCTAATCTTTATAGCCATCAAAGGTCGCAAAGCAGTTCAAGGAAGTTTGCCTCAGCGGATGAAGAAGTTTTCACTTTGTGGACTGAGGTAGACATTTCTTTGTCTCAGCACTGAAAACTGAGTATTAAACCTGAAAAACTGAAAGTCCAAGTTTGAAAGGACAAAGGTCCCATGCCGTATGTATGTGTGTTCTGCTTATATACTGTCCCATAGCACTTCATGCACTCTCTGGGCAGTTTACAATTTACTTGTGCCCACTACAGATGGCCTCGACCCCCAGCAAACTGGGTACTAATTTTACTGACCTTGGAAGTATAGAATGCTGTCAACTAGAGAAGGGCACGACCAGGGAAAATTATGTTTCAAGTTGTCGTGTGTCGGAGCCGGCCCGTTTCGGCTCGTTTCCGTTTGTCGTGAAATTTTTCAAAAATTTGTCGTTTTGTTTGTCGTTTTTTCGTCTGTCGTTAGTACTGGTTTTTTGGGGGGTAGCGGGCTCCTGGAGGCACCTGTCTGGGGTGGGTGCCTCCTCTGGCCCACTATGAAGGGAAAGCGGGCTCCTGGAGGTACCTCTCTGGGCTGGGTGCCTCCTCTGGCCTGCCATAAAGGGAAAGCAGGCTCCTGGAGGCACCTCTCTGGGGTGAGTGCCTCCTCTGGCCCGCTACAAAAGGGTATGCATTGCCAATTGGATATGCATACCAAGTTGCAGTGGCAGGCAGAGGCGCCTCTCTTTCGGGTGCCTCTGTGACTCACTGCCTGGCATACGGTGCACTTGGGCTGGGGATGGGGAGGAGGAACAAAGTGAGAGAGGACCCCTGAAAATGCCCTCTGGCTCACTAAGAAGGGAAGTGTACTTGCTGTAGTGCAATGCAAGTACACAGATCTGGCTTAGGGTTAGGGTTAGCGCAAGGGCTAGGCTTAGGGTTACGGGTAAGGTTAGGGTGAGTTACTGGGGTGCACCTCTGGGTGCCTCTCTGACCCACTAAGAAGGACAGTGTACTGGCGTATGAGTTAGGGTTAGGGTTAGGGCTCGGGCTCGGGCTCGGGCTAGGGTTAGTGGGCTTTTTATGCCCGACTGGCACATCCCAGAAGTCTCGGTCAAAACCTGGCCAAGTGGCCATGCAATTGGTGGAATGACTCCAAAAATTTGCATGGTCCATTCCCATGGCCAGCCCATCATTGCGCAGGTGGAAAAAAATAAAAATAAAAATAAAATAAAATAAAAGCAATGGAGACATTTTGTTGCAAGAAAAACCCACTGCTGCTACTGTAAAAATTCAGGCAGTTTTAAAATAGCTATTTTCGCATGTTTCTGTGGTACTTTGGTGTGTTTTTGGACCACGATTTCAAAATAAATATTGCGGTCGCTCCATTTTGGATCCCCCACCCGCACCGCATGGCATGGCGAGCGAGTTGGCGAGCTGACGAGGATGCCCCCCACCAGAGCAGCCCAGGACAGGAGGGGGGGAAGGCCAGGGGACCCCCCCCAGAAACCACCCCTCTGGTAGGTGCCCTCACTCAAGCAGGCATATTTTCGCCTGCTTTTTTGGCCGGGAATCGGGTTTTTTTTATTTTGCAAGAAAAGCCCACTGCTGCTACTGTAAAAATTCAGGCAGTTTTAAAATAGCTATTTTTGCATGTTTCTGTGGTGCTTTGGTGTGTTTCTGGACCATGATTTCAAAATAAATATTGCGGTCACCCCATTTTGGATGCCCCGCCCGCATCGCATGGCATGGCGAGCGAGTTGGCGAGACGACGAGGATGCCCCCCCCCACCAGAGCAGCCCAGGACAGGAGAGGGGGGGAGGCTGGGGACCCCCCCAGAAACCACCCCTCTGGTAGGTGCCCTCACTCAGGCAGGCATATTTTTGCCTGCTGGGAATCGGGTTTTTTTATTTTATTTTTAAAAATTTCTGTGCCGCTTGCGCTTGGCATCGCGCGATCGCCGCGTGATGCCAGGAACGACAACGACAAATCAGACCCAATTTTTCTTTTTTCGGTTCGAGTTCGAGTTCTGGCAGAGGAATTGTCATTACCGTTTCTGTTGCGTAATGGGAATGAGGAACGGAAACGGAAACGAGAATTTCACCAAATCGTGCCCATGTCTACTGTCAACCATGAGCTGGCTACCTGGGATTGAGCCCCAGGTCATAAGCACACTTTTAGCTGCAGCACAGGCATTTAACCACTGTGCCACGAGGCCCTTGACCATGATATGTTGTCACCCAAATTCAGCTACAGAAGTGCTGAGTCCTTCTGCAGTGGTGTTGGTGACTGCCACAGCTTTATCTCCCAACACTTGAGAACATCGTAAAGGTCACAGGGTGGACTATCTGATAGGGTTCCCTTGTGGAAACGCAGCGAAGTGAAGCACTCCTCAGCATGACATATGACCTTGTTGACTGCCTTGATCTAACATGAGTGCTGAAATCTAGTTGGTGACACACTCCATTAGGGAGAAGTGCTATAGCATCATGATAGGGTTTGAAGGGACCTTGGAAGTCTTCTAGTCCAACACCCTGCCAAAGGCAGGAGACCTCATTCCAGTTAATTAAAGGAGACATGAGAACTGTTGTTGTTGTTAATCCACCTTTGCCAAGTCAAAGGAAACAAGTCCTAGAGCAGGCATGTCCAAACTTTGGCCCTCCAGATGTTTTGGACCACAACTCCCAGAATTCCAAGCCTATATTTCCAATGGCAAAGTACAGTGGGAGGTGTGGTCCAAAACATCTTGTGGTCTGAAGTTTGGTCATGCCTGTCCTAGAGGATCCATGATGGATTAATATAGATGACAGGAATGGAGAAATCCAGGTTCTGTGGACATTCTGAGAAGTTGTTTTTTGGCTGGGAAGGAAACTTTTTTATTTGAGATCACCAGAGATCCCTCTTGGCATCTGAGGACTAGAATAAGACTTTGATAATAAGCCATGGAACATCCGTAGTGTTGCAAAAGATGTGTCCTTTAGGGATACATGATGTGCTCATGAAACAATAGGATGTCATATACAACAAAATGGCAACTATAATGCTGACACTGTCCCTAGGAGGACTGTGGAAATACATTGAGAGTATAGAATGATCATCCCTTGGCTCAAATCAAAATAACCATTCAGATTGAGCTGCATCCACAATCAATGGAATATGGAAGATCTAAATATCTAGCAAAGAGCTGATGGTCACTCAGGGGCAGACAGTGTCTAAAGCAGCTGATGGACTGCAAGGCAAGGTCAGCTAGGCAGGAACCAATGGTTTCATCAAGATGGACCAAAATGGTTCACATACTGTAAAAAGAGTCAGCTATACAGTATTCATCTTGCAGCCACAATCCTTTGTTACTACACCCAAAAGTCACATCATCTGTGCATTGTAGGCATCTGACATAAAAAACTAAATGGGAGAATACTATTTCACCTTGGAGAACATTGGGTAAGTGCTGTCATATTTTGGTCAATGGATTGCTGTAATCATGAAGCAGATCCTAATATGCCTAGTTGACTTTCTCTACATCAAGGATGAACATGCTTCCTTGGCTTTAGAAAAGAGCCTGAAACTAAAAACATTTATTAAGTAAAATAAAGAGTAGCGTTTATATATTGATAGAATATATGAATACGGATTTACAGGCTGGATGGGTTGATACAGGTGTCAGGACACCTTAATCCACAAAACAACCGATGGTGTCATGGCTGACCATGAAATTTTTTTACATGAGATAACTAGTACCTGATTGGTCAATGAAGGTACATATATGTGTCTCTTGTCACCTGTGTTTGAGACTTTAGATAGAGACAAAGAGAGAGGTATTCATTTGCTGCTAATATGTTGTATATAATTGTGATTAGAGATGGGCACGAAACGAAAAAAATTCATTCCATTATTCGTTATTTGTTTCGTTACATAACGAAATGAATAACAAAAATTGTGATGAAATTGGAACGAACCGAACAGAACCACAAAATTTAGTTTTGTTACATTTCATTTTCGTTAATGGCGACACGCAATGAAATAAGTAGAGATGGGCACGACTCAATTTTTTTTCGTTTTTTTTTTCATTTAGGGGTCCGTTTTGGTTCATTTTTGTTTTTCGGGGGGGTTTTGCACATTTTTCGTTTTTGTTTTCATTACGAAATGAAACAAAAAAAACAAAATGAAAACGAAAAATTTTCGTTTCGTTAGCATTCTTTTCAATGCAATGCGTCTGCCGTAACAAAAACGAAAAACACGGCAAAATCTTTCGTTTCGTTTCCGTTGTCATTTTGCTTCTGAAAAAAATTTGTTTTCGTTTTCATTGCGAAACAAAATGAAAAAACGAAAATGAAAACGAAAATTTTGATGAGTCGTGCCCATCTCTAGAAATAAGCTGTTTTTAAATGTTAAAAAACGTCCTGAATATCCGTAAAAACCCAGCAATAATTATTTATTCTGCCTGATAATATCTACCAGGGGGGTTGGGGTCCTTAAAATATGCATTTATGTCTTTTCTCAGATCACTGTATTTTGTTTCCTTTAAGGGGAGTTAGGGGACATGGACCCAAAATGGCTCCCAGATGCCTAATATTGATTTCTTGGGGATTAAAATGCACTGGACATCTGTAAAAATGCAGTGATAATTATTTGAAATTATTACCTACCAGGGGGTTGTGGTCCTTAAAACGTTTGTTTTTGTCTTTCTCCCATTGTGATGTATTTTTTATTTTCCCTTTAAGGATGACACAAAATGGATTTCAGCCACAAGATGGATGCAAGCCATGTGATGGGATCATGTAAATTCTTGGACAATTTCAACCAATAGCATGCCCAGGTGGCAGACTGGGTAGGTGTGGCAGCCACAGAGGGCATAAAAAGCTTTGACAGCCCCCATCCTCCTTGCAGTCTGCGGTGTGAGTTAGGGTGGGATTGCTGTCTTTGCGACTTGTTACTTTAGGCCAGCCAGGCAGGTGTGTGTCTCTGTGTTCCTGCTGGCTGCAGCCTGGATCTTAGGGGAGAGAAAGAAGAGATTGCTCTTGCAGCCTCCCTGTGTGCGTGCGTACCTCTCAGTGAGTACCCTCCCCTGCCCCGCAGTGCAGTCACTCTGCGGCTGCCTTACGCCCTGGGCAACACTGACCGCTGCCTTTGCAGCCTCTGTGCGTACCTAGCCTATACTGTGTCTCTGCCAGCATCATTTTTTTAGTGTTTTCCCTCTGGTCTGGGGCATTGGGGGACATCCGCACGCGGAAATGCTTTAAGTCATGCAAAAAGCGGGTAAAAATCAAAAAACCAAAAATGAAAACAATGAAACAAATTTTTTTCTAAAAAATTCATGAAAAATGAAAATGAACTGAAATGGACCCACAATGAAGTACAAAAACCTAAACATCATTTTTTGATTCGTGCCCATCTCTAATTGTGATTGCTGAGACATTTTGCCTGATAGAATGCTGCAAATATATCTAAATAGGTTTAGTGTTTCAGTCAAACTAACTCTGAGTCTGTGTATTATTCTTTAAAGAGTCAAACAAGTCTGAGTCTGTGTATTATTCCTCACTGAGGACTAGTGCTCTGACAGCCTGCATTCTGGCTCTGTGTTTTCCTGGATTGCCTACCTAAGCTCCACTGCACAAATGTTGAATCTCAGACATACAGTCTCTGGTTTCATTTAAGAAGAGTTGGATTTATGGCTTCTTCCATACCTTATAGCCACTAATTTACTGGTTAAGAACATCAATCCTCATTACCACCACCACCACCACCACCACCACCACCAATGTTTCTATTTCCTTCTTTCATTATCAGATATAAAATAATAATATAATAACAATGTATGAATAATAAAGGTAAAAGCTAGAGATGGGCACAAAGCGTCACAAACTTACTTCATACATAGCTGTCGGTGCGACAGCACAGTTGCTGTACTTTTACTTCCTCCACTCCCAGGACTGGCTGTGCCACTCACCGGTCCCTGCATGCTGCTGGTGTCCTTTTCCTCTTGTGGTGTTCCACTCTGGACAGGAGTTTGCCTGGCCTGTCTCCTCCTCCCCTAGCACCAACCACTCATCAGCTACATGGGGAGAATCCCCGTTCCACCTGATCATTGGATTGGTCAGTTACTGGAGGAGGCAGAGGTGGGCTGACCCTGTTTCTGCCCATAATGGCATGATGTCAAAGAAGAAGGACCCCCATGGTGCACATGGAGGGGCCCATATCAAGTGATTTTCCATGCTTCATGCCCACCTCTAGTTAAAGCAGCACATCAATCAAATTTTAACCTCATTTTTGTTCCTGATTTCTCTTAAGCACATATATTTTGCAGGGATTTAAACAAATCTAGCCACCTCCAAGTTAATTGGGTGTAGCAATGGTTAAGACTCTTCTGCCACGTTAGTCTTCACAGAGGTGACCATCCAGCATTATTTTCTTCCAAATTATATGGTAATTAGTGTCTTATTGTTGTGCGAGGTAGAAAGGAGGGCATTCAGAATATTATTTCTATCACATAATTTCTTTTAAAAATGCAGCACTACACAGGAATTAGAATGTGTTAGTGAAATAACCCCATTCAAATATTTGAAATGAATTACCTGGTTCTTTTCTCACAGCAATCTGAGGTGGTTAGGACAACAGTCCTGAGGTGAAATACTATTCTTGGCATGGAGGGGGAAATGCACACACAACCAATCAGGTATAATAATATGTCATTAAATATTCAAAATATATTTTAAATTAAGTAAACACCCCTAGAGTTTAAACCTGTTTCTATGACTAGTCATATTGTTGTTGAATTTATTGACACATGGGGACTTACAGGATTTTAGGTTTTAATATGTAAACAGCTCAGAATACTATTTTCACTAAAGGGGTAGTATATAGATCATTTTTTAAAAAATGAACAGTTCAACAGGTTTTCAGCCAGTATCTATAACTGAGATTACTTATTGGAATTGCTCAACTAATCAGATAATAAAAATGTACGCTGAGTGACTTCAAGGGTATTCTCGAACACCTTTGGGATGTCAGTGCATTGATAATTATCAAGAGGCTTACAATTAGAGTTAAGGTTAGGGTTTGGGATGGGGTTGTATATTTCCTGAAACCACTGAGAATTCCAATGTCCCCCACCCTCCACTGGGGTCTTCCTAATTTCAATCAGAACTTGCCACTTCTCTTTCTAAACATCATAGTTTGCCCCTTCCCAAGAGAGATTTTTTTTTATCCCAAACTTTTATACATAGGGGGGAAATCCCATTGCCAAATGATGACAGATTTATTGGAACAAACCATGCCCAGATGTATTTTGCATATTTAAAAAACCCTGAACAAAGTAAGGGGTTGAAAGCTGGTAACACTGTTTAACAACCCTCCATTGAGAATGTCACAAAATATCACTGTTGTGTTTCGAGCTCTGTGTGAATTTTCTTATATAAATTCTGGGGTGCTAAAATATTTTGTCTGTCTCAATGAGAGTTAAGATCCAACTTTTTGTTGTTGAAATAAATGATAATTCATTTAGAGCGATTAATTGATATAAGTGCCTAGTGAGTCCCTGAATATTCTTCTTAATTATTGAGATGACTGAATGTATGTGACAGATTTAGGATTCATTATTAATTTATTGCTGACAGCCAAAAACTCAGAACCCAAGTTGCTTCTAGTCTTTGCTCATTGCCTGGAGAAAGAGGGATCCATGGATATCTTCCAACAGGTATTTCTCTTGCATAGATTGTATTGTTTCTCCCATAAGCAAATTATTTGGCCGTGGTCCTCCTGCTTTTATCACCTCTGCAACCAGTTATGACAATGCAGAGTAGGTGAACAAGCTGGTTCAGTCATCAATCCAAATGGAGACCAGGACACCAGAAAAAGACTGAGAACTGGAATGGCAGCAATGAAGGAATTAGAAAATGGGATCAAGTGTACTAAGGATGTGTCACTGCAGGCCAAAGACAAGTTCATCCACCATGGTGGTGCTGGAGGAGAGTTTTGGGGATACTGGGAACTGCCTGAAAGACAACAAGTAGCTCCTTGAGCAATGGAACTGGGGCTACTTTGGACACATCTTGAGGAGAAAATAATTATCTATAAAAGATAATATAATGCTGTGAAAAGTGGAAGGCATGCGCAAAAGAGATAAACCAAACAGATGATGAACTGTTATATTATATTAGTGATTTGTGTTCTGTTGTTTTATGATACTTGTTGTTAGCCGCTTAGAGTCCTCTGTTGGAGATAAGCGGTATACAAATATAACAATAAATAAATAAATAAATAAATAAATAAACTGACTCCCTACAGAAAGCTTCGGCCATGAGTTTCAAACAGCTGAGCAAGACAGTTGAGGATGGGGCATTTTGAAATTACTCATTCATAAGAGCACTATGAATTGGGGGAGACCTGATGGCACATAACAAGAACAACAACTAAGACAGTTCCTTCATGTCCTTCCTCATTCCGAGATTACGTTCGTTTCGTGATAACGTCGTTCACGGTCACGTGGTCTTGTCTCGGTTCTGTCCCTGTTTCTGTTTACCCATGGGTGTGATTGATGGTATCATGATGACTGTTAGTGCACATCCTTGTATCGTGACAATATCTGTCCTTCCCCGCCTTCGTTCCCCCCTTTTCTGGTCCGATATTCTGTTTTTCGATATTTCAATTCTCCGTAACTTTGCCTTTCATGCGTTAAGCAGCAAAATTCGATGTTTTATGCCTTCTTCCCTCTCTGCAATGCATTGTGTACACCATTGGGATTGTACTGGAGAATGCAACTTTGCACTCCTGACACTAGATGGAGAATGTGCACGTCGCATGACAAGCCTTACTTCACAGGCACTTGTCTCAAAACAGGAACTGAGACAAGAGAATTCCCGAGGTCAGGGAGAGGTATGGCTCATCACACTTAAATCCAGTTCTGGGGTGTGGTCGGGACGAACTTCCGCCGTCATGCAATGGACATGCAGTAACATTTTTCCATACCGTTCCCAAGTGGGACAGCAAATCATGATGAAAGGGATGTGAAGTAACCATCTAAGTCAGAAATGACTTGATGGCACATAACGTACTCTCTTCCTTGCGTTTAAAATTCCAAGATCAAACTCTGCAGTGAAACTCTTAGACATAGGTTTTAAATTTCACTATTAACATCTCCACCTTTCCCCTCAGCTCTACCACTTTTGTTCATTCTTCTTCTGACCACCTACAAGTTAGTACATCATGGTTTGGGGGCCTTTGGGAGGTTTTGCCACCTGATGACCAGAAAGTTAAATGAAGCTTTCCCCTTTTGCCATTTTCCCTTTTCATCCACATTTCCACAAGCTGTGCAATGTCATATTTCAAAAGCACTCTGGGGGGGGGGGAGGATGGTTCTGCCCACTGCTTTCAACTTTACCAGAGGAAGAACCTTGATTGTCTATTAAATGCACATGAAAGCAGCTGCTCCATACACCTTGAAAGAAGAGTTCTTTTTTCAGCTCTTGATGACAGCCAAGACATCATCTTTGAACCTGAACCTGAAGGGCTTTTTGTCAACTGAGACAGCAAGAAGTCTTGGCAAGGTGGCATGGAATTTACACATCAGACAGATGTTAGTCAAGGTATATGTACAGAAAATAATAGTAAGAAAGGTGACATCCATGATAACTGATGCCTGGATTGAAAAGCAGCCTTAGATGTTTTCAAAGATATATTTTTAGTGGCCAATCAACAAACATAGGGTTTCAAAGACACAACATTTATAATTTTAAGACTCGTCTCCCATCCTCCTAAAATTCTCCCTGGTTTCTTGGCATTTAACTATCCTGGTCCATTTTCTAGGGAATTTTAAGATCAACTGTTACAACTATGGCCAACTGTTGTGTTGTAGCACAAAGATGGCAAGCTGTTGCCTTCTCCAGAGTTTGATCCACTGCAACTACCATGGTCTCTTATCATTGGCTATGCTAATTAAAATGCTGAGGGGGTTCAGTCTGATCCTCTTTAGACAACCACAGCTATCCCTTTTTGCAGTACAAGGCTTTGGAGGTTTACCTGGAATGTTATTGGACCCCAAACCTCAGCTTGGTCAATGATCTGGAATTATAAGCACTGGAATTCTGTGGCATCTGGAGAAGTCACAGGTTGTCCACCTTTATAAAATTTATGTGTGGGTGGCCACGCCCAGAGAGGCTTGGAAAATAGTCACCCGGAGCCGAGCCTTCTCTGTGGCTGGCCCCACACTATGGAACCACCTACCGTGTGAGTTGTGCCTTTGCAGAGTCCCTGCCAGCCTTCAAAAAAGCTTTAAAGACCTTGCTTTTTTGGGAGGTGTTTAGTGACTGTTAAGTTTTTTTTTCTTCATCCGCCACTTGCCTCTGCTATCGATTTTTATTCTTGTGTTTATTTGTGTTTTTTTATTTTATTGTTATAAGTTGGTTTATTGTCTGTTTTGTTGTGAACCACCCAGAGTTCCGTTCAGAAGACGGATGGTATAAAAGCTCTAAAATAAATAAATAAATAAATAAATAAATAAATAAATAAATAAATAAATATGTGCTGTCTGCATTTCGTTAGTTCTCCTGAAAGCTGCTCTTCTCTATCCAACATGATGAGTACTACTACTACTACTACTACTACTGATGCCAGAAGAAAATGTGAGGGTTCCCAGACATCTGGAGTTGGCTTTTCCCATGCTTGGGAAATAGCTCAAAGAATTCCTGAACTGAGAATAATATTTGACTCTTCAGAAAGCCAAACAGCATGCATTCTAGAAACCACATCCTGGTGATAAGATTCAGAAAACTGTAGCCCTCCATATGTTGCAATTGGACAATATAATTGCAATGGAAAAATACAAAATTGGATGACCCAGTTGCTACCATTCTTCAGCACAGGCAATGGTAACTTGAACTGATGGGATCCAGATGCCACCAGCATCAGTAGGCCCACAAGTCTTTCATCAGGGACCTAAAGTTGGTCCGACCTCCTCCCACAGCTGACCACTCCAATGAGGAGGTAGGACAGGGATTATCTTGGCTGTCATAGGAGGCTGGGATGGGACAACCTAGGAGGGAAGCAACACCAGAAAAGAAGGATCTTGGCAGTGTACAGATACTGGTGAATGGCCCAGCTCACTCAACAGATAGAAGAAGTCAAAATATGGCAGCCTTCACTGAAAGCTTCATGCAATGCGACTCAGCGGCTCCATGCCCAACTCTACTTATGAACTTATTTGGAGACTAAAATTTTTTTATAGCTAATGAGTCACCCTCAGGATGAGGGCCATCTTTGTACTTCTTAAGTATTAAACTGCCCAGTTGGGCAACAGATGGTTTTGGAGCACAGATGAGTGAAATGTAGTGAATGTTTCCTCATATTGCATTCTAGCGCTACACATTCAGATGTATGATTGGAATTAGGTCAACGTTCTCAGCATGTTCATTCTTTGGGCTAAATTGGAAGCCAAAGTTGGCAGGGAATGGAGCTGTGCCTTCTGAACAGAGGGAGATGGAAGAAAATATCTGAGGAGATGTCATATGGCTATCAACCAGACCATTCAGAATAAAATCCTATGGTTTAATAAGGGGTAAATGTGTTATCTTCCCCAAAAGAAGATGGAAAGAGTGAGATCTGAAACAGTCATGCTCTGTTCCAATGCTCTGCATAGAACAAAGTGAAACTCACAATTCACTATGGCCCCAGGAGGATACCTTGGTGGGTTACTATATGAACCCATTGATCTCAGTAATTAAGAGTTAGATTGAGGGCAGGAATGGCTATTTTTATATTCTTGTCCCTTCCCACAAACGACAAATCCTCCGCCTTCCATGCTTCCTGACCCAGATATCGGGCTATATCCTTTTTTTCCCCAGCAACCCCTATTGAATCTGTGGATTTATTCGGGGTGGGAGGGTGAAGGGACCTGATGCACACAGAGACAAAGAGAACATCAGTTCTTAATAAATTTACTTCTGAGAGGGCACTCCTTGTGAAGAGTAGCATGGCCAATTGGCCATTATGTGAAATACGATTCCTTCTGAAGGTGGGCATGCACCAACAATTCAATGTATAGCCTGCATGCTGTAATTAAATCTGTAAAGCACCCAGAGACTACTTGAAGTGGTATGGGGCGGTATATAAGCAGAACATTTTGATTTTCTTTCTTGCTCGAAACATACATGGTGAGTTTACTTGTACAGTGGTACCTTGTATAAAGGAATTAATTTGTACCAAATGAAATTATGTTAAGCAAATTTTCCTTTACACAAATTTCCCATAGGAATGCATTGAAAACAGAGTAATCCCATTTTTATGTTGTACGGATTTGCCCCATAGGCAATTATTTATTTTATTTATTTATTTATTTATTTATTTAACTTATATTCCGCCCACTACCCAAAGGTCTCTGGGCGGCTTACAATCCAAAGAATAAAACAATTTAGAATAGTTAAGAGTAAAATATCAATAAATCATCAATAAAAACCTTACACTAAAATCATTATTCTAAAATTGTCATCAGCGGACCCACAATCTATATTATATCAATTAAAAACCTTCTGGAACAGGAAGGTTTTTACCTGGCGCCGGAATGTAATCAGTGTTGGCGCCAGGTGGATCTTGCAATTATGATAAGCAAATTTCCCCTATCTCCAGAATTTTTTATGTTGTACAAATTTTATGTTACCCAACTGTTTGTTATACAAGGGTCCACTGTATATGAAAGACTGCAGTTTAAAAGAATAGTGAGGGAGTCAAGGGTCCCTTACAATGGATACAGCAAGATCCCTCCAGATATGAAGGATGAGTTCTACCAAGGACCTCATTCATAGGGTCACCATCACTTGGTAAGTCATGCCAGAGAATCTGTCTTGCTTTCCACCAGTGGAGACCAAACCTATCCAGAAGCTTTTCTGCCAATGTGCAGCAAGCGCTAACCCCGGGAAACGACTATCGTGACACCACGTGTAAGTGAGACAGCACTTGCCCAAGGACTTTGTCATCAGCGTCTATGAGTTCCTTTCCACAGGGCTGGATGATAGATGAGGAGAACTGACATAGCATATCGCGTGCAGCTCCCCAGGCCATCACAAGCTGGCATGGTGAATGTTAGGAGGCTTCCTGCTTTTTCGTCTCTCCCCCTCTCTGGTTCTTATTTAATGCCGAAGTCCCCTTTGGAAGCCTCCGTATTATTTGTCAGACGATGACTAATCCTTGCTCATGGGAAAGTGATGTTTACTAGGAAGGAAGCGATTATTCAGGAGTCAGGATTTAACTCTTTAATAGCAGATGTGTGTAATTGAACAGTGACATCCAATAGCCTGCATTCCATTGTACAGCACACAGAGAAACACACCCGTCAGGGAAGGTAAGTTGTTTGCATCATGCTTTATGACCTCCAGCACAGCCTCACGAGAGCGGTTTATGAAATATTGGAGATGGCCTTAGGTGTCCCTCCACTCCACACATCCTGAGAAACAGAACAGAAACAAAACACACTGTTGCTTTTCATTTATTTCACATTCTCTGCTCCAGGACCAGCATAATGCAGCAGCAGGCAAAAAAGAGAAAATAGACTCCTTCTTGGTTGATCAGAACTAGAGATGGGTAAAACATTAATGTGGGTGGCTCGTGGTTTGTTTGGTGATTTGTTTTTGCAACCTGTTTTGCTGAGACAAAACGAACCGCCAAACATTATTTCCGCTCTGCCCTTCGTTTTGTTCTGGCAACACGGATGGCCTGCCCACCCTCTTCGCACTGTCTCCGTCACTTCCCAAACTGGTCTTGCCATCTGTGCCACCACCATCTTCAGAGACAGTGCCCAGGCTTTCATTTTGGGAGCCAGGCATGTGTTATATACATACTGTGAATATGGGGTTTAACCTGGGACCTTCTCAAGGCCAAGCAAATGATGAGGGATGGGGGAGGGACCAGCAACTTACAATGTCTAATACAGTGCATGGTACAATATAAACGGATACAGAAGTTGAGTGAATATTAACCACTGTTTGACACCAGTTGGCAGTGGCTGTTTAGGATTTTAGTGTTTTCTAAAATCCTAGACAGCCACTGCCAATTGTTGTCAGCCATATTGGACTAGATGGGCCAACAGTGAGCTGAAGGCAGGTTCCTCTATTAGTAGATTCTCAATTTCAATTCTCCAGTCTGGGGATTCTCTCTCTGGGACAGATCTGAGTTCATTCACACACGACAGAAGCTTATTATCTCTGTTAAGACAGAAGATGGGAGGAGAATATGCTTTTATCAAATCGGTTAAAGTTTCAGACTAGGGCTGTGCAGGGGCAGGTCTGCTCTGTAACTAATGAAGGTTAGACCTCAGAACCTGTAATCCTATAGGGGCCCCAGATTTTTTTTTTTAAAAAAGTGGCTATCAATTTTGTAATAGCCCACTTTGAAGAAGATAATTCTGATTACCCAGATCTCATTGCTGGCTGTGAAGCCTCCCCATAACAGTTCAAGCTTCAGGAGCCCCAAAAATGTATGCCTGTCACTAGGAATCTGTACTACATTTGATGAAACACTAAATCGGAGCTGTCAGTGTGTCTTCAAGGCAACTACAGAGCAGAGCGAACAGCATTCAGAGAAGTGGCAGTTCTCACAGGTTCACCTATGTTAAACCCAGCATTTGTGGGTTTCAAACTTTAAAACAGAAATGATGTTATGTGACAATAAGGATAGAAAGGGAATTGAAACTGGCAGTACCTTATCAGGAAGACCACGAGCCACAGCCAAAGGAGGACAACTTCATTAAGAACATAAGAACTTAAAAACACAAGAGCAGCCTTACTGAAACAGGTCACAACCCATCCAGTCCAGCATTCCGTCTCACACAGTGGCTCACCGTTTGCTTCAGGGTATTCCCAAGCAGATGTCTTCACCTGCTTACGATTCCCTGCAAATGGCATTGAGAGATATCCTGCCTATCTCTCCAACCTGGAGGTTGTCCTTAGGCATCCAGAATGATAATCATTGATACCCTTGTTCTCCATGAACTTGTCCAGTTCTTTCTTAGAGCTGTCAAGGCTGACAGCTGTCACCATTTCTTCTGGCAGGGAGTTCCACAGACCAGTGATTCTCTGGGTGAAAAAGTACTTTCTCTTATTTTTTGAGATTTAGCACCCAAAAGTTTCATGGAGTGCCCCTTAGTTCTAATGTTGTGTGATAGGGGAAACAGTTTTTCCTTACCTACTTCGTCCATATCATGTATGATTTTATAAACTTCAATCAGGTCACCTCTTAGGCACCATTGTTCAAGAGCAAAGAGGCCCAGCCATTGTAGCCTCAGATGGTAAGGAAGGTGTTCCAGTTCCCTAAAATTCTTCTGGAAGTATGGTGACCAGAACTGTACATATTACTCCAGCTGGGGCCTCACCATAGATTTATAAAGAGGCAAAATGACACTTGCTGACTTATTTTCTATATCCTAATGATCCCTAGCATTGAGTTTGCTTTTTTCATTGCTGTGGCACACTGTGTTGACACCTTCATTGAGCTCTCCACCAGGACACCAAGGTCCCTTTCCTGATTTGTTGCAGAGAGTTCAGACCCCATCAGTTGAGATTTTTTTGCCCCAACATGCATCACTTTGCACTTACTAATGTTGAAGCTCATTTGCCTCTGGTTTGCCCACTCCCCCTCTGGAGTTCTTCACAATCTCTTTCTGTTTTTACTACCCTGTATAATTTAGTGTCATCAGCAAATTTAACTACCTTGCTATTTACTCCTACTTATAAACAATTTATGAAGAAGTTGAAAAGCAGGTGTCCCAGTATTGAACCTTGGGGGACCCCACTCTTTGTTTCCCTCCACTTGGAGAAGTGTCCATTTAGTGCTACCCTCTTTTCCCTGTCCCATAGACAGTTGCTGATCGAGGACAAGACCTGTGCCTTGATTCCATGACTGGCAAGTTTATTCAAGAGTCTTTGCTGTGGTACTTTGTCAAAAGCCTTCTGAAAGTCCAGATAAGTATGTTTTTTTTTCATGTCTAAACTAATAGCAAGAAAGAAGCTCTCCATTTATGTGTAATTCATGTTCTTTTTGTGCTTGCCAAAAGACAGCCTCTAATGATTCTGTTTCCAGAAGAAGGTGCACAAATGTTTTGTGACTCCCTCCCCTCCCACCACCTTTTGTGTACCCTTTCAGTCCAAGTGCATGGGAAATTCACATCAAAATCAACCAACATGTCCAGGCAAGAGCAATAATTTGGAATCTGGAAAAGGAAATAGAACCCAGTGAGGAGTCCTTTTCCTCCATCTGTTATGGAGGGGTAGCTCTATGCCGAGCTCTTGCTGCCCTGCAACTTGCATTGCTGCCTGCTTGCTGTGCGTCATTTCTTCTTGATTTTGGAGGGAGATTTCCCACTAACATTTCTTTGGATTACAGCAGGCCTGCCCAAAGTCCGGCCAGGGGGCCAAATCTGGCCTGCCAGGCCATTCTGAGTGGCCCGCAGCTGGCTGGCCTGCCCCTCCCTCCCCCTCCTTCACCCCATGTTTTTTTAAAAGAAAGTGGGTGGGGCTTGCAGTGGGGTGGCAGGGTTGGGGAGCAACCGGTCCCTGACACATTCTCGGCTACCAAATCTGGCCCTCCTTACAAAAAGTTTGGGCACCCCTGGATTACAATATTTAGCTCCCTCCTCCCCATTTCTTTGGCCATTCCCCCCATCTTCCTTCAGTGCTTCCTTTTGCTCTTGCAAAAATGGGATCTTCAAACCATTGTGTGAACTGAACCACGAACCAGCCTGATTTGTGGGTTTACCTGGTACAGTGGTACCTCAACTTACAAATTTAATCTGTTCTGAATGAATTCTGTTAAGTCAAACTAGTCTTAAATCGGGGTACCTATCTAAAAAATTGAACAAACTAATTAAAAAAATATAAAAAAATATTTGTAAGTCGAGCAGACCATATCTAAAATTTGTAAGGCAGCAGTTAAAACGCCAACAGTTTTCTGCTCTTAAGTCAAAGTGCTTTTAAGTCGAAGTGCTCTTAAGTCAAGGTTATCACTGTAATATATTAGGCTTAGTATATTACAATGTACTCAGTTTGGTTCATGCCCATTTCTCCTCTGCATCCTGAAAAACCCAGAAAGAGTTTCTCTAATGCACAATCAAATGTTGTTGTTGTTGTTGTTGTTGTTTGTGTTGTTGTTGTTGTTGTTGCTTTCACCGTCATCCTTGTCAACTGTTGTACTCCTACTTGACCAGAAAGTGGGTGGACATTCCATGACTCCTGGTAGATATGTGGCGTATTCCCATCACTTGAGCAGAGATAATTAGTGAATTCCATTTGTTGCTCTCTTTTTTTGTTTGTTTTTACATCGCTTTCTGGAACAATTTTAAATAATGTTTAAGCTGCACCTCTTTTATGCCTCTACAATTATTTCCAAAGTGCCCATATTTTCATCCACATATCTGCTCTCATTTCATAACTGGTATTTCCAAACAGCTGTTCCTTCCTCTCTGAATTGCCCTTGTTTTATAATCAGCGCTAATGAGCCGACAAGGCTCCCACCACAACCCCTTGAGCTATCATAAACTATGAAAGAGAGATTTCACACTTACCTTCGCTTAGATGCTTTGCAAGGCTCTTGAAATACAAACAGGTGCAGTCAGTTCTTTTCTCCAAAGAGGGAAGGGAATTTACTCCTACCTCAGGAAAACGGGAACCAATGTGCATTTTATGAATGGGCTGGGAAGGCAAAAGAGGAAGCAGAAGTCATGTCTAGCAACCTTTTCCATACAACTCTTCAGCCCCATCTGTAGCTTACATCACCTTCCCAGTCAAATGAAGGTCCCATTGTCTCACATTTGCACACTAAAGTAGATATTCCCACCTCCAAGACTTTATGTCTTTATGTCTGCATGAGAGTCCAGGGATGATCTTGCAATGGCAGGTCAAACCGACTTTCTACAAAGCAATTCTAAAAATGAGGGTCGTCCAAACAAAAACATTATATTTTTTACACTAGGATTCAGATCAGCACCAAATCTGGCACAGGTATAGCAGACAGTCAACCATGGCTGCTTTTATACAACCCCTAAAATCTGCTGCAAAATCAGATGAAGAGCATAAAATTGTTTTCCCACCAGCAGCGGACTTTAAAAAAATAAAGTATGACCACGCCCACTTAAGCATGCCCCAGCACATTTTACAAGTACCTGGTCTGGAGGAGGTAAAATCTTTGTTGCTGTTCCTTGTTGCTGTTTTAAAGCATTGCATGCCTGGCCCTCCTCTGCTTTTTGTTTTTTTTTTTTTTTGGGGTCCCCCCTTTTAACAGACAGGAATCCTAATGGGCTGGAATAATTGGCTGCTGCCAACAGCAGGCGGAGGTGAGCCTGTATTTTTTTCTCTCTCCCCTCACCGCAGACAGAAGCAATAGAGTGCGGGAGGTGGAAACACAGGAAGCAGAACAAAAACCACATTGGGGGGGGGGATCTGCATTTAAGTTGCCAGCAGATTTTAGGGGTTGTGTAAAAGCAGCCCATGACAGATGGTCATGTCCTCATTGTCTTCCTTGATGGTGGGCACCATGGAAGAGACTTAATAGGGTACATCAGTGGGTCTCAAATTTGGTAATCCAGATGTTCTTGGACTACAACTCCAAGAAATACTAGCCGGAAGATCTGGTATTGAGCACTTCTATGAGCTGCACTCTAAGAATACTTGGGTTGTCCAAGGTTGGGAACCATTGGACATGATGGATCAGCAAGGCTGTTCTGGTATTTACCATCTCACATTAAGTTATAACTCCTGTTTTCATATGAGTTCATGTAGCCCATGTTTCTTGTTTTAGCCATTTATTATCTCAGCTAGTGAAGGTGTTGCAATTTGGGTGAAAGAGTGAAAGTGAAAGGGAATATAATCCCCACTCTGCTCTCTTTTGTTTGACAAAAGATCATTCCTCATCCTTTCTTCTACAGTCATAGGCCCTTTGGTCTTGGTATAGGTGATGGTGGACTCTCAACTATTTCCATGGGAAGAAAGAAAAGTGAGAAAATCAGAATGAACCCAGCAAGATGCATGTTGTCTTCGGAGAGGTAGAGAGGCAGAACGTTAACATACCCGAACTTTTTCTTTAATACAAATTGCATAGGCAAACCTGTGAACTTTACAAGCTGAAATTTATATCAGCATTAAGAAAGGTGTGGGGGGAGAGAAACTGAACAGAGTCCCCATAAAATATAGGAACATACAACATCTGGGACAAATTGACAAATAAATTTATTGATTAGTCCTATGACCATATCAACCCATAACAACACAGAATATAAAATACATCGAAGTACATGCAACACCATCCAATAGGGTACCCTACAATACAGATTCAGAATATTCAGTGGTCATATATGTAGATCTCCTTTGCAGGATACTCCAATTTCATCGACGTATTGCGTTCTTAAAGCTACAACATCTGGGAAAGTAGAACTGTTGCCAGAAAAATAAATAAAATACCCATCATAATAGCATCGATAATAGAATTTCAGATGGACAAAGCTGTTCGTTCCTGTTCCAATTCATAAACAACATTGACCTGTATTTTAAAAAAACAAATCTTCTGAAAATGTGTACAGTTAATTTTATGTTATTGAATTGTGTGAATCCCCCCCCCAAAAAAACACACACATGTATTTAAATACAGGTTTTGGTACTTTTAAACTGGAAAGAACCAGATAATAAATTTCAGAGGAGTTCAAAATAGAAAGATAGGAGACATTTGATATCACCTTGCTAAATTTAGACCCGCTGGACTTCAAAATGCAGCAGAATACAGGAAAATCCTGAAAGGGTTTAGATAGACTTAGATGATACACTTGCCAAGTTTAACATGTATACAGTATATAAGTAAAAGTATAAACATACAAAAATTGAGGATGGGAGAGGAAATGCACAGGAGAAATGATATGCAAAAAAATTATATTCAACATTGATCCATCTAGACCAGCATTGTCAACACTAACAGTTGCAGATCAAGGTGTTCATACTGGACTCTTTCCTGGCTTTATAGCTTTTATTGTGATACTAGCCAGGCTTTCTGCCCTCAGTGCCATGGGTAATTAAAGTTTCAAAAACTATGACATGTGGAGTGTTCACAAGGCAGTGCAGGAAAGACAGCAGAAAAATGACTAAGCCAATGCCCAAAGAACCAGAGGTCAATCCAGAAAGCCATTTATGAAGGAATGGGCAAGAAACAGAGCTGAAAGCCAGCTGGCTTCAAGTACAAAGCATTTGAAGCAGAGACTATAGAATCATAGAATATTTGAATTGGATGAGGCCTGTATGGTCATTTGGTCCATTTAGTGTCATGCCCAAAGCCCCAAGTCTCAGTTCCTATTAAAAACAAGCTCTCTACTCCCAGAGAAAAAAGAGAGAGCTGGGTGGGTTCTGAGTCATGGGTTGAACCTGAGTGATTGAGAGGGAAACTCAAGTTGAGTCCAAGTCAAGTTGCTGGTGTGACCTAATAGTGAATCCCCACTTCAAGTTCAAGTCCCCACCCCTGGGAATAAGCCCCAATGAATGCAATGCAATTCCTATTTAAGTAAACATGTGTAGACTAGTACTGCTACTTGTAAGAGTAGGCAACCACATTCTCTGGTTTAAAAACAAGTAACCTTCTTTCCCTAAGTCATGAAGTTTTAAAGCTTATCAGAGAGGTGTTTCCAATCACACTTAACCACTAAGCTTGTTTGGGGTGAGAGAGACAGAGAGAGAGAGAGAGAGAGAGAGAGAGAGAGAGAGAGAGAGAGAGAGAGAGAGAGAGAATTCTATAAAAGTATCTGAGAAATAAATAGGTTTTTGTTTGGGTTTGTTTTGATATCCCTTTTCTGTCCAAGCTCAAAAGACCTGGGACTTGACCATGCTGGAACTGAACTTTAAAAAGAATCTAATTTAAATAGTATCAAAACTAGCCAAATATATTCCCTCTGCCATGAACATCTGTCTCATGAGGCAAACCAACTCCGGAAACCTACCTCCATTGGCTGTGGCTTTGTTTTGTCATTTTGAAGCATGGAGTGGCAGCTCAGATCTCGCCATAAAGAGCACTCTCTTTTCACCTGTGCATTACTCAATATGAAATGTTCACTGTAAAATATAATGGCATCCACTGCTACAATAACAAATAATTTGGCGGCTCTTGGAAACGACTGAAAAGGTCATAAATAACGTGGAATGGTCTAGGTTCTTGACTATTGAAACCAACATTGGAACTAAATGGAACTTGGCAATTATACTATACATATAGTATGTCTACGCTGGCATCTTACCTTCCTCTTAAGATTTAGTTCAGTAGTTTAGTTGCATGACGCAGGTGAATTTGATTTATTGAAATTGGGCTTTGTTATGCTTACCAGTGTGAAGCGGTTAGTGTAAGTCCTGTTGGTACATTAAGAAGTTGGTATAGGGCAGTATTGGTGAACCTATGGCATGGGTGCCAAAGGTGGCACTTGGAGCCCTTTCTGTGGGCTCCCGACATCGCCCCTTACAGCCGCCTGCATTCAGATTAAATTGCTGTATTTGCACTTTGTGAAAAATTAGTGAGTTTCGAATTGCAGTTTGGGCACCCGGTCTCTTAAAGGTTTGCCATCAGTGGTATAGGTATAATGGTATATTCGCTGATTTGCCATCCATGGATTCTGTTATCCATGGATGGCAATCATTGGTGCAAGGGTCTGGGCCTGGTGGCAGGGACAGAGGAGGAGGAGGCCATGCAGTTCAGGAGCTTCTGCCCACCTACCCCCAAGATCGGCAACAGCAGAGGAGGCTGCACAGCTGGGGAGCACCCGCTTGTCTGCCTGCAAGATCAGCAGCGGCGGCAGCAGGAGGAGGTGCTGCTCCAGAGTGCCTGCCCACAAGCACCACAATGAGGAGGAGGAAGGGGCAGCCCAGGCAGTGTGAAGGATGGGCTGCTCAGCACCACTGCCAGCACCCCTGGCACCCTGGCACCGCTGTCATCGTCAGGTAAGAGTGTTTGCTGGACAAGTATAGAAGAACTGACCTGTGGGCTGGCGCATTCTGTGTCAAGTACACAGGGTGCAATAAGACTGAGTGGTTGCTAGTGATATGGGGGTGGTATGGGGGTGGGGGTGGGAAAGGGAGACTCAGCCAATTTCATTGTGCACATGTTGTACATTGAAAATAAAGGTATTATTATTATTATTATTATTATTATTATTATTATTATTATTATTATTATTATTATTATTATTATTATCATCATCATCATCATCATCATCATCATCATCATCATCATCATCATCATCATCATCATCAACGGATTTCACTATCCATGGGGAGGGTCCCGGAACTGATCCCCCACAGATACCATAGTCGTAAGGTACTTCTAAAGAAAACTAATTGGCTCAACATCTTAATTATTAATTAACATAGCAAATATGACTTCAGCTCTTGTATAATCTGGACACAGGCCAGTGATCGGGATCTGACCTTGACCCAATGGCCAGATTACTAAAACTTTCAGCAGATCCGAGAAGTTTCATTATAGGCAGGCTTGAAAGGAGACAGAATCATAGGACAATGATTTATAGTCCAGTTACACTCTTTCTCCATCTACCTCTCTCTACTAATATTGGGAATACAATAGGACTCCAGTATGCATGGGGGATCGGTCCCCCACAGATGCTGAAATCCGTGGATAAGAGTAAAAACTCTTATCTGGGGATGACAGGGGTTCTGGGGGCAACATACCCCCTCAAACACTGGGCAGCACAAAGGGTCATCAACCTGCCCAGCGGGAGTGGGTTACTGACCCACTTGCAGTGGACAATTCAGTGGAGGAGGTGGTGGTGGGAAAGAGTGCCTTCACTCCACCCAAGTGGAATGTTGTTTGAGTGCTCTTCAACCAGGGGGCAGCGGGGGGAAGGAGGGTCTACTCACATGCCAGATCACAAAGAAGATGAGAGTGGCATAAAGGACCAGGGAGAGACTGTAGCAGAAAGCAGCAAAAGTGAAGGCCATGGTCGTAGAAGAGCCGTGTGGAGTTGCTACATGTGCATGCAGCCCCACAGCACCTCAGAAAACAGAGCACCCTCTGGAAACGCCACCGGGCAGCAAGTGGCTCCTCCTGTCCCCATCAGGGCATTGCACAAACTCACGTCAGAAACTTGTTCCCTCCGGTTGGGGAGTTTGAGGGCACACTGTCTCTGGCTTGCCTGCAAGGCAGATAGCCTGCTCAAATTTTTAGCAAGTTCTCTTTTGGGCAAGCTACTTTCGCTTTCGGGTGGGATTGCTTCGTGATATGGCATCTGGGTTTCAGACATCTGAGCTGTACACCCACAAAATGTCCCAGGCTAGGAAAGTGCCCTTGAGCAACTGGGTTGGTGAAACCCAGTAATCATCCAACATGGAAGGATTGTAGAGAAGAGTCAGTGGAAGGCCCTCTGTATGTTTGGTGAGTCTAGGTGCCTGAGGGAACTTTCCAGGGGCGAGGGGCTCTTTGTGGTTGTATCTTTCATACAACAGAAATCCAGTCTTTACCAAAATTGGAAAGTTTAGAGGAGAGTCAGAGGAAGCTGGCCTTCAAATTTGTTGTCTCTAGATGTCATGATAGTGATTTTATTATCCATTGAATCTATGAGCCTCATGGTGCAGTGGTTAAATGCCTGTACTACAGGTAAAACTGTGCTCACAACCTGAGGTTCAATCCCAGGTAGTAGGCTCATGGTTGACTCAGCCTTCCATCCTTCCAAGGTCGGTAAAATGAGCACCCAGCTTACTGGGGGGGGGGTGCGGAATGTGTAGCCTGCATACTGTAATGAAAATGTAAACTGCCCAGAGACTACTTGAAGTGATATGGGGCCGTATAGAAGCAGAACACTTTGCTTTTGCTTTTGAATCGAAAATCACTTTGCATGTGTTCATCCATATTCACTGAAGGTGATCAAAATTCATACTAATATAAATTGATGAACTAGTAATTTTGGGATGAATTTTGTAGTTTCTGGGACATCACCACAAGTTGTGCTGCCTGGGGTTTCTGGGAGTTGCTGTCCAAGAATACCTAGGTAACCCAAGACTGGGGGGAAACTATTGTTGTAGAGACAATGCCAAACAGATCACCGGCACAACAATAGGGCTTTCCACACTAATCCACACAGCTTTTGGTCCACCTCTCTTCTGTGACAGACTTCCCTCCACCTGCATCTCCACTCTCAGTCATCTCTTCACCATACCTCATTTGGTGAAGACTGCCATTCGACTTTCAAATCCCCACAATTGTGTACAAATCAACATTTGCCTTAGAGAAGGTGAGCGGAGTAGAGAAAGCCATGTGGTGAATTCTTAGCCCCTTGATGTCAGTTTTGGCTTCAGGATCACCTGCAGCTTTCTCTCATGCTGATCTGGTGGGAATCCAACTTGTAATTAAGAATATCACAGTGTTTGCTTAAACAGCTTTGTGAATAATCTGGGGCAACAGACACACTGACTAACTACAGACAAAGCACTGGACATTCCAGAGGTATCATGGTTTGGCAGCTAGCATGCAAATAACCGTATGGAGTTCACATCTGAAATTGAGCCAGGATCTGTACCCATCGTTGCCAACAGTTTCTTAACATTCTGGATTAGAGATGGGCACAAAACAGAAAAATGGCATTTCGGTTTTTTGTTTGTCGGTGAGAGGTCTGTTGCGGTTTGTTTCTGTTTGTTGGGAATTTTTTGAAAAATTTTGTTACAGTTTTTTGTTTTTTTCGTTTGTCATTTCTACCCGCTTTTTGCGCGATTTTTAAAGCATTTCCATGCACAGGCATCCTCCAATGCCCCAGACCAGAGGGAAAACACTAAAAAAAATGGATGCTGGCAGAGACACAGTATGCAGGGAGGCTGCAAAGGCAGCGGCGGGCATTGCCCAGGGTGCAAGGCAGCTGCAGAGTGACTGCACTGCGGGGCAGGGGAGGGTACTCATCGAGAGGTACATAGTATGCACGCACACAGGGAGGCTGCAGGACTGAAGCTAGAGTCGCAGAGACAGCAATCCCACCCTAACTCCCACCAGAGACTGCAAGGAGGACGGGGGCTGCCAGAGCTTTTTATGCCCTCTGTGGCTGCAAGACCTGCCCGCACAGTCTGCAACCTGGGCATGCTATTGGTTGAACATGATCCCTTCCCATCACATGGCTTGCCTCCATTTTGTGGCTGGTGGTGACATCCATTTTAAAGGGAAAAGGAAAATACATCGCGATGGGAGAAGACAAAAACAAACATTTTAAGGACCCCAACCCCCCTGGTAGGTATTATCAGACAATATAAATAATTATTGCTGTGTTTTTACGGATGTCCAGAGCGTTTTTTAACATTTAAAACAGCTCATTTCATTGTGCGTCGCCATTAACGGAAACGAAACATAACGACCACAATTTTTGTGGTTCTGTTCGTTTCATTGCACTTTCATCACAATTTTCGTTTGTCGTTTTGTTACGTAACGGAAACGACAAACGGTAACGGAAACAAAAAAATATTCGTTCCATGCCCATCTCTATTCTGGATCGCCTTGCCTTGTTTTCTGATTTAAGGTATCTGCAATGTCTTTTAAAATTAGATGAGAGACAATGAATATAAAACCCCAAATGCCTCATTTAAAAACAATTTGAGCTAGTGTAATGAGCATAAATCATTTTAATAGACCAATTTTGCATCAATTATGCAACCGTTATTTTCAAACTCATTACAGTTTTTCACCCCGAAAATAAAACAATAACCTCTCATGCACAAATGACATGGTGTGTGTCGCTGTAAACGGAGGACAAACCTCGACATTTACTCAAGAGACTGATATTTACAAAGTCATCTTGGTAGATGATTTAACGTGCATGTCATTTCGATCTCCCCCCCCCCGAGGTATGGCATAAAAATTTAAAGCGGATGAACCATTTCTCAAAAGTTGGAAGCCAGGGTGTTGTAGGAGGGACACCTCCCTGTCTAAGCAGCATTGTTTGTCGTGAAGTCATTTCAGACCCATAGGGACACTTTGCCAGGGTTTTCCAGGTAGGGAATACTCAGAGGTAGTTTCCTGGTTCTTTTTTCGGGTGACTACTGGGACTCATGAGAAGAGAGGAGTCCTTGGAAAAGTCCCTGATGTTGGGGAAAGATTGAAGGCAAAAGGAAAAGGGGACGGCAGAGAATGAGACGGTTGGACGGTGTCATCGATGCAACCAATATGGATTTGACCAAACTCCGGGAGGCAGTGGAGGATAGGAAGGCCTGGCGAGCTCTGGTCCATGGGGTCACGAAGAGTCAAACATGACTGAACGACTGAACAACAACTGGGACAGTGAGAGCTGCCTAGCTGCCCTAAGCACATCTGATCTCTCCTGATTTCGGAAGCTAAGCAGGGTCGCCTCTGGTTAGTATTTGGATGGGAGACCACCAGGGAATACCAGGTGCTGTAGGCGCATGGAGTAGAAACTGACAAACCACTCCAACATTCCTGCCAAGAAAACTCCATGGACATGGGGGCACAAAGAGTTGGTCACAACTGTAATGACACAACACACACACACACACACACACACACACACACACACACACACACACACACACACACACACACACACACAGAGAGAGAGAGAGAGAGAGAGAGAGAGAGAGAGAGAGAGAGAGAGAGAGAGAGAGAGAGAGAGAGAGACAGAGAGAGAGAGAGACTGTGCAGCTTGCCCAAGGACACCCAGGCTGGCTGTATTTGCAAGAGGCACAGTGGGGGAATCAAACCCCCAAATTCTGGCTCCTAGGCCAGATGCCTAACCAATCTGCTTCCTTTTAATAGCTGACTAATAGAAGACGGAACCCAAAGAAACCTGAGGACCAATGTTCCCACTTGGTCTAAAGCCAGAAATCAATGAAACAGCATGTAAGCTTATGAAGCCGCATTATTGACTTAACTTGATTTGATTTATTTGATTTATACACCACCCCATTAGTACACACATTAGTCTGGGTGGTTTAGGAGTTAGAGCGTATTTTTTCATGATGTTTTGGAGCCATTCTGGACATGTTTTGCTGAGGGATTTGGACCTTTCAAACTTGGTAAGATAGGAAGCTAGATTTTATTAATATTTGCACTTCTTTTCTTTGCATTTTTGGCTGGAAGAGGCTGGGGCAGTCTTGCTGGTTTCATTTATCCATGTTTGTAGTCTTTTTCCATTGCTCTGCAGGCAAAAATGGGCTGGATTTTTCTTCCTGCTTATGTTAGTTTGTTTGTATTTTCCCCATTGAACTTTGGGAGGGAACAGACTGGGGTAGTCTTGCTGGTTTCTGTTGTCCATGTTTGCATTGCATTGCAGAGGGATGTTCTGGAGGGTGTTCCAGCACTGCAAGCCTTTAAAGTGCATTTTATAAAGAGGTCTGGAACCATCACTACCCCAGCTTTTTGCCTTTTTTTGGACCTCCGGAACAGATTAATTGGTTTCCCATTCATTTCAATGGGAAACCACAATTCTGATAACAAATTTTTCAGATAACAAAAGGCTTCTGAGAATGAATTAAATTTGTTATCAGAGGTACCACTGTGTGTGTGTGTGTGTGTGTGTGTGTGTGTGTGTGTGTGTGTGTGTGTGTATATATATATTTTCGTAGATTTTCACGGGTATAGGTATGCATGTTAGGGTGGATTCGAGTGAGACCTCGTCGAAACGTCGCCAAAACAACCAGATTTCTACACGGGAAGAAACCCGAATCCACCCTAACATGCATACCTATATCCGTGAAAATCTACGAAAACAAATATATATATATATTTAGGGTTATAAACCTTCCAGCTGACCAGAACCTACGAGAAACTAGAAGTCCGAAGAGCCACCATCTTATGTGACATTGCATTCCTACGCAACTGCCGAGACAAAAATGTGATCCCCACAAGCTTCCAACTGAAATTCCACTCAAAAACCCCATCCAGCGAAAGGATCCTGAAAAGAACAGAACTAGCCCTAATCAGAAGCGAACTACACAGGAAAAGATACCTACTAGATCAAACCAACAGAGATCTACTCACTCTCCACCTCAAACTCAGCAACAAAATCCACCCAACACTCTGGAACAAATCCAAGCAACTCGCCGCCTGGAGAGCTGAAACAGAGACCTCCCACAAGACAGACACACACACCAACAAACTCCACAAACTGGAAAAACGCCAGAAGCCCAACCCCCCCACACAACAGCCCATGAAACAAACAGTTCACAACATATCAGACAGGACACTCACCATCGCAGAGACCAAAGTCCTTTCCAAAGGATTCAACTTTGCAGTCGCCCCCAGACACATCCCCACCGAAAACATCATATGCGGAGTGGAAGCCAGCCTAACCAAAATCAACCCAGATGAAGCCAACAAAATCAGACTCGAAGTCACCAATGTCCTCTGCTCCAGCAAACCACCCAGAAGCAATTTACACAAAGAAGAACAAAAAGCCCTCTCCAACCTGAGGAAAGACAACAACATAATCATTCTCCCAGCAGACAAAGGCAATGCCACAGTGGTGATGAACACATCCGACTACCAAGCCAAACTATCCAACCTACTACAAGACCCTGCTTACATACCTTTGAACACAGACCCCACCACCTACCTGGAAAAAACCACCAAAGCCAAAATAAAAGCCTCTCCCTTAAGTGAAGAAATCAAGCCAAGCATCATCCCCAGAGAGAAATCATCCAGATGCCCCAAGCTCTACGGCCTCCCCAAGATTCACAAAGAAGGAACACCTCTCAGACCCATAGTCAGCTCCATAGGCTCACCTCTACAAAACCTCGCCAAATTTCTTGCCAAACAACTCCAGCCCTATGCAGAATCCATCACTTCATACGTACAAAACTCGTTCCACTTCATAGAAATTATAAAGAAACAAGACCTACAACCCAATGACCTACTCGTGAGCTTTGATGTTGTTTCGCTCTTCACACAAGTGCCCATTCAAGAAGCCTTGACAGCTATCCACAACAAATACAACCCCCCCAAACACATCCTAGATCTGACCAACCACTGCCTAACCAACACATACTTCATCCACAATGGACAAAGATTCAAACAGATAGAAGGAGCACCCATGGGATCACCCCTCTCACCGGTCATCGCAAACCTATATATGGAACACTTTGAAACCAACGCGTTACAGAAGTCCGAACATAAACCCAAACTCTGGCTCAGATATGTTGACGACACCTTTGTTATCTGGCCACACGGGAAAGATAAACTGAACAACTTCCTCACACATCTCAACAGCCTACACCCCAAAATACAATTCACTATGGAAATAGAAGCCAACAACCAACTTCCCTTCCTGGACGTCCTAATCTACAAAAACCTGACGGCTCCTTAGGACATACCATCTACCAGAAAAAAACACATACAAACCACTACTTAAATGCACAATCACACCACCACCCTGCACAGATCAACTCCGTAGCAAAACCCTCATCTCCAGAACCAAACGCCTCGCTGACAAAGACCACCTAAAACTGAATTACACACTCTCTCGAATGTTTTAATTGCGAACGGATTCCAAAAAACACCATCACCAAACTAATCCAAAAGGAAACACCCCCAAGAACCAAGAAACAGAAAGAACAAGAGAACACCGCCCTCCTCCCCTTACATCAAAGGCACCACAGACAAAATCAGCAAAATTCTCCACAAACACAATATCAAGACAGCCTTTTGCACCGACCAAAAAATAGCCAACATTTTAAGAAACCCCAAAGACAAGATTGAGCTAGAAAACCAAGGAGTCTACGAAATACCATGCAAAGTCTGTCCAGCCACGTACATCGGACAGACAAACAGGAGAATAAGCGCACGCATCGCAGAACACATGAACGCAGTCAAAAAGAAGAAAAATCTTCCTCTCTCTTCCAGCACATAAAAACAACAGGTCATGAAATTGACTTTGAAAGAACCAAACTCATCTCCAAAACTGAACACTTCAACAGTCGAATAATCATGGAAGCCATTGAAATAGAGAAACACCCAAACAACATGAATAAACGTGATGACACCTCCCGCTTGCCTGACATCTGGAAACTAGCCCTGGTCAACAGACGAGCCTCTGTCACAAAGACTGACACCAGGTCCAAAAGGACACAAGATGCCACCACCTTCCATCCACACCAAACACAAACCCAGACCCTTCCCACAGATGAAACGAAACCACCATCCAATAACAAAACCACGACTGCACCACCTACTGCGGCAACCCACTCCAGTCACCACATGGAGCACACTCACACACCCCCAAAAAACATTGGGAGACCACAGACACGTAGCCAGACCAAAATGAATTCACAAGACACAGGACCCCACTCCACCAAAGCCCAGGATACTGCCAGAACCCACCAGCCATCTAACCCACCAACATCTAAACAGCCATCTAAACAGCCACCAGCAGTTAATCCCTTAACGATCGCCTCAGCCACACAGCAGATCACAAAAGAACAAAGGAACAAAGGAACCTGCAATCAGCAACAAAGCAAGCAAACCACATACCCCCAGCAGTATTTATAGAAGGACTTCAACTGAGACCACGCTTTGCTTCAAGAAGAAAGAAGCCAGAACACCAGCCTGAAGATGACGAGTGAGACCTCGTCGAAACGTCGCCAAAACAACCAGATTTCTACACGGAAGAAACCGAATCCACCCTAACATGCATACCTATACCCGTGAAAATCTACGAAAACAAATATATATATATATATATATGCATGTTAGGGTGGGTTCGGTTTCTTCCCGTGTAGAAATCTGGTTGTTTTGGCGACGTTTCGACGAGGTCTCACTGTCATCTTCAGGCTGGTGTTCTGGCTTCTTTCTTCTTGAAGCAAAGCGTGATCTCAGTTGAAGTCCTTCTATAAATACTGCTGGGGGTGTGGTTTGCTTGCTCTGTTGCTGATTGTAGGTTCCTTTGTTCCTTTGTTCTTTTGTGATCTGCTGTGTGGCTGAGGCGATCGTTAAGGGATTAACTGCTGGTGGCTGTTTAGATGGCTGTTTAGATGCTGGTGGGTTAGATGGCTGGTGGGTTCTGGCAGTATCCTGGGCTTTGGTGGAGTGGGGTCCTGTGTCTTGTGAATTCATTTTGGTCTGGCTACGTGTCTGTGGTCTCCCAATGTTTTTTTGGGGTGTGTGAGTGTGCTCCATGTGGTGACTGGAGTGGGTTGCCGCAGTAGATGGTGCAGTCGTGGTTTTGTTATTGGATGGTGGTTTCGTTTCATCTGTGGGAAGGGTCTGGGTTTGTGTTTGGTGTGGATGGAAGGTGGTGGCATCTTGTGTCCTTTTGGACCTGGTGTCATTCTTTTGTGACAGAGGCTCGTCTGTTGACCAGGGCTAGTTTCAGATGTCAGGCAAGCGGGAGGTGTCATCACGTTTATTCATGTTGTTTGGGTGTTTCTCTATTTCAATGGCTTCCATGATTATTCGACTGTTGAAGTGTTCAGTTTTGGAGATGAGTTTGGTTCTTTCAAAGTCAATTTCATGACCTGTTGTTTTTATGTGCTGGAAGAGAGAGGAAGATTTTTCTTCTTTTTTGACTGCGTTCTTGTGTTCTGCGATGCGTGCGCTTATTCTCCTGTTTGTCTGTCCGATGTATGTGGCTGGACAGACTTTGCATGGTATTTCGTAGACTCCTTGGTTTTCTAGCTCAATCTTGTCTTTGGGGTTTCTTAAAATGTTGGCTATTTTTTGGTCGGTGCAAAAGTCTGTCTTGATATTGTGTTTGTGGAGAATTTTGCTGATTTTGTCTGTGGTGCCTTTGATGTAAGGGAGGAGGGCGGTGCCGTTGTTCTCTTCTGTTTCTTGGTTCTTGGGGGGTGTTTCCTTTTGGATTAGTTTGGTGATGGTGTTTTTTTGGAATCCGTTGGGTGGAATCCGTAGGGTGGATTCGGGTTTCTTCCCATGTAGAAATCTGGTTGTTTTGGCGACGTTTCGAAAAAACCACCAAAGCCAAAATAAAAGCCTCTCCCTTAAGTGAAGAAATCAAGCCAAGCATCATCCCCAGAGAGAAACCATCCAGATGCCCCAAGCTCTACGGCCTCCCCAAGATTCACAAAGAAGGAACACCTCTCAGACCCATAGTCAGCTCCGTAGGCTCACCTCTACAAAACCTCGCCAAATTTCTTGCCAAACAACTCCAGCCCTATGCAGAATCCATCACTTCATACGTACAAAACTCGTTCCACTTCATAGAAATTATAAAGAAACAAGACCTACAACCCAATGACCTACTCGTGAGCTTCGATGTTGTTTCGCTCTTCACACAAGTGCCCATTCAAGAAGCCTTGACAGCTATCCACAACAAATACAACCCCCCCAAGCACATCCTAGATCTGACCAACCACTGCCTAACCAACACATACTTCACCCACAATGGACAAAGATACAAACAGATAGAAGGAGCACCCATGGGATCACCCCTCTCACCGGTCATCGCAAACCTATATATGGAACACTTTGAAACCAACGCGTTACAGAAGTCCGAACATAAACCCAAACTCTGGCTCAGATATGTTGACGACACCTTTGTTATCTGGCCACACGGGAAAGATAAACTGAACAACTTCCTCACACATCTCAACAGCCTACACCCCAAAATACAATTCACTATGGAAATAGAAGCCAACAACCAACTTCCCTTCCTGGACGTCCTAATCTACAAAAAACCCGACGGCTCCTTAGGACATACCATCTACCAGAAAAAACACATACAAACCGCTACTTAAATGCACAATCACACCACCACCCTGCACAGATCAACTCCGTAGCAAAACCCTCATCTCCAGAACCAAACGCCTCGCTGACAAAGACCACCTAAAAACTGAATTACACACTCTCTCGAATGTTTTAATTGCGAACGGATTCCAAAAAAACACCATCACCAAACTAATCCAAAAGGAAACACCCCCCAAGAACCAAGAAACAGAAGAGAACAACGGCACCGCCCTCCTCCCTTACATCAAAGGCACCACAGACAAAATCAGCAAAATTCTCCACAAACACAATATCAAGACAGCCTTTTGCACCGACCAAAAAATAGCCAACATTTTAAGAAACCCCAAAGACAAGATTGAGCTAGAAAACCAAGGAGTCTACGAAATACCATGCAAAGTCTGTCCAGCCACATACATCGGACAGACAAACAGGAGAATAAGCGCACGCATCGCAGAACACAAGAACGCAGTCAAAAAAGAAGAAAAATCTTCCTCTCTCTTCCAGCACATAAAAACAACAGGTCATGAAATTGACTTTGAAAGAACCAAACTCATCTCCAAAACTGAACACTTCAACAGTCGAAAAATCATGGAAGCCATTGAAATAGAGAAACACCCAAACAACATGAATAAACGTGATGACACCTCCCGCTTGCCTGACATCTGGAAACTAGCCCTGGTCAACAGACGAGCCTCTGTCACAAAGACTGACACCAGGTCCAAAAGGACACAAGATGCCACCACCTTCCATCCACACCAAACACAATCCCAGACCCATTCCCACAGATGAAACGAAACCACCATCCAATAACAAAACCACGACTGCACCATCTACTGCGGCACCCCACTCCAGTCACCACATGGAGCACACTCACACACCCCAAAAAAACATTGGGAGACCACAGACACGTAGCCAGACCAAAATGAATTCACAAGACACAGGACCCCACTCCACCAAAGCCCAGGATACTGCCAGAACCCACCAGCCATCTAACCCACCAGCATCTAAACAGCCATCTAAACAGCCACCAGCAGTTAATCCCTTAACGATCGCCTCAGCCACACAGCAGATCACAAAAGAACAAAGGAACAAAGGAACCTACAATCAGCAACAGAGCAATCAAACCACACCCCCCCCAGCAGTATTTATAGAAGGACTTCAACTGAGATCACGCTTTGCTTCAAGAAGAAAGAAGCCAGAACACCAGCCTGAAGATGACGAGTGAGACCTCGTCGAAACGTCGCCAAAACAACCAGATTTCTACACGGGAAGAAACCCGAATCCACCCTAACATGCATATATATATATGGAAGAAAGATAAATGTTGATATTAATAAGATGGCAGCTGTTAAAGGCAGCTTTCAATAGTCCTGTTTTTAACAGATTCCTAAATATGAGGAAGGAAGGAGACTTGCATCTTCGCTGATGGCTTCTCTTCCTCTCTAAAGTGCTATAAAAGGACCCCTCTTGGTGTCTAGAGGCTTTTTTACATCTGAGTTATACACCCACAAAGTGCCCCCTAGTAAACTTCCCATTAGCAGCTGGGTTGGGAAAACCCAATCTTCACCAAACTTGGCGGGATTGTAGAGGAGATTCAGAAAAAGCTTCTCTGCAAGACGGGAGTCTTTATGTACTTGGGGAGAACTTTCCTGGGGTGCTCTTGGAGGTGCATAAGTCATGCATCAAATTTCCAATTTCCACCACACTTTGAGGAATCATAGAGTAGAATAAGGGGATGACAAATCTTCTTCAAGCACCATGTCCTCGTAGAATGTCGGCAATCAGTAGCCTGAGTTGGTTTCTTTCTAAAGTGATTCTAAACAGAGCAGCTGTGCTCACTGTGAACCACTGGCTAAAGTTCTTAAGCCAGAATGTTCTTCTGCACCCCGGGCCACAATACCCATTTATTTTTCCTTGAAGAATAACACACAGCAGATGGTATTTCTCATTGTGCATTATGTGCCCAAAATATTGCAATTTTCTGCTCTTTATGGTAGTGAGGATTTGTATCCTTTTTATTCATGCACTGTAATTACAGCCACATTGGTGACTCTGGCTGTGCTAGGTATCTTCAGAATTCGTCTTTACATCCACCTTTCGAATGCTTCCAACTTCCATCATAATGTGTCTGTAAGGGTCCAAGTTTCAACACCATAGAGAAGCATGCTGAATAGAGATGGGCACGACTTAGCGGTATTCCCGTTTCCATTTCCGTTACTCGTATCCGTTACTCTACGGAAACGGTAACGGGAATTACTCCGCCAGAATTCAAGCTCAAACCGACGAACGAACAATTTGGTCTGATTTGTCGTGCTCGTTACTTGCATCGCAGCGATCGTGCAATGCCAAGCGGCACAAAAAAAAGTTTTTAAAAGTTAAAAAAACCCCCCGATTCCCGGCCCTAAAAGTAGGCAAAAACTGTCTGAGGGCACCTACCAGGCCAGAAGGGTGTTTTATTTGGGGGGGGGTTCTCCGCCCCCCTCTCCTTGGCTATTGCTACTGCTGCACTGCTGGTACCAGGCTGGGAGGGCGCATCCATTTGCCATGCAGTGCGGGGGATCCAAAATGGCAACTGCAATATTTTTTTTGAAATCGTTGCCCAAAACCCCACCAAAGCACCACAGAAACATGCGAAAATTAGCTATTTTAAATGCTTGAATTTTTACAGTAGCAGCAGTGGGTTTTTCTTGCAAAAAAAAAGTCTCCGTTGATTTTATTTTATTTTATTTTATTATTTTATTTTATTACACCTGCACATTTGCAATGATGGGCTCGCCCATGGGAGTGGACCATGCAAATTTTCCACAAATCGCATGGCCACTTGGCCAGGTTGACCACAGAGACTTCTGGGATGTGCCAATCGGGCATAAACAGCCCACTAATCGTAGCCCAAACCCGAACCCTAAGCCTAAGCCTAACCCATACGCCAGTACACTGTCCTTCTAAGTGGGTCAGAGAGGCACCCAGAGGTGCACCCCAATACTCACCCTAACCTCACCCGTAACTAGCCTAACCCTAGCCCTTGCGCTAACCCGTCTTAACCCTAAGCCAGATCTACTTGCATTGCACTACATGCAAGTACGTGAGACACAGCGGGTGCAAAGAGTCTGCCAGTCCGTCACTTGTGGCTCTGGCTGACTCCTGCAGCTCCCTCCAGAAGCCCGCTACCCCCCCCAAACCAGTACTAACGACAACGAAAAAATGAAAAAACAAACCGACTAATTTTTGTGAAATTTCGCAAAAACAGAAACGAGCCGAAACGGACTGCCTCCGACACACGACAACTCAAAACGTCATTTTCCCTAGTCGTGCCCATCTCTAATGCTGAATATATAGGATTGAAGTTCTTGAGTACGAAGTCTGATAGGTAAGTCCTGGTTTGTCGACACTTTCCTCATTTTCTGGAAGGAATTTCTAGCTTGTTCAATTCTACAACAGATTTTGCATGAAGGGTCCCAGTTATCCTTGACAAATACAAATAGGCAAATTTTGACAAATTGGCCAAATTCATCAGAAAATTATGCGATTCATTGTTCACTTCATCCCTATCTCTTGTTTCCCCCCATATTCAGCCTAAACTTAACTTCCCATACTTTTAGCCCATAATTACGTCTCCTGCTCTCTGGAATGATCAAGGACAGATCCTGCCCCTCTTCAATTACAGTATTTGAAAAGTGCTGTACTATTGCCCCCTTATTCTTGTTTTCTTTAGGCTAAACATGGCCACTTCTTTCAGTCTTTCTTCATAACAATTTCTCGGCGTTTCCACCCAAAACATTCATCCTGAAATTGAGGAGTGCATTAATGGCAGCTGACAAATTTTGTAAAGGAAAGATGTATCTGAACTCTCACCCAATGCAGAGAACTAATATGTTTCTCATTGGCTTTGCTCCTTTGTTCTCAGCATTCCTTCCTCCCTGAGTAACCAGACTCCAAATAAATTGACCTGGATTGCTTTGTGGCTAGGTTCCTGCCTGCTCCTGACTGTATTGTTGACGCAAATGACCTGCTTTATAACCAGGCTGTGACCTACATCCTGATGATTCTTATTCTTACTCTTTGGACCTAGATTGCTAACTGCCCAGCATCCAACTCAGCTCAGCTTTCAGCATTTCCTTTGTGCTCAAAACAAGAGTGTCTCTGTAGAGGAGTGAACTGCTGGCACACAGCAACCAAATGCACAAAAAGAAGACCATGTGTTGAAAAGCATTCCCATCCAAAGAGGACAGCAAACATCACCCTAAACTTCATGAACTGGGATGCGAGATTAAGCCAAGAATAATGATGGGCAAAACTTTCAGGCCAGCCAACTCAGAAAACTGCAAGTGAAACAGCCATTCACCCGTGGCTTGCAAAAAAATGTCTTAGATATGGGCACGAACCGAAACACCAATGAACTGGGCTGGTTTGCAATTTGGTTCATGATTCAGTTTGATGATCCTATTTTGCTAATGCAAAAACAAAACACCAATCTTTTTTCATGGTGGTGTTTCATTTTGCTTTGGCAAAACAGGATGGCTTCCACAGCACCTTACAGCTGTCCTACTGCCTAACCATGAACCATCATGAACCACCCTTTTTCAGGTTCACACCCATCTCTAGTCCTTTATCGCAAGTGAGCTTGCTCAAGATAGTATCTTTGTCTCCTTGAGTCATGTGCCAAGCCACAATCTGTTCATGGCAATGATCTCAGGTTTCTATGATGGCAAACTGGAGATTGTACAGGCTTATACACCCACAGATTTAGATTATATTCTGTGATCCTGGCCTCTGTTCCATTTTCTACCATGACTGAATTTTGCATATTTGCCAAATTCTGTTTTTTTAAGACACAAAAATAACAACTAGAGATGGGCATGAAATGAATTTTTAATTTGTTTTGTTATTCTTATTCATTTTGTTCCCTTATGAAATGAGTAACAAACCCCACTCTGGAAGAGAAAGGAAGCAAAATGAAACAAAAATGCATTCCTATGGGGAAAACCCCATGATTCTCCACCCCCCAGCAATCAGCTGTAGTGCAGGCTGGGGGCCGTGCTAGCTGATCTGGGCTTTAAAAAAAAAACCTGATCAGCTATAGTGTGCCCCCCCTTGCTGGGCACTTGCAGCAAAAAAAAAAAAAAAAATTAAAATTAAAATTAAAATTAAAAAAATTAAATTTAAAAAGCGCCAAGCACAGGGCTGCACTAGAGCTGGTCGGGGCTTTTGAAAAAAAAAAGCCCTGATCATCTGTAACACAGGACCCCTGCTGGGTGCTTGCAGCAATAAAAATAAATAAATAAATAAATAAATAAATAAATAAATAAATAAATAAATAAATAAATGCTGACAGCCAGGGAAGTTAAAAAAAAGAAAAAAAGAAAACAAAACAAAATGAATTCTGAAACATTTTTTTTAAAAAAATATTTCATATAAACAAAATGAAATGAGGGGGAGAAACAAAAAATGAAACAAAACACCATTCTGGCATTTCATGCCCATTTCTAATAACAACCCCTCAAACAAAATTGTCACCTATTCCAGCCAAGGGCTTCCATTTGCTCCGCTATGCCATTTATCTCAACAGTCATAGCAGAAACAGCCTGGGATCTCTTTTACCAGACCATATTAGGCATTTAGAAAACATTATTTAGTGTTTCAGCAGCACTATTTTGCATCACAGCCCTACAAAAGACCTTTCTCTCTCCAAATCCAATGTTCTTTTACCAATAAATCATTGCTTACCCATGATAGATCTTGCTGAAAACTCTTCTTGAACGTTTGGAGAGCAATTACAAAACACAAGATTAATTTTCCAATGATTTTTCTCTTTGGATGAAACGACTTTCCAATAGACTGGAATTGACTTTACAAAAATAACCTAGGAAAAGCCATGCATAGTAATGATTAATGCTTCTGGGTTTTCTCAGGAAGTTTTCTTAAACAGTGAATTAAAAGATTCTAGGTATTTTTCACTGAGTTGAAGAGGAGAGGAAGGCAAGATCACATTCTCAAATAATAAGATAATGGGTCAGATTGCAAATGCCAACGAGGGTAGAATGAAATGAACTCAACTTTCTTGATAGAATTAGCAGGGAAATTAGCTGGAAATCAATCGACTCTGAAGCCAGAATGACAAATCCACAGATATTGCATGGGATGGGATAATCAAATGCACCCACATGACTGGGAAATTACTACTTGATGTACAGGTGGTATGACAAGGTTTGGAGGTCACAACTAATTACCAGCAATACAGTGGTGCTGAAGAGTCTGCCACCGTGCTAAATGCACAGACATTCCTATGTAAAAGGTATGAAAGTAGGACACACCTGCAGACACCCCCAGAACTGGGGCAATATTTTCTTTCCAGTCATGACCAGCCAGATCCCATTCACACACACACACACACACACACACACACAGAGAGAGAGAGAGAGAGAGAGAGCTATATATCTATATCTATATCTATATCTATAACTTATCTTCCCCACCCCACCTCTCAGCTGCTCCTCACTGGCTTTCCTGCACCTCATTTCCTGGGGAAACAGGGCACAGAGTAGCCAGCGGAGCATCTGAGAGGCGCTTGCTGGGGGAGCTCTTTCCACCACCCCACAGTGGCTGGGGGAAGATTAAGCCCGCTCTTTCCCCCAGCCACAGTTGCACAAGCCACACACACACACACACACACACACACACACACACACACACACACACACACACACACACACACACACACACACACACACACACACACACACATACTACACACAAAACAAATAATGAATCAACGAACCAACAAAATGATTTTTTTCTAAAAAATTCATTTAAAACGGAACGAAACGACCCAAACCTTAAAATGAACCGAAACGAAACAAATTGCCATTTTTTTTCAGTTTGTGCCCATCTCTAGTCACTGGAGTTCCAAAAGTATGCTACTTGTGACATTTTAAAAAGAGATGGTTCTGTTAGTTTGTGTCAACATATACAATGAAAGCAGAAACAGACGTACCCTGAAACCTTAGAGACCAACAGATTCATTGTAAGACGAACTTTCATATATCAGAAAGAGAAAGACACAATGGCCCTTAGAAAAACACTTTGACCTCCCAGGATGATCTGTTAGTGCCCTGCTTCAGATCATTCTGAACTGCCTGTTCACGGACCCATGAAATTCCTTAATAATCTGTTAAAGCTCTGAATAGAGATGGGCACGAAATGAGCGATTTTTCATTTTTTTTTTTTTCGTTTATTACGCAACAAAACAAAACAAAATTTTTTTAAAAAACAAAACAAAAACAAAAACGAAACAACCAAATTTTCTGTGTTTTTCGTTTTCATTGCACCAGATGCATTGAACTAAAAAGAATGCTAATGAAACAGCAATTTTTCATTTTCTTTTTTTGTTTCGTTACCAAATGAAATGAAAACAATTTTTTTGCAAAAAAATCACACGAAAATGAAAACAAAAACGAACTGAAACGGACCCCTAAACGACCAAACAACAAATGAAACACCATTTTTTTTGAGTCATGCCCATCTCTAGCTCTGAAAAACATAAGCCATTATCCAATGCTACAATGCAATGCATTGAAGTTACCAATAATTGATTTAATTGGGTGAACTCTAGAAAGAAAAAGCACAGATGATTTATCTCTGTCCTTGCAATTTATGGTTTTGTACGCCTCTTGTACATCCCTCTTAACCTCTCTCGCCCTTTGAAAAAAAGAATACAGTGGAACGCTGCATGTGTCCCAATCTTTATTTATAAAGCCAATCAGGACTATCATCACGGCAGGACAATGGGGCAAAGTTCTTTGACACCACCAAGATGAGCAAGAAGGCACCAGCTTGGCAAATACTAAGTAACACATTGCCCTCTTGTGTGGATCAAGATTGACTTGTCTAGAGTAGAAGAAAAATATTTAACAGTGCCAATAAGAGGGCTTCATTCTTTTTTGTCCCCACAACTTGGACAAATTTCAAGTATGTGCAAGATTTTAATCTGTTTTTACTTTTTTCTCTTTCCAGTTATGCTTCTCTCTACTTGAATTTGGCAACACACCTCCTGATGAACTAATCCTGAATACATACATATGATTCTTCCTTCCTTCCTTCCTTCCTTCCTTCCTTCCTTCCTTCCTTCCTTCCTTCCTTCCTTCCTTCCTTCCTTCCTTCCTTCCTTCCTTCCTTCCTTCCTTCCTTCCTTCCTTCCTTCCTTCCTTCCTTACTTACTTACTTACTTACTTACTTACTTACTTAGTTAATCAAGAAAGGAATATGCAGTTTGGAATCTGGATTTTGTGGAGTAAACAACCTGGTGGTAACCTCTTTAGTTCTGATTCCTTTTTTCTGTCTCTTTTCTGAGTTTTTTCCAATTCGATCAACATCTTTTCTGAACTGAGGTGAACAGAACTGAGTACAATAACCCAGAAAAGGGATAACTAAATTGCCGTGTGATCTTTGGTTCCTGAAAAAATGAAACATTTCTGTTTGCAAAAAAGTAAAGCAGCTGGTGAAGCAAATACATTTTGACAGGCCTCAAAGAAGAAAGGAAAGTGTACTCTATAGTGCTCAAAGCACTCTCTAGGTGGTTTACAATTTTATTTGTTGTGAAGTCTAAACATCCCCACCCACCACCTTCCCCATGAACTAGGCACTCAAGTTATTGAGTTCAAAAAGGTGGAAGGTTGAGTTAACCTTGGCCCATCTACCTGAGCCCATTGGACTTGAACTCAGGTCATGAGCAAAGTCATGACAGTTGTTACTGCCCTGCCTGGAAGGCTCAAGGAATGAGCAGATTTAAGTGATTAGTATCTCTTAATGAGTTATGGATGAATTAGTTCATTCCACAGACACTTATTTTACATGCCTAAAATACGTCCAGCCCACATGCACTCCATTCTAAGTGCCTTCTCTTCAGTTCATATATCAACCTGTAATTTCTCTGATTTTTCTGTTTCAGGGCAGGATACCCTAAAATATTTCATCCGTTGTGTCAAAAATATTCCTACTTCATGGATATGGGGTCAAATATTTCAGGATGTATGTTCCAAAATATTTCCTCAAAATATGTCTGAATCTAAAGGTGTTTACTCTTTTAAAAAAAAACTTCTTGATACCAATGACTTCTGTTTATAACTTTCTAACAGCTGCTGTATATTTGTTCTAGGCTGATCACAGAGGCAGTCCCAACCAATCTGGAATCACGGGGTAGAAGTAGATCGAATCATATTACTATGTAGTGAATCAGATTTGAACATGGGGCAACTGAGAACTCATGAATGCCTACATCAGGGAAATAAAAAAGAATAGATAAAATTTTACCCTAGTTACAAAATAGCTAAAACATTTTGTCTAACTTAGTTCAGTCATCTATCCAAATGAAGACTGCAGCCAAGATATCTGAACAAATCTAAGACTTGGAAATACCTGGAGTATTGCATATAGTTCTGGTCACTGCATCTCAAAAAAAGACATAGTGAAACTGGAAAAGGTGCAGAAGAGAGTAACTAAAATGATTACTGGGCTGGGGCACCTCCCTTATGAGGAAAGGCTAAAACATTTGGAGCTCTTTAGTCGGGAAAAAAGGTTCCTGAGGGGGGATATGGCTGAGACATACAAAATAATGCAGACCATGAGTAAAGTGGATAGAGGGATGGCTCTTCTCCCTCTCACAAACTACCAGAACTAGGGGACATCCACTCAAACTGAGGGTTGGAAGAGTGAGAACAGGCCAAAGAAAATATTTTTTTTTACCCAGAGTGTTGTTAGTTTGTGGAACTCACTGCCACAGGATGTGATAATGGTATCTGGCCTGGATGCATTCAAAAGGGGAATGGACAGATTCCTGGAGGAAAAGTCCTGATGGGGATGTGTAATCCCCCAGAATTAAAATAACAGGGTATGTCAAGGGCCAGATGCAGGGGAGTGGTATCAGGAGACAGATATCTAGTCTTGCGTGCTCCTAGAGGCCACTTTTGGCAGATCATGAGATGCCAGATTCTTTGGGAAAAGACAACCACATTGGCAAAGGTGGAAGGTGGCAGGAAAAGAGGGAGACCAAATATGAGATGGGCTGACTCACTAAAAGAAGCTACAGGCTTAGGTTTACAACAGCTAAGCAGGGCTGTTGGGGACAGGACATTTTGGGGATGGTCCATTCATGAGGTCACCATAAAGTCAGGAGTGGTTGGATGGCATATAAGAGCGACAATGAACATCCTGACAACCAAAGGAAATGGGAGCTAAAAGGGATCTCTCCAAGAGTTAATATTTTCAGCTCATTCACCTTAATATACCAACACCATATCTCCAAGGATCTAATTTCTTCTGCCAGTTACTTCTGGTGCGACTCAGTCTCATTCCAGACACTGCCTGCTTAAATACAAAAATGGAACAGGTGATACCTTAAGGCTACTATAAAAATGACAAAAACATTGCTAATATTTCAGGGGCGAAACCCTCTTCCTCAGAGCAGTACCAATAGGTTATAACATGGCAAAAGACGGATTTTCCAGGAGTTATTTCTTAGATGCAAGGTCCTTGGCAAGATGGGGAAAAAGCCAGGCAGTTTCTTAGCTTAGATGTTCTTAGGCTGCATCAGAAAGGAAGGGAGGGGGTGTTTTTATTGTCCCTGTCCTTCCAAAGACACCTCACGGCTCACGTACACACATTCATACCTCTCCTCAATGTGGCTTTATCGAGACCAATGGCCCCTGGCTGGCCAGTGAAGGGGGAGGGGTTGGTGCAGAAGGCCCATTCATTTCATTGGGGGATTGGGATAAAATTTGGAAAAGTCAACTGAGTGTAGCCAATTGGATCAAATAAAAAGGAAAAAAGATTACCACTTTTGTATTTTTTTTTTTTTTTTTGATGGCTACATGGCTCCTCAACTTGTTTTGCCTGATTAAAATTGCACGTACAGAGTGCAGCTTTTTTTTTTTTTAAGGCTGAATTGAGCCTGAAAAAGGAGAAAGCCTCTCAGAATTGATCAGACACTTCCCTGCAGTTCCTGAATGGGTTTCTAAGGCACTTCACGACTTGCCTTCGCTGTTTTGCCTGATTAAACAACCTCACGTGCTCCCTTCGCATTCGCATGCCACTTTTCAACGTTCTTGCATCCGTCCTTTTGAAAAATACCTACCGAGGCGTATCGATGCACTGATGCTGGACTGTCAGTTGCAATGGCTCTTTTTGTTTCCTGGCTGAATTGAGCCTGAAAAAGGAGAAAGCCTCTCAGAATTGATCAGACACTTCCCTGCAGTTCCTGAATGGGTTTCTAAGAGAGAAGCCTCTTTCAAGTCATACCCAGCCTTTCGCTTTCAAGAACACAGGTCTCTCTTTCTCTCAGGTGAAACATTGTGGATGTTGCGCACCCAACGGGAATGGAGAATTTGTTTTTTTATTTTAGCCCTCAGTTCAGCTTGAAAGATCCTCTCAGACAGTGATATTTCAGGCCAACGTGAAAGGAAATCTTTGCTTCCTGGGAATGACGGGCAGTTCATAGAATAACAGATTCATAAGGAGACCTCAGAGGAGAGTTTTTAAAAAATGTTTACTGCCCGTTCTAAGGAATCCACTAAATGATTTTGCTACTATCCAAATGAGCCAACTCTAGTTTTCTTCTTCTGCCACCCTTTAAGCCCATCTTTGGAGAATGCATAAAGAGAAATGATGGGCAAGCTTCTTAAACATAGATGTTTTCTCTGTTCTACCTGAGACAGAAATTCATCTGCTTGTGTATTTTGAGCCATGCACACCAACCAGACCACATCAAAATATTTTAAAGTAGCAAATGTAGCCACTAGGCTATGGAATTTCTTTAGATACTTCCTCTCCTTCTCCCCCAAGGATCACGTCTTGGCAAAATATTAAAAAAGTTTATTTAAAAATATATAAAAAGTATTATTTATTTATTTATTATAAAGCTTATATACCGCGCCATCTTCCCAAAGGAACTCCGGGCGGTTCACATCAAACAAACAAAACAACAATTAAATGCAACAAATAAACACATACTAAAATCAATTCAATGACATAATAATAAAAAAGGCATGGAGGCGGATGGTGGTGGTGGTGGGGGAAAGCAATCAAAAGCCACCAAACGCCTCCCAGAAAAGCAAGGTCTTTAAAGCCTTCCGAAAGGCAGGCAGGGACTGTGCAAGGTGCACTTCACTAGGGAGGTGGTTCCATAGTGTTGGGCCAGCCACAGAGAAGGCTCGGTTACAGGTGGATGTTTTCCGAGCCTCCCTGGGTGTGGCCACCCGCAGCGAGTGCGCCCGCGACATCCTAGTTGGTTGGGCCCAAGTTGACCGCTGGGGGCTCCGCTCTGCCAGGTAATCAGTTCCCAGGCCATGGAGGGTTTTATAAACTAAAACCAAGACCTTGAATCTAATTTGGGACACAACGGGTAACCAATGCAGGCGAGCCAGTACCAATCCCCAATGGTGTATGACGTTGAACTCTAAGACGTACATTTTAATGAGAATATGCCAAATATTGGACTCATCATGCAGAAGTTGCAGACACTAGCCTAAAAGTACCCACTATAAATAAGTGAAGGAGGAAAATGGTAAATTATTGCAGCCCAAAGACAGAAATTAGAGCTGGGCATAAAATGAAAAATTGGTGTTTTGTTTTGTTACTCATTGCATTTCATTTCATTATTAAATGACACTTTAATAGCATTTTTGTCACAAAATGAAATGAGGAACAAAACGATTCAGAAGCTGCTGCCATCCAGATGGGGTTTTTGTTTGTTTGTTTGTTTTGACCGGACAAGCTGTCTCGCAGTTGCCCTCTCAGGCCTGCTGTGAACCGGAGAGTGGAGTGGAGAGGGTTTTGAGACAGGAAATTCAAAAGCCTTCTTGCTCCACTCTCCAGTCCTCCCCACTGCCAGCCAGCTGGTTTAAACAGCTCAGCTGTCAAAACCAGCTGGGTGGAAATGGGGAGACCGGAGCAGGGAAACAGCTTCCAGATCTTTGCTGCAGCCCCTTGCCTGAAGCAAGATTTGCCAGTGGCTCCCCAGTTTGGTTTCTCCAAACAAAAAAAAAATGACATTTTGTTTCACTTCTTAGTGACATACTGTCTGCTTTGTTTCATTTTGAAATGTTTTGAAACCTTAAGAAACAGTGTGTCTTCTTTTGTATAGTGTCCATCTCTAATAGAAATCCCATTAAAACACAAAAGCTATCCATCTCTATATAATGATGGCTAAATTCTAAGTTCAGCAGCTAATTCATCTAAGAATAAAAAAACTTAAAGGCATAAGACAGAAAGCAATAACCGACTGCTATGTTTTAAGTCATGCTGCTCCTATCTCGATATTAAGCAACTGAATTAAATTTCGCAGTGCAGTGACTTCACTCTGAGTATGTGACTTCTTCAAGGATTGTTAATTCATTTCCATGGAAGTTGTCTCTTCCAGGCAATTAAGAATGGAATATGGTATTTTGTCTTCTCTGCCCGTCACAACCTTGAAGTGGTGCTGGAAAGACAGTGTCATCCATCTTCTCTTTCAGATAGATAAGATACCTGCAGAAACCCACTCTATTTCCTCCCATCCATAAATAGAGATGGGCGGGGAATCACTTGTTCGGCAGTTCGTGCTGGTTCGTTTATCATCCAAACAGATGTTAGGAGCCCAGCGCGTTGTTAGTTTGTGGAACTCCGTGCCACAGGATGTGGTGATGGCATCTAGCCTGGATGCCTTCAAAAGGGGATTGGACAGATTCCTGGAGGAAAAGTCCATCACAGGTTACAAACCAAAAATGGAGATGTGTAACCTGCAGGCTTAAACCCAGGATACTTCAAGGACCAGATGCAGGGGAGTGGTGTCAGGAGACAGATATCTAGTCTTGTGCACTCCCACTATGATATACATACCGGAAGCTGGACTAGATGGGCCTTTGGCCTGATCCAGCAAGACTCTTCTTATGTTCTTATGTTCTTAAAGCCTTTCCTCCTCTGGCAGGTGCTCACTTGGAGACAGCAGTCTGTCGTTCCCTGCCCTGCCTCCTTTGGATGCTGCCTCGGAGTGTGTTCCAGGGCTTTGAAACAGAAAACAGCCTCTTCAGGCAATAAACAAACCAGCACAAATAACCAAACCTGCAACTTTTCTCCCCTCCAAAGGACCACCTTCTTTATTGAATCACCTTTGATGCTTCTGTCAACACCAACATCACTGAAGGAGATGTTACTTTCCTATGAAACGTTTCCCCTTCAGATAACTGACTCCTAAATCCATGGTCAACTTCTCCTCACAGAGGAGGATGTGCAGCTACTGAAGTGTGCTCCTTGCCCTGTGAAAGGGCAAGGTGATTTGTGACACCAGAGGATAGAATGGGAGCAAGGCTTGTGTTTGTGTTTGTGCTTGTGTTTGTGTTTGTTTTGGCACATTTTTCGGAATTGCACACAGTGACATTTCAAGAAGACTTGAATGCGAGTAACAGCATAAGCACAAAATGGTTGCTTCTTTGTTGTGAGGACCTCTGTAGACTAACAGCATGATTAGTTGTTTTGTACTTTTTAACAAGAAGTACTCAGTCCTTCTGACCAAAAAGGCAATAGTTTTGCACAGAAAAGCTCTAACTAATTTTGCAAATCTTGTCTTCCTCAAGGTATTTCATGGAGCTTGAAAAATACTCCTCAAGGTGACTTGAGAATTTAATGAATGTTTTTTACTCCCCACATTTCATCTTGGGGTGAAAGCAGAGGCTATCAGGTATGTAATTTCCAAGTCATGAAGTAATTTTTTAAGCCAATGACTATGATTCCTATTATTTATTATTATTTTTTGTCAGATGACCATCATCCTCTTCACCAACATGATATGTGTAGGTAAATCCAAAATAGAAATAAAAAGTTAAAAATATGGTAGCACCGTAAAGACCAGCTTTTTTTTATTTATTTATTTGTAATGTGAGCTTTTGTGGGCAAGTTCAGTTCATCAGACAGATGGTTTCTTTCTGCTGTTATTCTAATAGTTATTACTACATTTACTTACAGTAGGTTTTCCGGCACTTCTCTCTTATTCCGAAGATGGGTTACAAGAAAATATAAAATAACACATTCAGATAAAAAAGGATGTACACAGAGGAAAAAAAGACCTATAATTTTAAAAAGGTAGCCCTCACCAGAAAAAAGTGCCTTTCTTGCCCACTAGAGGTAAGAACTCTGAGGGACCAGGTGAATACTGGTTAGAATCACCCCATCTCATATTATATTTCACACCTCATTCTGCTGCTATACGTCTGAGGCAGTGGACATGTAGTCCATGAAACATTACATTAAAATATGAAAGTTAGTTAGCCTCTTGTGCCCTCTGCCACATGCTTGTGTCTTTTGTTTTGTTTTGTTTTTCTTTGATTTTCCCCCATTTTCCTGGTGATTCTACAGCTACTGTGATACACTTTTGTCAAATTCTGTTTGCAATGGCTGCATTCTATTTGACTGTCAGGTCAGAGGGGCAGCTGGTCTTTTTCTTTTTCTTTTAGTTTATCCCATGCTCACATTTTCAGAGATGACCCAGAATGAAAGCAGTTGTTTCCTCAACAACAGAACGCCTTTTGATGCTGACATTGCTGGAATAATCACTGATACACTGAAAATATCAAGACGTTCCATTGTACCACTAGAAAGAAACACACGTAAACCCTTTGCCCCCCAAGCCCCGAAATAAAGAGGCGAGACAACTTCTGAATTTGGTACAAACGGGCCACAACTTTATTAATAACTCTTCAACTTCTAAATGAAAAGTCAGGATCACTGAAGGGGACCTGACACCGTAGTGCAAGCTGGTAACAGGGTGGGATGAAATTCCCACAGCCAAGAAGCTCAGTATTCAAATAGGTAAACGAGTTAAAACTGGAGCTCAGCACAGCCCTCGGGAGGCCTCCAGTCATATATAGCTTAATTTGTCCGCTGACATAGCCAATGTGGATAGACTGGTTACGAGGGCTGTGAAGCGCCGTAATGGCGTCAAAATAGCTCTCAACTTGAATACGGTTACCAGCTGCACTACCCGCCATCAGAAGAGACTAGGGCTCTTACCCCAACATGCCGAGCAGCTCGGCCCTCAGGCCCCCTTGCAGATCAGACAGAAAATATCCAGGCCCGGGGTAGCTAGGTGAACTCCATCTTTCCGATAGAGATGGGGGGGCACGCTCCAAAATATCAGGGTGGAATATAACAGACACGGCACCATGCCGAAGAAAACAGGCAACCTCGCAATTGACCCAACGAAGGTCATTATTAATCAAAATAGGGTCATGGGCTGACCACCACGCCAGGCGTGGAATCAACGCGGACCACCCGATGCGAGTGCCAGGGAAATAAAACAAAAATTCACTCAAGTCCCGAAGGATCTTGAGGAGCAAAGCAGCGCCAGGTGCTCGATCCAGGTCGGTGCCACCCAAGTGCAGCAACAGGACATCTGGAGGGTTATGCAGGGAAAGACGGCATGCCCATCTGCAGCCTCTGCCCATCGCATGCCCCTGCGGCCCAAACAGTCGATGGTGGCACACGCGCCCAGGCCCACATCCTGGCCCCACTGAGAAGATGCAGCATACACGGCTGCCCCGAAGACAAGCCTATGGCCGGAGATGACCACTCTAGCTCATGTCTTCATAACAGGTCCTGTAACGATAGAACGGTTAAAACGTTCAGCCCAAACAGTCGATGGTAGCACACGCGCTCAGGCCCACATCTCGACCCCCCTGGGAAGATGCAGCATACACGGCTGCCCAGAAGACAAGGTCATAGCCGAAGATGACCACCCTGGCTCTTGTCTTCATAACAGGTCCTGGAACGATAGAAAGATTAAAACGTTTGGGCAACAGTTAACATTTCGGCAATGGCCGCACATAAACACGAAACTTCTGGGACCTCCAACGTCCAATACGCTGAATGTCCACCACACCATAGCCCAGGGCTGCTGCCGTGGAGGCTGCCCCGATTCTGAATGGATGAGAGCCAAAATGCCATCCCACAATACCGGCCCTGTCGAGGGCCGCAACAGTAATGGTCCAAAACTGGTAACGAGAAAGAGGGGTCCCATCCTGGTGAGAAAACAAATACCCAGGAGCATTACCCTGCAGGGCAAGATAAGCGCTCAGAGCGCAAAAGGGAGCATATCGCTGGGAGATGGCAAGGGCCCAACAAAAGCTGCTGACCCCTAGCCCACCGGTCAGTTTTGGACCACCGAACACACAACAAAATGCCATCTGGCAATAAACTGAGGTCTGACAGGAGAAGGGCCGTGTACTATACATCAAACCTGGAAGATGCCAGCAACTCGCTGATGCGGAGGGCGGCAAAGAAATCAACCAGGGCAGCAGCCCGAAAAAGAGCCGCCTCGAAGGAGCCCCTACAAACTGCCGGCCACTGCTCGGTAAGCCGAGCCAAAATCTCAGGAGTAAACGGGGCACTCGTATCCTTGGTTCTCCCCCGCTCCTTAGACCAGCCATCCAGCATCTACTGAAGGAGAAAATCATCAGACGGGTGCTCAAAGCGCTGAGCCTTGGCATAAAGTGGAAGCGCAGACAATCTGCCCTGGATAGTCTGAGAGGCCAAGCCCTTAAAATGCAGGTGGACTGCAAATTGGGTCAGCTGGTCAGGAGTGGCCGGCCAAAAAGAAGTAAACCCTTCCTGGGCACAAAATAGGGCATATTTAGTGCAGGCAGCCGCCTAGGCCTGCCGCGTCCTAAGTGCGAGTGCAAGTGTTAGAGCTCGGTGGGCTAAAATCTGCCAAGGGACCATACCTCGTCGGGGAGGATCGCAGGATGGGGAGATGCCAGAGGGGCCAGCAGCCGAAAGCGCTCCATCTGTTGCCATGAGAGGCATCGGCCATCTCATTCCTGACCCCCAGCACATGGCAAGCCTGAAGACTATATTAAGGTCGAAACATAACTTCATAACGCGAGGCGAACGGGAAGATAAGGTGTCAAGCCCGCAGACGACCGCCTGGTTGTGATGCCAGAAACGGACGGACGTGTTCATTCACGCCTCAGCCCATAGCCAGACTGCACCCGCAATGGGAAACAATTCCAAAAAGGTAATGTCCCTGGTAATGCTGGCTGCCGCCCCAATGGGCCGGCCATAGGTCTGCGCACCACTGGTTCTGGTGAAAGATGCCATAGCCGTAAGACCCAGACGCGTCTGTCTGGACCCGCAGCTCCACCCCAAAGAGTCGCTCTGCTCGCTAAAGGAAACCCCGTTGAAATGAGCCAAAAACCTCAGCCCAACGCTGAGATCTTCTAGCATTTCGGCAGACATGCTCCTAAGGTTATGAGGCTTAAGCAGCCTGGCCGTGGCTACACAGCGCCACCGGACAAATGCCCGGCCAGGCGCAATTACCTGACAGGCAAAATTAAGATGGCCCATGACCACCTGAAGCTCTCCAAGGGAAGCCTTGCGCTTGCCCATAAAGCCATGTAAGAGGACCCGAAGATCCCTGTGTTTGACCTCCGGTAATCTGCCGGACTGCTGGACAGTATCCAACTCAATGCCCGAATATGTAAGGCAGGTGAAAGGGCCTTCAATCGTCTCCCAGGCCAAAGGAACACCCAACTCGGCTGCCAGGTGGTCAAACTCCGCCATAAGACAGGCACAAGGGCCCGAGCTAGCAGGACTGTGAAACAGGAAGTCCTCTAAGTAGGACTACCTGATGGCTGCCTGTACTATCTACCAAGGCCCACTCCAAAAGAGAACTAAAGGACACAAAGGCTGTGCACGAAGTGGAGCAGCCAAAAGGGGGTGCCCAGTCAACATAAAACCGACCCTCAAGGGCAAACCCCAACAATTCGAAATCTTCCGGGAAAACAAGTAACAATGTAAACACAGAGTTAATATCACTCTTACCGGTCACTGTGCCAGGACCACCGGTCTTAATCATTGCAATGGCAGCACCAAGGGACGTATACCTGACCATACATCACCAATGGGGGATCATATCATTGACTGATGATCCCTCTGGGAGGACAGGTGATGAATAAGCCTGCATTCGCCCGGGTAATCTTCGTCACAATGCCGAGGGGTGATGCACAGAAGTGGGAAGTGGGCGGGTGAGGGAATGGGCCCAACACCCGCCCCTCCGCCACCTCCTAACAATCTTGACCCTAACTACTCCCTCGAAGCCCTTGATCGATTCCAAATTCCTGGCCAGCAGAGCCTCCCTGGGTGCCAGCGCAAGAATACGGAAACTCCAAACCTTGAGAATGATTCCCACAAAAAAAAAATGCTGGGAGTCAGTTGGTCGAGCATTTTACGGACTAGCGTTTGCGAAGTGTCTCTCGCCCTTTCACATTGAGCCTCCTAAAAGACTCCCTGTCAATGTCCCAGTTTGACAGGTCAAATACATTGACATAGCCACCACTGAGAATAATTCCAATGGTCGCTGGCAAAAGGAGATCCCCAGGGGCAGGCACTCATCACCCACCGGCAAGTCCTTTGGAGACACCACAGCCGGTGCCAAGGTCCCAGAGGACGATGCCTGAGCTGCCGGGCAATCACGGCCAGCAAAGGAAAGATCAAGGACCAGGTCCTGGGCCATCTGCGCCCCTGGGGTGACCTGCCTGGATCCTTCGCCAGTCCCTCCATCAGCAGATAAGGTACTCGCAGAGTACGCCTCATAAAGGGGGCGCCTGCTGAAGCTGTGCGGCCGCAGACGCACCTTGGAGCATAGTAGCCACCCGCTCACCTGGAAAATTGTGTAAAAATCCGATAACCGCATCTCAAGAAATACACAGTGGAACTGGAAAAGGTGCAGAATAAAGCGACCACAATGACCACTGGACTAGTGCACCTCCCCCATGAGGACAGGTCAAAAACCTTTGGGCCACTTCAGACTGCAAAAAGGCGCCTGAGGGGAGACATGGTTAAGATGCCCAAAACAATGCGGGGCATGAGTAAAAGGAATAGAGGGAAGTTCTACCCCCTCTCCGAAAAAACCAGGACCAGGAGACACGCCCTCAAATTGAGGGCTGGGAGAGCAATAACAGACACAAGAAAATATCCTCTATCCAACACGTAGCCAGTCTAAGGAACTCCCTGCCAGAGGATGTGGCGAAGGTATCCGGCCTAGCTGCCGTAAAAAACAGACTGGATAGATTCCTGGAGGAAAAGTCCACCGCAGGTCACAAACCACGGTGGAGATATGCAATCTCCAGATTAAAAACCAGGGCACCGCAAGGTCCAGATGCAAGAGAATGGTACCAAGAGACGGGCCATTGGCCAGATCCAGCGGTGCAATTCTATGTTCTTATGTTCATAACCCAAAGTGCTATAATAGATTCCCAAATGTGCTTTTTTTTTTTTTTTTTTAAGTAAACCAGGCAGCACGGGCCGCAGAAAAGAAGGTGCGTCCTCGCACTACTTGGTGCTGAAGGAGCTGCGCGCTGTCGCCGAGGCCGCTGTGTCTCCTGCCGTGAGCCCCTATAAGGGCTCCAATCGATTCGGCCTGCCAAGCCTAACTGCCCAGAACAGCGAGGCGGTAAGCCTCCAAATGACAAGAATCACAGCCCTCCAGGGTGAGGAGAAGAGCTCGTAGCCTGGGCTCACCCAGCCGGGTGGGCCGCATTGAAAAAACCCTTCACATGATCCGGGGACCGACCCTAGCTCCTGACTATCCCACCCAACCGGGAACAAAGCACCCCCACCTAGGGCCCTAGCTAACCCGCCCCCAAACTCCCCTTTCCCAGTCCCCAGAGCAAACCAGGCAGCCCAGTGTAGACCGGGCTGCAGGTGAAGAGTAGTCCGACCGCCGCCGCTGCAGCCGCCGCCTCGTTTCTGCTCCTGCAGCAGGAGCCCTTATCAGGGTTCCCATCAAAGAAAACCCAGCTGGCAGGCGGCCTGCCATTTTCGAGGCCGCAAACTTGGCCGCCACGCCGGAGCCCTAATCAGGGCTCCGATCAAAGAAAACAAACATGCAGGGAGCCTGCCAAAGCGCGCCCGGCCAGCGCTCTGTTTCTCCTGCAGCTGGAGCCCTAATCAGGGCTCGATCAGACAGCCCCAGCTGGTGAGCGGGCTGTCAAAGGAAAAGCAGCGGGCGAGCCTCCGCCGCTGCCGCCGCCGGTCGCCAGCGATTAAGCGCCGCTGCAGCCACCGCCGCCGGGCAGGAAAGGCCCCGATCCTCGGCAGCAGGGACATAGCCGGTAGCCCTCCCCGGTAAGAGAGTAGAGCCTCTCAGGGTGGGGAGGGAACCAGCAGAGCAAACAAAATGCGTCCCTGCTGCCAAAATTCTCACCGCCAACAACATGGCGGCGAGGGACGGGAGCCTTCTTATAGGCTCCCGTCCCCGGGCAAAAAGCCCCGGATGGGCGCGAAAGTAGCGCGCCCAGACCGGGGCTGGGAGGGCAAACGCGCCCTTCCCCCAACAAGTGGGGATCAGGGCTTCCCTTCAGCTCAGATAGCCTTGAGGCCAATATAAAAAGAGAAAATGCATTTTGCTGTAAACTTGAAATGGAAAGATATTTAACTAGAAGAAGACAAGAGTCAGATAGAAATTTATCTTCACAAATATGTTGTTACCCATCCTTTTTTTCTAGAAGACATTGATACTAGACCTCATTAGGAGTGAATTTGAATCCTAATGTTTCCAAGAATATTAAATTACCAGTGAAGGTTGGAGACAACCAGCTACATAAATGCCAGATCCTTAACATAACCAATTCCCAGCTTTCCAAATGCTCAGATGGCTTCATTTGAAAAGCGGCCCTAGTAATTCACATCTCCCCCCCCCCTCAGTTCTGTGATAGCTAAGTAAATAAATAAAAATAAAAATAAATACAATTAATTCATGCACAGAAATAAATATATGCACAAATCAATACTTTGGCATACACAGGTCCTAAACGTGGTAAGCCAATTAAGGAGCAAACAAATAAAAAGCAAATAAGGGAACTTGGAAGGACATAATCCTCATTATTAATAACAGCAAGACCCAAAAATACAGATTGTCAGCATTAAAACTTGCAAGGAAGCATTTCTCTACAGGAATCGGGGAACCAATGAATGGAAAACTGACAGTTGACCAATTTGTTGGGCAATTTGGGAATGCCAGTTCTTCCCTCCCCAACCAAGGCATGCACACAATTAGAGATGGGCCCAAACCAAACTACGAACCAGGAAAAAGCACACAAATCAGGCTCAATCATAGTTTGCTTTGTCGTTCGGTTCAGGAGCCCATTTTATCAAAACAAAACAAAGTGCTCAACTTTTTACTCCTCGGTGCTTCATTTTGATTTAGTCAAGCAGGAGGTCAAACCCATTGCTAAATCCTGTTGCCTCCTTACATTGTCTTGAAACCACCGCCTCCTCTGTCCCTGGGACCATTGTGAGAGGCAGCAGGCCTGGCTCTTAGAGAAAATGAGCTTGGTGCCTGTGCCTATGATGGTTACTTAACGTCCACTCTTGTCCCGGGAGGAAGTTTGTCGCATGTTGATGTCGGTTGCAGTCACGTGGTCTTCTTCCGATTCTGTCCCTGTTCCTGTGTACGCACAGGCGTGATTGATGATAGCAGCATGACTGTTTCCACACATCCTCGTTCCGTGATGATATATGAAATTCTATGCCTTTGTTCTCCATTTTTTTTTCGACCTGACCTTCCATTTTTCGATGTTTTGATTCTCTGAAGCCTTGCCTTCAATGCATTACGGAGCTAAGTTTGAGGCATTTGTCTTTTACTCTCTCTGCACTACGTTGCTGACTCCATAGGGAATGTACTGGTGAATGACACTTCACATTCCTGCCACGAGATGGAGAATGGCACGTTGCGTGATGAGCCTTACCTCATGGGCAATCGAATCAGAATGAGAAGTGAGATGAGGAGATTCCCGAGGCCAGGGAGGGGAATCTCTCATCCCGCTTAGATCGCAGTTTGGGGGCATGGTCGGGACAAACTCCCCTCGTCCCACAATGGACGGGTGGTTAGATTTCTTCGTACCGGTCCCCAGTGGGTCCACGAACTGTGATGAGATTGATGTGAAGTATCAGCCTATGTGCTTGACTCTGCTGACAGGTGAGTGCAAGTACAGAAACTGCAAGCCCAGATTGTGCTAAGCCCCCACAACACAAACCTAAAAAAATGACCTGTGAACTGTTTGTTTGTTTGCCTGCTTTTTTGTTTTTTGTTTTTGGGAGATTTGTGACAGTTCACGGTTTGTGGCTAACCACAAACCATCACAAACTATTGGTTTTGCTGGTTGCAATGGAATATCGGGAATCCTCTGCTAAGATTGGGCCATTTTAGCCTCTACACAGGTGTCAACCTTTGCAATAAATCAACGGCAGCTGATCTATGCAAAAACCTGGATAATTTATTCATCCTCTGTGAATTCAGGTCTCTTTGACTTCTTAGCCAGAGTTTGCTATGAGCCCAGCCTTACCAAAAATACTTCCAAGGCACCTACAAAATAATTAAATGCATTTATTTAGGCTACTAGGGATTACACACAATATTGTTCTTTTCTAGAAAACAACAAAAATGATTCCTGCTCTAACTTTATGAGGCCAAGAAGCAAAGGCCTCCCTCTAACTTCTAAACTACATTTCTAAGCTTATCTTGTCTTCATGCACAGCCATAAAATCCTTTTTGAAAAAGACTCCTTTTCTCCCTTCAGACTGTTCACAAGCATGGGAAAAAACAGTCACATGTCGTTTTTAGACCAATTGGGTTTCACTTGCTTCCACGCTGGTATCGTCTCTGGCTCTCATTCACACAGACACTGAGAAAACAAGAAAACTACAAGTCTACCTCTTAATATTGCATGTTTATATTTAGCCTAAGCTAACAGGCTTCACTACTTCTAAAATCTGTTACACTGGTCCATACCTGTAACGTAATTTAGAGTAGTGAATTGTTCCCCCCCAGGCTTAGAAAAAAATGGGAATTCTAAGGTGTTAGTGGACTTCCATTGTAGATTTATAATCTTTAAAGAATGTAAACATAGCTACTAACACATTAGTCCACTAACACTTAGAATTCACAGTTTCTTTTAAGCCTAGGAACAAAAACTTTCACTACTCTAAATTACATTACAGTACCCATCTCTACACACAACAATCAGACAAGGTGAAACTGTCATATGTCATATATTGAGCAGAGATGGGTTTGTTTTTTCCTGGTCTACAAATGCCATAATTCACCATTCTAGGAGTTCTGCTTTACAAACACCTAAATGTGATGCATCTTGGCGAGGTGCGGGGAGGGGGGGAACTAACCTGAACAGTTCTGAGGCTCAGCTAGGTCTACTTCCTCTTAAGCAATAGACAGATGCAAAAATCAGGATGTTAAGGAAGGTGTACTAGTAGAGCATCGGAAATATATTTATGCTGACATTTCAATCTCGCCTGATTATTTAGAGGTTTCTGTCTCTTGATCGTCCGTGGACCCTTTAGATGAAGAGTGAGGTTGTCTGCACTTCTAAGAAAATACAAAAACATCCATGACATTCAGACCTGTCATATGTTGCCTTTTCAGGCTTTTGATGCAAGTATGGGGAGAGAATGAGAATGAGAATGAGAATGAGAGAGAGAAAAAAAAAGAAAGAAAGAGGGAGGGAGAGAGAGAGAGAGAGAGAGAGAGAGAGAGAGAGAGAGAGAGAGAGAAGACAAAGGAGAGAAAAATAAATAAAGCTTAAAGCTTAATCACCACCTACCTTTCACGGTGAAATGACCAACATTAAGACTTTTAATGAAAAGACACCAGATGGAATTAATAGCGCAAAGTTCCAAAGTTAAAAACAGAAATGAGACTGGCACCATATTTCACTGTTTTAATTGACAGTTTTGGCCCCTTCAGAGGGTTGGCTGGTTTGGGGCTAAGCTCACAAGACCCTCCATTTTTCATCATTTACATTGCCACCTTGGTTCAGCAATGCTGGTATTCCTTCTGAAAATGCTTGCACATTTATTCAATTGACCTCACTTGATCTCAGGTAGTCTCCAGCCTGAATGGCTCGATCCAATTAGCTGTCAATCACTGTATATTGTCATCTTATTTGCAGCATGATGGCGGCTATGTGAAATCTAAAGACATCTTGATGAGGTCTCAATTCCTGCAAGAATTCATAAAAATGAAGAGCTGTGCCTTTAGGAAAAGGAATAGGGGAGCACTTGGACCAGACAGCAATAATTTACACAGTTGGAATCTCCTACTGTATGTTTTCTTCACCACTGCTTTGTATAGGGAACTTTTCTAAGATGCAACTGTGACCTTCTCCCATAAATAAGGTTGTTGCATAAGGAAAAAAGAAAAATGGTCCTCTGGTGAAGATTTGGAAATTAGCCATGACAAATTTCACAAAAGAGCAAGAAGAGGCAACATAGGTGGTTTTACTTCACATCCTTCTTTGTTCCGTGACTAGTTTTGTACCGTGACAATGCTGGTCACGATCATGTGGTTTTGTCCCTGTTTCGGTGTTCCCATAGTCATGATAACTTGTCTCATGACAAGTGTTACCTCACAGTCTTGTACCATGAAAAACACTGAATTTGTCTACCTTCCTTTTTCCTTTGGGGGGGGGGTTAAAATTCTTTTTCGATATTTCGCTTCTGAAAAGTCAAAATAAAAAAACCTGGACACAGTTTTCTGAAAGAAATGAATGTTTTGTTATGTGACAGTCATTACTACATGGTGTCTTGTCTCAGAACAGAAAGCAGGAACAAAGAGTAACAAGGGGAAACCCTACCCCTGCACTAGGTACAGTATTGTCGCACTTAGCACCTGTTCCAGGGGTGTGGTCAGGACAAATGTCAGTAGTTGTGCGACGGACGTGAAGTAACATTTTTTTGTACTGCTCCTAAGCGCAACACTAACAAAGACAAAACGGACATGAAGTAGCTGCCATAGACTTCAGCTCAATTGCAGAGCAAGGGATTTTGTGATGAACACCCCACAAAACACATCTGCATAAAATGTTCTAGTGATGGCACAAGGAGGGTGACATTGCAACATTAAATGATAATGTTTGGACATTTAGAACGAGAGCAGAAAACCATGCAAATTTTTGCTACAAATGGACTCAGCATGCTAGAGTTCTCCATTCCAGGAGTTCACCGTCTGCCACTGAAATTGTGAATGCAAGGAAAAGCATGTACAGCCTACAAGGTGAAGAACCAGGGGACATACATGAAATGGAAGTGGCTTGGTCCATTTTATTAAAAGGGCCTTTCTCTGACAAGACATCTGCAGTTGGCAGAAGGAGGTGGAGCTGTAAGTAAGGATAAATTGGGATTTGTTTTTGAAGAGATACGAGGACGTCTGGTGCAAGCATAGGGTGGTGGAGTTAGCAGACTGTTACAAGAACCACAAAGGGGTCTGAAAGTGGTCAACCACTGGGGCAGAAAAAGTCTGTGAAGATTCTCAGTCATCCAGGTGAGTTTATCTGGAAGTTGAGTCATGGCAACTGGACTTCTTTTTCTTGAGAGATTGAAACCTTTCACTGCTCATTCAAACAGCTGATGAAGCTGTTTGGATGAGCAGTGAAACACACACATATATACACAGACACAGACACAGATGCAGGAGTACCTTGTATAAAGGAATTAATTCGTTCCAAATGAAATTATGTTAAGAAAAATTTCCCATAGGAATGCATTGAAAACAGAGTAATCCCTAATCATGACCATTTTCATGTTGAACGGATTTGCCCCATAGACAATTCTGTTAAGCAAATTTCCGCTATCTCCAGAATGTTTTATGTTGTACAGATTTTATGTTATACAAACCATTTGTTATAGCTGCCCAAAGTAGAGGCTTCTTCACCAATTGGACAGGGTATAAATCTAAACAAATAAAATAAAATAATAAGCTTTTTTTCAAACACTGCACTTGAAGCAGACGCTGACTCTGTGCAAGCACAAGGAGCATTGCCTTATTTCCTTCCCTTAGGTTCAATACATCTCTGGCTCTTATGCTCCCAGATGTGGTGGAGATGAGGCCCTTCTCTTAACCACAGGTAATTGTTCCCCTCACAAGCAGGAAGTAATTCAATGCACAATTCTTTAATCCTGATGCTGTGGTTCAGCAGTTTGGGACGCTATACGTTTATTTCAGAAATCCGGGTTTTAATCCTGCTTCAGATGGGCTTTTGTCATTTCCATTTTCCCCGGGTAAACTGAAATTGAATTAACATTTTCAATAGCATGTAAGCCCTGGGAATTTTTAGAGGCATTTCAGAGTTTGGCTTTTCACAGCCGCTTCTAATGATGGACAGCGCAAAGTCGCTTTTAACGCTAACAGTTCTAGCGGAACTCAGATGCTAATTTCCCAACAAATTTGGGCTCTTACCTAATAAGACAGTCTCTCAGTGCTGAGTTTTCCAGAAATCCCTGGACAGGCCTTTTAATTTACTTTGCTCAGGGGGATGAAAGCTGAAAAGGAAGTGACATTTGCTAATTGCCCTCACTGCCTGCCGCTGTTTTTTTGTGGAGCAGCAGCAAGGGCAGGGAGGGTGTCCTTGCTGTTTTTTTGCAGCATTTAACAATACCAACTGTGAATTGGAAGGCAGAAGTGGACACAGGCACAAGCTGTAATTCAGGGGTTCAGTCCAGTTTGGCACTGCACCGGAACAGATGTTCTGCAGGTGACAAGCACTCCCCTCTTGTGCCCTCTGCATTCTCGCCCATTCTTCTGGACACATGAGCTCCCTTCCCCTGCCTCCTCAGCAAACCAGGCCACTCACCCATCACAGCATATGCCTCCCTCCTCTCAGATGAGGAAGTGGGCCTGGGAAGCCCATACTGCTGCTACCCCTGAGTGGGCAGTCGCTGGAGGAGGAGGGAAGCCAGACCTGTCAAGTGCCACATTTGGGTGGGACATTCATGCATCAATCACTCTATCTTCCTGAAAAAGTATTTTTCCCTGAAATGTCCTGCATTTTGGGCTGTGGGTGGCTGAGCTCCAGATGCTGCTAGGCAGCTATGTGGCCAGTCTCCAGGTGGCTTGCCAGAGGGCACTTCTCCCTGCACAACCCCTAACCCACACCCCACCTGCTGTCTGGATTGGTATATATATCCCAGAGAAAGCTGAGACACCTAGGTCACAATGAGCATTTTGAAGCCACCGCAAGGGATTCTGGGAACCCTGTAGGCAAAATGAGGCTCCACTCCCTAGCTGAAGGGTCCAGTTGCCAGCGCCCCGCCTCCCTGGACCTCCCAGTGGTCATGCCTCTCTCCTCCCAACGTGGGCAGCCATGGGGAACACTTGACAGCTATGAGGAAAGCACACACTGCCATGGGTGAGTGGGCCATTGTGGAGATCGCAAATGGGAGTGCATGCTGCTTGCACAAAACCTGTACAGGTGCAGTGCTGACCTAGGCTGAACTGCCAAACTGTAGTTCATGCCCATCTCTGGAAGGGACTCTTTTGCCAAATTAAAAGTGATCATTAAACAGGAGACTCAATGTTCAGGTTTTAAGGGCTCTTGTATGGGACCTTTGCTTGGACCTTGTTCTTCCTCTTGTGACCAGAAAGATTTCCCTGGCTCTCTAATCAGGCCCAAGCCAAAAAACTAAAATAGAAAAAATGGACGATTCGGTTTATTGTCTCATTTGACTTTGCAAGGAAATGCAACTCTTTCGCCTCTGTGCCTTGGAGTAGCCATGTTTGTTTGCTTCCTTAGTTCAATTTTAAAAGTAATTGTTTGCCTTACAGTTTAGTTGTCATCAAAGTGGCTTACAACAGAACAGAGCCTTGAATACTGTTTATTTATTTTTTTCGATACACCTCCTCTAATATCTTTAGCCACTGTGTAGTGTTATGTGCCATCAAATTGTGTCCTATAATAAGGACCCTAATAGGATTTTTAAGATGTGTGCAATATTTAAGAAGTGTTTTTTTTTGCATTTGCCACCCACCCCTAGTGAGTTTCCAAGGCTGAGTGAGTAGGGACTTGAACTCATGTCTTCCAAGCCATAGCCTATCACTCTTTGCACTACAGCAGTGATTTCCCAACCTTGGGTCTCCTGGCATTTTTGGACTAAAACTCTCAGGAGTCTTCCCCAGTAGTTGTGCTGGCCAGGTTTTCTGGAGTTGTAATCTATGACCCAAGATAGGAAACTCCTGAACTACATCACCCTGCCTCTCCTTGATCTCTGTGGCAGCCACCAGTAACTCCATCCCTCCACTGTTGGAAAAGAAATCAAAACAGGAAAATCTTGAAACAGAAAAGCTGTGTTTGAAGCAGTAAAATCCCAAAACACTTTTAGTTGACTTGGGCTCAAATTGCAGTATTCTCTCTGTATTCTAGGCCAGGGGTTATTGAGTTCTTGTTTTTCAGATCTCTGCATATTCCTTTACCAATGCAACAGGTGGTCCATTCAGCCTGCCTAATGCATATCAGGAACATTAACCTGTCTAGCTTTCTTGCTCGCTGTGATTGTTACTCTAAGTGCATTCTGTGTGATGTTGGCTTTTCATTTATGTCAGTTTGATGCACTTACAGTAAAGGCAGATGGGCACCAAAGGACTTCTGAAATCATTTGGCCTCCTTAAAAGGGCTGCGGGATTAACTAGGCTGGCCAGATGGGTAACCAGTTTAGTGTTCATCACAGCATGTTTCTCAGTGATGAATAAAAAAAATGTAGTTTCTGTAATCAAGCAGTGATTGCTGTACTTTGAGCGTTGTCTGGTAAACTTAGGAAGTTGAGGGAAGGGATGGGGGTGGGGAGAACACAGAGCAGAAGCAAACCAACAACAAAATAGAGGAAAACAAAGCACTACTATGGGACAATGGTGTATTCTATGTTGCATCTACTGGGCAAACATGTCTGCTTTATAATCTCATTGCTGTTTCCCTCCCAGGTTTTGGTCATTGGATGACTGCACAATTTAATAGTCAGAGAATGACCTGATTTCTTGGAATAGCTTCTATAAGGAGGAACAGGGACTCCTGTTACAACAGCTCCAAAAGCTGCTGCTCTGATTCTGGGAAAACATTCAAAGGGCTGGTTTTAACCTATGAAGCCTGTTCTGCAGCTGTTGAACAGGTGGGCTGCCAGAGAAGGCAGGGAAGGGAAGATGACTGATCAGCTGACTAAGGAGGAGGACCCTGCCAATACAGGCCAGTGAGTGAGTGGGGCAGCCAGCCAGGGGGTGGAGGGAACATGTGACACATGTGGTCCCATGTAAATAAATTTTGATGGAATGGGCAGAACCGCTGCATGTCCACCTCTAACCAGGAAGGTTTGCTGAATTCATAAAGTTGGCACCAGTTGAAAGCGACATGATGGCATGTATCAGTAATGTCATCAATACCACTAACTGGAAAGTGGCCCTTGATGGGGGCAAAATGCTCATGGCCAAGTGGAGATTAAGACTCTGTTCTTTAGAGTACAAGTCCATCACTCTATTCTCTACACCAGGGCTGTTCAACTTTGAACAGCCCGAGGTCTACTTTTTCCAGCCCAAAGTGCCTGAGGGCTACTACACTAAAACCTCTACTTACAAATTTTAGTCGTTAAAAAAAAAGTAAGCAGAGTAGTGGTTTCCTATAGGAATGCATTGAAAACCAATTAATCTGTCCTGGAGGGAACAGATTTCAATGCGCCATGGCCCTTGAACTGCCCCGCTCGGCTGAGACAGTGGGCTGGCAGACCCAGAACTTTGCTGGGGCCGTGGTGGTCCTTGGGATGGGGGAGGGAGGGGTGGAGAACTTATCCCCTCACGTTTTTTAATTGATGACCGGCGGGCTACATTTGAACCCTTCGCGGGCTACCGGTAGCACACGGTCTACCTGTTGGGCAGGCCTGCTCTACACCACCCTGAGAATACAGGACATAGCTACTGCATTTTCTCGTGTGCACCCCAATAGATTGGAAACATCATGTATGAGAAGCAAGCAGGCAGAAGAGTGACACAGTACTTGGGAGTCAGGGGTATGCCCTCACCAGACCCATTATGTCAGTCAGAGCAGGGTGAAAAAAAGAAGCAGCAGCAAGAGGGCATTGTGTGCGAAATGTCCCAGAACAATGAAGAAGCAAAGAAGAAGATTCAGCCCTTAACACCCCACTTGGCATAGGCATTGGTAAAATCGGTGATGAACTATTTTGTTTATTTTCATTTTTATGGCTCTGCTGTGTCCTGGGCATGTAAAATCCCTTCCCACTGCTTTCCTCTTGTGAGCATTTATTTTCCTGCCACCACCAATGTCCTGGGAGGTTCATGCACCATTTTTCTTTTTCTGTCCCTCTTCTGAGGCCAAATATGTGATGTTCCTTCTAATGAAACAGCATAACATGAGCTCGCTGGCCTTTCACCAAGATGTTAATGCAGATGGCCAAGAGTTTAGGACACGGTTTCCCTGTTATCTGAATTAGAATGGCCAGCAAAGCATTCTTGTGCATTTTCCAAAATAGGATGCATGCTTGAGGGGTGGGGTGGGGAATGTTTTGGCTTCTTTTCAGCTGAAGAAGCATTTCAGCATGATAGCTTTGGAAAGTGCAACCAGGCCCAACACAGAGTGTCATGCAACCCCTTACAGCTTTCTGTACAACTTAGGTATATATATGGTGGTGGGGTGCAGCGGGCAGGCAGGCAGGCAGGCAGAAGAGCTTGGCTTGGCTTGGCAGGGGTGGGGAAGAGTAACTAGCCAGGGAGGAGGGGTGGTGTACTTACAGAAGGGGACCCTGGAGTATGAGTGTGTTTGTGTGTAGGGGGCTTTGCAATGTGCCCCCTCCTCTGAAAAATAAAGAGGGGGGGATTGGTTTGGGGAGGAAACATGGCTTGCAAGGGGTCAGTGGGTAGGGCTTAGGAGTCAGTGGGTGGGGCTTGAAGTGGATGGGGCAGGAGCAGGGGGACAGTCGGCCCCACACACATTCTCAGCCACCAAATCTGGCCCTCCTTACAAAAAGTTTGGACACCCCTGATTTAAACACACACACGCAAACACGCGCGCGCGCACACACACACACACACACACACACACACACACACACACACACACACACACACACACACACACACACACACACACACACACACACACACACTGACTGAAACCAGCTTTAAGCTCTCCTTAAGCAATGTGTCTGGTAGGTTTCTGTCACGACAATTTTTGGGACACTTGTTTATAATTTTTCTCCAACACGCCTGAAGAACTGAAGTTATTCATGAAAGCTTGTACCGAATTGTTGGTTTTCAGAGGTCTCAACAATGGCGTCACACCTTCTGCATCTGTATTGTGTAAAGGGCCACAGGGGTCTTGCTATTATTTTTCTCTTAGGTTTTAATCATCCTTCTTTCTGTTTTTTGGCTCATGAAAACAGCCCAGAAGGAAGAGGCTCCCTCGGGATCCCCAAAACCTCAAGAAGACTCCAGAAAGCTCTTTATGGCCTCCAAATGGCAGCACCACAATCACAGCTGGTAACAATTTCTTCATTGCTTGGTGCAGCTCTTCAGCATTTCAGCAGTGAGTTCCTCTCAGAGTTATGATTGGAATTCATTTGAATTTTCCTCTGAGGCAAAATTGCCCCTAATTCAAGTACTAAGAGCTCTTTTATTCTACTTGCAAAAGTGTTTTTTAAAAATAAAATCAGACGTAGGCACACTGTCCATTCTGCTCAGGGAATGCTGGGAGTTGTAGTCTGAAACATACTGAGCACCTCTAATTAAGACCACAGTTGTTCCCCTACCTTTTAAAACAGACCTCCCCTCCCCATCCCCCTTATGTATATCAGGGACTGCTGCTCCTTCTTTTATACCATCTACCTTACTGACTCATTCAAAATAATGATTAATGCTAGCCAAAGCCCAGTATTGCTTATTTCCAATGGTGTAACACTTGTATTTGGGTTATACTACAAACATAGATTTATATATTTGAATAAATAAAACAAATCCCATAACTGATACACGGTGTTGCTGCAGAATCCTAATGAGTGTAATAGAAATAGGTGTTGGCATTAGGAAGGTCATCTAAGGACATTCCGGCAAGGGAAATATCGTTCTCAACAAAAAAATGCAATAAAGGGTGTTTTTGTTTTTGTTGTGTAGAATGAAGAATAATGAAGATACTGAAACTTATTTAGATGGTGAATTGCCTAGTCTAAGCAGACGTTTATTTAGGGATAAAAAGCAAATTGCCTGTCACTATTATGGGGTGTGTGATGCATTTTCCATTCTTGGTGGGCTCTCCCTCAACATCTTGATGCCTCACATTTGCAGTTCAGTACACAATTCAGTAATGCACCATGACAAAATGCTGTTAATTGACTTGGAGGGCCATAAACACTTTTAGTAATGTATCCCACCTGTGAAGAATTAAGAATTCCTCCAACGCCAGCCAGCCAGTCCAAACAAACCCAACAATGTATCCATTGATGTTTGTGTCTGATGTCCTACCTGGCAAGCAGAGGAAAATGAGGGCTTGAGACCCAAGATGGCAGCTTTTTCCCAGAAGTACAGGAGACTAAGAAAGTGCCTAGACATAATCCTTCCAGGGGGTGGCAAAAACTTGAATGAATGAACATCCTCTTACCCTGGCAACCAGGGATGAACCATTCAGCTCCCAGAATGCTATGAGATTTCCCCAGGAAAGGAGTTCGAGTTCAATAGGCAACAACCCCTATCACATATGTCTGTGAAGATTCTCAGTCATCCAGGTGAGTTCATCTGGAAGGTGAGTCATGGCAACTGGGCTTCTTTTCTTGAGAGATCAAAATATTTTGCTACTCATCCAAGCAACTTTGTGAGTTTGAGGAAAGTTAGTGGTGAGTCCTCCTATGTATAGTTCACCTTGATTTCACCCTGGTCTGAATAGGCTCATAAGTTGGACAATGGCCTGAATAGCTAATGACCCATACTTAATGGGTGTTGGGAAAGGTTGCATAGGTGGGACTTTTATGCACCCCAGGCCACTGTCCTCCTAACAAGCCTATTCAGATCATTGCCCACCTATGAACCTATTTAGGCCACTGTCCACCTAGCAAGTCTATTGTGATAACTCAAGTTCCACATAACCCCTATCACATTTTTGCCAGCTTTTACAAATACAGTATATAGAACTTCCCAATTTGGCTTTGAGACTGTCAAGGCTTTTATTTTGACCTGTTCTGTCCAAATTGGCAAAACAAAACAAAAACAAAGGAAATGTTCTCCTTGCAAAGAATTCATGTGGAAAAATGACATCTATCAAACTTGAACAGTCTTAGGAATCAATTTTTAATAGGCTAGCAAGGTTTTTTTTTTCCAAATGGCAGTTAAGAGGTTGGCTGGGATGAGATGGGAAATGGCTAGAAACGACTTCAGAAAATGGAGAGTCTTTTCGTTGGCTCCTGTTGGCTCTGTGCCAAGGAAAATGTTCTCTCTATGCGTTTGCGTATGTGTGTTTTAAAGCAAATGGTGAAAGGTGAAAGACAAGTTCCCTGTTGGATGCTGGCTAAAGATGGGCACAAAATGCCAAACTGGTGTTTCATTGCATTATTCGTTTCTCCACTCCTATTTCATTTTGTTTAACAGTAAGCTAATAACAAACCAATAGAACTTGAAAGGGTTACAAACTCTGTTTTGTTGTTGTTTTTAAAATAAACTGAAAAATCTACAAGCCTAGATATCTGTTCAAAAGAAAGAATATCAATGGAAGAAAACATTATGAGAATAACTCACCTATTCTAATGGTAGGTCTGTGCAAGAGCTTTAGCCAAACGTGGAATCTGGAACCATACTAATCTGATAAAGCCAATTTGTATGAATGGACTGAACAAGAATGGGAGATTTGACTCCAGGGTAAGGTCCAGGCTGTTCAGACGACTATAGAGATGCAAACATCTATAATGAGATGGGCACTTACCATGGTTTGGCCATTCAGGTCCACCTGTTTTGTGCAGATTCTGCACCCTGCCTCCCACACTTAAGAGGAGGAGGCAGAGCAGAGGAAGTCCATGATGCTTCTAATGGAGCACCAACTGGAGGAGGTGATGTGTTGAAACTGGGGGACCAATCCACCAAACCATGAGAAGTGCCCATCTCTAATGCAGAGATGGAAAAGGAACAATGATTCAAGATTATATTCCAAATTTTATGGATATGTGTAAAAAGAAAATACGGCATTTTTCTGTGCATAAGACTATATTTTGTTTAAAATTATTAGACTAAAAATGAAGGGTCATCTTATACAGGGAATTAAGCCAAGGAGAGACTCACATGGTTAAAAAACTAATCCAGGGTTGGAAAATTGGGGGAGTCATCTTATACATGGGAGTGTCTTATAGATGGAAAAATTCTGTTAAATTACAATGCTTTTTAATTTTCTAATGCAAGTCAAGAGGAAGCTGGTGATTTGAATTTACTAATTGATTTCTGTTCTGAGCAGAAATTGAATCTGGCAGAAGTAGGACCACCATTGACCAAACTGGGAACCATCCCAAAGAGCCTGAACTTATCCTTGTAAAACATTTATAGCCATCTAACTCTCCACTATCCCTGTAAAGGAGCCTGCATTTCAGATTAAACAGTTAAGTAAATTAAACTGCAAGTCCTTTTCTAACTGATCTGCACAATTTAAAAGTTTAAACAGGCATCTCTACCTGGAAGACATCACAGCAAAGACTGCATCAAAAATGCATGCTAAAGGAAACCTTAAAATCTCAAAGCGGACTCGGGCAGGGATGTGCAGATGGCTGAGTGAGGTTTTAGAATCCTTAAACGTGTACGTGTACATTAGCCTGGTTTTTATCCCTGCAGTCAATGAAAGATTCAGCAAAGAGAGCGCTTGAGATGATATATTAAATCACATCATCAACTCAATTTTCAAGGACATGAATGAATAAGGAAGAACAGCTCTTACTACCGCTTTGACTCATTGCTTTTGCAAGCAACTGGTGGCAAATGCAAATAAACTAACTTTCAAATAGATGAGAATGATAATTATGTTATCAATAAAATTATGGCCCATTTTGAACCCAAGTGAACATGTCTTGCCTCTTTATTCTGGGCTGGTTGGGCAAAGGGGATGGATGTTGGAGTTTTGTTAACAATCTTGCATGTTGTCTGTAGTTTCAGTGACTGGAAGGGGCTTTTTTGGGTTTGCATTATTGTCAATCTGACACCTACTAGGTCCCACATTTTTATGGTTCACTAACACATTAGCACAGAAGACAGTTCCATGATTAGTAATATACCTGAATTCACAGGGCTGCTGCAGTGGTAGCAAACCTTTGGCATTCCTGATGTTTTGGACCACAACTCCCAGAATTCTAAGCCTGTATTGCCAATAACAAATGGCTGTGGGAGTTGTGGTCCAAAACATTTGAAGTGCCAAAGGTTCACCACCACTGAATCACCTGCCCCTACTCCTTGCATGTCCTGATTTTTTCTCTGAACTCAGTTGTGCTTTTTACAATAGTTAGGGGTGGTGGTAGGCATGGTTTCCCCAGCAGCAGAAACAGCAACAAATATATAAACTATGCTTTTTCTGCTATGACACTGTCAACAAGCATGTGGGTAAGGGAGATCCAGTTGACATTGTTTATCTGGACTTTCAGAAGGCTTTTGACAAGGTCCCACACCAAAGGCTCTTGAATAAACTTGCCAGTCATGGAATCAAGGGACAGGTTTTGCCCTGGATCAGCAACTTGCTAAGGAACAGGAAACAGAGAGTAGCACTAAATGGACACTCCTCCAAGTGGAGGGAGGTAATGAGTGGGATGCCCCAAGGTTTAGTATGTGACCCCTGGTTTTTATACTGTCTTTGAGCCACCGAAGCAAGTGGTGGCTGTGGCCATCACTGCTTGGTTTGGAGGCTAAAATATGTTTAACACCCCCCGCACCACCCTAACATGCCCGATTGGGAGAAAATGAAGAACAAAACAAAACAAAATGAAAATTTTTGTTTCATTTTTTAAAATCAGTTCATTTTTCATTTTGTTATAAGAAATTAAAACATGAAACAAAAAAATGTTTTGTGCTCATCTCTAATCAGTAAGTTATGCACAGCTATTGATTTTGGGATGGGGGTGTCATCTGCTTGTTTCAAATTCAATCTCTCCTTTTTTCTTTCTAATTTCTCTTTCAGTTTTTCTCATTGATGTTTTCTTTCTCATAACTCTGGTTATTTCTGCCTTCTATCCATCATACATGCATTATATTATGGCTGCCTGAAAATCTGGATTTCTCCAAATCCATAAATTTCATCAAGAAAGGCCAAGAGCTTTCTGAATGTGTAAGATGGGAGAAGATGAAATTGACGGATCTACTTAACCAAATCATAAATTCCATCAGGAAAGGTCAGGAGCTTTCTGAAAGAGGAAGATGAGAGAGGATAAAACTGTCAGATGAACTTCCCTAAATCCATAAATTTCATCACAAAAAGATCTCAAGCTTTCTGAAAGTGGAAGATTGGAGAGGATGAAATTGACAGATCAACTTACCCAGATAGACAATGTGACGTTCATAGCTCTTAGAGGTCTGGCTTTGCATTTTCTATACTTTCACCCATGGCCATTACTCTGAATTAGAAAGGTGACAATGTTTGATGCCTGGCCATAACTCCACACACTGGCAGGTGGCTCTGTGAATTAGTCCCCAACGCAATCTGGCCTTAATCCATTTCCTTCAGAATAAGGCAGAGAACAAAGGAGATAAAACTGAGTGATCCAGTTAAAGGAAATAAATTTTGGGTACCATGCTTCCAGCACAAAATACCAGTCCCAAATCTGTCTTAAAGAAATTACAAGCAAAGTCAGGAGCACATACCATTTGTAAAGGAGATGAAAGGAAATAACATAAAGGTATCTCACACATGTCTAGAAAACAGAAAGGGAGCAGATGGTGCCTCAGGTCGTGCAGAGTGTGAAAATGCTCACTGGGAATGTTTTCCCCCCTATTATTGGATAATAATACTTCTGCAGCATTTCAAGAGAAAACATGGAATGTTTCCCCCTGTCATTTTTGACTTGCTGCCCAGGAATTTATTCGCCCAAACCTCTTACCTCTCTCCCACAAAAGGTCACAAGCCTATTTAACTTTTTTTTTAAATTATAATGCAATATTCAAAACTGAAAGGTCTCCTGGAGACCACACAGCATCACTAGTCCAGCTGGAAGCCGGTGCAGCTGAAACAGAAGGGCAAGATATGTTGCCTGTAACAGATGATGGGATGGCAAAGTACAGGTGCAAGTTGGCACAGCCAAGTTGGAATGTCTCAAATGCCCAAAGGCAGAGAAAGGCTTCCTGCCTTAGATTCTGTGATAAGATGCCCACACAGATCTCCAAGTAGGCCCTCCTGGCACCTTTGGTGGGAACACGTATGGAGAGTACGTGAGCATCCAGCTCCCATTAATCCTATGGCCAATGCGAAGGATGATGGAAGCTGGAGACCCATGCAGAGTGTCCCGCTTTTCCCACTCCTGGGTTTGAAGCAGAATCTTGAGCGACCGAGGTTGGAAAGACTTCCAATGGGTTTATCTTCCTTTCTTCCTAAAATCAGTCTCCTTAAAGGCCTGGAGCCATTTGCAAATGTCACGTCTGCTCCGTTGACATCTTGGCCGTGGGCCCAGCCATGTTGCTATCTGAGGCCCATGGATCCGCTGCATCAAAGGAGGAGAACCAGGAACAAAGCAGCAGGTTTGGGACTTGGCAGGCAAGAGCATGTGTGCGCGTCAACACCTGTTGCTCAGTCAAACCGAGAAGGCTGGTTACAGTGCCATGTTTTATTAGAAGGCTTTGTTGCACTTGATGAGATGATGGGTGGAGGCTTGTAAAAACACAATGCCGGAAGACAGAAGTACTCAGAGGGAATCATTACCTCCCTCCAGACAGCTGATGCATCTTTTATGATACCTGTGCTTTAAATCAGTCCCTGACTCTGGATAGTAAATGGGGCCGCACAATATTTCTGACAGGTGCAACAGACACCAAAGAAACAATAGCACGCAGGAGGGAGGATCCATTTTTGACTCCTGTGCTGTGTTAACTAGGGATGTGTCAGATTTTCAGAAGGTAATTGATCTTCTAAATATCTTGGAATGATTCTCCTGTCAGTGGTGGAAGCTATATTTGCATTTATGCTCAGTCTGTCAAACAGCAGCATGCACCTACTCCTAGACATTTTCTGAACGTCTGGCAAGGTGGTGCATGAGTTGGGTTGTGCAGTACAAGGGTGCTGGAGGCTGATTTCATGAGGGTGGTAAATCCACACCAGTTTTGTTTGGAATTTAAAGAAGCCCTCCTGTTGACATAGCAAATTACCGGTTCCTGACTTGGTGTAAAACTTCATGTCTACTCATAAGGAAGCCCTATTGAGTGCAATGATTCTTGCTGTCCAGCCACTAGGTGTGGCACTGCAGCCTAAAAGAAAGCTTGAACTATCTCAGACAGAGACGGTGCTTCCATTAAGGTGAACTAGGCAGTTGCCTCCCCGCCTCCCCGCCACTGGCTACCGCCATCCGTCCCCCCACCGCCTGCCAGCTGCCCATCGCCAGCTGCCCATCGCTGCCTGCCGCGGCCCGCCCACCGCCCCCTGCCCGTTGTTGTCCCCTGCCATCCACCATCCGCCACCCCGCCACCCCGCCACCGCACAGTTTTTAAAAACATGTTGACAAAAGTCTCTTACCTGTGAGTGAGCTATCTTACTGTGTAATGGATATATATATACATATGATGTTGTTGCTATTTCATGCACCTACTGTCATAAAACAGCAGTTTTGGGGGAGGTTTTGGCATTCTCTCTTATCCACTGATTTCATTATCCACGAGTAGGCCTGGAACCAATCCCCAGCTGATACTGGGGTCCTACTGTATTGGTTGCAATCCTACCAAGAAGAAAGGGGGGGACATTAATCTAGTCTCCATTTGACAGACCTTCAGATATCTAAAGATAACTGCCTGCTCTTGTCTCATTTTCATGTGTTCGATATCCAGGGATTCTGAGCTGAGATATTCTGCATCAATAATGCTCATAAGAACTTCTGCATTTGTGAGAATATATTTTTGTGCACATGTCAGCAAGACCGCCACAGGTGCTTCCTTGGCAAAGGAAATGTAAAACAGGAGAAGTGTTGGATGGGTGTTTTGTATCTCTTTGGTCAATTACCAGTCTTTCTATGTTGCTGTTAATTAGAATTATTACATACCACCCATCTAGCTACAAGGCCACTCTGGGCAGAGAAAGTGGTGGTGGGGAGATACAAGCTTCCTCTGCTTTGCAAAATGCAGAAATCTTCAAGGGAAGTGTCCCTGGTTTTACTCTCCCACTGAAGACAAGACCTCTTGAGTGTTGGGGTGCATGATAGTGATTCATAGATTCTTAGAACAATGACATTGGAAGGGGCGCATAAGACCATAATGTTCAACCTTCTGCTCCACGCAGAAATAAAAATCAAAGGAGATCTGCCAGGTGATTGTCCAAATGTATGTTGAACAGGATGTCCTGATGTGTTCAGACAGACTGAATTGGCTCAGGACGGGACGTCTGGTGAGATTTCTCCCCACCCTTAGTTGTGACTGTAGGGCTTGGTGACACAAGATGTGATAAACAGCTTCACACACCCCCATCTCATTCATTTCATCACATTTTCTTCAAGTGGGAAAAATCAGTTGCAACCTGAAAGCTGGGTTTCGAATGATTCTCCTCTGCTACGCAAAGGAACATAAATGGTTTTGTATTGGGGCTGGGAGTTATCATGAATATGAATTTTACTGAAGATCTAGCAAGGGCGCCCTTTGATCAAGAGCCTTGTTCATGAATAAAAGCCAAGGTAAGGAAAGGGACTCGGGGGTATGCTCTTGGTCGGCTCGCCTGGCTTGCTAAGCAGAAACGGTGCTTCTTTTCTGAACTTAAATTCTGTTGAGGAGCTCAGCGCAATAAAGCAAGCAGCTTTTCTTGAAGAACGCATGGAGCTGGTGCAGAATTTCAATGATCTCTGTGTGCCAAGCAGGAAAGGCAGACGGCTTTCATTCAGGGCAGTCACGTATGCTATTTTATATGCTGACAGGAGGGGGGGATACTTGCTTGAGACTTCCGTGTCGGGGACCATAGGTTACAGAGCTGGCCCAACCATTATGAAGGCCAAACAGAGTCCTCAGCAGATTCCGACTGCCTGGAAAGAGTGGCAATGGGTTTGTTCCGTAATTTTCATTAGGGATCTGCATGCCAAACATTTTGGTGGGGGGGTTGTGAGTAGTGATGGGCATAAAATAAAATAAAATAAAATAAAATAAAATAAAATAAAATAAAATAAAATAAAGGAGCACCGACACAGCCCCAGGTAGACATGGGCACGACTAGGCAAAATTGTCATTTCCATTTTCGGTTCTCGTTATAGTTACGTAACGGGTAACAGTAACGAGAATTACTTCATTCCAGCTCGAACCAGAACCGAAAAAGAAAAATTGGGTCTGATTTTTCGTTGTCGTTTATGGCATCGCGGCGATCGCGCGATGCCAAGCAGCACAGAAAAAAAAGTTTTTAAAATAATAAAAAAAAAACCAATTCCCGGCCATAAAAGCAGGTGAAAATATGCCTGCCTCAGTGAGGGCACCTACCAAGGGGTGGTTTCTGGGGGGGGTCCCCGGCCTTCCCCCCCTCCTGTCCTGGGCTGCTTGCACCAGGCTGGGGGGGGTCATCCTCGTCGTCTCCATTTGCCATGCGGTGGGGGGGATCCAAAATGGCGACTCCCAATTTTTCTTTTGAAATCGTGTTCCAAAAACCCACCAAAGCACCACAGAAACGTGAAAATTAGGTATTTTAAATGCCTGAATTTTTATAGTAGCAGCAGTGGTTTTTTTATAGCAATAAAATGTCGCATTGATTTTATTTTATTTTATTTTATTTTATTTTTATTTTTTTACACCTGCACACGCGCAATGATGGGCTGGCCATGGGATGGGAGCATGCTAATTTTTGGAGCCATTCCACCAATCGCATGGCCAGGTTTTCCTGAGACTTCTGGATGTGCCAGAGAGGGCATAAAAAGCCCACCAACCCTAACCCTAACCCTAACCCTAACCCTAACCCTAACCCTAACCCTAACCCTAACCCTAACCCTAACCTGAACCGTTACCCTAAGCCTAGCCCTTACCCTAACCCCAACCCTAACCCAGATTCATACGCAAGTACACTTACCTTCTTAGTGGGTCAGAGTGATGCACCCAGAGAGGTGCCTTCAACTCCAGAGACCCACTCCCTCCCTCCCTAAGCGTAACCTGTACGGCAATACGGCAGTATGCTTTCCTTCTTAGTGAGTCAGAGAAGCGCCGACAAGGTTCCTCTGACACACTAACCCCCACCCTAACATAATGTTCTTAGTGAGACAGAGAAGTGCCAATGAGGTTTCCTGTCTCACTAACAACCCCAACATAATGTATAACAGCGGCTACACGTTACGCTCCCTAAACCACTGTACAAATGACAGACGACGAACGGAAACGACAAATTTTTGAAAAATTTCACAACAAATGGAAACGACCCAAAACAGGCCCATCCCGACAAATGACAACTCGAAACGTAATTTTTTCTTGTCGTGTCCATCTCTAGCCCCAGGGGTGGCCGGGTCAGTGCTCTAAAATGAAAAATAAAATAAAATAAAGGAAGCGCCGACCTGGCCCCAGGGGCCGGCAGTCAGTGCTTTAAAAACAAACAAAAAATAAAATAAAATAAAGGAAGCACCGACCTGGCCCCAGGGGCCAGCAGTCAGTGCTTTAAAAACAAACAAAAAATAAAATAAAATAAAATAGGAGCACTGACCTGGCCCCAGGGGTGGCCAGGTCGGTGCTCTAAAATAAAGAAAAAAAAATAAAACAAGCGCCGACCTGACCCCAGGGCCCGCACAGTCTGTGCTTGGGGGGGGGGACACGAGGTACTGGCCCCAGGCAAGCACCTCAAAAAGTCCCTGCCACAGGGGCCATTTTTAAAAAATTCATAGGAATCCGAACCCGAACCGAACCAAGGGTGGGCCTGAAACAGACAAACCTGAACCATGGGTTTTCTGTTTCGTGCCTACCTCTAGTTGTGAACACCTCTTCTGGTTTCTTTATTTTCCATGTCCCCGGCCTTTTGTTTAACATAAAAGGTAAAGCTGCTTTTGGCTCCTTCCATTCACCCAAAGCAGGTACAGTAGCCCCCCACCGATCGCAAGGGTTAGGGACCCACCCCACCCACGATGCATGAATATCCGCGATATGCAGAAGCGGGTGAGGTGGGGCCTAGGGGCGGGGGGTGAGAAGTCTTGGGGTGGCACGTGCAGGCGGTGTTGTGGGATCTTACCTCCCACCACCGCCTGCCTGCGTGGCCCTGAGGCTTCTTGGAGGAGTGTGAGGGGCGGTGTGGAGTGATGTGATACCCCCCTCTGCCCCCAAGCGGCCCCGAGGCATCTCGGTGGAGCGTGAGGGCGGCACGGAGTGATGTGATCACCCCCCGCCACCCCCACCCCCCATGGCCCCGAGGTATCTCTGTGGAGTGTGGGGGCAGCACAATTGTCCCCCACCACCCTCACGTGGCCCCGAGACTTCTCGGTGGAGCATGGGGGTGGCATTGAGCGATGCAATCACCCTCCGCTGCTCCCCCACGCGGCCCCGAGGCTTCTCGGCAGAGTGCGGGGGTGGCCCCAAGGCTTCTTGGCGGAGCATGGGGGTGGCACAGAGTGACCCAATCACCCCCCGCTGCCCCCCGCTGCCCCGAGGCTTCTCGGTGGAGCGTGGGGGTGGTGCCGAGGGATGTGATCACCCCCCGCCACTCCCCATGGCCCCGAGGCTTCTCAGCAGAGTGCGGGGGCAGCACGGAGCAACCCAATCACCCCCGCCACCCCGAGGTGCAGGTATTGTGATCCCGCGATGTAGTGGGACCGCAGTATCTGAACCGCGAAATGGCGGGGGTGACTGTATTGTGGGTTGAAGATTGTATACCACCATGCAACACCTGGGTGTGTTCGGGGGGCACTGGGTCATGGTGGGAGATACCTCCAGGGTGGTGCCATGAAGCAGCCATGGAGCTGCTCAAAGTTTGCACTGGTGGCAGAGGCAGAGCTGGTTTCTGTGCCCCCTGGCAGCTTGGACTCAGACTGCCAGGAGGGGAGGGAGAAGGGTGCAAATATTGACTGCAGGGTATGGCAAGCCATGAGCCCCTAAGAATTTCCTACCCAGGGCATCCACTCCCTGCCCCAGCCCCACTATGTCACTGCATCCATTTCAGGTTTCCCATGTGTGTATTCTAGCTCTTCAAAAGCCCTACAGATTCCTTAACAGTTACCCCCGGCCCCAGATAGGTGGCAAATCAATCAAATCAATCAAATAAATATAAACATAAAATGCCTCAGAAGGAAAAAAAATAACAACCCTGAAATCCAAAGAAATATTGCTTTGGAAAGAAAAGGCACACTGCTGCTGGTACCACCCTCTGTTTCTCATCCAAAGTGAGAGGCTGTGAGTTTCACATCCCTGCCTTAAAGACTGACACATTTGCTTGGGCAAATGCTTTCATGGAGGGCAATCGATTTTACCTGTGTTCTCACTATAAGCTGTGCATGTCCTTAATCACTGCTGGGAAATATATTGAAAGGCTCACTTCTGGTGCTTCTTTTCTCTGTCTCTCTCTGCATGCTGTTCTAACTCCTCTTTCTGTCTTACCACTTGGGCATCTACACATGGAAAACTTTCCACTAAACTAGATGTTGTTGTTGTTGTTCAGATAGCTGGCCACAAAACCAATACCAACATTCTGATGTCAGAGGTGGATCCTGTGAGGAAAGAGAGCAAAGGAGGAAGTAAAATGGCAACAGCAGATTATTGCGAGAATGACACAAAGACAGGATGAGCCTTGTATACCCTGGGGAGATCACTTAGACATAGAAATGGGCATGGAACAATTCTTTTTCATTTTGTTGTTTGTTATTTGGTTTGTTACGTAATGAAACGAATAATGACCCTAGGGGCAAATTTAACACGAAATGAAACAAACTGAGAAAAATTGGTTCATTTAGGTTTGTTTTGTTAATGGAGGGGGAGGATATGTCTCCTACCTGGTGTTGGTCCGGAGGTCTGGTCTTCCTGGCTTCTGGGATGGCGACCGGGGCTGGGGAATCCAAAAGCCGTGCTACAGCTGTAGTGTGGCCATATGGTTGGCAGTAAAAAAATAAAATAAACAGAAAAGAAAATAGATAAAAATAATAAAAAAGAGCACTGACCAGGCCCCAAGAATGGCCTGGTCAGCACCCTAAAATAAAAAATAATTTAATAAATAATAATAAAAATCCCCAGCACTGATGGGGCCCCAGGGGCCAAGCGGTCGGTGCTGAAAGAAAAGGAAAAAAATGCCTTGTGCTACAGCTGTAGTGTGGGGCCTGAACCCAGAAGGGGGAATTAAAATAAAAATAAAAATAAATAAATAAATAAGGGAGCACCGACCGGATCCCAAGGGTGGCCTGGTCAGCATCATAAAAAATAAAATAAAAAACAAAAAACAAAAAAACAGCACCAACTGGGCCCCAGGGGCCACACGGTCAGCAGAAATAAAAGGGGGGGAGCCCCGTGCTACAGATCTAGTGCGGGACAAACCCGGAAGTGAAAAAATAAAATAAAGTAAAAATTTAAACAATTTAATAAAGGAGTGCCGACCAGCCCCCAAGGGTGGCCTGGTCGACTTGGCACCCAAAATAAAGGAAAAAAACAAAACAAAAAACCCAGCACCAGCCAGGCCCCAGGGGCCACACAGTGGGCGCTGGGGAAAAGGGGTAAAACAAATAACAAAACAATGAAACAACGAAATGATTTTTTCTGTGAAAAATCACAAAATCAAAATGAAACAAACTGACCCCCTTAACAAAATGAAACAAAATGAAACAAAATGAAACAAAATGCCATTTTTTCAATTCATGCTCATCTCTACTTATTCAGTATCTCCTACTGGAGGGTAAGGTAAAAATGTAAAGGTTCCCTCCACACATGAGTGCTAGTCATGTCCGACTCTAGAGGAGGTGCTCATCTCTGTATTCAAGCCAAAGAGCCAGTGTTGTGCAAGTCCATGGCCACGTGGCCAGCATGGCTGCAAGGAAACACTGTTTCACCTTCCCACTTTTTACAGTGGTACCTATTTATCTGCTTGCAGTTACATGCTTTTGAACTGCTAGGTTGGCAGGATCTGGGGTTCTCACCAGGAGCTCACTCCACTGCGCGGCACCCAGGATTCTAACTGCCAAGCTGCTGACTTTGCTGTCAACAGTCAAATGAGCAGTTTTCATTTTCGATTTAATTACGCTTAAAAAAAACAAAACGTCCATTTTCATTGAGCCATTGAACCAAAAAATGCTATGAAACAGCAATTTTTTGTTTTTGTTTTTGTTTTTTGTTTCGTTACCTAATGAAATGAAAATGATTTTTTTGCAAAAAAGTCACAAAAACGAAAACGAACGTAAGCAAAAGCGATAAATAAATAAAAATGGATGCATAGGCAAATTATAAATTAAAAAAATGGATGCAGTTTTAGGTGGAAGTTACCAGAGCATTTTGTAGGGAGAGCAGCAATAGAAAAACAATTTAGTTAGCCATTTAGTCAATAGCTCTGGTGGGCCTGATTCCTGGGCTTGAGCTATACAAACCCAGATTTAGGCTGAATATCAAGAAAAACTTCCTGTTAGGGCCATGTGGTAATGAAACCAATGGGCTCAGGACCTCAGGACCTCAGGCTTGAGGCATTAAAGAGAAAATGGTCAGATCCTGATTTCTTCAGATGGAAACTCACAAAGATACAAATTTGTCCCTTTCTGGGAAGCCTTGGTTTTGGTGTGGTTGGAACTAGAGATGGACACAAAACAGAAAAATAGTGTTTGGTTTGGTTTCTTTAATAGTTTCATTTTGTTTCATTTGTAATGAATTTTTAAAGTAGTTTTGTTATGCAATGAAATGAATGAAACAAAACACTAATGCTCCCCTGGGTCCTAAAGGACCAAAATGACAGGAGAGCTTCCTCAATCTCTTCCCAGTAAGCACCTGAAATTTGGAAAGGTTTGGGGGTCAGGGGGCTGAGTTATGAAGCCCCAAAGGGGATGCCTCTAGGGAAAAAAATCTTTCTGTTGGAATCAGAAGCCAAGCCACGGTTCCGATTCCAATAGAAAGATTTTTTTCCCCAGGGGCAAAAAAGAGAGACCCTTCCACCAGTTTATTCTGGCAGTGGGAGCAGGCCCATACTTGCTGAATTACCCATTCTTCGTGTGAATGAGACTGCCTGCTGAGAAATTTCTGAGCCCTGTGGTATTTCTTTTCCTCCGTTTGAGAAGAATAGAAGGAGCATTCTCTTTCCATGAGGTTTCCATAATGTGTACATCTCCGTGCAGAACTCCTGTCCCTTGGGAAGCAGTGCTCAGAAGAATTGGCTGGACTGCTCCCCCCCCCCATTGATGCTCTCTTGCCTACCTCTCCCCTTTGCTTTTCCCATCCTGTGGCTCTGTCTCCTTTCCAAAACAGGAAGGCAGGGAGATGAACTGGAGCTGGAAGGACTGCCGCGAAGGGACAGGTAAGGAACCTGTAGGAGAATGAAGACCTGCAGGTGAGCAAAATTCTGCCTACCAGACAATAGGGAAAAGGGGAGCAGAAATGCTGCATCTTCTCTGGAGAACTTGGCATTTCACATATTGAGAGGTTTCTTATAAGGAAAACATTGGTTGGGCTCGTTTGCTGAGATGTTAACAAAATGCATAACAGGAAAATTCCGAGGCAACACGGAGTACAGTGTCAGTGTATAGAAGGCACACATAAAGAGTCACCAAAATCCATCTACATTGACACTCCTTTGATCTCAGAATGTCTTCTTTGATGTTTTGGGGATGCTCCTTTTAAATCCCTTTCAGGATGTCCTTTTTGGTTTTCTTTTCAGGAAGGAACCTAGGTGTTTCATTGTCTTTAGCATACCTTGGCTAAAGGTTGGTGTGTCCCTGTGCTTCTCAGGCATTGGCTGTTTTCCCATGGTTCATTAAGAGACATGATTACTGGACTTCTGCTATACACGTGCCTTGTGTTGGCTGTTTTTATGTAATTCATAAATCCTATCACAGAGAGATATCTTAAAGTTATAATGAGAAGGGATCTTCATACTGGCACCTCCTGTGTAGCTTTTGATGGTGAGCAAATGAAAGGATCGGGGAGCAAGAGGTTATAGGTCCCTCTCCCTTACTGTGTCCCCTCCTTATTTTCCCTACCTCTGTGTAGCAAGCTCTTAGTTTCTGGGACTATCAACAGCTGGTCCCATGGGTCCTGCTACTGTCCATATGTACACCCCCACACAGTTGACTGATGGGTTGAGGCAGCCCGGCCCTTCACTTGTCCCTTCCAAGTTGTGCCCTCTGTCTTTTCTGCTGGCTCTCATCTGTTGACATTAACCTTGATGGGGGGGGGGGAGGACTGGAGTGGTTCCAAGCCAAAAAAAAAAAAAAAAAGACCCAGAGCAGTTGCCATGACCCCTCCACTGGATCTCTCCCTGTTGTCCCTGTTGTTTGCCACCCCTGTTTTTGCTTTTCCCAGGACAGAGGAGAAGGAAAAGCAAGTGGGCCATGCAACTAGCATGGAGGTGCAGTGTCTCATCAGAGGGACCTGTGAAGGAAAATGCAAACCAACTCTGCCACCCCCGTTAAGGATGGCCATGAAAGAACAGCAGCAGCAGTAGGAGAAGGTGAAGAGGAGGAAAAGATGACAATGATAGACAATCAGATTATTAGGAGAAAGGTGGCCTATTGAATGAACGAATGAACGAATGAATGAATGAATAAACAAACATACATACAAATGAATGAATGAATGAACAAATGAACGAACGAATGAACATTTCCAAAGCACAGTAATAAGACAGCAATTTCTCGAATGGTGCTTCTCACAAGTGCACAGAGACTCATTGACAGAGGCAGAAGGAATCTCACTACCTGTCAGGTAAGGAGAGGAGAAATTATAGTTTCTCATTCATGCACAGACAAATGAGACAAGCAAGGATATACACCCATAATAAGATTCTGCTAGATGAAAGCAGCCATTTTGTATCTCTTGAGACTTTCTGTGTGATAAAAAAAAAGAAAACTACAATGAGCTTCCAGTAGTAAGATCCCAGGAAATGTTCTGGTGTTCACTGTTTTCTGCTAAATCCTGGTGACTAGGTTTTATTGGTTTTAAAGAGTTTTCACTTTAATTGCATTTTAATGAAATAAATAATTGAATGTAATTTTGTTTTAAAGTTTATGATTTTTATTGTGTTTTAATTTTCTCTTGTTTAAACTTGTTGTGTAAGCTGCTTCAAGTCCCAACTACGGGGAGAAAGAGCATATAAACAAATGAAATAAAACTGCAGAATCAAACCCACAAGGGAAAAACATGGAGACCAAAAGTTTAGAATGGTAAGGATGAAATCTATGTGATGTGCTAATGTAGTACAATTTTCTGGCATTTGTTTCCATGCCAGAATCAAGGTGATGACATTAATATTTGGGGACTTAAACATTTGGGGGCCTGGATCCATGGCAAAACGCCTGCTTCCAATGAGCTCTGCCTGCCTTACTCATTTGTCCCAGGTGGACTGTTGAGGAATCTGACCCTGAAAGATGCTGAGATGGAAAATATCACCAATTGAGCCTTCCCAGTGGTGCCACCATGTTGATGGAACCAACTCCCACCTGATATCTGATTTATACAATCATACACGGTGTGGACAAAGTAGATAAGGAAAAACTGTTTTCCCTATCACACAACACTAAAACTAGGGGGCACTCCATGAAACTTTTGGGTGCTAGATCTCAAACAAACAAGAGAAAGTATGTTTTCTGCCACAGGATCACTGGTGATGACAGCTGTCAGCCTTGACAGCTTTAAGAAAGGATTGGACAAGTTCATGGAGAACAAGGGTATCCATGGCTATCATTATGGATGCCTAAGGACAACCTCCAGGTTGGAGAGATAGGCAGGATATCTCTCAATGCCATGTGCAGGGAATCATAAGCAGGTGAAGACATCTGCTTGGGAATACCCTGAAGCAAATGATGAGCCACTCTGTGGAAAAAAAAATGCTGGACTGGATGGGCTGTGGCCTGTTTCAGTAAGTTTGTTCTTATGTTCTTATGTTTATCTTCTTTGGCTATTTTTAAGTGACTATTAAAAACATGGCTCTTACGCAGGCCTTGGAGGACATATCCACACCAAAGCACACAGCCTCAACCAGCCCTTAAGCGAATGATTCCACCACCTGACTATAGAGATGCCCCCCCATTGGGGTAGAGACAGTACCCTGGCTGGCAGCATGGGTAAGGCCTTTTGGGAATCATTACCCCCCTCCATCTGAGCAGGGAGGCCCCAGATGGAAGGAACTGAATTCTATGGGCCTCATACTCAGGAAGCCAGGCATGGTCTTATCTCTCCCCCCAGATCAGCCAGGAAGCCTGTGAGATGGGTTATGTAGGGAAAAAAACAAGCTGGCTGAGGTCATTCAGCAAGACCTTGCCACATTATAGATAAGCCTTCCCAGGAATCCCCCAGCTCACTAGACCCTTGGCACGTAAGCCCTGTCTCCACCCTCTCTGATGCTCTGTCTTTGTAACCAATAAGGTCTTGCACTCAGGTTGGCAGACAGAAGAAGCTAGCTGCTGCATGAGGCCTGGCCTGGCTGAACCCAATAATGTCTCTATGCGTAATCATTACTACATCTGACTGCCTTTATTAACTGTTATTGACGTGGTTGATTTTTATGTTGATAATAAGTTTATAAGTAATTTCTCATGGTTGGTGTGTGTTTATTTTTTCTTTATTCTTTGGCTTGTCCGTGTCGATGTTCACGGCCCGCCGTGAACCAGCCAGAGTGGCCTTAGCAGCCTGATGGGAAGTATAGAAATCAAATAAATAAATAAATAAATAAATAAATAAATAAATAAATAAATAAATAAATAAATAAATAAAGGCACTGCAGACATGCTTAAATGGGAGCATCCCGGCCCAACTTATCCACTACTCTTCAGGCTTTCAGCATTGCTTCTGAAGAAGAGAGCTCTCTAGCTGTGTGTGAAGAAGTGTCCGAGAGAATGCGGTTTCTTGCTCACACTGAGAGTTTGCACACACAAGCACACTGAGCCTCCAAGTAGGAAAGGAAAACCAGGTCTTGCTTCCAGCATGTGAACATCTAGAGCAGTGGTTCTCAACCTGTGAGTCCCCAGATGTCCCTGGACTGCAACTCCCAGAAGCTTCCACCACTCACTGTGCTAGAAGGGATTTCTGGGAGTTGCAGTTCAGGAGCATCTGGGCACCCACAGGTTGAGAACCACTGATCTAGAGGATACAACACTTTCAGCCAAGACATCTACACATCTAGGTTGGAGAAAGCTGCCCTAAAGTTGCCTTACACCCCCTCCATCTCCAAAAGGCAATTCAACTTCCAATTAAGGGGAGATCCCATAATTGCCTGTTGTTGTTAGGGGTGGGGCTAGGGCAGAGGAGGATACCAGGAAGAGCAGCAGCAGTCTCTTTCTGTGATCTTGATCCTGAGGGATAGTGACAAGACCACTTAAGGTATCTTCTTATCTTCCTCTAATGGCGTCCATTTTCTCCTGCCCTCCAAGATCTCAGGTGGATGGACTGCAAAATGTGTGGTGTTTCGTGCCCCAGTGGAAACTCACTGGGGGTGTGGAATGGGTAAAACCATTCAAACAACTCACCTTGAAATCCCTGCCAGGGCTGCTATATGTTGGTTCTGATTTGACAGCACATAACCACCCTCTTTCACCCAACAGAAGGAGGAGGCAGGCATATGGGGCATGCAAAGAGTGGATCTACATTTCTTTTTCTATTTTCAACTTGGCCTGGTTGGCCAGTGAGTTCCTCTTCCCTATGAGGCTTTTTTGCCTCCCCTCCCGGGACATCACAAGAAGCTCCAGGTGCATCCCATGATATAAATCTTGCAAGACTCATGTCCCACCCACCCACCCTACAGACTAGTGTGAGGCTGTGGTTGTCGTCAGATAGGACTTTTTTGCCTCAAATTGGCTGGGGATTCTTTGTTTTTCCCATACCAGTGGAGGGCTGGGTTCAGATTTCCAAGGAAGTTCCTGTTAAATAGGCAACAAGGGTTTGTAGGGTGTAGAAGGCACAATCATTGGTGAGTCCAAGTGGAGCTGATAAGAAGTTCTAGTCTACCTGCCCCCATGATCATAGAATCATAGAGTTGGAAATGCCATTTTTCTGATTTGTGCCCATCTCTAATATTTATTGTACATATATTCCGCCCAAATGGCCACTCTGGCAACTGAACTCCTGGCCTCTAGCTCCACAGGTACAGGGTGGTATATAAACAGAACACTTTGCTTTCTGCTTTGCTTTGCACATGAATTTGAATGCATAAAGCAGAGGAAACAGTCTGATATGAACCATGGATAGAGATGGGCATAAACTGAACCGCGAACCAGAAAAACCATCAAATTGGGCTGGTTCGTGGTTCAGTTCATAACTCAGTTTCGAAATCCCATTTAGCCAAAGCAAAATGAAGCTTTCCCCCTTGGGCCTTCATTTTGCTTCAGCAAGACATATGCCTGCCCACCCCTTTCCCATTTTATTTATTTATTTACAAAATAATTTAGCTGTCCCACTACCAAGAGGTCTCTGGGTGGCACACAACAATGTATTAAAAACTATAAAACTATAAAATTATTAAAACCATAAAATACAGTACAGTTTCAGACAACATACAATACAAATTGTAAAACCCTGCTGCTCATGAGTCCAGCAAAAAAAAAAAAAAAATCTAATTACAATGCTGGCTGAACAGGAAGGTCTTTGCCTGGTGCCAAAAAGCCAAAAGTGCTGGCACAAGGTGGATCTCCATAGGGAGGGCATTCCAGAGTGGGGGGAACCGCCAAGAAGGCCCTGTTTCAACACACCAACCCCCCCTACCTCTTTGAAGGATGGCTCCTTCAGTGCGGCCTCCTGGCCTGATCTTAGAGTATGGGCAGGCTCATATGGAAGAAGGCAGTCATTGCCTCCCTACTTGGTCCTGGCATCACCTCCAACAGAAACGGCGAGCCAGATTTCCTTCCAGGAGTGGTCCCACTGGCTCTGTGCATGTGCCTACCCATCAGCTGGGTGGAGGGCATGGCTGCAGAGACAACAGCCAGGCTTCCATTCCCAGAGTCAGCAGCCTGCTCTGGGGAGAGATGCCAGCATGGTGTCTCTGAGGGTGGTGGGAGCAGAAGCAGTTAAGGAGGTGACATGGGTAGGGAGAAGGAGGGTCGGCAGGTGTTCCCCCCACACCCAACTTCCAGCAGGAACCTGAAAAACAGTCTGCAAACCAGTTCATTTTTCAAGAGGCTTAATGACGGCTCGTGGTTTGTGGGTAGCCACAAATCAAAACTCAATCCTAACCACTGGTTTCCCCATTTGAGTCAATATCTATACACTGACAATGGGTAGGGAGCATAGATGCAATTCAGAGAAATGCAATAAAACCTATTCCTATTCACAAGGCTGAAGATTCAACAGATCGCTAAATCAGTACAAGGCAGGCTTCCATATTGATTATTGGCTATTACTCAAAAGTGAGTACAGTATAGCCAGGGAGACCAAACCAATGAGTATAATCAGTTCTTCCCCATGAAAGGCTCAGTGGCAGCATTACCACATTGATGACCACCTGTGAATGATGGAGTAACCCCATAACTAATGCTTTGAGATCATCCCATCTAAAAAGTATTGTTCTCATTGTTGGGGATGTTATTAACAGGCAGACCAACACCTCTTCCTGGCTGTGCTGTGTCAATTCTCCAACAAGAAAGTCAGATAGGAAAGCTGATTAATGAACGACAAGAACACTTTCTATTGCTTTGCTTTTCATGCCCTTTTCTGCCTGAGCTGGCTTGACATGAAACTAGTCAGTGTCTGAAAGAATAAAACAACAGCTACTCTGGCGTGCAATCAACAGTCATATTTTGACACCTGTAAGAGATTTGGAAGAGATTTTCTCTTTGCACCTTGTTTTTCATTCCAGTTTGCAAGGTACCCATGTGAATTACTAGAAGCTATAAGAATTTTTTATTTCTCTTCCCACTCTTAAACCACTTTAAAAACACACACAATTGGTTCCAAAGAAGTGGAGGAGCTATCTTTAAAATAGCCTTTGACAAGTAAAGAATATGTTTTTTGAAAACCACTAACGATAGGCATGAACTGGTGGAGTGATGAACTGGGGTGGTTAATGGTTCACGGCCATTCAGAAAACCACAAACTACCCCCAACACCCAGAAAAACAAACTGGGGTTATTGCATTAATTACCAGTTAGTGTATTTTTTCTGGTTCACAATTTAATTCATGCCCATCTCTATTAATAACTCAACACCTCACTTCATCTCTCCAGTGTGAAAGAGTTGGGTCTTTGATACCCTTTAGCCATAGAGAACCTGATGCCCTCAAGGTATCTGAATGGCAAATGATATAGTCCTTCTCCATCGACCAGGCTACCTGTGAGTGATGGGATAGGTGATGGGATATCTGGTCCCATCACACCTGGGGCATACCAAGTTCTCTACATCTGCCAGGAACAATTAATTATCTGCTGCTGATGTGATAGAATTTTATGGAATTCAGTTATAGAATAGGTACTTGCATGCAGAAGGTCACTGCATGACACTATAGTACATTTCACTAGGGCTGGAGAAGATGCTGACATTCAGAGAATACTGAGCCCATGGACCAATGTTCTGGTTCAGTCCAAGGTAAGAAGAAGGGGGAGGGATTTTCAAATATTGTTATCATTGGGTGCACTCTTTGAAAACTATTTAAGACTTTGAGACTGGTGGGGAACGTGAGATGGATTGACTCAATAAGGAAAATCATTATGATGAGGGTTGTTAACAGTGGAAGTCACTAATTCAACAGGAACTTTTGGAGGTCACCAGAAGCAGCTCAGAAGCAACCTGACAGCTCAGGACAGCACCACCAAATTCACAACCACCTGTTTTGAGCAAATTCAGTAGTGACAGCTGCATATGAAATTACCTTATTCTAGACCTGAACGGTGGCCCATCTAGTCTAGTATCAACAGCTCTAATTGCCAGCAGTTCTTTGGGGTTTCAAGCAAGGTCCTTTCCTAGTTCTTGCCCTGGTCCTCTTCATCATCAATGTAATCATCATCGTGAACAACAACTTCCTTGCAAATACGGATCTCAGTTTTCTGAGTGCCAGTCCTCATGTAGCCATGTGAAACATCTGCAGAGAAAAAGGAAGCATAAGCAGACCTGTGGAACATGGAGGACACTATCCAGAGAGCTGGCTGGAAAGTTTGGTGAATTGTAGGCACGGATGATGCATAATATCATGGCCTGGTGAGAATTAGAAGCCCTGGATGGGTTGTTTAAGTCTTTTTCTGGCAGCTCCCAAGATCTTTGGTGTCTGCTCTCAGTGTGCTCTGCTTCTCAAGGGAAAGGACACATGCCATGTTAAGTTGTGAACCAATGAGAATGAAAAATTCAGCCAGTATTCATCAGATAGTTGGAGCATGATGAACCATTGTGACCAATCCATCTTGAAGTCTAGTTGAAGAGCAAGCTGCCGAGTGGCTCAGAAAGGGTCAGCAAAATTCCATAAACTGTGAAAACTGGAACGAACATGATACGACACACAGAATTAGCCAGCAGTCTTTGCCTGAGGGGATGCTGTGCAAACAAATATATACACAATGTAGCTGGTGCATGAAGGACATTTAAGGACACTTGGTTCTCCCCTCACTGCTTGGGCATGAAAGAGCTGCCCTATGTAATCCACATCTACAGAGAATTGCATTAATGAAACCATGTAAGCTGCAGAGCATCCTCAGAGTCCTGCACCACATGGGAGAAGTGGGATTGAAAGGGGCAACTGGCGGACAAGCCGACAGAATCCATTCCTCAACAAGCAAGTTGGCTTTGTTCTACTCTGCTTCGGTGGCTGCACTTAATAGAAATCTGCTATTGATGCTTCAGCCTGCTTCTCGCTGTATCTGGTCAAACATCATGATGCCAAAAGCAAAGACAGTTAATTTAGAATAGCGCAGAGGGCAAACACCATGAAGCAGATCTGTAGTATACACAATATTTTATTACTAGGCTACTAAGTCAACTCAAGCTGGCCCGACATGGATTGTAGGAATTATAAAATACAAAATAAACATATTGTGGCCTGACAAGTCATTGAGGTTGACCTGTCTCTTTGTGTGTGTGTGAGAGTGTGTGCATGTGCATGCATACATGTGTGTACAATCCCACACGAGCCATAAAAAACAGACAAATGCAGTGAGCATGGTGAGAGTTTCATTGGGAATCTATCATCAATGAATTTCTGTAAAGGAAGTTGTTTCTAGAAGGTAGGTATTTCTCGAGAAGAAACTATTTGTTTATTTTAATATTCAAAGTATTTATTTCTATCTTACATTGATTCTAAATTCCAAATTAGAATGTTTATTTTGTGCTGTTTCTCCTGCTTTTGTTGAAAAGTGGCTAGATGATGGCAAAGGAATAAACAAATCTTCTTCTTGCCTGTCTCCAGAGGCAAAAATATTGAAGCTGAGCGACTTTCAAGTATTTGAGAACAAGGAATTGTGGGACATCTTACAGCATTAATAGACAACATTACATTAAAGCTATAAGTAGTTATAAACACAAAGTCTATGTGAACCTATAGATTCATATAAAATACACATGGTAGTCCATCATTCAGGGGAAGCTTGCCCGAAGAGAATGCCTGTTTCCGGAAAGACATAAGAGATGGGGCAGTCCTGGCCTCTAGTGGGAGGGAGTTCCAGAGTCCGGGCACAGCAGCAGAGGAGGCCCTTTCATGGGTTCCCACAAGACATACCTGTGAGGATGGCAGGATGGATAGAAGGACCTCTCCTGATGACCGTAAAACCCAATTCAGTTCATACTGTGAGATTTGATCTTTGAAGTAGCTAGGAGCCAGGTCGGGTCATGTAGTGATTTGTAGATCAAGGTCAGCACCTTGAATTGTGCCCGATAGCTGATTGGCAGCCAGTGGAGCTGTTTTACAAGGCAGGATTCTATGGAAATGGCAATAATGCTGGGAATGGTGGAAGGCACCATGGAAAGAGAATGACCAAGTATGTGATGGATTGACTTGCAAGAGCAGAGCAGTGATTTTGAAGAATGGAAATTTTGGAAATTTCTCCTTCATGGATAGCCATAAGGCAAGGGGAACTTGACAGTGCATATCCTCCTCCTCCTTCTCTTCTTCCTCCTCCTTCTCGTCCTCAAAAACAAAAACAAAAGCATCATCATCATCATCATCATCATCATCAACAACAACAACAACATCATCAAACAAAATCTGGTAAAATCATCAGCACTCTGGTAAAATTACATCAACATCATCATGTCGTGGAATATATCACAGTGAGTCTGGAAACCAAATTTGACTGGCTTTTTTCTTTTTTAAAAACCCCATTCTTCTCCATTTTATCTCTATTTTAACAACTCCGGAAATGGTGGCAACTGCAGCCCAGTGCTTTCCATGTCGGTACTTTGTGTGGTTTTTTGTGTATGAGTTGTTTTTTATTTTGTGTACATTTTGTTCAGCGGACAAACTTTACAACCGGCAAGACCTTCTCAAGATAGGAGTGTGCTACAAGCAGAGTGTTACAGCTGAGTTTCTTAGATTACACAACATCCCAGAGCATAGCAAGAACCCCGGTTCTCCATGGATTGTTATCCCTATGGGGAGGAGGTGGAGGCGGCGTAAAGAGAGGACAGAGGCTGCAGAGCTGGAGTGCTGACTAGACTACGGAAACAACCACATAAACCACCACTTCCCAGTCTCTATCTTACAAATGCAAGGTCCTTGGCAAACAAGATGGATGAACTGAGGCTTCAATAATAATATCATGAAGGATAGTTGCATTTTGTTAATTACAGAGACGTTTGAGAAGGCATTCCAGACTCAGTGGTTGGGTTGTCAGGTTACACGGCAGGACTCTGGTAAAAGTAGAGGAGGAGGTCTCTCTGTGTATTTAACAATAACTGGTGTGATTGCTCTCCAGATTTGGAGTACATGACTGTCAAATGTAGGCCCTTTTATCTACCAAGAGAGTTCTCTGTTGTCATGATTACAGCAGTTTATATTCCACCAGATGCAAACAGTAACTCAGCCATTGGACTCTTATATGATAGTATTAACCATCAACAGAGCACACACCCGAGCGCGGTACATATTATAGCAGGGATTTTAATCATGTGGATTTGAAAACAGCACTCCCAAACTGTATCAACATGTCAAGTGTGCTACTAGAGAATCTAACACACTGGACAAGGTTTTCAAATATCAGGTTGGGCTAAGCTACCATTAGCACATTTGGGCCAATCTGATCACATGTCCTTGTTTTTGGTTCCTGCATACGCCCCATGAAAACTGCTCCTGCCAGTCTTTGAATCTCAGCAGCTTCAGGACTGCTTTGAAGGACTAGCTGGGATTTTTTGAACATCAAGATTTGGATATTTTCACAGACAGTGTTATGTGTTAATTAGGAACTGCATAGACACTGTTATGGTGAACAAACTTATCCGGATCTACCCAAATCGGAAGCCCTGGATGACTCAGAAAGTCCAGAGACTATTGAAAGAAAGGGATATCGCCTTCAGGTCTGGAGATAGGGCTTCTTACAGTATGGCCCGAAACCTGAAGAAGGAATTAGAGAGGCCAAACTGGACTACAAGAACAGGTTTGAGTGGCATCTGGACAGTAATAACAACAGGAAAGTGTGGCAAGGAGTCCAGCAACTTACGAACTACAAGATGAACAACGGAGTTGTAGCCGATGCAGCATTGGCAGAAGAGTTAAACATCTTTTTGGTCGTTTTGAGGTGGAAGCAAAAGGAAGCTGCACTCCCCAGTCCACAGCAGCTTTATCCTTAAAGTGAGAAATTACCCGAGGAAGGCTTTGGACCCGTCCTGGATTAAAGACTGTTTAGCTGGAGTCTTTACCAAGATCTTTAATCAGTCTCTGGCTCAATCTAGGGTTCCATCCTGTTTGAAGTTCTCCACCATAGTTCCTGTACCTAAAAATCTTATATCTCCAGTCTTAATGATTATCGACCAGTTACACTTACTCCAGTGGTGATGAAATGTTTTGAAAAACTGGTCCGGAATTACATCACATCACTTCTCCCCAGAGTTTTGATCCCCACCAGTTTGCATATCGAGCAAATAAATCTGCAGAGGATGCTGTAGCTACAGTCCTTCATGCTGCACTGTCACATCTGGAACAGCGGGAAGCTATGCAAGACTGCTTTTCGTGGACTTCAGCTCAGCATTTAATACCATCCTCCCTCACAGACTGGTGGTTAAATTAGGGATTTGGGATTTCCACATTCTATATGTATGTGGATAAATAGTTTTTTGTCCGGACGTAGTCAGAGGGTTAGAGTAGGTCAATGTACATCTACAGATCTGAGTCTTAGTACTGGCTCTCCACAGGGCTGTGTGCTGAGTCCACTGCTCTTTACTCTTTATACTTACGATTGCATTCCCACCTATCATAACAACATTATAGTTAAGTTTTATGACACCACAGTAGTGGGGCTTATCTCAGCAGGAGATGAGTCTGCTTATAGGGATGAGGTGGAGCGGTTGATTGAGTGGTGCAGAGAGAATAACTTGCTTCTGAACACATTAAAAACTAAGGAGCTCATAATAGATTACAGGAAGAAGAAAACAGATCTTCAACCACTATTCATCAGTGGGGACTGTGTAGAAAGGGTGACTGACTTCCGTTTGTTGGGAGTCCATATTGAGGAGAATTTAACCTGGAGTGTAAACACCTCTGAGCTGCTGAAAAAGGCCCAACAGAGACTGTACTTTCTGAGAGTGCTCAGAAAGAATAACATCACTCAGAGACTATTGGTGTCTTTTTATCATTGTGTAATAGAAAGTGTACTGACATACTGCATATGTGTGTGGTATGCCAGTTGCACGGTGGCTCAGAGGAAATCACTCCAGCGGGTTATCAATATGGCACAGAAGATCATCGGATGCCCACTCCTCACATTGGAGGAATTACACAGCTCCCGCTGTCTTAAGAAAGCTCAGAATATTGTAGGAGATATTTCTCATCCTGGTCACTCTCTGTTTGTACCACTACTATCAGGCAGAAGGTATAGATCTATTAGAACAAGGACGGAAAGATTCAAAAATAGTTTTTACCCAATAGCATTATCCATGCTAAACTCTGTTAAAAATTAAGTTGACGGGTAATATTGGTGTTGAATGTTTTACATATATATCGTATAGGTGTATGGCTGTTGTTGTTTTTTAAATTGTAGTTTTTATGGATTGTGTAGGAATGTTGCTAGGTGAAAGTGTGTAGGGATGTGGGTATGTTTGGATTTTATGTCAGTTTTAAATGAGTGTAAGTGATGTTTTGGCATGTGAATGTTGGAGTATGTGTATGGATGGTTTGTTTTTAAATTGTAGATTTTACGTCTTGGATTTTTATGCTGGGTTGTGTGAATGACTGACTGGATGGCACTTTTAATCTCGTTGTATTTATACAATGACAATAAATTGCATTCCTATTCCTATTCCTATTCCTATTCCTTCCTTCCTATTCCAGAAACAGAAACGTAAGGTCGCATTACAGTATCTCAGAAATTTAAAAAGGGGAGATAATACCAAAAGAGTTTGAGAACTTCTCATTGAAGGACTTCTTTTGATTGGGTTTTTTTAAAAAGGTATGTGTGCAGTCTTAGAAGCGCAGCTAAGTCCATGCAAGAGGGACTGACAAGTACAAAGCCTTTTCCTAGAATATTATTTGATAGCTGACCTTGTGAAAGGTTTGAAGTCTAATATTTTATTGAACAACAATGTAAGTTCACTTTGGTCAAAAGTTCCTTCCTAGTTAAATCCCCAGGGAACCTAGAAAGGTGGAGAGTTAGCAGGGAACAGGGATGAAGCCAACTGAAAAAAATCACACTTTTGTGGAAATTACTTTTCCGTCTTTATTTTAGACCACATGCTCTTCAAATATTTATGTTACTTACACTTTCTGATGGTTGGGAGACATTTCTGACCTTGAACAGAAAATATAAATAAACCCACATAGCACACTGATCCCAACATGTCCCAGGAAAGGCTCTTATATGTACGAAATAACCTCTCCTCAAATATTTATGCAACCTATTCATTTTTGGTGTTGCCGAGAGGATATTCTCCTCAGCATCAATCAGAAATTATGAAGGAGGCAGTCAAGCAAACGTTAGGCAACCATCTGTCAGATATGCTTTGATCTGGAGTCTTGTGTTGAGCTCGATGAACTTTTAAGTAGAAATGTGTACGAACCCCTGATTCAGGAGCTTGGCATGATTCGTTTTCCAACTGAACAGCTGATCCACATTTCGATATCCTGTCCCCCTCCAGCAGGGACCCATTCAGCAAGAGCAACCTGTCCTGCCGTATCCAGATGTTGCATCCAACTGGGTATCAACTGGAGAGGTGGGGCAATGAACCACGGGTCAGCTGTTTGGCTGGAAAGTGAATCATGGTGAGTTGCCAAACCAGCAGTGCCTTGCCTACTTATAAACCCTTTCCAGCTCTGTTAGCCTATGATTCTTTTACGGTTACTTCACATCCCTCTCATCGCAGTTCGCCATCCCGCTTGGGACCGGTACGAAAAAATGTTACTGCACGTCAATTGCGTGTCGGCAGGAGTTCATCCCGACCACGCCCCCTGAACTGGGATTTAAGCGTGATGAGCCATATCTCTCCCTGACCTCAGGAATTCTCTTGTCTCGGTTCCAATTTTGAGACAAGTGCTCGTGAAGTAAGGCTCAGCACGCAATGTGCACATTCTCCATCTAGTGGCAGGAGTGTGAAGTTGCATTCTCCAGTACAAACCCAATGGCATACACAATGCATTGCAGATAGGGAAGAAGGCATAAAACCTGCTTAACACATGAAAGGCAAAGTTACGGAGAATGGAAATATCAAAAAACAGAAGGTCGGACCAAAAAAGGGGGGAATGATTATAAGTATTAAAATAAATAAATAAAATAAAATAAATACAGATGTTGTCATGAAACAAGGACGTGAAGTAACAGTCATGACGATAACATCATTCATGCCTGTGGGTAAACGGAAACAGGAACAGAACTGGGACAAGACCATGTGACCACAAACAACATTTTCACAAAACAAATGTAATCTCAGAACAAGAAAGGACGTGAAGTAACCATCCTTGATTCTATGATCAGAGAGAACTGGCATTTCAAAATGGATTCACCTTCCAGGTTTCCCTATTTTCTCAGTTTCTTCACAAGTACTTTTCAAGTCTTACCAAGTTCTATCTTTCAGCGGATGTTTATGGCCATGTTATAAACCTCTTGGAAATATGGGAAATGCTGACAAACTATTAAATGCAGCAGCATTACAAACAGTGTTCCTGGAATTTATGTTCCTCACAATGCTTTATGGCCCCTCAAACAGAAAATGAAGGCACCAGCAAAATGCAGCCCTTATGGCACAAATAAATAAATAAATCACTTTTTCATCAGTTCAAAGGTGAACTTTACACCATTTCTGCTCTCTCTTTTGTTGTTTTCTCAGTTTTGTTTTGTTCTGTCATCTTGAAAATGTTTCAGGAGCCAGGTTTCGTCGTTGGTCCTTTGGTGAGCATGAGCTGCAATGAGAAAGAATCTGATAGTTTTTTTGGGGCTATTTGGCCATGTTTCTTCCTGACATTTCACCAGACTGTGGCTGGCATCTTCAAAGGGCAAGGAGCTCAGGGAACAAGGAGGTTCTCTCTGTGCTCTGGGGGATAGAGTGTGTTGGACTGAGGTTCTTAAAGTTGTGGGAAAGAGGAAGTTTGTCCTATGCAGGACAATAGATGTTAGTCCTTGTATTGTGATGGATGGATTAAATACTTTCAAGGTAATCTGGGGTGGTAACAATCCTAATATGTAATTGATGGGTGTCCTTTGCTTGTGGCTGTATGGGAATTAGGGATGGGTACGAATCGGAAAAATAATGTCTGCACTATACCAAATGGTTTTCTAAGTGAGTTAGGAATAAGTTTCCTCCCTGCCTGTGTAATACCCGTCTACAGAGTGGACATATTTGGAACTGTCCATATTCTGAGACGGCATGTTTACTCCTGCCTGTGTGAAAACACTGAACATATTAAGCTGATTTTAATTGATTTCCATGTCCTGTTTCCCCCACTTTTTTCACAGTCCTGCAGCAGCATCTGGCATAAGTCTCCAGATGTGTTATGTTGTCTGGTTTGAGCTATACAAATAGTTTTCTTTTGTACTGAACATTGATTCCCGTTCCCTTGACTGCCCTTTTAAAAGGATGATGATAAAGAACAACCCAATGAGAGACAATCTTGCATAATCACTGGAGTGTAAAGGGATTTTCAATATTGCTCCTTGGCTTTCTCCTTCTCAAACGCAGAGGTAAGAAGCTAGGAAGGTGAGACATTCTTGAAAGTATGTTTGCGAGATCAATACCAAACTAGACAGGAAGCCAATAAGAATGATACATTCCCAAGACTTGTATGAGCTTTTAAAAAAATACTTCTTGTTACCTATGAAGACACTACAGGGAACTTTAAGTGTTGCCAAGGGGGAAATATCAATAGATAGTTCAAGGTGTCACTGTCATTATAAAACAAAGTGAGGCCATGAAATGGAACTTGGCATATTGCTCTGAATATTATGTGTAACTTGAAAGTAAGAGATGATGGTCAGTTTATATCCTCAGCAGAATCGACTGGTATAGTTTGCCAGCATGGGGCTTGTCGAGTCGTATTTTGTGGGGGGAAATAGACAAGGGAGACCCAGTTGTTTTTGACATGTATCATCAACTTGCTTTAGACTCCTGACCAGGCTATGGATTCATCATTTCCAAAAGCCATTATTGCTCACAACTTTGCTCATGTCTTACAAACTGCAAAGCCTTGCCTTCCTTTCTGGTGTCTGTCAATCTGTCTGACATTTGGTCTTCCACATTTCTTGTTCCATTCAGCTTTTCCCAACATTATTGTCTCAGCCATTGAGTTGTGTCTTCTCATCATGCTCTCAAAGTAGAGTAGTCTTAATCATTTCCACTTTGCTTTGCTTTGATCTAGTTGTTGTGATTATTATTACTATTACTATGAGCTGTCAAGTCACCTGCAATATATGATGACTCAATGAATGGATGATCTCCAAAATGTCCTGACCTCAAGAGTCCTGCTGAGCTGTTGTAAACTCAAGCCCGTGAATTCCTTTAGGAAGTCAATCATCTCACTTTGGGTCTTCCCCCTTTCCTTCTGCCTTTGATCTTCCCTAGCATTATTGTTTTTTTTTCCAGAGAATCTTGTCTTCTCATGATGTGCCCAAAGTAGGATCATTTCATTCTCGTCTCCTTCTTTGGAGGTTTTTAAGCAGAGGCTGGATAGCCATGTGTTGGAAATATGGGGTTCCTGCATTGGAGGGGGTTGGACGTGATGGCCCTTGAGGTCTCTTCCAACTCTATGATTCTATAATTTTGCCTCCAGAGACAATTCAATCTTCATTCAGTCTAGTGCCCACTTGCCTTTCCAACAGTCCAGGGTATCTGCAAAGCTCTTCTTTAGCATCATAGAGCCTTTATACACGACCCCTAAACTCCGCAGCAAATGGCTGCAAACTCCGGACCTTACAAGTGTTTTCCCACCAACTCCGGAGTTTGCAGGAAATTAAGTGAGACCCCGCCCACCTAAGCGCGACCCAGGTGCACTTTCTTGTACCTGCTTGAGGTGGGTGAAAATCCCCAGGTCCGGATTTAATCTGGTCAGTGCGGGGCTCTCCTGGCTTCTGCTTGTGGTTTTTTTTTGCCTCCTGCCCCTTTAAGAGAAGAGGTGGGAGGAAAAAAAGCAAGCAGAAGAGAAATGGAAGAGAAACTGAGCTCCGCTCATCCAGGTGAGCTGCATTTTTCCCTCTCTTTCTCTGGTGGGGAGGAAGGAAGAGCAACGAACCCCTAAGATCTTTGGTCTGAATTTAAGGGGCCAGTGGATCTTAGGGGTTGTGTGAAAAGGCCCATAGTTGAAACAAATCAGTTTTTCTTCCCTATCAGCTTTCTTTACTATTCATTTTTCCCACCTGTACATAATGACTGGGAATAGAAGAGTATGGAAGACCTTGATTTTACCCTTCAGTGACATATTCTTCCACTTGATGATCTTTTTCTAATTCTTTCTTTGATACCTTCCCAAGTCTCAGTTTTCAGATCTTCTTGGCTGTGGTCTCCATTTAGATTGATGTTTGAATCAAGGTATACAAAATCCGTATTTCAGACCCTTCGTTGTCAGTGCAATTCTTCTGTAGTCGTGATTTTCCCCCAACATTCAACTGAAGCCCTGCTTTGGTACTTTCTTCTTTCACTTTCACCGAAAGTTGTTTCAAGTCATTGAAACTTTCATTGATGTAATATATTAAAATACTGATGTTTCTTCCACCAGTTTTTTCTCCTCCTAACTCTGAAACTGGACCAGTTTTTTTAAATCTAGTATCCCTTCTTATGTTGCAGATTCCCAGGGAATTTAATTAATCAATCAATCAATCAATTAATCAATTTATTATTATTATTATTATTATTATTATTATTATTATTATTATTATTATTATTATTATTATTATTATTATTATTATTATTATTATGAGAAATCATTGAGAATATGTCCTGCATTTTCTACCAGCTCTGAAAGCTAGGCTGTTTTTCCTCTGACTTCACTCAAAGTTGTTCAAGTACCTGAAAGGTTCATATATTAGCCTTGAGAACAAAGTTTGAGGCCAAGTTTATAGATAGCCATCCAGGGACAGCTTCCTAAAGAGAACAGCCTCACTATTATCAAGGGCAGCCAATTTCACATTGCTGAGGAAGAGAATCTGAAGGCAAACTTTAACAAGCAGAAAGCTGCACTGCTGAAAGCCTCTGAATTCAATCCATTCTGAAGTCGAGTAAGGCCATAAAACATCATAAACACCGTGAAGCCACTTCCAGGTCAAATGGAACACACGTTGCCTGTTTGTCAGGTTCCCTGTGTAATAAATTTTTGTGTCACTCCCTAAGCTGTTCCCAACATGCAGTTGTCAACTGAAAAAGCAATTCCTTCTCCAAGCCATGCCAGGAGTCTGAGTGGAGAAAATGGCTGGGCTATTAAAATAAATAGGAAGTTGCGGTTGCCAGGTGAACAGACATTGCCTTGTACTCATCAACACTATTGGTCCTCTTAACCTCCTATTGATAACTAGGGATGTGCAGGGGAAAACACTTTTATTTTACTTGTTTCCATTTCAGGTTCTGCTTGGATTTTCATTTTAGTACATCCAAAAATACTCGAATTTTTCCAGTTCCTTCATTTCAATTTTCCCATTTTTGTTTCTGGTGTCAGGGCCAATCTAATAATAACAACGGTGTGCTGTGAAATTAGTTCTGATTTACGGCAGCAACCCTTTGGGCATTTTCCAGGTTGAGAATCCTCAGAAGTGGCTTACCATTCCCTTCTTCTGCCCTGGGACTGGGCAGTTAGCCAAGAGCCAAATCATTGTTGTCTTTTCAGCAAGGCTTGTACTGTCATGATGTTTCTGAGAATAATAAGTAGCAGGCAAGAGTACTTGAAAGGCTGTTCTCTTTGCTGACTCCTAACAGGACACACTGGAAGAAAAAAAAAACACAGACAAACTCTACGGAAGGAGCAAACAGGAAGAGCAAACAAGAGTTCAAGAGGGCAGAGTTAGTAAGGAAAATACAGAAGAAATGGGAAGAACAAGGAGACAGAGGAAGAAATGTATTGATGGATTTCCCCATCACCATTCAAGGTAGACAAGACATATATGAGCCCTACCCCACTTAAGTTTTGAATAGCCTTTTGCTTAAAGTCAAATCGCTTTAAAAACCACCTACTGCATTTCCAATAGCTTTTTCTGTGAGCCCCCTTGGCCATGCCCCTTTTTTGCTGCTGTGTCGGTTTTTCTTGCAATGGCCAGCAGGGGTGGTGTTTTTTTAAAACCGATTTCTATACCGCTATTTGAAGCGTTTTGGCTGAAACTGTGGACACCGTGCACCGTTTTTTTTTCTGGGTTTCCTGCTCTGTATGCCTTATCCTGCCATCGGAAAAGTGGGAAATGGGCTACCTTACTTAGAATGGAAGAACAACGGCATGACATTACCCTAAAAAAATATTTCCGAAATAGAAGCAGATGATGGGAAAATGATGGACAAAATCAGAACAAAAAGCGGTTTAGCAAAGTGCGGACGGGGAAACTGGTTCATGAGAAAATGCCAAGTGCGGAATGGTGAATCGCTTCAGTAACCATGTGACCGGGGGAGGGCAGAAGGCAATTCAAAACAAAAAGTGGTTGCTCTTTGAAGTGTGGTAGCGGCCATTGAAAATGGCACTCATAGAAAAGATCTTCCATACTAAGCCTGCCCGTACCTTAAGATGTTAAAGGTGCCATCACTCAAAGAGGTGAGAGTGATGGCATGTCGAAACAGGGTCTTCTCGGCAGTTGCCCTCCCCCAAACTTTGGAATACCCTCCCAACAGAGATCCCCCTGGCCCTTCATGTTCACCCAGCATTTTAATTAGATACCAATCTTTTAGCTGGCCTCATGAACAGCAGTAATTTTATTATTTGTATATTGATTGTTTTAAATTGTTTTGGTTTTGGTGGTTTTTAATAACTATGTTGTTTCATAGTTTTAATATATCATTGTATGCCGCCCAGAGACCACTTGGTAGTGGGGTGGTTAAATTTTCTTTGGAAATAAATAAATAAATCATGGAAAGAAAGAGATACACTTTGTGGTCCTGACCTACAAAGCGTGCACAATATTTGTCTTCTAGGCGGAGGAAAATATGACGGACACATGCAGCACATGAAACGTTGCTGAATTGTTGGTAGAGAAAGTGAAAGATCTTGAGCTGTGTGGCCATGCTTAAGACTATAAGAGAAAATGAAGAGTGCACAGGCAGGAGGTGCCAGCACCAGCAAGGAAGACACTGGAGGTAGAAGAACAGCAAGACTGAAGCAGGGGAGGAGAATATTGAGGAGACAATGGTCACAGTGGAGGAAGCACCATAGAAAAGAATCAAAGTTAGGATCAAAAGAAGGGAAGGCTCTCTTTAACAACAGAAGTCCAAAACCACTTTCAGATTCTTGAAGAGGAGACTGGGAGGCAGCATGCAGAGGAAGACATGCAGAGGAGACCCCATGGGAGGCCAGGAGAGAAGCTTGAGCTCAGCTGAGCAAAGTCACTGGACTGACACCTTGCAAAAAGAAGAGAAAAGATGTTGTAGTAAGAGGGACCCCTTACTGTGTAGGGTTGCAATAGATACATGTCAAGATGTTCCATTGACCCACCAAGTATGCTGACTCCCTAGATGACAGATTAGGGAGGTGAGGGCAGGCTTTCCATCACTCTTAAAAACCCACAAACATATATCCATTTCTTCTCATCCCTGTGGGAACAAGGGACACAACCAAGAGGAGTCAATTTAGAGTGCTTGGAAGAAAACGCAAGGACTTTGGGTTCCAAAGAGTCTTCACATATATCCTGCCAGCATTCAAAAGGAATAAAAAGGGAAAGCAAAATATTCAGAAAATATTCCAGGATTTGACATGAAGGGTTGGGATTAGGGATGGGCATTTCGTTTCAGAACCAGTAGGTTAAGAAACGAACCACGCCAGCCCAGGTGGTCCTCGGAACCAGGTGATACACACAGATCCAATTGTTTTACCTTTCTCTGTCTCATGCAGGGTTAAAATCCAATGAGGAAGCATGCTGTGATGTCATCTTTCCTGCTCCATGCTGCTGGCCAATCAGAGAGGGAGACGGGACGTTGCCTGTCCCTGCACAGCTCCTAATTGGCCAGCATCACAGATCTAGCAGAGATGACATTGCAACATTCTTTCTCATTGGATTTTAACCCTGTGTCAGACAGGGATCTGCGTGTATCAGCCAGTTCGGAGGACCACCTGGGCTCACATGGTTCATTTTGTATCCTACTGGTTCCAAAATGAAATGCCCATCCCTAGTTGGGATTTTGGGACCATGTGCTAAGCTTTCCAGAATATGGACTGCCAGGAAACTGTAGGTTGCACCTCAAAAGGACTGGGAAGAATGTGTTCGGCCATAGCATGAAGAACTTCATCAGGAGGCCTTTATAAACTGAGTTGGAATGGGGCAAGCTGGATGGTGTAAACTCAGAGATAAATACACATCAAAACTTATAAACTATAATAGGAACAGAACAGCACTAATGGGGCCCATTAATAATTTTCATAAACGTGTATGAAGGAAAGCAGGCCACAAATCTCACTATCTCTGGTTTCTATATACAAATGACAGGAGTGTGGGAAACAAACAAGAAGAACTGGAAATCTTAGTTCAAGACACTAAATACAACTTGGTAGAGGCAACTGAAGTTTGGTTGGATGACTCTGATGATTGGAATTAGAGATGGGCACGACTTAGCGGTATTCCCGTTTCTGTTTCCGTTACTCATATCCGTTACTCTACGGAAACGGTAACGGGAATTACTCCGCCAGACTTCGAGCTCGAACCGACGAACGAACAATTTTGGTCTGAATTGTCGTGCTCGTTACTTGCATCGCGGTGATCGCACAATGCCAAGCGGCACAGAAAAACAGTTTTTAAAAGTAAAAAAAAACAAAAAACGATTCCCGGCCCTAAAAGTAGGCGAAAACTGTCTGAGGGCACCTACCAGGCCAGAAGGGTGTTTTATTTGGGGGCGGGGTTTCCCCGCCCCCCTCTCCTTGGCTATTGCTACTGCTGCGCTGCTGGTACCAGGCTGGGAGGGCGCATCCATTTGCCATGCAGTGCGGGGGATCCAAAATGGCGACTGCAATATTTTTTTTGAAATCGTTGCCCAAAACCCCACCAAAGCACCACAGAAATATGCGAAAATTAGCTATTTTAAATGCTTGAATTTTTACAGTAGCAGCAGTGGATTTTTCTTGCAAAAAAAGAGTCTCCGTTGATTTTATTTTATTTTATTTTATTTTATTTTATTTTTTTACACCTGCGCATTCACAATGATGGGCTCGCCCATGGGAGTGGACCATGCAAAGTTTTGGAGCCATTCCACCAATCGCATGGCCAGGTTTTGCTGACTGTACCAGGCTGGGAGGGCGCATCCATTTGCCATGCAGTGCGGGGGATCCAAAATGGCGACCACAATATTCTTTTTGAAATCGTTGCCCAAAACCCCACCAAAGCACCACAGAAACATGCGAAATTTAGCTATTTTAAATGCTTGAATTTTTACAGTAGCAGCAGTGGGTTTTTCTTGCAAAAAAAAAAGTCTCAGTTGATTTTATTTTATTTTATTTTATTTTTTTACACCTGCACATTTGCAATGATGGGCTTGCCCATGGGAGTGGACCATGCAAATTTTCCACCAATCACATGGCCACTTGGCCAGGTTGACCACAGAGACTTCTGGGATGTGCCAATTGGGCATAAACAGCCCACTAATCGTAGCCCAAACCTGAACCCTAAGCCTAAGCCTAACCCATACGCCAGTACACTGTCCTTCTAAGTGGTTCAGAGAGGCACCCAGAGGTGCACCCCAATACTCACCCTAACCTCACCCGTAACTAGCCTAACCCTAGCCCTTGCGCTAACCCGTCTTAACCCTAAGCCAGATCTACTTGCATTGCAACATGCAAGTACAGACTGCAAAGAGTCTGCCAGTCCGTCACTTGTGGCTCTGGCTGACTCCTGCAGCTCCCTCCAGGAGCCCGCTACCCCCCCCCAAACCAGTACTAAAGACAACGAAAAAACGAAAAAACAAACCGACTAATTTTTGCAAAATTTCGCGATGACTCATTTTCCCTAGTCGTGATCTCTAATTGGAATAAAGCAACTGAAATATATAATTTGTTCAAAAAGAACAGAACCCCTTTCCTAAACGCATCCCCTGTATATAAGAAACCAAAAATATATATTAAAAAGAATAGAAAGGGAGTCAAGAGTTGCATTCCTGTTACCAAATTTCTAGCACCATTTGCTTCTTCCAAGCAAGGTTTTCCTCAGTGGGTAAAACGGAATCAGCTTCCCCTTCTTGGTTCTGTTCACCCTGCCCTGAAGGATGTGGTTTGGTTCATTAGGACAAAAGAGGTGCAAATTAGAGATGCATTACCAGTGTGATAGCATCACCTAGTCAATTACAGGCTGGTGCTCCATAAGATGGCCGACTTCCCTATTGCTATTATTTCAAGGGAAGACTCTCTTCTCCCTTGTCTCCTTTTTGACAATGTTCATAATTTGCTGTTTGCCTTTGAAGATCAGAGCTTCTATAAACAAGCAGGGTTTCCCACACACATTCTGTCAGCGATAGAATTGGTCAGGCCCAAGGGAGAATCAAGCCCAGGATTTTATGCACTGCTGACGCATTGCTCCTGCACTTGTCAGGCCGTTTCTAAGCATGACCCTGACAGCGGTTAATGCTGAGAATCAGTTTCCCAGTGACTGGAAGGCATGACATCAGACCTAAAAATCTCACCACTATCCCTGATGTGTTTGGATGGGAAGAATAATCATATAACCTCAACAGATAACCATTTGTTATTATTGCCACCTTCTCAGAAAGGTTGCTCAAAAATCCTGTAAAAAGAACTTCATTTTCCAACCAAACAGTATTTCAGGTTTGCACAGAGATGAAAAACATAAGAACATAAGAAGAGCCATGCTGGATCAGGCCAAATGCCCATCTAGTCCAGCTTCCTGTGTCTCACAGTGCCCCCACCCCGATTCCTCTGGGATCACAGGAGACTAGATCTGTGATTCTTGATACCACACCCCTGCATCTGGCCTTTGAAGTACCCAGTTTATTTAAGCATGGATATGACACATCTCCTTCATGGTTTGTAACCTGTGATGGACTTTTATTCCAGGAATCTGTCCAATCCCCTTTTGAAGGCATCCAGGCCAGATGCCATTACCACATCCTGTGGCAGGGAGTTAAGAACATAAGAACATAAGAAGAGCCATGCTGGATCAGGCCAAAGGCCCATCTAGTCCAGCTTCCTGTATCTCACAGCGGCCCCACCAGATGCTTAAGGGGGCGCATGAGACTAGATATCTGTCTCCTGATACCACTCCCCTGCATCTGGCCCTTGAAGTACCCTGGTTTAAAGCCTAGAGATTACACATCTCCATCATGGTTTGTAACCCGTGATGGACTTTTCCTCTAGGAATCTGTCCAATCCCCTTTTAAAGGCATCCAGGCCAGATGCCATCACCACATCCTGTGGCAGGGAGTTCCATAGACTTACAACGGTCAGTTCTTACTCTCCCAGCACTCAATTTGAGTGTATGTCCCCTAGTTCTGGTATTTTGAGAGAGGGAGAAGAGCTTCCCTCTATCCAATTTACTCATACCCTGCATCATTAGTTGATAGAGTTGATAGATGAAGTTTGGATTTCCACAGACTAACAACACGCTGGGTGAAAAATATTTTCTTTTGTCTGTTCTTACTCAACCAGCCCTCAATTAGGTATTTTGTGAGGGGGAGAAGAGCGTCCCTCTATCCACTTTACTCATGCCCTGCATTATTTTGTACGTCTCAATCATATCATCCCTCAGATGCCTTTTTCCAAGACTAAAGAGCCCCAAATGTTTAGCCTTTCCTCATAAGGGAGGTGTCCCAGCCCAGTAATAATTTTAGTCACTCTCTTCTGCACCTTTTCCAGTTCCACTATGTCTTTTTTGAGATGCGGTGACCAGAATTGTACACAATACTCCAGGTGTGGCCTTACCTCCAAAGAAAATTCATCGGTGTGTTTAGATTCTATTGCAGTGGTGGCAGACCTTCAGCACTCCCGATGTTTTGGACCACAACTCCAAGAATTCCAAGCTGGTGTTGCCAATGACAAAGGACTGTGGGAGTTGTGGTCCAAAACATCTGGAGGGCCAAAGGTTCACCACTGCTGTTCTATTGCATCCCATCCTTGTTGGCTTCATCAGAAAACCCTGGATCATTTTCCGCTTGTAAATACGCCACTCACATTCATTCATGCTGCACCGTGGATTTTAGAATGGCTCAGTGTGCAGGTTGTCTACAGTCTGATTTAACTCACAGTCTACAACTTCATGTTAAACCATTCCACAAGTATTTATTCTCAGACAATGGCTGATCACAGTGAGATTACAATGTCAGAGACTTGTGTCTGTCAGAAGCAATTGCATGCAACTCTGCTTACACTTGAGAAGATATGTATCTGTGGAAGAATATATCATGGAAGAGTATATAGAATATTATCGGGTTTCTTAGACTGTCCTATACATGCTCTGGCTTGTGCTGACTTTGCTTTCACCTTTGATTGCTATTCTTAGGGTTGTTGATGTTCCTTCCTTCTCACACCTCTCTCTTGTCCCTCCAAGGGGGACACACCTGACCTTTGTTCTCTAGAAATGAAAGGCGCAGCCACAGCTCCTGACATCTCCAGTGTAGGCCAAACTTAGGACTCCTTTTGCCTTTCTGATTCCAAGTGTGTTTCTTTGATAAACATGAACATTTTCCTATTCTTAGAAAGAATTGTGGATGTGATTTTCCTGGAACAGAGGAAGAGGGCTCATTCTGAGTTTTCAAAAGCTATAAATCCACAGGTTGGTCTTGTTCCTGTGCTGCTGGTTTACCATCCAACAGATTTAACTGAAGTAGTAGGGAAAGGGGTGCTCCTGTCAAAGGGGCAATAAAACCATCAAACACCGGAAGTCCCGCCCCCTTACCAGAAATCCCACCCCTTACCGGAAGTCCTGCCCCCTTACCGGAAGTCCCTACCTTCCCCTCGCCTCCTTACCCGGAACCGGAACCTTCCTGGGCCCTTTGACCTGGAAGTGACGTCCTCTTCCGCCTGACCCGGATGGGGAGCCTTACCCCCTCCCCCTGACACATCACGGGGTCCCCCTAACCCACCCCCCAGGCATGCCAGACTTCCGGTAAGGGGGCAGGACTTCCGGTAAGGGGCGGGACTTCCGGTGTTTGATGGTTTTATTGCCCCTTTGACAGGAGCACCCTTTCCCCTACTACTAACTGATACTCATTCTGCTCTAAGGCAATGGCAAATTAATCACAATGCAGGATCTGGTTATTATCTTTTTCTCGCAGAAAACAGAAATAATGGAAAATTCACATCCTTGGCCTTAAGAGTTACAATGTTTTGAAATCGAAGTGAATATGGAAAGTCTTTAACACTATGAGATAAATCAAAATATTTGTTCTCGTTTTTTTGCCGAGGTGCAATCATGAAGTTGTAAATATGAACGTATATGTGACATGCAAGAGTTAAAATCTAGAGAATGAAAATTAGGTAGTGCTTTAGCTTTATGTTATTCAGATCCCAAAGTTAACTGGGGGTATTATTCCAATTCTGCCATTATCTAAAGTGAAGCAAATGACCCCAAAGTGACACCCAAATTGAAGCACCAAAGCACCAAAACTACTCATTGACAAAACTGAAGTACAGTGGTACCTTGTATAAAGGAATTAATTCATTCCAAATGAAATTATGTTAAGCAAATTTTCCTTTATACAAATTTCCCATGGAATGCATTGAAAACAGAGTAATCCCTAATCACAACCATTTTATGTTATACGGATTTGCCCCATAGGCAATTCTGTTAAGCAAATTTCCCCTATCTCTTTTATGTTGTAGAGATTTTATGTTATACAAACTGTTTGTTATATGAGGGTGTGCTGTAATACTATAAAACAACTGGGAAGCCCCTAACAGAATATGACTGATAGATGAAGAACCTGTAGATGAAGAACCAATGACAATCATAGGCTCTCCTGGAATGGATTCTATGGGGAAAATTTCTCTGCCCATGTGATCAGCCGCCATTCTGTGACAGTAGCATATTGAAGAATGCAGGGGGCATTCTTATTTGCCTTTCTTTCATTTTTAGGGGTTAGGAGAATAAGGCTGCAATCTCACCTGGTTTTGATCCTGATATTCTGAAGGTCTGTCTTTTCTTCCTCTTCATCCCATCACGTGATTTAATATGTGGGACAGGAGTTCACACATCCAAAGCTGTTTTTTTTTTTAATTTTTATTTTAAAGTGCAGTTCAGCCCCCTTGGCCAGCAGGTTGCATTAGCATTTAAAATAATGGACTACTTGCCTGGGGGAAATGAAATAAAAGGACACCCGATCCAGCTTCCTCTTGCTCTGACGTTGCAGGGAAATTTTAAAAAGCAGCACCTAGAGATGGGCACGACTCAAAAAAATGGTGTTTCATTTGTCGTTTGGTTGTTTAGGGGTCCGTTTTGGTTTGTTTTCGTTTTTGTGATGTTTTTGCAAAAAAATTTCATTTTCATTTCATTAGGTAGCGAAACAAAAAAACAAAAACGAAAATGACAAATTGCTGTTTCGTTAGCATTCTTTTTAGTTCAATGCACCCGCTGCAATGAAAACGAAAAACACAGCAAATTTGGTCATTTCGTTTTTGTTTTCATTTTGTTTTTAAAAAAATTCATTTCGTTTTCATTGCATAACGAAACAAAAAAACAAAAACAAAAACGAAAAGTCGCTCGTTTCGTGCCCATCTCTAGCAGCACCGATCAGCCCCAGGAACAGCCGGTTGGTGCTCTGAGAAAAAAAAAAAAACCCGGATCATCTGCGTGGTCCCACGATGTCTGCCTCATTAAAAGGTGGATTTTTCAAGTGAGGCAGAAAATTCCCTACCTCTTGGATGAGTCACAGAAACCTCCCTTAAAGGGGCATTACTGGGTTTTCTTTTTTCTTTTTTTTCAAAAAGCCCAGTGGCCGTGGGGACGGCATTTTTGGACTCGGTTTATTTAGTAATTTAAACTGCTTTTAAAGAGACGTGGGACCGGGGTCTTAGAGGATATTTCCTTCCATGCTCGTTCCTTTCAGCAGCTGCAGATCTCAGTCCAATCTACTGGGTTCCTAAATAATGTGAAAATTGAGTGATTGGGCAGATTTTAAAAAGAGTAGGTCACAGAAGCATAAGAAAAAAGCACTAAGCTATTGAACTTGAATGGCTCCTGACTGAAAAAAAGGGGGGGATGAGAAAAGGTGGTGCCTGAATACTTGGAAATCCAGCAGTAGTTTAGGTCAGGCATGTCCAAAGTCAGGCCCGGGGGCCAAATGAGGCCCATTTTCAAATTTTGAGTGGCCCACGGCTTCTTTTCCCCACTGGCTCAGCCTGTCACACATCCCCACCAGCTGGACCTCCCCATACTGATGGAGATGTCAGCTTGCACTTTTGTGGTTTGCCTGCCCTCCCTGTCTCTGTCCATCCCCCAGCCACCTATCCAGCCTACCTGGCCCTGGCTCCGTTGCTGCGGTGTCCTCCCCTCCTCCTTGCATGTTGTAGAGCAGTGGTGGCAAAGCTTTGGTACTCTAGATGTTTTGGACCAAAACTCCCACAGTCTTTTTTCATTGGCAATCTAGGCTCAGAATTCTGGGAGTTGTGGTCCAAAAACATCTGGAGTGCCAAAACTGGAGTGCCAAAACTCTATAACAAAACTGTTATAGAGACTTTTCCAAAGTCTGGCCTGGGGGCCCAATGTGGCTGAATGGTTCCCCCCCACACACACATTTTCACCTCACCAGCTCTGGCCCTCCTTGCAAAAAGTTTGGACACCCCTGGTTTAGGTCACTGAGTTTTCAGCCCTCACTCCAGGCCAGAAATCCCCCCTCCATTTGCATATATTTTTTTCACTGTGTGGGCATACAGAAATATATGCAAAAATGTCAGAATATACGGACCTAAATTGCAGCAGGTGGACTACAAATTGGCCTGAGGCAAATAGATTGCCCTGTTTACAACCAATAATTCAGATTGAATCAACGCAGAAACGGTTTGCACATCCCTTCTGAAATAAACTGCAGCATATTTGATGGGAAAATCTATACTGCAATATAGGTGCTCAAAGCTTGAGTAAACTGTTCTGAGAACATATTTTAACACAAGCTTTGGATTTCCTCCTTTATCTCCCTCATAACTTTTCATTTCACTGGTGTTACTGATCCAGAATTTAGTCTTTTTGGAGTTACCTCATAGTACAACTGAGATAAATTGGTCTTAAGTCATTTATGGCTAATTTACCCTATGCAAGCCATGATTAATTTGATTGGCTATAACCATCAGCATGAAAGAGATAATGCCTTCAGGGATTCCTTCATAAAATCATAGCATAGTGCAGCATTGGCGCATCTATGACATGACTGCCAAAGGTGGCATTCGGAGCCCTTTCTGTAACTGCCCAACATTGCCCTTCACAGCCATCTGTATTCAGGTTAAATAGCTGTGTTGGCACTTTGTGAAAAATTAGTGGGTTTTGAATTGCAATTTGGGCACTCGGTCTCTAAAAGTTTTGCCATCAATGGCACAATGGGTTTAGAATGGGGACTACAAGATGATCATATCCACACACACACACACACCGCTCCATACAGGAATACAAATCAAAGGATATCTGCCAGGTGGTTGTCCACATTTCTCTTGAATGCTGCACTGCTCTAAAAATTAGGAATAGAGATGGGAATCGGTTTTTCATTTTGTTTTTGTTTTTTCGCACAACAAAAACAAAACGATTTTTTTAAACAAAATGCACTGCTTGAACTAAAAATGCTAATGAAACAGCAATTTTTTGTTTTCGTTTTTGATTTTGTTTCATTCAGCTAATTTTTTTGCAAAAATGTCACTGAACCGTTGACTCGACAAACGAAACACCATTTTTTGCCTATTGTCTCTAATGCATCCTGCTGGGTTCTCTGGGATGACTCTGGGATGACTGAGAACAGATCCTACCCCTCCTCGATAGGATAGCATTTCAGATACAGTAATACCTCGGATAAAGAATGCCTCGGAAATGGAAATTTCCAGGTATAGGGCTGCCTCGGATAGCGAATGTTCCCTATGGGCTGCCTCAGATAACAAATGTTTCATAATGCCTTGGAAAAAATGTGTACCCTGCATGCATTGCAGGATGCATAGTTTCTGGAGGGGTGGGAAGGAGTTAGAGCATTGTTTTTTTCATGATGTTTTAGAGCCATTCTGCACATGTTTTGCTGAGGAATTTGGATCTTTCAAACTTGGCAAGATACGGAGTTAGCTTTTATTAATCTTGGCACTGTTTTTCTTTGCATTTTTGGCTGGAAGAGGCTGGGGTAGTCTTGCTGGTTTCATTTCTCTGTGTTAGCAGTTTTTTCATTGCTCTGCAGGCAAAAATGGGCTGGATTTTTCTTCCTGCTTATGTTTGTTTGTGGGAACAGACTGGGGTAGTTGTGCTGGTTTCTCTTGTCCATGTTTCCAATGCACTGCAGCAGAATGTTCTGGAGGGTATTCCAGCACTGCAAGCCTTTAAAGTGCATTTTATAAACAGGTCTGGGAACCCCCCACCTTTTTGCGGGGTTTTTTTTTTTTGGACCCCCAGAATGGATTAATCGGTTTCCCATTCATTTCAATGGGAAACCATGTTTCGGATAACAATTTTTCAGATAACAAATTGCCTCTGAGAACAAATTAAATTCGTTATCAGAGGTGCCACTGATTTTGAAAAGTGCTATCATATCATCCCTCAGTCTTCTTTCCTCTAGGTTAAACATGCCCAGTTCTTTCAGTCTTTCCTCAAAGGACTTTTTCCCCTAGCCCCTTGATCATCCTTGCCGTCTTCCTCTGAACTTGTTCCAACTTGCCAGGATCGTTCTTGAAGTATGGTGCCCAGAACTGGACACAATACTCAAGTTGGTTAGAGGGGGACAATCACCTCACAGGATTTGGAAATTATTCTTAACTCGTGGCAATTTGCCACTCAGTCTTATGCATTTTGCATCTCCCTGGAACAGGATTTTGGCCCAATTTCTTGCAAAATGGTGGTGCTGAGTTAGAGAATGCTAAGCATTTTAGTCTGTCCTTCACTGGAGGATGGTGACTTGGATTTTATAGGAGTAGAGAATCTGGGCTTTGAGCAAAAAAAGGTTAATGGAGCTATCCATGGTCCTGAACCTATTTGGCTGGTTATTTTTGCACTAAATCCCAAACTAATCAGCCATATCAAGAAATCATTCACGTGCCTACAATCTTGCAATTCTATTCATTTTCCTGAAAGTCCCAATGAGTGCAGTTCTGAGTAAACATGGCTTTATAGGTTGGTTTTCCCCGATCATTCAGTTCCAACTTCCTAATTTAAGTAGGACACTACTCTTCCTTTCTGCCTTATGATAATTCTTTACCAGCACTAGTTTTTTCATTTGTATTTTACTTTGAACTGGTGAATTGTTTTGATTTATTTGTGTTTATGTGTCCTTTTTATTATTATTATTATTATTATTATTATTATTATTATTATTATTATTATTATTATTATTATTATTATTATTATTATTATTAACCACACAGCTATCTATGCTGGATTTTGTATTACCAATCACTAGTCGAACACTTCCCAAGCATTTAGGACTATGTGATGTATTGGCGAATTATGCGAGCAGATTCCAGCAAGGTGGCTTTCTGCATCTGACTGATGGTGACTTTGTCAACTCCAAGTTCGTCGAAATACTTGCTTAGCTCTTTAGGCACCGCATCCAGCATGCTGATTACCACTGGGACCACCTGTACCGGTTTATGCCAGAGTCTCTGAAGTTCAATTTTCAGATCCTGATATCGGATAATTTTTTCAAGTTGTTTCTCAGTGACTCTACTATCACCTGGTATAGTTTATTATTATTATTATTATTATTATTATTATTATTATTATTATTATTATTATTATTATTATTATTATTATTATTATTATTATTATTATTATTATTAGTAGTAGTAGTAGTAGTAGTAGTAGTAGTAGTAGTAGTAGTAGTAGTAGTAGTAGTAGTAGTGTCATGTTGGTTTTGAATGACTAATTTGTTTCTTGACTAATTTAAGTTCTTTAATGTGTTTTATTGTATTTTGTTTCTGTTTGTAAACCATCCAGAGTAGCTTTCTGCTTGTGGCAAATAAATAAATAAATAAATAAATAAATAAATAAATAAATAAATAAAATGACTGAAGTGTAAGAACCTCATTGTTCTCTTTCCAGATCTTCATGGATATATTTGTGAATGCCTCAATATCCCATTGAAATCTACAACATATAGGTAGTGCCTAATGGAGATGGGCATTAAACCAACTTTGTGTTCATTTCATTATTTGTTATTTGTTTTGATACCTAACGAAATGAATAACAAACTGCCCCGTCTAAGAAAAACAAAATGAAATAAAATGGAAATTTATGTTTCATTTCGGTTCATTTTTCATTCCGCCGGTGTCTTCTACCTAGTGATGGTCCGGACTCCGATCCTTCTGGCTATCGCCACCAGCCCCCAGGGAGGGAGCATAAAGAAAAAAAAAGCTGACAGGCCTGCCCTACAGCTGGTAGGTGGGCCATGTGGTTGGCAGTAATAAATAAATAAATAAAAATAAAATAAAATAAAATAAAATAAAAATAGCATGAAATAAAAATAATAAAAAATAAAGATAACCTGATATGGCCCGTGGGCCACTGAACCAGCCTGTGGGCTGGCAGAAGAAAAAGATCAAATAATAATAATAATAATAAAAACCTGATCAGGCCCATGGTCTGGCAGAGGGGAAAAAAAGCCAACCGGCCTGCACTACAGCTGGTATGTGGGCCATGTGGTTGGCAGTAATAATAATAATAATAATAATAATAATAATAATAATAATAATAATAATAATAATAATAATAATCCCCTCATATAGGTTTTGGCCCAAGTAACAGAAGTTTTGCATGGGATAAAATAAAACCCATAAAACCTGGACCCCATAAACCTGCCTTTGTACCCATCATGTTAGATCTCTTCTCTTTTACGTATGAACATGGACTTTGGGTTTAACAATGCCTTTTTTTTCATATCATACAAACTGCAAAATGATTGTAACTATTCCATGTGCCTTTAAAAGCTCAAGTTGCATATTACTCTCTTAACAGTAATGTGCAACTTGTCTATTAAAACGCCACAGTGCCGGAGGATGGGAGGATAGCGGATGTCACACCAATTTTTTAAAAGGAAGGAGGGGGCACCCAGGAAACTACAGGCCAGTTAGCCTTACATCTGTCCCAGGGAAGATGGTGGAAAGCCTCATCCAAGATAAAATCTTAAAACACATAGAACAAACCTTACTGAGAGAAAATCAGCATGGTTTCTGTAAGGGTAAGTCTTGCCTGACAAACCTTTTTAAAATTATTTGAAAAGGTCAACAGGCATGTGGATTTGAGTGAACCGGTGGATATTGTCTATCTGGATTTTGAGAAGGCTTTTGACACAGTCCCTCACCAAAGGCTGCTGAGAAAATTGCACAGTCAGGGGATAAGAGGGCAGGTCCTCTTATGGATTGAGAACACCTCCCATGCAATGACTGAACAATGAGTTCAGAAACAAGTTGTTCAGTCAGTTCAGATACCTCTTGCATTCCCAGCCAGATCTTGAAGGACAGCCTGTGCCGAAGAAAAACTTTGGTGGTGTTTCTCTGAAAGAGGAGAAGAAAAAGGCATTCAACCTTTCATGTGGGTAGTTTGACAATAGCGGGAACTCAAAGTGTGAGATACTGTAAAACAATTCAATTAGGGATGGAGCTGCGATGGCAGATAGGCACCAAGAGGAACTGCAAGCATCCTACAAATGATAACAAACAAGCAAATTGAATGGATTATCAACTTAAAGAATGAAATCTCCTCCACCCAATCTGTGTGTCTCTCAAAGTGAAGCCCCGGGGTGTGGGGTAATCAAGGAAAGATCAGGGAATATAAATCAATAGAACGTTGTATCATAGAAAAGCAGGGGACCAATCTTTGCTTCAATCAGAAGTGACCTAAGGTACTGCTTTGGATGGAAGCAAGTATATTCTCGCAGTAGCCAAGTGAGAACTGAAAACGCACACACAAACTAGAAAAGAACATTTTTAGTTTTATTATTTTTAGTTTTATTTTTGTAACATTATTATTCTGATCTGTTTTTATTGTTCCTGTGTTTGATTGATGTAAACCTCCCGGAGTTCTATTGGAAGACAGGCGGTATAAAACTACAGAAATAAATAAATAAATAAACAAAAGGAGAAAGAGAAGGCACTGGTCTCAATGTGTCTTGAACGTTCATTCAAGCTTTGGTAGCTTACTTCTTTTAATTTAATTTCGTTACTGAAGTCGCCATCTGCAGAGATCAAGGAGCCCAAAAAAATAAACTCTGTCATTGTCTCCATTTCTTCCCCTTCTATTTGCCAGGAGGTGATGGGACCGGTGGCCATGATCTTAGTTTTTTTTATGTTGAGCTTCAGCCCATTTTTTTCACTCTCCTCTTTCACCGTCATTAAAAGGTTCTTTAATTCCTCCTCACTTTCTGCTATCAGAGTACTATCATCTGCGTATCTGAGGTTGTTGATATTTCTTCCGGCAATCTTAATTCCGGCTTGTGATTCATCCAGACCTGCCTTTCACCTGCTTCTTGGGAGGAAACCAATGGCAAACCTAGATAGCATCCTAAAGAGCAGAGACATCACTTTGCCAACTAAGATCAGGATAGTCAAAGCTATGGTTTTTCCAGTAGTGATGTATGGAAGTGAGAGCTGGACTATAAAGAAGGGTGATTGCCGCAGAATTGATGCTTTTGAGCTTTGGTGCTGGAGGAGAGTCTTGAGAGTCCCCTGGACTGCAAGGAGATCAAACCTATCCATCCTTAAAGAAATCAACCCCGAATGTTCACTGGAAGGACAGATTTTGAAGCTGAGGCTGCAGTACTTTGGCCACCTCATGAGGAGAGTGGACCCCTTGGAAAAGTCCCTGATGTTGGGAAAGATTGAAGGCAAAAGGAAAAGGGGATGGCAGAGAATGAAATGGTTGGATGGTGTCATCAATGCAACTGATAGGGACGGATGAACGTGTCTCAAAATCAAAATATATTATAAGCTGATCCAAATGTGCTGACAGGGTACAAGATCAAATTGACCCAGCAAACTTGGCATAACAGCTGGGCCTTCGCACAATATCTTACAGTATGTGGGCGCCAATCTCTTACAGTATGTAGACACCAGTCTCAGAAAATATTATGTGGTTAGCCAAGCTAGGAAGACTAAGGTCATGATGGCCCATCATCTAGGATTGTTGACACTGTCTCACAGTGCAGAGGTGTCATTTTGCTGAGAGCAGCATATGGCGGTTAGCCAGTAACAGGGAACCAGCTTTGAACTAGGAAAATAGGGTCAAGTCATTCTAGGCCTTGACAGCCAAATGGCTATAAGCCAAAGAACATGAGCTGATGAACAAGCACATGAAAGCACATGTAGACACGTGTAGGCGAACAAAATACGTCAGTCTTGGATCATGCTTACGATACAGAAAACTATAAAAACCATGGAGAAGCCATTACTCCTTTGTCCAGGACAGCAGGGCCATCTGGCCTGTATGCTGTGCCTTGGATCCTTTGTTCCTTAAGCTAACCTATTTTCTGTACTGTATTGTTCTGTGTTGTATCTCTGTCTGTCTTTAATAAACCTTTTGCTATATAACTAACTCAGCGTGGCAATTTTGATGAACCACCAATGATGCATTGACTATTTATAATGGTGCATTGGCAATTTATAACGAAACCACCCAATGCCAATTTTTAAGGTAAATTTTTGACCTTATCACAACCAATATGGATTTGACAAAACTCTGGGAGGCAGTGGAAGATAGGAAGGCCTGGCAAGCTCTGGTCCATGGGATCATGAAGAGTCGGACACGACTGAACGACTGAACAACAACAAAGCTTACTTCTGGGTAGGGTGAGCATTTTTGCTTTCATTTCAACACTCTGTTTCTGATGGGGGGTCCTTTTTTACTTCCTTGGCACCCATGGGTGTCATATACCTTAACATAAGGGAGCTACCATCTTTTTCTGTCTATAAGACACCTCCATGCATAAGATGGCCGTCACTTTTCCAAGCCAAAATTACAGTTTTGCAACTACACTGTTCTCTCCTCAGCTCAAGTCTGTATATAAGATGACCTTCATTTTTAGTCTAACAATGTTACACAAAAAATTAGTCTTATACACAGATAAAATATGCTACATTTTCCCGCATCATGTAGGATATTGGTCCAAGTTGCAAGGGTGGTGTTGCTAATGAGATTGCTACCAGGGCAAATCTATAGATGGGAGACAGCTAAGATTCTAGTACAAATGTGACAAGCCAGGGGTACCTCACACTATGAAAGGGCAATCTCTGATGGAAGGGTCCTGGGGTTAAAAGGTGAAGAGGAATCCTTGGGGCTGGCCAATGTCACAGCCTACTTTTGAGTCAGAGGGACTGGGGGAAGGGTGCTTTGTGTGGTGTGGTGTTCCGTCTGGGAGATGGTTGTTCATAGCAAACTCTTAGAGTCAGATTGAAAACAAGACAATGTCTGCTTTAACCATGGCATGGTTGGGGGAAATCTAAGGCGGTTACTTCACACCCGTTTTGTCTCTGTTAGTGATGCACTTAGGTGGGGTACAAAAAAAAACGTTACTTCAAGTCCGTTGCACAATACTGAAATTTGTCTCGACCACGCCCCAGGAATGGGTGCTAAGCAGGACAATCCTGTACCTGGTGCTGGGGTAGGGTTTTCCATTGTCACTCTTTGTTCCTGCTTTCTGTTCTGAGACAAGACACCGTGTAGTAATGACTGTCACACAACAAAACATTCATTTATTTCAGAAAACTGTGTCTGGTTTTGTTTTTGTTTTCTCACTTTTCAGAAGTGAAATATCAAAAAAGAATTTTAACCCCCCCCAAAAAAAAAATAAAAGAAGAAAGAAGAAAAAGGAAGCTAGACAAATTCTGTGTTTGTCACGGCACAAGACCGTGAGGTAACACTTGTCACAAGACAAGTTATCATGACCATGGGAACACTGAAACAGGGACTAAACCATGTGATCGCGACCAATGCTGTCACGGTACAAAACTAGTCATGGAACAAAGAAGGATGTGAAGTAACTGCCTAAGACGCCAGCTTCAGAATTACTCCATGGTGTTACTGATTCACCTTCTCAGATCGATATTAATTGCTGGAAGATAAGCGTAGTCCTTAAGAATATAAGAACATAAAAAGAGCCATGCTGGATCAGGCCAAAGGCCCATCTAGTCCAGCTTCCTGTATCTCACAGTGGCCCCACCAGATGCGTTTGGGAGCGCATGAGACTAGATATCTGTCTCCTGATAGCACTCCCCTGCATCTGCCCTTGAAGTACCCCAGTTATAAGCCTGGAGATTACACATCTCCCTCATGATTTGTAACCTGTGATGGACTTTTCCTCCAGGAATCTGTCCGATGCCATTTTGAAGGCATCCAGGCCAGATGCCATCACCACAGCCTGTGGCAGGGAGTTCCATAGACTAACAACGTGCTGGGTGAAAAAAATATTTTCTTTTGTCTGTTCAAAAGTCTGTCCTAAACCCCTGGTGTTCCTCCATGCTTTCTTCCGCCTTCCACCCCAAAGCAGAGTTTGATTCTTGTTTGAAACAGGATGCGAAATGGCAGCAGAAAAATTAACAAGGTAAACTAAAGATTGTTGAAAGACTCCCTCCTTTGTTTTCAACATGAAAGATCGAATTTATGCTGATTAAATAATACAACTCGCACTGGTGGTGGAATGCAAATATTTCATTGATTATGAAGCCCCCCCTTCCTTTGATGTGTCTCAAGCAAAGCATGCCTTTCTCTGTCAAATGAGCAAGGATACAGCTCGCCTAATGAGATGCCTGGAGAGTGAGGGTGCATTTGATCAAGATTTCATTGTGACCTCTGTGTTCTCTGTCTCTTTCTGATTCAAAGTCTTCCTGAGTTTGGTAAACTCTTTCAGTCCATTAAGATCTGCCTGGATTCCAACATGGCTTCTTCAAGGCCTAGAAAGGGACAGAGAAGGAGAGAGTGGGGCAATTTTTATGACATGTCACATTCTTCCCTCAACCCACATTTGGCCTTTCTCACCCGATTATTTATGAGCATGCTCAAACCAACTTATCAGCTCAAGCATAGATTGCAGAAAAAATATAACATGTCATAGAAATGTCATAGAAATCCTCCCTTTAATTAGCTGTATTACTTTTTAATTACCCCCACCCTTAGCATTTGCTATTGTTGTTACCATTTTGTTTTGGTCTGTTTTTTTAGGGGGCAAATGGGAGCTGTTTCTAAAACTAAAAAAAGGCAACAAGGCAAAGCATGATGCATGTAATTAAGCTGCCTGCACATACTGACTCACCTCCCGTGGGCTGGAGCCACACTAATCCTTTTCCCCTGAGGAACATCAGCCTCAGCCATTTTGGGCCTGGGTGTGATCTCAAGCAGAGCTGCTGCTGAGAGAGACAAACAAACAGGAGGAAGTGAGTGCTGGTAAGTTTCTGGGCTGCTAGCAGTTGGAATAGAGCTCCTTTAGAAGCCCACGTGCCTGTTGGCATGCTAGATTTCAAATAAACATCAACAGAAGAAAATATTCTTACTTGATAGAAAAGTAGTAAAAGTGTAAATTTTTGATGCCCAGAATACTGCAGTCATTAAAATGGAGTCTGAGAAAGCAGCTGTAGCTACCTGCAACACTTGTGCCATGTTTGTCCTCTTGCCAAAGCACATAGAGGACTACACTTGCAGCAAGTACAAGCTGGTTGCACTACTAGAAGAGAAAGCAGCTGGGGGCCCACATATCTAACCAGCAACAAATTAAGGAGCTTGAGCTGTTCTTGGATAGAGCGGAGAAGACTGTCCTGAACAAAGAAGATATAGGGCACAACTTTGCTTCTGTTTAATGTCCTTTGTACTAATTTTCACTTGCTATTACAGTAAGTCAGAGTTGACTTAATAGCACATCATCACCACCACAGCACCACCACCACCATCATCCTGGACAGGATTTACTGAAGTGAATCAAAAAGCAACCATAATTCATCTTGCAATTGACAGTGTACTGTAGAAAAACACTGAATTCTGTAAAGAGTTTCAGTCAATAGAGCGTTCTTGAATCTTGACAAGGTGATTGATTGCAGGTACAAAATAGGGCATGCTTGGTGACACAGGAAGAAACTGATAAGATGCAGGACATCTCCAGAAACCATAATGACACAAAAATTCCTCTTATCTAAGAATCTTTAGGAGTTGTTAACACATTATTCTTTGCCCTCACGCCAAAGAAATCCTTCGAATCAAAATTAGCAAAGGCAGGTAGGAACAAGTAGAACATCTAAAACCTGTGGTTTAATTGCTAGGATTTATGGACTACCTGTTCCGATCTTTGCAGAATTCATGGTAGAAGAACTAGAGATTATTCCTTTTTTTTTTTTTTCTTTTTCCACCTACATCCAATAGATAGACATTCAGGCAGGCAGGAAGACAGGTGGTGGGGACTAAAGATGGGCACGTAATGAAAAATGAAATGCTGTTTCATTGTTGCATTATGTAACAAATCACTTCATTACCTAATGAAACGGTAGGGCATGTTTCATTTTGTTTCAAAACGAAACACCATTTCCCTCCCTCTAGAATGAAACAATTCGTCCTAGAGGAATCAATGGCAGGGGAGCTCAAGCTCTTCCCTGAAAGCCCCAGAAATTTGGAAAGGTTTGGGGCTTCAGTTATGAAGCTCCCATAGGGGAAAAAATTCTAATTGGACAGGAGCGCACCTAGGGGGGCAGAAGGGTACATCTGCCCTGGACGCAGCAATCTGGGGGCGCCTGGAGGGGGAGTAGTAGGAGGAAGCCATGCACCCTCCCACTGCCCAGCAGTCATTCTTTCCCTAAGGCTTGGTAACAGCACCCCCTCTGCCGCATTTGCTGCTGCTTGCACGGCGAAACAGGCAGGCAGGCAGGAGTGTGGTCACTGTGGTGCCCTCCTCCTCCTCTTCTTCGCCTTGGTGGGACAGTTGTAAGATGTGTGTGTGCTATCATGCACATCCATACACACACATGCCTGTCCAGGTATCCACCTGTCTGACCATCCTCCCATCTGCCCAGACATCCCGGACACCCATGCAGTGTTTGGCCCCCATTGCTGGGTGGGTGCAATGTGTTGGGGCAGCAGGAAGGGTGTCCCCAGGTGCTCCAAATCCTGGCTATGCCTCTGTGATTGGAATCAGAACTACAGAAGCCAGCTTCCAATTTCCAATAGAAAGATCTTTTCCTAGGGGCACCTTCTTTAAAGCTTCATAACTCAGCTCCCTGACCCCCAAATCTATCCAAATTTCAGGGACCTTCATGGAAGATTCCAAACCCTAGCGATTTTGGTGATGAAACGTGCTTGCAATAATTACTCTTTTGGCATACATATTTTAATGTACTCCAAATTAGTAGTACTCAAGCAGGGCATGAGTAAAGTGGATAGGGCAGTGGTGGCCAAAGTTCATCCCTCCAAAAGTTTTGAACCACAACTCCCACAGTCCTTTGTCATTGGCAATACAGGGTTGGAATTCTGGGAGTTGTGGTCCAAAACATCTAGAGGGCCCATGTTTGGCCACTAGTGAGATAGAGGGATGCTCTTCTCCCTCTCACAAGGACCAAATGCAAGGGAGTGGTATCAGGAGACAGATATCTAGTCTCGTTCACTCCCAGACACATTTGGTGGGGCTACTGTGAGATACAGGAAACTGGACTAGATGGGCCTTTGGCCAGCATGGCTCTTCTTATGTTCTTATGACTTTATACCCTAATTTTGCTTATAGTTCATTCATTCTGTGTTTATTTCCATGGCCCAAAAAGGGTTAAGGATAGCTGTGGTAGGCTCCTATAGACTACAGTTGGAAGCTCACATAACCTTGCGCATTCTGTTATGTCAGTTTCTTGAGCATTCCCCCAAGAGGCAATGAGGTGGCAAAGAACGTAGACCACAACATAACTTCTTGATTCACTTTTCTTGGCTCCTTCTAGTTTCCAGCAAGCCCTATGATTTGCTAGTGAAGACTTGTACACACCTCAGCAATATCAAAGACAGTTTCTTTGTGCAAAGACACAGCAGTGCCTATCAAGGAAATGCTTTATCAGAGGCTGCTCTGTTTATTTTATCTTCTTTTACATTCATGAGTTTCTTTTTGTTTCAAAGGTACTTCCTGCGATGACTAATTAAACCCTTGGGTCCAATTAAGAGTCTTCATGCAGCTAATTGTGAGGCTGTTTTCAAAAGCAAATGAAGGAGGAGTCATGGATCATATAGTTTCAGGGAAACAAACAGATCTCTGTGGGCAGCAGGGTCTACCAGAAAATATGTAGATTTCGAGTTCCCCATCTTTTGCTGAAATGAATGTGACAACAAGGCCTACGGTGTTTATTAACATCTTCCTAAAGAGCTACACGATCCTGTAATGCCTGTTTATCCCTCCACCTGCCTGTCCCTCCATCTAACTAGGTACCAGTGCAGAACAGCAGGTGGAACAATAGACTGTGATCCTGGAGACAAAGGTTCAAATCCCCACTTGGCCATGGGAACTTACTTGGGGAGTGGAACTGGTAAAATGTGCCTTGAATAACTTACAAAACTTGTAAAATCACTTCTTTAATAGCTCGTTTATCTTGAAACCCCTATTAGGGTTACTCTAAGTCAGTGATGGCGAACCTTTTAGAGGCCGAGTGCCCAAACTGCGATTCAAATCTCACTAATTTTTCACAAAGTGCCAATAAAGCAATTTAACCTGAATACAGGTTGCTGTGAAGGGGCGATGTCAGGTGCCCACAGAAGGGCTCTGAGTGCCAACTTTGGCACCCATGCCATAGGCTCGCCAGCACTGCTCTAAGTCATTTACAACTTTATGTAAAGGTAGCAACCCTATAGTGAATGTTGGCCTGATTCATAAAAATCAACAGAATCAGCAGTACACCTCCACTTGAAGGACAAAGGGCACTCATTCAAAGATGAGAATGTACACATATTAGACAGAGAAGATAGGTGGTTTGAGAGAGGAGTCAGCGAAGCTATTCATGTGAGCATTGAAACCCCCTCTCTCAACAGAGGTGGTGGCATCAGACATAGTCTACCTGCTACTTATCAGGGTGTGCTTTCAACAGTATCCAGACAAATCAAAAAGCCTTCACCACGAAGGCCATAGCTAATGACCCATACTTTATAGCAGGCATGTCCAAACTTCAGCCCTCCAGATGTTTTGGACTGCAGCTCCCACAGTCCTTTGCCATTGACAATCTAAGCTTAGAATTGTGGGAGTTGCGGTCCAAAAATGAGGAGGGCCAAAGTTTGGACATGCCTGCTTTATAGGTTTCAACACCTTAGGCCCTTGTTCACCTAAAGGCTATGGATACTATTGTTTACCCAACGAGCCCGTTCAGGCCACTGTTCATCTTATGAACCTAATTCAGACCAGGGTAACAAGAGGTCAAAGCTGACTGACTATAAGATGGAGGACTCGCACTAGCTGTATTCAGACTGATGAAGCTGTTTGGATGAGCAGTGAAACATTTCTATCTCTAAAGAAAAAGAAGTCCAGTAGCCATGATGACTCAACTTCCAGATAAACTCACCTGGATGACTGAGAATCTTCACAGACAACAGACAGGTGGATCAATATAGATGGAGATATGCTGGCAGAACAGCTCAGTGGAGTGTGGGGCCAGAGGTCGGGAGTTCAAGTCCCCACCAAGCCTCCTGGGTAAAAAGTCAGCCCACATTTTTCCATGCTTGTTTTTCAGGTGGGTGTCTTGTTTTCCTTTTGCAAATCACATGGGGAAAATGAGAAAGGCTTAACTTGCTGTCCTCCAACAGGATCTCTCATGTCCAGCAGTTGAAAGGGGGATATTAAAACACAAATCACCCAACCCTAGTTTAAAACATACATATCCCTGCCAACACATTTTGACGGCCTTACGAAAATTGCATTCCAGAATTCATATTCAGATAGTTGGGTATGAGAGGCAGAAAGAGAAAGTGCAAAATAGAGAGAGAGAGAGAAAATGCACTGCTGAATTAGTTTTCTGACTCCATAATGCAATTATTGCTGACTTTATAAGATCTAAACAGAAATGAGCTGAGAGTGCCAGAGAAAATAAAATATCCATATGGCAGTTTGCAGGCAAAGCCGCAAGCTCAACAACCTGCATGCAGGGACAACTTTATATCTGTATATAACCATGTAATTGTTCAAGGTTATCTGTGTGAATGAGACACTTATGACTGCTACCTACAAGGTGAACGTGAAAATGTCAAAATGATGAAAAATCTTTTTAAAGATGGAGAGCAATAAAGATGCAGAAGGACAAAGCACTAAGTATTCTTGATAGCCCTTCTATGCAGACGTGGTATGAATCACCATGATCTAAAAACTCTCAATGTAGACATTTGATTCATTTCATCCTGGTGTGTCACTTTGGACAACTTTTTTTTAAAAAAAGAAAATCTTACTTGGAGCTCCTGTGATTTGTTACAGCCTCCTCCCCCTTTGCCTCATAAAGGTTTTTGCACTTTTGGGGGCATGTGCTTTATGCATTTCATCAAAACCTGCCTGAAAAAAGTTGAGCATTTGTTGTGAAGGTAAAGCATCGGATGGGTTGCTTATGTCTTTGTGATTGATCAAGCTTTTCTATTGCACTTACCTGGTATATAGACATAGATTTGCATGGATCGACAAGATGCCTTTTTATGCAGAAACAGCAATTGTATTCAAAGTATATTTGAATGCTCAAAGCTCTTCACTTGTGAAGCTGAAACAGCCAACTAAAGTCTCAGCAATCTTGGGAATCTCAGCATGCCTATCCAAGTAACAGGTGGCCACATCATGTATGTATCAAATAAGAATAAAGGGAGTATTTAACACTCAAGGTCTCACATGGAGTTGGAGAATTCTGATTCTCCTGTACACCTCTCAGTCATTCTTGAAGATAATTGACTTCATCTGTGATTATTCTTGAGCTCTGGTCTAACAGATGAGGCCTAATCATGAGTAAGATATCAAGGGTTTATGTGTTACAGGAGTGGGGTGTAGAGATGGGCACGAATAAAAAAAATGGTGTTTCGTTTGTCGTTTGTTGTTTAGGGGGTCCGTTTCAGTTCGTTTCCAGTTTTTGTGAATTTTTGCAAAAAAATCGTTTTCATTTTCATTCGTTTCGGTACTGTTTTGTTACCATTTATTTCAATTTTGTGATTTTTTTTTAGCATTTTAAGCAGTTCAATGTATTGCCGTAACAAAAACGAAACGGATGACAAAATTTCTGGTGTTTCTGTTCGTTTCATTTCATTTTAGAGACAAAATTCATTTGTTGTTCCGTTACGTAACGAAACGAACAAACAAAAATGGAAACGAAAAATTGTTCATTTCGTGCCCATCTCTAGTGGGGTGTGTTGTAAGGGGAGCTTTTGGCATCCACACACACACAACCATTTTGTACTTGAAGTTACATGGCACCTTTTATTTATTGCAAACCTGTGTTCGGTCAAGTCAATCCTAACTTATGGCAACCAGGGAAGGGCACAAAACGAAAAATGAAATGCTGTTTCATCACGTCATTACATAATGAAATGAAATGAAACAAAACGACACAAGGAAGCAGCATTTCATTATAGACAAAACTAAATGGTGGTGGGGGGTTGTTTTGTTGAAATGAACTATTTTAATTGCGTCTGTAAGCAGCTTGAGGGAGGAAAAAGGTTTGTTTTTTTTAAAAAAAAAGCTCTGGGATTTTTTTAAAAACTTCCCCCCCAAGCTGTAACAGCTGATTGGCACTAGGGTGGGGAAAGGTTCCCCACCCCAGTGCCCATCAGCTGGCAGGCTGGGCTTGGGGAAGGGAAAAAGTTTTTTAAAAAAAAAAAGGCCAGGGCTTTTTTTTTTTAACTTTTGTCCCACAGCCACTTTCCACACACACACCCACATGAAACATTTCATTAGTGGTTCGTTTTGTACATTTTGACAATTTTAATGTTTTACATACTTTTAAATGCATCTTAAAATGTGTTGCATATTTTATTGTTAATTATTTTATAGCTTCACTGATGTAGTCATGTCTTATGAGCATTGTTTGTTGTCTTTTTAATCTTATAAACTCCCTAGAGTGGCCTTTGGCCAGATGGTTGGTACTGAAATACAGCAAGCAAGCAAGTTTGGGACCCCAAATGATGAAACAAATCTGCTAGTTACAACACATGATTTTCTTCACCTATGTATCTTGTAGGTAGTGTGCTTTGTTTGAGCAAGGTAATCTGGCAGATCACTGAGAAGTGAACATGGATGTAATTTGCAACTTTGAAAGGTTGGTTGTTGGAAATATACACTCTGTGTGTGTGTTGTGTCATTACAGTCGTGACTGACTCTATGTGACTCCATGTCCATGGAGTTTTCTTGGCAGGAGTACGGGAGTGGTTTGCCAGTTCCTACAGCACCTGGTATTCCTTGGTGGTTGGTCATCCAAGTACTAACCAGGGCCGACCCTGCTTAGCTTCCGAAATCAAGCGAGATCAGATGTGCTTAGGGCATCTACCAAATGTCTAGTTATCTAATCCTCAGACAGAGATGGGGCAAACATGGGTAGCTGTAATGTTCATGGATCTTTTTAAAAGGTAGTCTCCTGGCATTCCAGAATACTCCAGCTGGACTCCTCCTCTTGTCTGGAAACTTTCCCTAAAATTTAGCATTGTAGCTATTTCTTGTCAGCAGAACACTTTTGGAAGAAAATGCCTAAACTTCTATTTCCTGACCATATTACTGATTTGTAATTCAATGGCACTTAACTGCACTCCTCAGAACTGAAATGATCAGCCACCTCTGTTTTGCTGGCGGTTTACGAGATGGGAGGAAACATCAAACGAATACTGTGGAATAGAGAGAGTGGAGATCATTTCAGTGATATAAACTGCACCGAAAAATGCAGAGAAGTCATTCTGCAGATTTTTGCAAGCAAAAGTTGATTGCTCCCAGAGCTTGCTTGCAATGGTCTCTGTTCTGTAGATATGAGTTCACAGCTGGAGGGCTCTTGTATAGAGGGGTTGAGGCCACCAGGGTCATTGCAGATAATTGCTAGCCAAATTGCAGTAGGAAAGAGAAGGGGGAAGTGTGTGTTTCAGGTGGCTTGGACTCAATATGACAAGACATTACATATGAAAATCTCACACATTCATGGCAAGTATTACCAGATATCATAGGCAGCATCTCATGTATTCCTGTCAGGAATTAGGTACTATGGCATGAGTCACTCTATGAATATCCGTGTGTTTATTTATTTCATAAATATATACACCTCCCCATTAGTTCAGGTGCACTACTCTAGGTGAAGTACAGTCAACTAAAAAGTAATGCATGCACTTTAAGCAAATGGAAAACATAACTGTCAATTGACAAGTCACTCAAGAGGCTTTAGTATCAGAATGAAATGGAAAACATGTAGAACAGCCAAGAAGCAGATCAAATAGAGTTGCCCAAGAAAGGCCTCTGTATCAAACAATGTTTTCAAAGATTTTCTAAAAGTTGGGCATTGGGGGAAGTGAGACACAGTTCCACTGGCCGTTCATTCCAAAGTAGTGGAGACACAGTAAAGAAGTGGAGGAGTTCTCAGCCTCTCTTGGATCAGCTATCCAGGTAACATGGCGCCAAACCACCCCAAAGAATTTGATTTTAAATTCTGTTACATATCTGCTGTACTGCCGGAGAGTGAGATCAAATACAGTGGTACCTTGTATAAAGGAATTAATTCATTCCCAATGAAATTATGTTAAGCAAATTTTCCTTTATACAAATTCCCATAGGAATGCGTTGAAAATGGAGCAATCCCATTTTTATGTTGTACGGATTCTCCCCACAGGCGATTATGTTAAGCAAATTTCCCCTGTCTCCGGAATGTTTTATGTTGTACAAATTTTATGTTATACGAGCTGTTTGTTATACAAGGGTCCACTGCACTGAAGTATAAAAGACTGAAGACACATCTCTTAAAAAGCTGTTCTACACCAGGTCAAAGCTTTTGTTCATATTAGTTAGTTATCTGAGCCTAACAAGGCTTTTAAAGTAAGGAAGCTTTTCAGATATATGCTCTCCTGACAGCCTCTTATGGGATTTGCCCCCCCACTCGGAATGACGAGACGAGGCAGTAATTGGGGGTAACTGGGCCACACTTTATTAACATGGAAAACATTAACCACAACAACAACAAAAGGGGGGGGTCTGGCATCGGCCGAAGGTTGGAACCCCGGGGTCGTCCGAGACCCCTCCAACCAGGCAGCATTGGGCGAGACGACCCCCGGGTGGTGCGGTCAGCCGACTGCCCCCACCCGGGCCAGTCGCAGTTATCCCCCTCCCTGCGATGCGTAGCATCAATCTGGGTTATCCCCCAGCGCAGGGAGGCGTCCCCTTGCACCCACCAGGGCACTGTGACCTCGTGATCGGGAGTGCCCTGGCATCGGGTACTTGGGGACAGATGTTAAATACTCACCACTGCCCTAGCCAGCTTCCACCGCCAGTGTGACCAATAAGCCTTGGTGACCAACCTACTGCCCTGGTACTAGTGTGGGATAGGCGAAAAATCCCCGCTCTCAACAGCCAATCAGAGTGCGGGTCAAAAATTCCTATCCGGCCCCCTCGGGCGACCAGCTACGCTCACACTAGTCCATAAAGGGTGGGCGGGTGGGGAACGCCGCTCGAAATGGCTGCCGTGGAGGGGTGGGAGCCGCCCTCTTAAAGGGCGCTCCCCCCTCCCATCTGGACGCATCGAGCGTCCTGCCCGTCTCGCGCCTCCTCGCGAGAGGGCAAATCGGCTCCGCCGGGCGGAAGCACCGCCGCGGAGCCAGCATTGCCCCCCCACTCGGAATGACGAGACGAGGCAGTAATTGGGGGTAACTGGGCCACACTTTATTAACATGGAAAACATTAACCACAACAACAACAAAAGGGGGGTCTGGCATCGGCCGAAGGTTGGAACCCCGGGGTCGTCCGAGACCCCTCCAACCAGGCAGCATTGGGCGAGACGACCCCCGGGTGGTGCGGTCAGCCGACTGCCCCCACCCGGGCCAGTCGCAGTTATCCCCCTCCCTGCGATGCGTAGCATCAATCTGGGTTATCCCCCAGCGCAGGGAGGCGTCCCCTTTCTGTGACCTCGTGATCGGGAGTGCCCTGGCATCGGGTACTTGGGGACAGATGTTAAATACTCACCACTGCCCTAGCCAGCTTCCACCGCCACAACCGTGGGCCTAGCCGTGCTATGGCCCCGGGCACCCATCCAACCGAGCCAGCTCAGCTTCCAGACCCCCCCGAATATCCCTCAAGAACAGCTCTGTACCCGCGTCCGTCAAATGGACCCCATCTGGTCGATAAAGCTCCGCCCTGTTAACGTTGAAATCAGCGTGGCCCACCACTGATCCAAAGTCCCGGCGCACCGCCCGGCAGACCTCCTTATTTACCCCCCTCCGGGAGCGATTCAACTTTTGTGGATCGCAGGCGGCACGCCAGCGTTGGCGGGGTATAATTGTTGACCACACCACCCTAGAAGCCGGATATGCAGCCTTCCATGTAGCCAAGTCTCTCAAAATATCGATTATCAGAGACTTGCCCGTCTGCTCCGTCAAGTCATTGCCCCCAAATGAATTAGCAGGATGTCGGGGGCTACCCGCCGCGTGCCATGGCCGTCTGGAGAAATTCCTGCCACCTCCTGCCCCGCCTCCCCAACCACTCCACCGTGGCGGCATTGCCAAGCCCCAAATTAGGCCCCAGCTGGTCCTGCGGGCAAACCGTTCGGCCCAGTACACGTAGCTGTGGCCGATAAACACCACTCTTGCACGGGCGGCTCGGCGATGCGGTCCTGGAGAGATACAAGCAAGAGGTTAGAATGCCGGGAGCGGCCGCACGTTTGCCGCTTGTAACAGTGGGAGGCCCACCTGCCCAGCCGGCAGATTGCGCCCCTATCGTACCCAAGCGCCGCGGCCGTGGAGGCGGCGCCAATCCGAAGGAGTGGGTACCGAATTTCAGCGCCCCCAGTCCCATATCGTTGAGCACTCGTCCAGTCAGCTGCCCAAACTGGAACTTCGTCAGGGGCCTCCCATTACTATGCTGGAACAGATAACCCTCGGCCCCTCCTCTCAAATCCAAGTACGATTCGAGTGCCCTCAGTGGGCAAATGTCGGCCCTGGAACAAGGTCCCAATACGATAGTTGTCTTGGATCTTTTGATGCGCACCGTCAGCTGACTCTGCCCCAAGGAGACGTCAGTGACCCGCAGGGCCACAAAAGAGACGTCCAGACGGCTGGCTGCCACTAGCTCGCTTATTCGCAGGGCCCCAAAGAAGGCCAGGAGGGAGGCGGCCTTGAATAAGGCGGCCTCAAAAACATCACGGCACACCAGGGGCCAACGAGCGCACATCTCTGCCAAAATCTGGGGCGTGACAGGGAAGCGTGGGTCCTGGGCCCTGCCACGCTCCCTGGCCCAGCCCATAATCATACCCCTCACCCTAAAATCCCCGGTCAGGTCCCTATAACCCTTAAGCTTGGAGAAGAATGCTAGGGCAGCCAGCTTTCCCTGCATGGAGCTGGGGGCCAACCCCTTCCTATGTAGGTGTACCAGGAAACGCTGCAGATGTTCAACCGGCAGCGGCCACTGATGGTCCATGCCCTGCCCAGTCCGAAAGGAGGTGAACTCCTCCATTACTGACGTGTACCCCCTCCGAGTCCTGGGGGCGACCGAGAGGCAGAGAGCTCGGTCGGCCTCAGCTCGCCAACCCGCCATACCTCTTCCGGGATCTCCACAGGATGGGGGGCCGCTCCTGGGGCCAGGGCCCGGAAACGCTCGGCCTGTCGGCGGGACAAAGCGTCGGCTATTTCATTATTCACCCCCGGGACATGGCGGGCGTGCATAACTATGTTATATTGAAGGGACCTCAACGTCAAAGACCTCACCAGGTGCATTACCCTGTTTGAGCGGGACGTGAGGTTGTTGATCACCTGGACCACTGCCATGTTGTCGCACCAGAAGCGCACCACAGAGTTGGCCCAGGGCTCAGACCAGATGTAGAGGGCGACCCAAATGGGAAACAATTCCAAAAAGGTGAGGTCGCGGGTGGTGCCATCTGTGTGCCAAACTAGGGGCCAGGCGCTGCTACACCAGGAACCCTTCCAGAAGATGCCAAACCCGACGCCCCCCGCCGCGTCGGTCTGGACCTGGAACTGGGCCTCAAGCCTGAGCTCGTCCCTCCAGAATGAAATCCTGTTGAACCCGTCCAGGAAGATCCGCCACACCGCCAAATCTTCCTTCATGCCCGCCGTGACCCGGGTCCTGTGTGTTGGCCTGCGCAGGCCCACCGTGGCCGCGCAAAGGCGGCGGAGGAAGGCCCTCCCGGGGGCGACCACCCTACACGCGAAGTTAAGGTGGCCAGCCAATTCCTGCAACTCCCGTAGTGAGAGTTTTCGGCGGGCCTGGGCCTCCCGGACCCGCTCCCTGAGGGCCACTAACTTATCCTGCGGGAGGCGGCACGCCTGTGCGCAAGTGTCAATCTCTATGCCCAGGAAGGTGATTATCGGCAGCGGGCCCTCTGTTTTTTCCTCAGCTAGAGGCAAGCCGAGCTCGCTGGCCAGCGTCCTAAAGCTTTCTAGGAGGAACTGGCACCTGCCCGTTCCGGCGGGCCCACAAAAGAGGTAATCATCCAAATAATGGGCCGTGCTGGAAAGGCCCGTGACCTGGCGTAGACGCCATTCTACAAATGAACTGAACCTTTCGAACACTGCACAAGAAACCGAACAACCAAACGGCAGAGCACGGTCCATGAAAAATTGATTCCGGAACTGGAAACCGAGCAGCTCGAAATCCTCGGGGTGTACCGGGAGAAGGCGAAACGCCGACTTAATGTCGCATTTCGCCATCTCTGCAGCCACCCCGCAAGTGCGCACCATGCGGACTGCCGCGTCAAAAGACGTGTATTTGACCGAGCACAGCTCGCGTGGTATGCCATCGTTGACCGAGGACCCGGAGGGATGGGATAGATGGTGTATGAGTCTGAACTCCCCTGGGGCTTTTTTGGGCACCAGACCCAGCGGTGACACCCGGAAGTTTGGTACAGGGGGCCTCTGGAACGGCCCCAGGACCCTGCCCGCCTGTACTTCCTTTAGGATCTTTTCCTCTACGACTCCCTCCAAGCCCTCCAGGGACCGTAGGTTCCGGGAGTACACGGGCTCCCTTGCCCCTTCAAACGGTATCCGAAAACCCAACGTAAACCCTCGAACCAGGAACTCAGCTGCGTCCGGGTCCGGGTACCCGGATGCCCATTGCCGCAGAACCGCCAGCCTAATTGGGCTGGGGCCCTTTCGCAGGGGGGTTATCGCCGGGTCCAGACTTTCTGGAGCCCGTCGGGTCCCTGACCCTTCCTTGCGGAGGGCGGGCTCGGCTACAGTTGGTGGCCGGGTGCTGGGCGCCACAGACAGAACATTCATGTTTAAATCGGCAGGGCTTCCTGTTACAGGTGCCCTGCCCGTTGTAGTCCCAACAGACCAGCCGGACTTGAACCGACTGGCCCGCCGAGGCGCGGGCAGGTGTGCTAGCCGTTCCCTTCCTGATCAGGTGACCACTGTCATATCTCTCTCCCAGCGCCGGCCTAACGGGGGTCATAAATTGCAGCCAAATTGGTGGGAGGGGCTCATCCCATCTAATAAGGGGGTCCAAGGCTGCTCTACGACGAAATTCTTCGTCATACTGCAGCCACGTATGCGCCGGGAAATCGACAAAGGCCCGGTAAATGATGTCCATGTACTTCAACATGGACTGGGCCCTCCAGGGTTGAGCCTGCAGTGACAGGGACATATAGATCATGTATGCCGGAAGCCACGTTGCCCATGAGCGTTCCGGCTTCTTTCTGAGCCTCCGGTCCTTATCCTGAGGGTCCTCCTTTTCGAGCTCCTTGTTATCCAACTCCCTATTTAGCAGGCTAAAAATATCTATGAACTCCCCCCTCCAGATTTTCTCCTTGGTCGCCTGGGCCAGATGGTGCCCAAAAGGAGACGCATAGCCCCCATAGGGGATAGCCCCTGCTGGCACCCCGGCAAATCCTGAAACCAGGCCATGGTAGGGCCAATAAGGGGTGCCCGTGATCGGGTGCCCGGGCGCAGGCCAGGCAGGCGAGTGGCCAGGCGGCAATCCCTGTGCGACAGGCATCATCGGTGTGGGCCACATACCTCCAGTCCCAAACTGCGGGGCCTGCTGGGCCGGGGCCGGAGGCCCTTGTGGTGGCCGGGCTGCCGGCAGGGACGTGGACACCCCGCCCCAGGGTGACACCAATCCGGAGGCGGCCGCTGTACCCGTGGGCGGCTGCGTAGTCCAGCAGGCGGGTGCCGCCGTGCCCACCCCCGCCGTAGGAACCGGCCATGGCCAAGTGACTGTGTGCGCTGGGTCGGGCGCGCAAGCCAACTCACTCGTTGACGGGGTCTCCGCAGCGGCCGCCACGGGGTCTGTCTGGTCCTCGCTCTCCATCTCAGCGGCGTCCACCAGGGGTCCAGTCTGGCGCTGCTGCGAATGTCGCGGGCGCTTCGCAGGGCCCGGGGCCTGGCTGGCCGCCGCCTGATGCGTCTCGGCTTCCTCCAGGACTGCAAAGCGAGCCGACAGGTTATCAGCAAGCCCACGAAGCTGCGCTCGCTTCCGGGCCTTGGAGGGCCTTGAACCGGTCCTGGGTTGCGGCCCTGGGCGGGCCTGTTGACCCTCCACCCCCTTGGCCGCCTCCAAAGCCAGCAGCCGCGACTCCAATTGTAGCCATATAGGCCAGTCCTCCTCATCCGAGGAGCTGGCAGGAGTGCGGCCTGCTGGCCGGGGCCCCTTTGCCGGCTTCTTGCCCTTATTGGGCCCTGTACCCTTCTTGGGTGGCATTGCCACGAAAGGTGCTCCTCGGGGCCTGGGACCCCTGCCACCACCTGACCCTGGCGCAGGCCTTAGAAGCCGTGCCAACCCAGGCCCAGAGCAGACCTGATCTGGGACTTCCAGGGGTGAGCTATAGCTGGGGGAAGCAGGCACCAGCCGCCCTGCAGGCCGCCCAAAGCAGGGAGCGCAGCAATTCTGGGTTGGGGAGTTGCAAACCAGCCACCCCCACCGGCCACCCCCTATCCCGGGGATGGGACTGGAACCCTGGGAGGAGGTTGCGGGCAAGGCCCGGGCGGCCCAGAAATAGCGTTGGAGGGCGGGGAGCTACCGTCCGACACCCCCCCGCAGGTCGAGCACTCCCCACCCGGCTGGCGCGCAACCCCCCGCCTGGCGCTCCCCCCAAACCCCCGTCCGTCCGCGCCGCTGGCTTCCCCCGAGACAGGCCCACAGGCAGAAGGGCCTGCGGCCTGAGTCTGCTCACGTGGGGGGGAGGGCCGATGCCGCTACCCCCCAGTCCGCCACGCTCCGTGGGTCGCCTCCACCCCCGCCTGGGGCCTCCTCGTGGCCGTCCGCCCCGGACACCGCACTGCGAGCGGGCCGCGCTAGGCCCCTTCGCGGCGGTCACGGATGCCGCGGCCCGGCTCGGCCCGGCCAGGTGGGCGGTAAAAAGCGAGCGCCGCTCTCCCGCGGCTCGTTCTGGCCTCCGTGCCGGGTTGCCGCCGCCGCCGCCGCGCTGCTGCGCGGCCACTCCAGCCGGGCGATCCGGCCCCGCGCCAGTCCGGGCCTGCTCCCGGCCCGGGTCCTTCGCTGCCGGCCTGTCGCCCCCAAAATGGCGGGCGGCACGAACGGCGGCGCTGACAGGCGTTCGGCAGCTCCAACTCTGCCGAACGCCGCTCGAAATGGCTGCCGTGGAGGGGTGGGAGCCGCCCTCTTAAAGGGCGCTCCCCCCTCCCATCTGGACGCATCGAGCGTCCTGCCCGTCTCGCGCCTCCTCGCGAGAGGGCAAATCGGCTCCGCCGGGCGGAAGCACCGCCGCGGAGCCAGCATTTGTTTAATTTTTGTGATCTTGTTGATGACACCACTAGAGGGAGAGATTCTGGGAGTTTGTTTGTTTGTTTGTTTGTTTGTTTCTCAGCAGGTTGAAAGGTTTGGGTGTTAGTATTTTGTAACTCACACAGGGTACTGGCTCACCACTAGATGGACAAAAGTATTAGGCACAAACTGACAGTCCAGCAGCTCTTGCTATTTCACTTAGTGGCTGAACAGCCCTGCCTCCTGTAATGGAGGCCCACTCAGAGGCACACCCCCCCCAGATTTTCTGCTCTACCTCCTCTGGGTTCTGCCTCAGAGAGGGCACCCAGAATACCTGTTGGGACTGCAGAATACCTGTTGGGACAAAAATGAATTGGCGAGAACCATGGAAATGGCCGTTTGTGCCCACAGAATTATATAATAGTGAAGTTGGAAGGACCCTACAAGACCACTCCACCTCTGCTTCATTAGGGAATACAAATCAAAGCATATCTGTCAGGTGATTGTCTAAATTTCTCTTGAATGCCTCCAGTGGTGGCACACTCACTGGAGGCATTCGAGAATAGACATCTCAAATAGACAATATAGAAATGCAAGGAATAAATGTAATAATATAGACATGCAAGGAATAAATGTCCCACCCCACCAGAGCTTCATTGGCCTTTTTTGCTCCAGGTCATCACACTGAGGGAGGCCCGAAAAGTTTCTACCCGCAATCGGGCCTTCTTTGTGTATGGCCCAGCACTGTGGAACAAACTGTCCACGGAGATCAAGCTAGCAGAGTCCCTGCCGGCTTTTAGGAGAGCTTTAAAAACCTGGCTCTTTAGGGAAAGCTTTGGAGAGCTCTGATTGTACAACTATGTGTGGTTTTGTTTGGCTGTATTGTTTGTTCCACCTCTTTTTTTTTTTTGTTCCTCCCTTCTTTGGCAAGATAAAGTATTTTTATTTTGTTTTGATGTGTTTTCGTTGTTGTCACTGTTTTGATATTTTTAATATGCATGGATGCTTGATTGGACAAGTTGTTTTGGCAATTTGTTGTGCACCGCCCAGAGTTCCCAAGGGAAAATCGGGCAGTTAACAAGTTCAAAAATAAATAAAATAAAATAAAAAATAAAAAATGCATTTTGTTCAAGTAGCCTAGTCTCATTGGTTCCGAGCAGCGGCTGATCTCCAGAGTCTAAGATTGGAATGTTTCCCAACACTACCTGGAGATCTCAGATCTAAAGCTTCAAGCAAATCAGGGAGTCTATGGATGAAATCAGAATTAGGAGCAGTGATGTTTTTGGAGGCTAAGTCCCCAAACACATCCACAGTTGTGACCATATGCTGGGAGCTCTCCTCTAGAAAGTATCTATCCCCATCTCTGTGCTGCGTGGCATCCCTTTCCCATTGCCAGCTGCCAGACACAGATGTCAACTGCCCTGTGGATATTTCACAGATATTTGAGAATCCAAGTAACAGCTTTCTCACTTTGGGCTTGCCAGCAGCTGAGGAGGTTTGACAGGTGTAAGCAGCAGAAGCATCTTCATTGAAAGAGGAAAATCTTTCCATGAAACAGACGGCAGCATGAGGTCTGGAATGGCAGGAGTCCCACGCACAAAGATACATGGGGTTCTTCTCTGCTCAAACATCTTGCCCTTTGGTGAACATGGTGCCAGTTTCAAATTTGTACTTCAGAAATCTTTGTTTCACCAAACGCTCTCTTGAGCTTTGAATGTTCATTGGCTCTGGCCTCAAGTTTCCTTTCGGACTTCTGATGTAACGTCACTTGGCAGGATGTGCTCTATCGCAGTCTTTGATCACAAAGGCATGCTGAAATGCCACCTTGAGCTACAACTCAATTGTAAATTGACAAAATGGATGGATTCCCAAAAGATACTAGGGCCAGAACAAAATGGTTTCCGTGCAAATAGGAACACACTAGATCACTGTCTAACCCTGGCCCACCTGGCTGAAAAATATAGAAGTGGAGGGGGGAATGGACTGCTCACTGCTTTTTTTGACTTGAAGGGAGCCTTTGATTCAATTTCTAGAAAACTATTATGGGATAAATTGAAAAATACTTCAATAGATAGGAGATTGCTATTTCTTATTCAAAACTTATACTCCCATACTAGTTGCTATGTTCGCTATGGCCACCAAGGCGAACTGACAGAAGAGATTCAGAGTAATCGGGGAGTCAGGCAAGGCTGTGTGCTGGCTCCTCATCTCTTTAATCTGTACATTAACGATCTAGAAGCACACCTAAGGACGGTAGAAGACCATTTCCCTAAACTTGGTAATCAGCATATTCCACTATTATTATAAGCAGACGATGCCGTAGTCTTATCCCAAACTCAACTGGGCTTAAAGAGACTTTTGGCAGCCTTTGTAAATTACTGTGACAACAACAGTCTAAACGTAAATATACAAAAATCAAAAATTATGGTATTCTCCAAGGTCTGGAAAAAATTCTGCTGGTCAATTCAGAACAATTCCTTGGACCAGGTAAGAGAATTTAAATACCTAGGACTGAATTTCACATATAACTGTACTTGGACTGCCCAACGAGAGTATGCACAGAAAACGGCTACTAATAGTATGACAGCCATCACTCGCTTTTTCTATATCAATGGAGGCCATCACATTCTCCCTGCTGCCCGTGTTTTTAAAGCAAAAACGAGGGCACAACTGCTTTATGGAATACCTGTTTGGATTAGTGCTTTTAACTCAGGGATAGAAAAGGTACAATCTACCTTTTACGCCGAATCCTAGGTGTTCCCAGCTGTGTAGGCCTGGCAGCTTTATATCTAGAAATAGGCTTTGAGCGTGTTGAGACAAGAGCGTGGATACAGACATTAAAATACTGGTTGAGAATCCACTTTCAGGCAGAACAACTGGGATATATTTACTATTTGCTATCCGACTCATATATTAGTAAGTGGATGCGTATAATCCAAGGCAAAATTAAATCTATTGGAATGCCCCTTGATTCCATCTTACTACTAGGACAACAACAGGCCTTGCACGCTCTTAGTCAGCGACTTCATGATATAGAAAGACAAGAACTGTCCTCGATGGCGAATAGAACTTGTTCACCACAGGCATATGGCATTATCCCAGTGTATCGAACACCTGCATCATACTTATCCACACTCAGAACTCCCCAGGCTTGCAGAGCATTCAACCTCGCAAGATTTAATGTTCTCCCCTCTGCCTTACTTCAGGGCAGGTTCCAGGGAATCCCCCAACAAGAACGACTTTGTCCGTGCGGATCTGGGGTCCCAGAGTTCCTGTCACACGTCCTCCTACACTGCAACTTCTATGAGAAAATCAGGAGGGATCTGATTTATCCCTTGATCCATAGACTGCAAGGGAACTCAGATAAGTGGTTGGTTGCATATTGCCTAGCGGACCAGAACTCTCATACAACAACTCAGGTTGCTAAATTTTTCTTAGCTGCAATCCATAGAAGGGCCATGTTGATGGTAGAAAGCTGACCTATATGTACCTTTTGGGAGGTTGTAGTTTCTGTGCTGACATGTATGTTTTGTACTATCGCTGTTCCTGTTCTTTGTCCTGTTGTTTTACTGAATTGGGTCATATGACTGTAGTAATAATAATAATAAACGAATAAACTCAATTGAAGCTCCAAGGGCTTTGCCCTCAGGTGGCAACATTAACAGGCCACCAGAATCCAGAGGCAAAATTATGGGTGTGTGTGATAAAAATAAACAGCATCATGTAGCTTATGTTTTACGTTCAATACCCTGTAGGGTGCTCCTTGTAATGGGCAAACATTGGTGGAACAAGCTTTGGTACTTGTGGTGGAAGTAGCAGGGCCTCCTAACATCACACCTGTGCCAAACTCCTGCAAAGCTGACCATCTGGAAAGGAAGGCACTCTTCACCCAGGGTCTCATTTCTCCAAGAGCTGGCTTTGGAGGTCCAAAGTTTCTTCATTTCAGTTGAGGGCAATAGCCTCTAACAGATCCCTCTGGGGTGAGCTACCTGCTGGTATGGGCTGTTATGTGCCATCAGTATGCCTCTATGGCGATCCCATGAATCTCCAAGATGTCCTGTTCTGAACAGCTCTGATCAGCTCCAGCAAACTCATGCCTGTTGCTTCCTTTAGGGAACTGGTGCATCTTTGATTTAATCTTGCAGTTTTAATGCTGCCTCCCAGGTTTCCCACCATTAATTGATTTCCAGAGAATCCAGCTTTGTTCATTGTCCAGATTTCACACCTATACTGCATGATTAGAAATACAGTTGTATGGATAATCTGGATCTTGGTATGGTCTTGATCCTTGTAGGGGTTGGTTGGGGTCAGATCCAAAGGTGAGTGGGGTGAGGACACACCTTTCTCCTTTCTTTCCCTTCTGTTTAATAAATCCCTCTCTTTTCATCCTTGTTCCTTCCTCTCCCAGTTGATTGATAGGTAAGTACTAGCCCGTGCTTGCTCAAGGTCTGAAAAGATAGATGGCCAGGGTACCTCTGACCTGTGGAAAAGGCCACAAATAGCACAAGGACTGCAAGTTGCCCACCACTGATGTAGACGCTCAAACGATGGACTTGAACAAGTACTTAGACAAATGAATGAAACCACAAACCCATAAAACACAGGAATTTCGGTCATGTTAAGAGAAACAAAACATCCAGATTCTCCAGATGGAGAAACAGGAAGGTAATACTTGAGTAGGAGTCGGGACTGCCCCAATTTTGTGGTTAGATACCACTTTTGCTCAACCTATGGGCTACCCTGGGTAGCAGCACTTACTCAAATCAGAAGCATCAGTTCATCTCTTGAAGGACTTGGGGGAACTATACAACATAATTGCTCAGAGCTGTCATATCTAAAGTTGAAACAATTAATGGTGGCCCTGAAACTCCAAGACTGGAGGACAACCACCATGAAGCCAGTATGAAGCCAGTGTGGTGGTTTTCAAACTCCTTGCCAGACTTAATGCAATTCTTGGGGTGTGGTCTTTCTTACTCAAACTCAAGAACAGGAGAGTTAATATCTAGGCAGTGCAGCACCATGGGGTTAATCAGATGCATCCAGGAATAGTTGCCAGAGATGGGCACATAAAATGGCAATTCTTGGGGTGTGGTATAAAATTTTGCAAAAATTAGTCATTTTGTTTTTCGTTTTTTTGTTTGTCATTAGTACTCTTTTGGGGTAGGGGCTTGGAGGCAACTAGGTGCCTCCTATCCTCACCCGCCAGCACTGCGACAAAGGTTATGCTATGGATATGCATATTGCAGATGCAGCAGACTGGCAGAGGCACCCCTCTTTGGGGTGCCTTCCCTATGACCCAGGCAGCACTTGCAGGCATGGTTTGCAGGACAGTGTGACGGACTGGCAGACTCTTTGCACCCGCGGGAAATGTATTTGGGTTGCAATGCAAGCTGTCTTAGGGTTAAGACGGGTTCAGGTTAGGCTAGTTACGGGTGAGGTTAGTTTGAGTATTGGGGTGCACCTCTGGGTGCCTCTCTGACCCACTTAGAAGGACAGTGTACTGGCGTATGGGCTGTTTTCAGGTTCGCCCTGTTTATGCCTGATTGGCACATCCCAGAAGTCTCTGTGGTCAACCTGGCCAAGTGGCCATGCGATTGGTGGAAAATTTGCAAATGGTCCAGTTGTAAAAAAATAAAATAAAATAAAATAAAATAAAATAAAATAAAATAAAATAAAATAAAATCAACGGAGACGTTTTTTTGCAAGAAAAACCCACTGCTGCTACTGTAAAAATTCAAGCATTTAAAATAGCTAATTTTGCATGTTTCTGTGGTACTTTGGTGGGGTTTTGGACCACGATTTAAAAAAAATATTGCGGTTGCCATTTTAGTTCCACCCGCACTGCATGGCAAATGGATGCGCCCTCCCAGCCTGGTACAGTCTCCAAAACCTGGCCATGCGATTGGTGGAATGGCTCCAAAAATTTGCATGGTCCACTCCCATGGGCGAACCCATCATTTCGAATGCAGAGGTGTAAAAAAAAATAATAAAATAAAATCAACGGAGACGTATTTTGGCAAGACAAACCCACTGCTGCTACTGTAAAAATTCAAGCATTTAAAATAGCTAATTTTCGCATGTTTCTGTGTTGCTTTGGTGGGTTTTTGGACCACGATTTCAAAAAAAATATTGCGGTCGCCATTTTGGATCCCCCAGCCCGCACACCGCATGGCAAAGGCAGACGAGACTATGCCCCCCCCGCCTGGTACCAGCAGCGCAGCAGTAGCACTAGCCAAGGAGAGGGGGGCAGGGAACCCCCCCACCAAATAAAACACCCTTCTGGCCTGGTAGATGCCCTAAGACAGTTTTCACCTGCTTTTAGGGCCGGGAATCGGGTTTTTTTTAACTTTTAAAAACTTTTTTTCTGTGCTGCTTGGCATCGCGGGATCGCCGCGATGCCAGGAACGACCACAACAAATCAGACCCAATTATTCTTTAGTCGGTTCGAGTTCGAGTTCTGGCGGAGTAATTCCTGTTACCGTTTCTATTGCGTAACGGAAACGAGTAACGGAAATGGAAACGGGAATTCTGCTAAGTCGTGCCCATCTCTAGTTGCCACAGGGGTTGCAGACCACAGGTTTTTCATATTTGATTTTGGCGTGAAAGAAAAGAGGAGAGGAGAAGAGAGACCTGGTGAGAAAAAGAAATTGATACTGTAGATCTGATAGGGAAGCATGTTCTATAGATGGTCTTATGCTGCATTTGCTCTGATCTGTTGCAGGATATATGGGCCTTTTCACACGACCCCTAAACTCCGCGACAAATGGCTCCCAGCTCCAGAGCTTAAAATTATTTCCCCACCAGCTCCGGAGTTTACAGATAATTAAGTGCGACCACGCCCACCTAAGCGCGTCCCAGTGCACTTTTCATGTACCTGCTCTTGGAGGGTGAAAATTCCTGATGCGGATATAACAGTAGTGACTGCCGGACTCTCCTTGCTTCTGTTTGTTCTTTTTTTGCCCCCCGCCCCTTTAAGAGATCCGAATGCAGTGCCGGGAGCAAAGCGAGATGGCAGAACAGAGGTGAGCGGCATTCTTTTCTTCCTTTTTTTCTCCCTCCCCTCACGCAGCCAGCAGCCAGGAGTGCGGAGGGGATGGGAACGCAGGAACGGCGACAAACCCCTAAGATCTCTGGTCTGAATTTAAGTGGCCAGCGGATCTTAGGGGTCGTGTGAAAAGGCCCTATGACTATGCTAGAAGTTCCAATCCCAGTAATATATGGAGGGCAACACGTTCCTCGTTGTTCTTGTAGGGAAACATGGTAGGATATTGTTCAACAGCAAGGGATGTGTGCCAAGTTAATTCCAATTCTCCCAGTACTTTGAGTCTGACATGCTGCCCTTCAAATGAATATTGAAATAGCAGAATGTAAATAAGCCCTGCAAAAAATATACACTCACAAACATGTACACAACCCTTGTGGGCTCATACCTGCAAAAATCAGTTTTAATCCTGCTCCTTCGGAGCTCTGAGTACCTCATTCCTGTTTCCATCTGGGTACCTTAGCGCAGAGAAAAAAACAAATTTGCTCCTCTTCTCTTCAAATATTTGCAGGTCACCCTTTCCACTCACCGGAAAGAACTGAATACTCTTCACACACCTACCATGTTCCCCCACCACCACCACCTCTGATCCCATTGTTCATTTGGGAATGTCAGAAAGGCAGGGACTCAATTACAAGAAGCAGAGAGAAAGCCCCAGAAGAGAAATCTTTCCCTCATGGATAGTGAGTGGTTTTTGAAAGCAGAAGTGGGATGTTTGAGAGAGAAGGGGTCCTAAAATTAGAAGCAAACATTCCATCCATGGCAGCATAAGGCAAGGGACTGAGGGAGATGTTGCAATATTGGGGCTTTTAGAAAGAGCGCTGTGAGGACACTCTGTTGAAAATGCATTGATGGACCATCAGACAGGTAAGAAACCTGTCCAATCACCAAAGCCAGATGAGGCACAGATGTTCTTATCCAGAACATGTTTTCCCTTGGGTACACGGAAGGTAATCTCTGTAATTAAAAGGGAGTTTGGTAATCAGCCATTCCAGAACAGTGTTTCTATTAGTCAATGGGGAGAGATCAACCCACCGACCTCCATTTCTCATAGATTCACAGGGAGAATAGCTTGTTGAACATGGAATGCAGAACAGCCCTCACTAGGGAGGTTCTCAAACAGGAAGTGGTGTCACAGACAGTGGCATAGCTGGGGGGACAAATGGGGACATCTGTCCCCTGGCACAGCATCTTGGGGCACCAAACTGGGTGCCAAACTACTCCCCACCCAGGAGCCATGGGAAGGCACATGACAGGCAACTTACCAGGGCTAGCGTGGAGGGCTCCCCAGCCGCCACCACTGCCTCCTCCTCCACTGTGCCTCAGCCCCCTCCCATCCCTTTGGGGAGGGGTATGAAAACTAACTTTGTCCCTGGGTGCTCAAACCTACACCTCTGGTCACAGATAGAATCATAGAATCATAGAATCATAGAGCTGGAAGAGACCTCAAGGGCCATCCAGTCCAACCCCCTCCCATGCAGGAACCCCCATCACAGTATTTCTGAAAAGTGGCCATCCAGCCTCTGCTTAAAAACCCCCAAAGAAGGAGACTCCACCACCCTCTTTTGTGGCAGCATATTCCACTGCTGAACAGCTCTAACAGTCATGAGGTTCTTCCTAATGTTCAAATGGAATTTCTTTTCCTGTCATTTGAAATCATTGCCCCGAGTCTTAGTCTCTGAAGCCATGGGAAACAAACCAGTCCTGTCTTCAATATGACATCCTTTCAAATATTTAAGCATAGCTATCATATCCCCCCCAGCCTTCTTTTTGAAAGGCTAAACATTCCCAATTCCCTAAGCTGTTCCTCGTAAGACATCTCTTCCAGACTTTTAACCATGCTGGTTTCCCTCAGAAAATGGTGGGAGTCAGACAATGGTGGGAGTGAAACAAAGAGAGCCCCAGTAAGCAGTAGCTTAGGCATCTAGCTGTGGATTCTCCACTCTCCCTCTTAACAGGGGTAGGACTTAATGATCGCTAGGGTCCCTTCCAACAGCTCTAAGATGCTGCTGCTCTGCTGAAAATGATGAAGATTATTGCCATCTTGTGGCAACAAAACAAGATGGACTAACACACTACACACTACATGGTCTTCTTAGATGATCTGTGTTTGCGGGATGGAGAGTCTCCTTGCCAACCCCCCATCTCCTAATATGACTAATTGGGGTTTATCTAGCACACATGTATGATATTGTTTCTTCTCATCACACTGGATAAGTCAGAAATGTGCTGTACTTTTTTCACAGTATTTTTGAAGATACAGTACGACCCTCGTATCCACTGATTCATTATCCACTGATTCAGTTATCCACAACTGGCAGAGGAAAAAAATAATTCAGCAGCCACAAAGCAAGCTATTAGAGATGGGCACGACCAGGAAAAATTACGTTTCGAGTTGTCGTGTGTCGGAGCCGGCCCGTTTCGGCTCGTTTCCGTTTGTCATGAAAATTTTCAAAAATTTGTTGTTTCGTTTGTCTTTTTTTCGTCTGTCGTTAGTACTGGTTTGGGGGGGTAGCGGGCTCCTGGAGGCAGCTCTCTGGGGTGGGTGCCTCCTCTGGCCCGCCATGAAGGGAAAGTGGGCTCCTGGAGGCACCTCTCTGGGGTGGGTGCCTCCTCTGGCCCGCTACAAAATGGCATGCATAGCCAATTGGATATTCATACCATTAAGTTGCAGTAGCAGGGAGAGGCATCTCTCTTTCGGGTGCCTCTGTGACTCACTGCCTGGCATACGGTGCACTTGGGCTGGGGATGGGGAGGAGGAACAAAGTGAGAGAGGACCCCTATGGGCGCCCTCTGGCTCACTAAGAAGGGAAGTGTGCTTGCTGTAGTGCAATGCGAGTACACAGATCTGGCTTAGGGTTAGGGGTTAGCGCAAGGGCTATGCTTAGGGTTACGGGTAAGTTTAGGGTGAGTTACTGGAGTGCACCTCTGGGTGCCTCTCTGACCCACTAAGAAGGACAGTGTACTGGCGTATGGGTTAGGGTTAGGGTTAGGGTTCAGGTTCAGGCTAGGGTTAGTGGGCTTTTTATGCCCGACTGGCACATCCCAGAAGTCTCTGTCAAAACCTGGCCAAGTGGCCAGGCAATTGGTGGAATGGCTCCAAAAATTTGCATGGTCCCATCCCATGGCCAGCCCATCATTGTGCAGGTGTAAAAACTAAAACTAAAAATAAAATAAAATAAAATCAATGGAGACGTTTTGTTGCAAGAAAAACCCACTGCTGCTACTGTAAAAACTCAGGCAGTTTTAAAATAGCTATTTTCGCATGTTTCTGTGGTGCTTTGGTGTGTTTTTAGACCACGATTTCAAAATAAATATTGCAGTCACCCCATTTTGGATCCCCCGCCCGCACCGCATGGCATGGCGAGCGAGTTGGCGAATGGCGAGACGATGAGGATGCCCCCCACCAGAGCAGCCCAGGACAGGAGAGGGGGGGAGGCTGGGAACACCCCCCCCCAGAAACCACCCCTCTGGTAGGTGCCCTCAGGCAGGCATATTTTCGCCTGCTTTTTTGGCCGGGAATCGGGGGTTTTAAAAAAAATTTAAAACTTTTTTCCTGTGCCACTTGGCTTCGCGCAATCGCTGCGATGCCGCCAGGAACGACCACGACAAATCAGACCCAATTTTTCTTTAGTCGGTTTGAGTTCGAGTTCTGGCGGAGTAATTGTCATTCTTAGTTTCATTACGTAATGGAAACGAGGAACGGAAACGGAAACGAGAATTTCGCCAAGTCGTACCCATGTCTACAAGCTATTGTCACAAAAAGCAGCTGTAAAGCAAGCTATTTTCACAAATAGCATGTGTAAAGCAAGCTGTCACAAACAGCAGCCATAAAGCCAGCTACTGTCTCAAAACAGCAGTTATAAAGCAAGCTACAGTCAGGAAACAGCAGTTTGGAGGTGGGTGGGCAGGCGTTCTCTCTTATCCATGGTTTTCATTATCCATGGGAAGGCCTGGAACCAAACCCAGCAGATGCCGGGGTCCTACTGTATACCATCTTGAGGATTATACAAGTTTATGTTCTGTTGCTCCAGAGTTTAGGCACCTAACTGCTAGATTCAAATTATGAGAAAGGAGATTGCGTCTACAAAGTAGAAAGAACTTCCTAAAGTAGGAGTTATTTGAGAGTGGAACCAACTGTCTCAGAGGGAGATGGGCTCTACTTCACTGGAAGACATGAAGTAGAGATCAGATAGCCATTTGCCAAGGACGTGGTAACTGTGCATCTTCTATGTAAGCAGGCAGAGAAAAGAATGAGGGGAGAGAGAATAGCATTTTTCAAATATTTGAAATATACTCATACAGAGGAGGGGCAGGATCTTTCCCCAATCATCCCACAGTGCAGGAGACATAATAATGGGCTTAGGTTAACAGAAAGCCATATTTTGGCTGAACATAAGGAAAAATGTCTCAACTGTTCGAGAAGTATGACAATGGGTTCATTTAACTTTTGAGGTGGGGAGTGCTCCAAGGTTGGAGGCATTCAAGAGAAAACTGGTCAGTCATCAGTCAAATCTGCTATGATTTGGATTCCTGTATGTAGCAGGGGGTGGATAAGATGGTTCCTTCCAACGCCATCATTCTGTGATTCTTTGATGTCCTTGGGGTACCTTCCAGCTATACAGTGTCATGATTCTGCCATTCTGCTTTCATCTAGAATGCAACAAATATCCTCATTCTTAGAATTAGCAGATGCCATGGAGGTGGGATTTCACAGCTGAGTTTCACAAGAAATGGACTTAGATAAATGTATGAGGAGAGTGAAGAACTCTAAGCCTACTGCCCTATCAAAGAGAAAGAGGCAGGTGGCTTTCAAAAAAGGGACAGCTTCCTATTCTTCTTAAGCCACTTGTTCTTCTTGTGATGATTAATGTTGATTGATGCTCCTGTTCAGAAACCTGCACTCATGTTGAAGATGATGGTCATGGAGATCAAACTGGACTACGGCTAATACCTTCCTCACCTTAAGTGTTTGTTTAATTCACTTTAAGAATGTTTTAAGAAAACTGAAGTGCCTCTGAAGAGTCACTGAGAGTTTCTGCTGACACTGATTGTGTAAGTCTCACTTTATTTTCACTCTCTCTCTTATTTTTCTACTTGTGCACAATATGACCCTTGGAGTACTTGTGAGCATTGGGGGAAAAACCATCCAGAGTTCAATAACTAGAGGGAACTGGGTTATGCCAGTGAAAAGAATACCTGTTAATAACATGACAGTGTAGTGTCTGGGAGCTTGAAAGGTCACAGAGAGAAGAGTTAGAGCCCAAAAGGTCATTGATGGCCTTCTTGGAATCTGAAATGTCATGGATGAAACAAATGGAGCTGAAGGCATGAATCCATCCTCCCTCAGGCTTTCAAAGGTCTTCAGATGCTTCCTAACACTAAGGTCACTATCTCACAATGGGGAAGATCTGGTGATTGTGAACGTCCGGCTTTTCTCCTTTCCTGGTCATGTGACCGAAGATGTAGGTTCTCCGCTCCCACGTACAAGGAAAATTTTAAAAAATAAAACAGCGCTGACGGCCAAAGGCCAGCTGGTCAAGGCTGGCTGGGTGGGTGGAATAAACATTTTATTTTTATTTTTTTAAAAATGCGCCGACCAGACCCAGAGCCAGCTGGTCGGTGCTAGGAAAATTAATAAATAAATAAATTAATTAAAAAGTGCTGAAGGCCAGATGATCAGCACGGGGGATGGGGGGTGGGGGTAAAAAAACTAAAAAGCACTGACCAGCCCCAGGGCCAGCTGGTCAGTGCTAGGGAAATAAATAAAGAATTGGAATTGACTTTGTCCCTGTAGCCATTGAAACATCTGGAGTTTGGGGAGAATCAGCCTTGAACCTAATCCAGGTAATAGGCCGTAGAAGCACCACTATTTCTCAAGACGATTGAGCGCCAATGTTCCTGAGGCAACAGCTTTCTATCGCTGTCCCAAGAGGGAATGCCTGCTGTGTGCTGGGCACTCTAGGCCAGCTGACCAAACAATGACTTTTGTCAGCAAGCGATTTTAGCCAGTAAAAAGTGGTTTTAGTCCATATTTAAGTATTTTAAAATACAATATTTGTCTACTGACTATTTTTAGGTTTTAAATAAATAAATAAATAAATAAATAAATAAATAAATAAATAAATAAATAAATTTTTAAAAAGCACCAAAGGCCAGCTGATCAGCCCTTGGGGGGGGGAGATAAAAATAAAATAAAAAAGTGCCGACCAGCCCCAGGGCCAGATGGTTGGTGCTGGGGGAAGTGGAAAACCCGGATCATATGCGCTCCCACAGATGTCTGGCTCCATAAGTGCATTTTTAACCCGAGCAAAAAATACCCAACACCAGAGGTAGGTCTTGGAAGGAGCATTACCTGTTGTTGTTTTTTAAAGCCTGGTGGCTATGGGGACAAGATTTTTGGAAATGGTTTATCTGAAAATTAGATCAGGGTTTTAAAGGACGTGTGATAGAGCCCTAAGAGGATCATAGGACAAGTACGAATTCCCAGTTGGTTCTTGCTGCCTACAGTTGGACATCTCACTTCATTGATTCAAGGAAATGTGTTCAAAGGTCAATCGGTTCCAATTTCCATGTGATAGTCTGGCAAAATGCTTCACACACCCTTTCCCCCCATTGATTGGCTCACTCCAGAGATGCCTGGCAATAGGTGAGTGGATTCCAGCTCACAAGAATCCTAATTAACAACAAGAGTGAATGTGCAACTTCAAACACACTTGAAAATTCAAACACCTCAAGTTTGAATCTAGCTCAGCATTTCAGAGGAGTTTTCAAAATAGTTGGCCTGGCTTGATGAAGCCATAATTGACAGGAGAAGACATGATGTGTATAATGTAGGGATGTATGCCCATGAGGATTCATCAGCATCCCCCCCCATGTAAATCAGGACTGGGCAACAGGTGGTCTACAGGCTTCATGCTGCCCAGCAGAGATCCAAATGTACCCCTCCTCACTCTTGGTCCCCAGAGTCCTCCTTCACCTCCTCAAAAATAAAAATAAACAATCCAAAATCCCACCCCCATGCTCCAAAAGACCCCTTTTCTGCCTGATGGGGCCAGGTTTCCCATGTTTTGAGGTCAATGGAGATTTGAGCATATCATTAAAAAGATATGATTCATGGACAAAGGTGATAATGTGGGGGAACTGGAAGAGAGCAGAATAAGAGAGAGGCCGAACGTGTGATGGATTATCTCGATAAAGAAAGGTTTAGTCTACAACACCTGAGTAGGTCTGCTGAACACAGAATTTGATGGAGGTAATAAATTCAAAGATTGAGTTCATAAATTCATTAGTCAGAAATGACTTGATGGCACAACGTGAATAATAAACATGTAAATAAATGTAACTGAGCTTCTAATGGAGCCTCAGCACATGTTGCCTGGGAATGCACCTACATTGCCTGCTTATTGGCTGTATTTACTACTTCCTTGCAAACTCTGTGCCTTTTCCCTTGTCCTAGTACAGTCTGAGAGCAACTTCCCCACTGCTGTAATCTCTAGATCCACAGCGTGCAGAGGTCAGATGAGCCAGCAGGGGCTATTAGAATTTGACTCACCAGCTCTAACCCCTCAGCACTACCGCCAGTGTGACCGTACTCCAACTCGGTATTGCCCTAAATATCCCCCCCCAAGTGCCAGCATGGGATAGGCAAAAAATCCCCCCTTCCTGTGGGTCATTTATGAAGGGGGTCAAAAATTCCTATCTGGCCCAAGTCGCGACCAGTCAGACCCGTGTTAGTTAAACTGGAGACACGCCAAAGGTGAGAGGCTTTCATCAGGGAGGGGAGCAGCCTTTATAGGCTCACCCCGCCCAGGCCCTGTAATCTCACCACCCCTCCTCTTGCGTTACTTTGCACGGAGGGGTTGGCAAAGGAACTCAGCTAGCGCATTCGCCGCCACAGAGCTGACATTCTTGTGATGACATGTGCCGCTGTAGAAGCAAATACAGCAATGGTGGCAACGAGGTTACACATTCAGGGAACAGCACCCAGGATATGCAACCTATCTACGCCGCCCCGCTCTCATTTCCCAGAACTGTCGGTTCATTGGATAAGCCAGAGGGTCGCCGGGAGGCCAGTGGTGTGACTTAGTGGGCTCACCTGCATTTGCTCACTTCCTGCTCAGCCATAACCTTTTCCCCCATTCCTTCCATGTTGTGTGTCTATTAGACAATCATCCTATAAGTGGGGACCACTTTGTTTTTAATCCCAGCAAGCAACGGAGGAAATTTGTGGCACTTGACAAATGAGTCATTGTCATCATTCAAGTCAAATGTGTATAAAATATATGAAACGATTTCGAGCATTCAAAAAAGCTGTGTTTCCTGCAAGGGTCGAGGAGTTCTGATTTGCTTCCTCTTTTCACCTTACTGCTTTGGTGAGCTATCGTCCCACCCAGGAGAAAATCAGCCCAATCCTTTACAAATTCAGACCGTGCCCTGTAAATCTCTCCCTCTTAATGTTTCCATTCATTTATCAGGCATTATAAACACCAATTTCCACCTTCTGTTCTGGCAACTGCTACTGTGATTTAGAAAGCCTTTTAAATGCTCTGGTCTCTATTATGTTTTACTGCATGGGTAAATGGGGTTTGTTTAACCACATATTGAGTGTAAAATGCTTTGGTGTTGATATAATCCAGGCAGACAGGTGGACAGTAAATTTTGTGCCTTTAACAGGATGATTTCGAGGGGAAAAGAGCCGGGGAGCTTAGTTTTCTTGTTGCCAAATAATGCTGAAGTTGCTTTTAATTCATTGGAGAAGCAGTGTTTTAAAACTGTGCTACAAGGAAATGAGAACATAGGATGTGAACAGACGACAAGAAAGGACCATGTCTGATCACACAGGAAGGGCTGCTTTGATGGCAGCAGTCTACCTTAAAGCAACTCTTCCATACATCCAGGAATGTCTCCACCTAAAAAAACAGTGGTCTGGCTGCTAAACCAGGAATGTCCAGATGATGGTTGGCCTGGAACATTTTTACCCATGCATGATATGATCACTGGGAATTACCACTCATTAGCCTGTGCCACAAAATGTCCAAAAGATGAGGAATCTCTTATTGAATCCGCAGCCTTAGAAACTCCATGGGGTCTTCAGCAGAAAGGTTAGTGATTGTGATCAAAACACTGGCCAACGTAAACCATCACAAACAACATGGCCCAGTCAATGTGGGGATAATTTAAGTCCCCTATGATTACTATCCTGTCCCTCTTAGGCCCTTTGTACACAACCTCTAAACTCCGCCGCAAATGGCTCCCAGCTCCGGAGCTTAAAATTGTTTCCCCACAGCTCCAGATTTTACAGATAATTAATGCGACCACACCCACCTAAGCGCGTCCCAGCACACTTTTCAGGTACCTGCTCTCAGAGCGTGAAAAATCCCAGATCTGGATGTAACCTAGAGTGCCGGGCTCTCCTGGCTTCTGTTTGTTGTTGTTTTGCTCCAGCCCCTTCAAGAGATCTGAATGCTGCCAGGAACAGAGCGAGACTGGCAGAACAGAGGTAAGCCGGCATTCTTTTCTCCCTTTTTTCTCTCTCTCCCCTCATGCAGCCAGCAGCCAGGGCTGTGGAGGGGGTGGAAATGCAGGAACAGCGACAAACCCCTAAGATCTCTGGTCCAAATTTAAGTGGCCAGCGGATCTTAGGGGTCATGTGAAAAGACCCTCAGACACCTCATTTCAAGGTCCTCCTCAAGTTTTTGAGCTGGTGGACGATAGCAACCCCCCCCCATCACATTGCTCCTTGGACCTATTCGTTTAACCCACAGAGATTCTATGGTGGAGTCAGATCCACCGTCAATCTCAAATCTGCTGGATTTTACCCTTTCTTTGACATAGATTGCCTCTCCCCCTCCAACCCGCCCTTCTCTATCCCTTCTATAGAATTTATAGCCTGGGATTGTGGTATCCCACTGGTTCTCTGCATTCCACCAGGTTTCTGTGATGGCTATTATATCAATGTTATCCCTAGCTGCCAAATGTTCAAGTTCTCCCATCTTTGCTTGGAGGCTTCGAGCATTTGTGTAGAAGCACCTGTGCAGTGGGTTGCCCAAGAATGGCTGCTTCTCCCCCCCCCGCAGCTTTTAAGTCCAGAAGACAAACTACCACATCCCATTATTCTCCCAGTGCTAATACCTATGTCATCACTTGGTGGTACTCTACCCTCTCCAACCTTGTTCCACGTGGATGAGGTGTTCCGAACCAGATGCCACTCAGCTCCTGTCGGCTTTCCCCCAGTTATCAGTTTAAAAGCTACTCTGCAGCCTTTTTGATGTTGAGTGCCAGCAATCTGGTCCCATCATGATTCAAGTGCAACCCATGCCTCCTGAACAGGTTTGGCCTCCCAAAATGTTCTCCAGTTCCTCACAAATGTGAAGCCCTCCTCTCGACACCATCACCTCATCCATGCATTGAGGATTCTGAGTTCTTCCTGCCTGGTGGGTCCTGTACAAGGAGCAGATAGCATTTCTGAAAATGCTGCCTTTGAAGACCGTGACTTTAATCTTCTTCTTAACAACCTGAATTTGGCTTCCAGGTCTGACCACTTTGCCTTCCCGACATCATTGGTCCCAACATGTACCATGACCACTGGCTCCTTCCCAGTTCTCTCTAACAAACTATCTAGATGTCTGGTTATGTCTGCAAACTTTGCACCTGGCAGGCAAGTCACCATATAGTTATCATGTGCATCACAAATCCATCCCTCTGTATTTCTAATACTTGAATCACCTATCACAAGGAGCCTCTCTCCTCCAGCCTGTTCATCTACATGCACCTGATCAACTATATTAAGAGAGAGGTCTCCGGTCTGTTCCTGTTGTTTGCTGTACTTCTTTCCCCTCATTTTAATTAAAATGATCAGACATAAAAGCTACATTTTCTCTTTGTCAGATTTAGAGTCTACATCTCTGCATTTTTTTAAAAAAAGTTTCTATCTTTAGTAATTCACTTTGGCACATTTTCATTGGTTTCCATCTTGATCCAGGAAGGTCTTAACCTCCTGCAATAAATGTGCATGCCAAAGACATTGACCTTTATTTAATTTTTCCATCAGCTGTATGGAAGTCCACAATGCCATGTTATGCAGTATAATCAAAAATACCTGGTAATTCTACACTGTTGGATCCTCAAAAACTAATTTTATTTTATTTTATTGTCATATACGGCATATTTCATCTTTAGGAAGTTGCTGTAGGCCACCTTTATTTTGACTTTTATTCATCAACTCTGGTTGAATAATATGGACATTCCAAAGACCAGAAAGGTTTAGATCCAGTTGCTGGTCCCAGAGTAGACCCCTTGGCCAAAACACTGTTTCTTAAAATAAACCCAATCACAGCTAATGGTCTATTCTTCCTTGGTAAACAGAGCATCACAACCATACTTGCTAAATGTCAAATAAACCCTTCTCGAAATCTCCTGGTTCCTGTGAGGCTTCATCTAACTGAGACCAGCAATTGTAGGCCAATAAAGAATAGATGTCTTTGCCACTGTCGGCAGCGCAGTAGAACTGCAGAGCTGTAAAGGATCCCAGGTGTCACTAACTCCAGCCTTTGTTTGGCAGGTGCAGTGGAGAATCAAACTCCCAACCTCTGGATCCTCAAACAGATATCAAACTAGGAATAGGAATAGGAATCTTTATTGTCATTGCCCCTTGCAGGAACAACGAAATTTCATGGTTGCTATATTCAACTCAGTTAAAACATTCCACATAGTTTTAAAAACAGCTACAACACATAAAATATGACCTATAAAATAAGCTGACTTCAAAGACCAGAATTTCCGTTTAAAGCCAATATTGCTCTAAAAAAGAAGCTATTTTTGAGACAGTTTGTTCTTGCCCTCAGTGCTCTATATCTCCGTCTCAATGGCAGCAACTTGAAGAGGCGATGACCAGGATGCAATGGATCTCTTAGTATATCTAGTGCTTTACAGTGGCACCTGGTAGTATAAATTTGTTCTGGGGTGGGGAGTGAACAGCCCACATTACTCTCTGCAATTCTTATGATTCTGTGCAACACTGTCCTATCCCGATGGGTACAACTTCCATACCACACACATAACCTGTAAGTAAGCACACTCTCAATTGCACAATGATAGAAGGCCAGCAGCAGCTTTTGTGGAAGATGGTTTTTCCTTAAAGTTCTCAAGAAAAATAGTCTCTGCTGAGCCTTCTTTGCAAGCCCCCTTGTGTTGACACTCCAGGAAAGATCCTCCTGTAACTCAATGCCCAAAAATCTAAAATCCATTCAATCAGCAGTGGTTGAATATCAGTTTTCTGCCTCCTAAAATCCACCACAAGCTCCTTTGTTTTCTTTATGTTGAGGTGCAAGTTATTTATTCTACACCACTTGGTCAACTACTGAGCTCTCCAGCATGCCAATGTCTGTGGAAGCTTGCTGGCCTTTACAAAGAGAGGTGGGCGTTTTTAGAATTTCCTTCTTCTGAAGCAATCATCGAGCTGTCAGCGACAACGTCGAAAATGTAGAGAAACAATGTGGTGACCCCATTTATGTTATACACATGACCTACCACTTTCTTCCGGCTGTTAGCAGTCATGCTCCAAGTGCAACAAAGTGACCCCTCCTCGCATTTCTACAACATGAAAGCATGAAAGCTGTGGCCACTTTCGTTCCTGGGAGATTGGGGTAAAAATGGGCAAACAACCTGTCAGGTCAAGGTTCTGAAAGCACCTGAAACATGAATGACACCACGGCAAATAAAAGCTTCTGAGGAAGAAACAAACAAATAAACAAAAAAGCACCCCCAGGCTCAGGTTCCTTATTTTCTTCTTTGAGTCTTTGTTGTTATTGAACAACACCAAAAACTAAAGAAGTTTTTTTTTTAGCAGTGGATTTAAAAAAATGTGGTAAAACATCAGGATTACAAAAAACTATGGCCATACCTCTAAACGTCCATTCTTCTAAAGATGATGGAAAATTGAATTTTGGTATGGAATTGCAAGAGCCAAGTGGAAACTCTGGAGGCTATGCAGAGCCGTAACTTGGGATGGGCAAGGGGCGGGGCACCACGGGTGCAGCAATTAGGGGGTGCCAAATTGCCTACCGATCCCCTGCCCCTCCCTCACCCACCATCCAGATTATATTTTGCAATTTGGGGGATGTGTAAAAACTGACTGTTGTCCCGGGCTCTGGAAGCCCTAGCTACAGCTCTGAGGCTATGACATCCAAGTCAGTGTAAGGAATCTAGATCTAGCCAATCTTTGCTTCAATGGAAAATCTTCCATTTCTTGAGGCAGTTTCCCTTGCAGAGCTCTGAATATCTATTATCCCTCTTCCTAGGCTGTAGAAGTACAGAGACTCATTTGGGAGGCTAGTTTTTAAGTTCTCCAACGGGTACACCCCTTTCTGATTAACTAGCACTTCCAGTCTCAATAAATCACTCAAGGACATTTGTAGGAAAAAAATGTTTCATTACCTACAATTGTGAAGAGATCAACAGCAAAGCACCACAGACCTCAACAGGCAAAAGGGAGGGAGACAATTCAGCAGAGAGAAAAGGGTCTCTTTGAATTTAAGGGGAATGAACAATTGTTTAGTGATGGGTAGACTAAAAAGTCCCTGCCAGCCACAACTTTTTCAGTCTGCATGCAAGGTTGTCTAAAATATAAAGCTCCAACATTTTCTTACACTATTAAACCATGGTCCCCCAAGCCCCGGAAATAAAGAGGCAATACAATTTCAGTTTGGGAGAGATTGGTCCACAATGTATTTATAACATATTTAACTTCTATCAGCTAACATGCCTCTAACCTCTTAAGGGGACCTGAAACATAGTGCAAGCAGGTAATGGCCAGGAAATAATTCCCTACCAGTCCATTATGTATTCAGGGAGGTTCGCCCCTGGAAAGATGCTGCCCCCCTGTTTAGCATTGCACCAACTTGGATGAATCTGCTAGCCCATCACAGCCCTCAAGTCAGCCTAATATTAACTTACTGACTTTGGCTGTGGTCACACCTGGGTTTCGATCCTGATCTTCTGAAGGTCCGGCTCTTCCTGTTCGTCCCATCACGTGATTTAATATGTGGGACAAGAGTTCTCACATCAAAAGCTACTTTTTTATTTTAAAGTGCAGTTCAGCCCCCTTGGCCAGCAGGTAGCGCTAGCATTTGAAAAAACGGACCACTTCTCTGGGGGAAATTAATGCTTGTAGGACCAGATAGAGCTTCCTGTTTCTCCGAAGGTGAAAATAAATAAAAAAAAACCCGCAGCCCATCGGCCCCAGGAACAGCCAAAAAAAAAGAAAGAAAAAGAAACCCGGATAATCTGTGTGGTCCCACGGCGTCTGCCTCCTTAAAAGCTGGATTTTCAAAGTGAGGCAAAAAATTCCTTACCTCGTATGTGAGTCACAGAAACTCTCGCTTAAGGGAGCATTACCGGGTTTTCTTTTTTCTTTTTTTTTTTTTTAAAAGCCCAGTGGCCATGGGGACGGCATTTTTAGACACAGTTTATCTGGTAATTTAAACTGCTTTTAAAGGGACATGGGACCGAGCCCTTTGTTTAACTCCTAAAATTACCAATGATGATTAACTTTATTTGAGGGCTGTCTAGCACCTTAAGGGTGACTTACATGGGTCTACCTGAATACCATTACCTGTTGCACTACCCGCCTGACCATCTTGTGACCATAGCGAAAAGGAAACAATACCTGCTCCACACTGAAAGAGAATGGGATGGGCAAAAATGTATGGCTACGCACAGCCACAGTAGCCACCAAAATTTCCCATCTGGACCCATAGTGACCAGCTAATATCATTCTCCTTTGTTAGGGTGGATGGGTAGATGGGTGGCGCTGCTGGTCTTGCCACAAAGAGGCTGGAGCAGGGAGGGGGCCACCTTGTATTGGCTCCCATTCCCAGGCAGAAAAGCCCCAGATTGGCATGAAACTTTTGTGTGAAAAGTCTGGGGCAAGCAGGCCAATGTGTCCCACCTCCGGACTTCCCCAGGCTTGGAGCTGCCCTTCTTATGGTCCTTAGGTAGTTTCACCAATATTTAAATTAAACCTTTAACCTAGCATGTCTTGCCCCTTAATCCTACCCCTTCCCTGTGAAGAAACAAAGGTCAGTTCCAATTAGAGAGGGGTGTTTCATTTTGGAAGGGGACTGGTTCCGAAAGGAAATATGCCAGCAGAGCTGGTGCTCGGAACCCACTCCCACATGATCCGGAACAAAATCAACCAATGTCTTACCTTGCTGCAGCTGGTGCTGGGCAAAACTTTAACCAGGAAGCAGCCTCTGATGCATCATCTTTCCCATCTCTAGTTCAGACCCATCTTCTGCATAGGAGCCTGAGGTATTCAAGGAAAGTGTATCATGGCTCCCTTTGACTTTCTTTTCTCCACAGCAAACATGCCTATTTCTTTATTTTCAGATTGTCTTGGTCATCCAGGTTAGGAAGTACTTTATTTTTTAGTGTCTGTTTTAAGATGTGATATTGCAGTCCTCAATGAGCCATGAGATCAAGCCTCCAGAGGAAGATTCAGGAGAATCCAGGCCTTTGAGGCAGAAGGCACCACACCTCTTGAGATAGAACATCCAAGCCCTGCTTCAGATAATCATCCTGACCTCCTCCTCCTCCTCTCACTCCAGGTGAATGAAGGCCTGGGATCAAAACAAAAAACCAGACTGAGTATCAGTCTTTGGAAGAGGTTGCAAGAATAGGAGATTTGGCTGGAGAAAGTGGCCTTTGTGGCAGAAGGACACCATTCACAGGGAGATCTAAGACAAAGCAGAAGTGTGAAGAATAGTTGTTAGGAGCAGGAGAAGCTATCTCCCCCACACTGAGAATCACCAATGCCTGCAAGATTACTCTTGACCAGTTTCAGAGTAAAATGAAGAACTTTCTTTTTCAGTGTAATTTCCATAACCCCTTTCCTTCCTTCCTTCCTTCCTTCCTTCCTTCCTTCCTTCCTTCCTTCCAACATGCAGTTAAGCATAAAAAGTGTAGTTTGGGAAAAAAACTTTGCAATTGGAAATTGATTGATGTTAGAGGAAAGTAAGAAAGATCTAGAACACCTAATCCTAATAGTCAAAGATGAAAGTGAAAAACTTGGATTGTGCGTCAACACCAGGAAAACAAAAAATAATCACAACAGCAGAGAACGTGGAAGTCAGTTTTAAGATAAAAAACAAGGTAATTGAAGCAGCAAAGGAGTTTAACTTCCTGGGCACATAAATTAATCTAAATGCTGACTGCAGCCCTGAGATTAGAAGACATATAGCACTTGGAAGAACAGCAATGGTCATGGTCAATATTAATAAAATCTGGAAGAATAAAGACATCAGCCTCCGAATCAAATGCAGACCAGCCAATTCAATCATATTCCTGATAGTTTCCTTTGTGAAACTTGGACTTTGAAGAAAACAGATAGAAAAAGGACAGATGCATTTCAAATTGTGGTACTGGAGACGATGACTATGTATGTCATGGACAAAGAGAATTACCAACAAGGAAGTCCTAGAGAAAGCCAAAACATAAATATCTCTGGAAGCCAAGATCACCAAACAAAAACTGTCATACTTCAATCATCAGCCTTTTCACACGACCCCTAAGATCCACTGGCCACTTAAACTCGGACCAGAAATCTTGGGGTTTCGTTGCTCTTCCTGTGTTCCCACCCCTCCACACTTCCTTGCTCCTGTCTGCGTGAGGGGAGGGAGAAAAAAAGGGAGAAAAGAATGCAGGCTCACCTCCGTCTGCTAGTCGAAGCCACCCGAGCCCTGTTGTCATCCTGATTCCTGTCTCTTAAAGGGGCGGGGGCAAAGAACAACAACAAACAGAAGCGAGGAGAGCCCAGCACTCACTAGGTTACATCCGCATCAGGGATTTTCACCCCCGGAGAGCAGGTACCTGAAAAGTGTGCTGGGACACGCTTAGGTGGGCATGGTCGCACTTAATTTTCTGTAAACTCCAGAGCTGGTGGGGAAACAATTTTAAGCTCCGGAGCTGGGAGCCATTTGCCACGGAGTTTAGGGTTCGTGTGAAAAGGCCCCATGTTATGCGAGCCCAGTGATGTCCTAATGCAGTGTTGGCGAACCTATGGCATGGGTGCTAAAGGTAGCACTTGGAGCCCTTTCTTTGGGCATGCAACATCACCCTCTTGCAGCCACCTGTACTCGGGTTAAATTGCTGCATTGGCACTTTGTGAAAAATTAGTGGGTTTTGAATTGCAATTTGGGCACTCAGTCTCTAAAAGGTTCGCCATCACTATCCTAGAATCATGAAGGACACATCACCTCTTCTCTCAGGATCTCAGAGCATCTGTAAATGAAAAATCTATGTGCAATGAAAAGATCCATGCTCTCACTGGGTACACAGAGCCAGACGTGAATAGGTCTTCTTCTGCAGCCATCTGCCCTGCGTACATGAATACTGTGGGGAGGACAATGTGCTGCTTGTGACATCAGTTGTGGAGCTGCATAATGTAATCTTATTGCACAATCATGTCTTCAGTGATAGGAGTACAGGGCATTTTCCCAAATACTGTAGGATTGCCGCAACTAGGGAAATGGAATTACTCTGTTTTCCTGTATCTCCAAGAGGAGAGGTGATTTCAAGAGCAAATGGTACTGGAGGAGGAAAACAATGAGATAGTTTTGAAATCTAGGGACTAGAGATGGGCACAAAATAGAAATATAGCATTTTGTTTCTTTTGTAGTTTCATTTTGTTTTGTTAGTAACAAAAATTTAAAGTAGTTTTATAATGAAATGAAATGAAATGCTCTCCTGGGTCCTAGAGCAGTGATGGCAAACCTTTGGCACTCCAGATGTTTTGGACCACAACTCCCAGAATTGCAAGCCTAGATTGCCAATGCAAAGGACTGTGGGAGTTGTGGTCCAAAACATCTGGAGTGTCGAAGGTTCGCCACCACTGTCCTAGACGCACCAAGATGGCAGAGGAATTTCTTTGAACTCTTCCCTGTAAGCCCCTGAAATATGGAGAGGTCTGGAGTTCAGGGGGCTGAGTTATTAAACTCCAAAGGGGGTCCCCCTTGGAAAAAGTCATTTCTAATGGAGTTGGGAAGCTGCTAATTGTTTGCCCATGGTTGGCGGGGGTGGGGGACTGTTATCGGCTTCCAACTCAATTAGAAATGATTTTTTCCTGGGGGGACCCCTTTTGAAGTTCAATAACTCAGTCCCCTGAACCCCAATCTTCTCCAAATTTGGGGGGGGGCTTACAGGGAAGACCTTGAGGAAGCTCCCATGCCATTTTGGTTCCTCTAGGATGAATCATTTCATTCATAGAGGTGAAATGGTGTTTCATTTTGTTTCATAACAAAACATGTTCAACCATTTCGTTTTGTAACAAAAAGATTCATTATATCATTTTGTTTTTTTATAGCATTTCATTTTTTTGTTTTGTGCCCATCTCTACTAGGGACCCATCCTTCCCAGTTACTCTGCTGTTGTTGGGACTCAACTTCTGTCATCACATGCTGCACTGCATAGAACGGGCCTCAACTAGAGAGAAAGAAAGAGAGAGGGGGTGTGCATATAGAGCATTTGAGCCATCACAGAACACCTGCCTTGGAAGGGGCCTAGAAGACTGTTGAGTCCAACCTCCTGAATAATGCAGGAATCCAAATGGAAGCATATCTGCCAGAGGGTTGTCCAATTTTCTCATGAATGCTTCCTGCATTGGAGCTCTCCCTCCCTCCCAAGGCCATTGGTCCCATTGTTGTACCTCTCTAGCATTTAAGAAAATGTTTGTGATATTCAACTAAAGTTTGACTTCATGTAACTTGAGCTGATCATGATATGTCCTGCACTCTGCAATGACTGAGAACATATTCTGTCCCTCCTCTGTAGGGCAGCTGTTCAAGCGTTTGAAAAGTGCTATCCTATCTCCTCTCAGCCTTCTTTTCCAGACATGCCAATTCTTTCAGTCTTAGATGCCCTAAGCAGTGTATCCTAGATGCCCTAAGCACATCCGATCTTACCTGATCTCGGAAGCTAAGCAGGGTCAGGCCTGGTTAGTACTTGGATGGGAGACCACCAGGGAATACCAGGTGCTGTAGGCGCCTGGAGTAGGAACTGGCAAAGCACTCCAGTATTCCTGCCAAGAAAACTCCATGGATGCTGAGTGGAAGGGTCGGTCACGACTGTAACAACACAACACACACACACACACATCCTATCTCCTCGCAGCCTTCTTTTCCAGACATGCCAGTTCTTTCAGTCTTTCCTCATAAGAACATAAGAACATAAGAAGAGCCATGCTGGATCAGGCCAAAGGCCCATCTAGTCCAGCTTCCTGTATCTCACAGCGGCCCCACCAGATGCGTTTGGGAGCGCATGAGACTAGATATCTGTCTCCTGATACCACTCCCCTGCATCTGGCCCTTGAAGTACCCTGGTTTAAAGCCTAGAGATTACACATCTCCATCATGGTTTGTAACCCGTGATGGACTTTTCCTCTAGGAATCTGTCCAATCCCCTTTTGAAGGCATCCAGGCCAGATGCCATCACCACATCCTGTGGCAGGGAGTTCCATAGACTTACAACGCGCTGGGTGAAAAAATATTTTCTTTTGTCAGTTCTTACTCTCCCAGCACTCAATTTGAGTGTATGTCCCCTAGTTCTGGTATTTTGAGAGAGGGAGAAGAGCTTCCCTCTATCCACTTTACTCATACCCTGCATTATTTTGTATGTCTCAATCATATCCCCCCTCAAGCGCCTTTTTTCCAGACTGAAGAGGCCCAATTGTTTTAGCCTGTCTTCATAAGGGAGGTGCCCCAGCCCAGTAATCATTTTAGTCGCTCTCTTCTGCACCTTTTCCAGTTCCACTATGTCTTTCTTGAGATGCGGTGACCAGAATTGTACACAATACTCCAGGTGGGGCATAGACCTTCGTTTCAGTTTCCATATCACCCTTGTTGTTCTCCTCTGAACTTGCAATGCAGATGAGGCTATGATCCCTAAGAAGCACCTGTGTCATAATTTTGCATAACTTCTGCTATGTAAGCAGCCTGTCCACAAGATCTGTGGGTTGTTTTTAATGGATAACTGTGCCTTACTGCTTTGAATGTTTTTTTTTATTTTCTGCTTGCTTTTGTTTACTATTTTCAGTGTGGTACCTTGTATAAAGGAATTAATTTGTTCCAAATGAAATTATGTTGAGCAAATTTTCCTTTATACAATTTCCCATAGGAATGCATTGAAAACAGAGTAATCACTAATCACAACCATTTTATGTTGTACAGATTTGCCCCATAGGCAATTCTCTTAAGCAAATTTCCCCTATCTCCAGAATTTTTTATGTTGTACAGATGTATGTTATACAAACCATTTGTTATACCAGGGTCCGCTGTATTTGTGTTTGCAACACTTTTGTGTTCTGTGGGGCTGTTGTTATTTTGCTTAGGTACCTACTGATGAACCATGCAAACACAATTTCACAAAAGGAGTTTCATCATATTCACAGTTACATAGCGGAGAACATGAGGGATTATAACTACAGCAAAATGCTACAGTTTCTGCACCCAAGCTGTTGGCATCAGCATCAATACAGAAGTTGCTTATAAAACAGCAGAGGTCAAGTGCCCCTTTGAGTTCAAATTCAGACAAACTCCAAGATATTTTCCTGCACTGCTTTGGGTATCTGTAACAAATGAATCAGCTCCACACGAAGAGTTATTAAACACACACACACACACACCAGAAAATAATAATTTCCACTGCATATACGTGATTTGTTATGTGAAATCCCACGCCCACACCAACACAAACATATCGAAACTGTACCTAGACCAAGCTGTCCAGAGCCTTCACAGTCTAAGAGTTTGGAACAGCTTTGGCTTATTCAGCTTTTTGGATCTTTCTGATTCAAGTCTCTTGCCCACACCCCTTTCCTCATCCCACCTGCTTATGGTTACATATACTTACTCTTTTTAATTTTAAATATTATCTTTGAAGGACACAAGAACTAAGGAGCTGTCCCATTTGATGTAAGTATGTGAGCTTGATGTGTTTTGCTATAAACACATAACAGTTTGGGGTCTCCATATTATCCCAAAAGCTGACTTTTTATTGGACTCTAAGCCTATTGATTCAGATTCACCAAACACTCATTTCCACAATCACCTGGCCCAGAAGCATTGGCTGCTGGATAAAGGAAGCCAGATTGGGGAAATGTTCTTGGTTTGATCCAGCAGGAGTCTCCTCCTATGGATTCAACCATGGTGTTTTTAATCTGTTGGAGAAACTAATTTGGATTATAACATGTGTAGGGGGAGGTTTTTTTGGGGGGGGACGAGGGCTTCTGCCTGCTAATTGAGAAAGCCACCAAAAATGACCTGCAGTCTTTGACAACCATGCCTGCATGTTGTGTGATCCACAGTTCAGAGTACAAGCACCTCAATTACACCTTTGTTGAACCTCAGAGGTACCTCATTTGGAGTCCAGCTGGAAATCCAGCAATTGGGCTGGGGGAATACAAATCTTCGCAGAGATGAAATGTTGGATTGTGCTGCACAAATGCTGAGTGGAAGAGCAAATCCATCATCTATCATTCTCTACAAAATTCTGCTCTGATGAGATGTCTTTAACTCTTCCAAGCATGTACCATCTTCAATGGTGTATCACCGTCACCAGGATGTGGTTGCCTTTTGCATAACATTTGTCTAATTCACTGTGGCTAATTGTGGCTAACTGATTAAGAGTCGGGGCACACCTTGGTTATGCTGACAGGCTTGCGATGGAGATGTGTCCTGGCTCTTCATCATTCAACCACCATTGCCTTCCCACGAGGGTGAGACCACTTTATTGGGTATAGAAGTGGGCCACACTTTATTAACACAACACATTAACACCAGTTTCAACCATCTGGAACTTCTTGAGGGGTCTGCCATCACGCAGGTTAACGTCGGGTACCTGGGGCTCTCCTGGGAGCCCAACGACTAGGGAGCCTTAGGGCAAGGCAAGCCCCCTGGTGGTCTGACACGACATCAGGCCCCCAGGGCCGGCCAATTCCCTCACCCTCACCCGGGTCCCGAGCCGCCTTCTTTGTGACTCATGTCCCAGGCAAGGCTTCCTCTAGCATCCTTCCCCCTATGCCATAATCTCTGGATCCGCAGTGTTAGGAGTCAGATGGTAGCATAGAGGTTATTACAATTGTCCTCACCGGCTCCATTCCCTCATAACAACCACCAGTGTGACCAAAACAGAACATCATCAAAGCAGGGAAAAGGGAGGGAACCACCCCCAAGCACTAGCGTGGGATAGGCGAAAACTCCCCGTCCCTACATGCCAATCTTGGGACGGGTCAAAAATTCCTGTCTGGCCCACTAGGTGACCAGTCAGACTCACGTTAGCACTGATTAACGTGGTGGGTGGGTGGGGGATGCGCCAAGGAAGAAGTGGCTTTGGCCCTGGGCGGGGGCAGCCTATATAGGCTCGCCCCGCCCATCTCGGTCCTTGAGAGCTTGCCTTCCCTGTCTTGTGTTATTTGCATGGGAGAGGGCAAAGAAGCTCTGGTGGCACATGTGCTGCCACGGAACAGCCTTTATCCACTGCAAGTTATGCAAAATTTACACAAACACCAATCAAATTCTGGCTGATGTACTCCAAAATGAAAGCTGCTAAGCTCTTAGCTCTCTTAGTCTGTTTCAACAAAAACAAGGAATTTTGCAGCACCTAAAACATTAAGATGGTTTCTTGGTCATAAGTTTTTGAAAGGATCATTGAGAAATACAGCACAAACTGAGGCAAATACCTAATTGTCCCATAGTGTGGGACAATTGTCCCATAGTGTGCTAAGGCAGTGGTTCACAAGTGGTTTTGACTCACAGCTCCATTGATTTACTAGACCTTTACTTTCATTAAAGGGGGGTGGGGGGAGAAAGAAGGGAGGAACCCCAGCCTGAGTAGTACCATTTTTTTCTGTCTATAAGATGCCCCCATGTATAAGAAAAACCCGTTCTTTGCAACTCCAAATTACAGTTTCACAAACCGTGCTGTCTGCAAATACATAATGCACAGTTTTGCAGTTTCACAGACACATAATGTGAAATATGAAATAACATCTGCTGCAAATCATCCTTCAAGGAAAAATAGATGGGAAGTGTTGGATTACAACAATCCCCATGCCCAAGACTGCATACTGCTTTGCAGTTTGCATTCAGTCCATTGGGCTGCTCTGGGCAAGAGCCACAATACCTGCAACAAAAATAATGTTACAGACCACCTAACTCTTCCGTAACATAGAGCCACAGCTGAACGACACTGTGATGCCATAATTTCCTAGAATCTTCACACACAGGCTTGGCTATGTGACTGAGACAGCACTGGTTGCATTGGGAGATGATCTATGCAGGGAAATGGATACGGGATCTGTGGCCCTTTTGGTTTTACTAGACCTCTCAGCTGCCTTTGACACTATTGACTATGGCATCTTAACATAAGAACATAAGAACATAAGAATCTTCCTGACTCGTCTCTCTGAAATGGGAATTGGGGGAACTGCATTAAATTGGCTCCAGGCCTTTCTGCAGGAAAGAATGCAGAAATGAATGTTAGCGATTCAGGTTCAACACCACAGCTGCTGACCTGTGGAGTTCCCTCTCCTATGTTATTTAACATATTTATGAATTCTGTTCTGTCTCCTATGTTATTTAACATATTTATGAAACCACTGGGGAAATTATCAGGATTTTGGGGGTTAAGGGTCACCAGTATGCCAGTGACACTCAACTCTACCTCTCATCACTGGATTCCAAGGAAGCTATTTCGACTCTGGATCAGTGCTTAGCTTCAGTAATGAACTGGATGGATGAGAGAGAACAAACTGAAATTAAACCCATGCAAGACAGAGGTGCTTCTGGTCAGTTAAAAGGAAGATCAAGGGATCAAGGGATAGGAAGGGATGCAACCTGTACTGGATGGGATTACCCTCCACCCGAATTGAAAAGAGGTGCATAGCTCTGGGGGTGGGGATTGCTCCTGGACTCATCCTTGAGCCTAAATGCCCAGGTCACAGCTGTGGCCAGGAGTGCATTTGCAAAATTAAAACTAGCACGCCAGTTACACACATTTCCTGAGAAACCTGCTTTGGCCACTGTGACACATGCCCTAGGGACTTATCGGCTCTAGTGACCTCTAATGTGCTCTTTGTGGGGCTACCAATGGAAAGTCTCAGGAAACTTCAACAAGTCCAGAATGCAGCGACCAGATTGCTGACTTGGGCGGGTTACCGAGATCACATTACTCCCCTACTAAAGCAGCTCCACTGGCTGCCAATTAGCTATGAGGCACAATTCAAGGTGCTGACCTTAACCTACAAAGGGCAAAATGGCCTGAGTCCAAGCTAACTCAATGATTGAATATCACAGTATGAACCAGCTCGGGTGCTAAGATCATCAGGAGAGCCCTTTCTCTCCATTTTGCCACCTTCACAGGTGCATCTCAGAAGAACACATGAAAGAGCCTTCTCTGTGGTTGCTCCCAGACTTTGGAACTCCCTCCCATTGGAGGCCAGGACTTCCCCATCTCTGCCGTCTTTCCGGAAGCATGCAAAGACCTTCCTCTTCAGGCAAGCTTTCCCTGAATGAGGGACTACCTACTATGTGACTTTCGTATGAATTACCAGATATGATTGCATTGACTGATTTCATAAGAACATAAGTGTTTTCCATTTTGCTTTTCACCACTCATAATTGATTTTTCTTTTGTTTCTGCATGCTCTTTGTAGCTCTAATGTTACCTTTTTAATGTTCTAAGATGCCTCTTCAAATTCCCTGTTCTTAACTTGAATATGTCTTAAATGCTCTAGACTGTATATGGTCCCTCATTATTGTAAGCCACCTTGAGTCCTTTTCCAAGGAGAAAGGTGGTGTAAAATTATTCTAAATAAATAAATAAATAAATAAATAAATAAATAAATAGGACTCACTCACAAACCCTAAGCCTTCTGGCAGATGTACATGCCTCTTTTCCAGAACCATGAATTTAGGTATCATTTTACGGCCTTGCAAAAGATAGCCGACTTCATCATGCCAAGGGAGCCGTCTCATTACAACAGCCCAACATCATCACAGAAGGAAGGGACATTAATAGGCTGATCACCCATATCAATTAAAACAAGTGACAATTAATGTTGGCATGGCTTTCTCCACCTTGGCTACCTGCCACAGAAAGGAGAATGAGGGCAACTGTGATTATTATTAGTTCATCATTATTGCCGATTAACAGAAAAGGTGTACTCATATTTCAGTCCTCCTGTTTTAGTGCCCGATAACAGCTGTCCGTTACATCCACATTTTGCAGCTGACGTCTGGCTGTTACCAACCCCTGCTGGAGCACAGATTATAGTAGATGCTTTAGGGGAAGCACATTCATTCTCATGGCAAATGTAAGAATCATCTTGCATTTGCTCACTCTTCCTTTTTTTTTTTGTGTGTGCCAAGAAAGGAGATCTCTAGTGGGCTGGGGAGTTTTTCAAAGTCCTCTGTCACCGCAATGCAGTGGTCCCCTGCCCATTTGCAGTTCATAGAATCATAGAATTGGAAGAGACCTCAAGGGCCAACCAGTCCAACCCCCTGCTGTGCAGGAAGCCCATCACAATATTTCTGACTGATGGCCATCCAGCCACGATGTGTGAAAAAGACCCCCTGGGGTAAGGGAGAAAAGGCCTGGGGTAAGGGGTGAGGGCCTGTCGGAGGCCTCAGAAATGACTTCTGGTTCTCAGGGAGGCCCTTTTGGGGCCTCCAAAAGACCCTGAAAGGCCCTTGCAGGCCCGTTCGGGGCAGCGCCAGGCTGGGGATAAGTAAAAGAACCCCTCAGCTAGGCCCCCCAAGGCCCAACCTGACCTGCATCCGCTTACCGCAGATTTTCAATTATCGCAGGTTGGGTTGGGTCCCTAACCCGTGCAATAGGCGGAGGGGTCACTGTACATGTTAGGGTCACCCGTGACATCGATACATATTGGCCATGAATAGAGATGGGTTTGAATCAGCAAAATGGTAGATCATCTTGGTATGCGGAGGTCCATGTCCTACACACTACAAATCTATGGATTTTTCCTGAATGAACTGCATGAAATGATTTTTTTGTTTTGTTTTTCATTTTTTGTTTCATTTTGCAACAAAATGAAAAACAAAATGATTTTTAAAGAAAAATGAAATGAAACAAACTGGAATTTTTTCCGTTCATTGTGTTTCGTTTTTGTTGGGTTTAAACTGCTTTAAACAACCTGCACCTTTCCCCCCTGATAGGGAATATTGGCTACCGTTTGCTTTGGTGGGTTAAAAAAAATTAGGGGGGAAAGGCATGGGGTTTTAAAACTTTTTTAGCCATCGAGGCAGCCTTGGTGGCTCCAAGACATTTTAAACAACACAAACCTCCCCCCCACACACACACACGATAGGGCGCATTGGGGGCGGGAAAGGTGCAGACACCATGTTAAAAATGAAATATGAAAACAAAACACAAAATGATTTGTTTTAAAAAAATTCATTTCAAATAAAGCAAAATGAAACAAAACTCAACGAAACAAAAATCGAAATGAAACATCATTTTTTTGCATTTTGTGCCCCTCTCTACTGCACATTGGCTTGTTGGGGAATGTTTTGCTGTGTGAAAAAGGGGGGAAAGCCTGGATGCATGTCTTGTCCCCACAGCCAGCCCCCCCTTCCCATGACCCCCACTGCCTTACTAATTTGTCCTGATGCCTCCGCCACCTTCTTGAGGGATAGGGGCCTCTTTTCTATCTTTAAGGCAGCCTTCCACCGGCCACCTGCCACTGGGCAGGATCCCTCCTCTCAGCTGAACTTCCTGCTGCAATAGCAAGGCTGCTCAGGCATTGCTCACAGGGACAGAATAATGCTGAATCCATCAAGTCTCCCCCTCCCTGGCCCCATTTTTTCTCATACCTATTCCCTGGTCCTGGAACAAGCCAAGTTTGGAGGTGTCTGATGCAAAACACAGAAGGTCTCACATCTCCACAATGAATCCTCTTTTTTTTATATGTCATGTGCCAAAGACATAGTGGAACTGGAAAAGGTGCAAAATGATTGATTACTGGGCTGGGGCACTTCCCTTATGAGGAAAGGCTAAAACATTTGGAGCTCTTTAGTCTGGAAAAAAGGCGCCTGAGGGGGGATATGATTGAGATGTACAAAATAATGCAGGGCATGAGTAAAGTGGGTAGAGGGAAGCTCTTCTCCCTCTCACAAAATACCAGAACTAGGGGACATACACTCAAATTGTGGGCTGGGAGAGTAAGAACAGACAAAAGAAAATATTTTTTCACCCAGCGCATTGTTATTCTGTGGAACTTCATGCCTCAGGATGTGGTGATGGCATCTGGCCTGGATGCCTTCAAAAGGGGATTGGACAGATTCCTGGAGGAAAAGTCATAAGAACATAAGAACATAAGAACATAAGAAGAGCCATGCTGGATCACGCCAAAGGCCCATTTAGTCCAGCTTCCTGTATCTCACAGCGGCTCCACCAGATGCGTTTGGGAGCGCATGAGACTAGATATCTGTCTCCTGGTACCACTCCCCTGCATCTGGCCCTTGCAGTACCCTGGTTTAAAGCCTGGAGATTACACATCTCCATCATGGTTTGTAACCTGTGATGGACTTTTCCTCCAGGAATCTGTCCAATCCCCTTTTGAAGGCATCCAGGCCAGATGCCATCACCACATCCTGTGGCAGGGAGTTCCATAGACTTATAACGCGCTGGGTGAAAACATATTTTCTTTTGTCAGTTCTTACTCTCCCAGCCCTCAATTTGAGTATATGTCCCCTAGTTCTGGCATTTTGGGAGAGAGAGAAGAGCTTCCCTCTATCCACTTTACTCATACCCTGCATTATTTTGTATGTCTCAATCATATCCCCCCTCAAGCGCCTTTTTTCCAGACTAAAGAGGCCCAAATGTTTTAGCCTTTCTTCATAAGGGAGGTGTCCCAGGCTGAGTGCCAGCAATCTGTTCCCATCATGATTCAAGTGCAACCCATCCCTCCTGAACAGGTTTGGCTTGTCCCAAAATGTTCTCCAGTTCCTGACAAATGTAAAGCCCTCCTCTCGACACCATCGCCTCATCCACACATTGAGGCTTCTGAGCTCTGCCTGCTTTGCAGGTCCTGCACAAGGAACAGGTAGCACTTCTGAAAATGCTACCTTGGAAGCCCGGGACTTCAATCTTCTACCTAACAACCTGAATTTGGCTTCCAAGACTGACCGCTTGGCCTTCCCGACATCATTGGTACCAACGTGTACCATGACCACTGGCTCCTTCCCGGTTCTCTCTAACAAGCTATCTAGATTTCTCGTGATGTCTGCAACCTTTGCACCTGGCAGGCAAGTGACCATACGGTTATCATGCTCATCACAAATCCATCCCTCCGTATTTCTAATGATAGAATCCCCTAGTACAAGAAGCTTCTCTCCTGCAGCCTGCTCATCTACATTTACCTGATCTTGTATCTCATCAATAGTGATGAGGGAGAGATCCTCCGGTGAAACCAAATCTTCCTCTGTGTGTGCCTCATTAGGTGTGCTGAGGGAAAGAGCCTCAAACTGATTGTGCAATATGAGACTCTCTGAGCGATCCCTTGGCCTTCTACTCCTTTGAGTCACATTCCTCCACCCATCTACCTCCTGAGTTGGGGAAGTGACTTCATCCTCAGAAGTGTGCCCTGTCTCTTCTTGGACCTGGATAGTCTGTTACATTCTGTCCAAGAACCGCTCAAGCTCCTTAATATGTTGCTGGTCTGATATGCGAGCCTCTAGCTGCTGGACCTTCTCTTCCAATAGTGCAACCAGCTTGCACTTGCAGCAGATGTAGTTCTGCACACGCTCTGTCAAGATGACAAACATGGCACAAGTACTGCAGGTAACTACAGCTGCTCCCTCCAACTCCATTTTAACGAGTGCAATAAAATGTATTCAAGGTCTCAAAAATGTAAACTTACACTAATTTTTTTTTAATCTAGTAAGACTCTTTACTTCTTTTGTTGTTTATTCAAAATCTAACAGTGTAGGGGCTGCTAAAGCACCTCTACACCAAGTGCAAGCACGTCAGGAAGTTTCCAGTGCTAACTTGCTAATGTGTGTAGGATCTCCTCAGGAGTAGCTGGGCTTGGGAACTCAAATATACTCAGTGTTTTTTTATATATATATATAGTTTGCATGCGCCGTTAGGTCCATCACAGGTTACAAACAATGAGGGAAATGTTTAATCTCCAGGCTTAAAACCGGGATACTTCAAGGGCCAGATGCAGGGGAAGTGGTATCAGGAGACAGAGATCTAGTCTCGTGTGCTCCCAGACGCATCTGGTGGGGCCACTGTGAGATAGAGGAAGCTGGACTAGATGGGCCTTTGGCCTGATCTAGCATGGCTCTTCTTATGTTCTTATGTTCTTATGAGTTCTGGCCTTTTGAATTTCCTCATTCAAGCAATCAAGGACTACAGGAATTCAGATTCAGGCTCCAAAGTGGATCAATGAAGGCTTTAATCATTTCTAACTGAATGAGGCCTTTATCCAAAGTGCAAATCAAATTAAATAGAGGGGCCCAAAAAAGAGCCCTAGTACACAAAATGACTCTGAAAGAAACATAACTTTTGAGACTGTATTGGGGAATATACTGAACCCCAAGGAACAACAACCAATATCTGGCTGAAATTTATCAGAGACATCTCTCAAAGAAACTCCCTGAGAATTTCCTTTTCCTTACTCTGTTCCTTTACATAATTATATCTACTTTGCAAAAAAAAAAAAAAAAAAGTTTCCAGTTTTGTGTGGTCGCCTCCTGACAGCTACCAACATAACAATGCCACATAATGATATATAATGGTTAGGAACTGAAGTACAAAAATTGACAGATAATGCATAGATTTCCAAAACATGTCCATCTTAGTTCGTCGCTCTGTGCAGTATGGTTCCAAAAGAAAAAAGGGGCTTGCAACAAGCATATATGGAGAGAATGGGCTCAAAACCATATCTACCCTGCAAAAAAATAAGCATACCTAATTATTTGTTCATTGTTGAAATGCATACAACAATACTTTGGTTGGTGCAAAAGAAAAAAAGTATCACAACCCAATGTAGAAATGACATGAAATAAGGGTACTGATGGGAAATTCAGCAACTCACTGGGAAGAAGACAGACATATTGTTCACTTAATTTTTTCCAGGAGGTAACCCCAGTGGGGTTTTTGAATATATGGAGGTGGCCGAATTCTTTGCATCTGTCTAGTCTGCTTGTTTTGTGGCACACCATCCCACAAGAACTTGGCTGCTTAGGTTGATTTTGGAGAATCCTGTTTTCTATGATTTTTCACTTTTTCCTTTTGATCTGCTGAAAGGTGCTGATAATCACGGATACTCCCTGTCTGTGCTACCTCAAGAGATACAGAACATGGTTTCTAATCAATTCCCTTTATGTGGCATTAGCATATCCTGCTCCATAGACCTCATTTTCCACTATTAAGAAACTTGTCTCAGGATCTGACAAAAGATCCCAGCCGCACAGCACATTGCTGAGTGGAATTCATTATTAAACCACCCATCAGGTTAATCTGATCTGAGAGAGAGAGACCTGGCGATTTGAGGGATTCTTGGATAAACACAGTCTTTTTCAGAGCTAAATTAGAGGGTATTTGGAAGGATTTGCAGAGAGAAGGGAGTTTTGCTTGCCTGCCACGTGCTCCGAAATCAGCCCAAAGGCATGCATGGGTTCTTAAAAAGCAAAGTTTCAGAGTGTTTTAGGCCAGTAAAGTTGTCGGTAATGATGGTCTAACTCTGCTCAGTATGATTCAGAATTAGCTCAGGTATGGTCAGTGGAGGGGGGGGGAGAATGGCCTCTATTTTCCACCCACCTCCAGCCTATCATGGCAGGCCATGTGAGAAGTAGTCCTGACACTGCTGGAGTCTGCTGAACACTGGCGGGAAATGCCCAGAATCTCGTTTTAATTGGTGAGACAGAAAACAAATTTATTTATGTTTTGGAATTCTTGTTCAGATCAACCATGCCCTTTTGAAAAGTAGCAAGGGTTGAATCTCAGGATAATACACTGCAGCTGCTGGAGGTATAAAATCAATTATTTTTCTTTGAAGGAGAGTTATTATAATTAATTGAAACCTGTAAGAAAATACACCAGCAGGATCCAGCTGTCTTCAGGTCTTGGGAACATTTTATTGGACAATGAAAACTACTTCAATTAGTTAGGATTCATTTTCAGAATGAAAAATGAAATGGATCATGGTGGGGAAGGAAATGCCAGTGGGTACTGCGGGGGATCCGGATGAAAAAACGTAGACTCGAGTCCAGTTGTCCGACCAGCAGAGTGATGATGATGTCGCCCCTTGCCTTTCTGTGTTTTATTACATATTAGACATGGGGATGACCAGAAAAAATGACATTTCGAGTTTTCGTTTGTCGGAATGGGTCCGTTTTGGGTCGTTTCCGTTTGTCGCGAAATTTTTCAAAAATTTGTTGTTAGTTTGTCGTTTGTCGTTTCCACCGCAATTTAGCGCAATTTGACTTCCCCCAGAGCATAGGGGCGTCCCGCAATCAGGACTGGCACTAGGTGTTTTTGCGCCCTAGGCGGCAGATGGGGTGGGGGCGGGGGCGGGGGGAGGTGCGGGTGGGCGGCAGTGGCAGGGGGCCATGGGCGGGCAGCGACAGTGGCAGGGGGGAGGCACGGGCGGGCGAGAGGGTGGGCGGCGGCCGCAGGCAGGTGGCGGCACGGGCGGACGGGCAAGTGGGCAGTTAGGATATCACTTAGGATAGAGGTTCTGTTCTTGGCTTGCACCCCAAATGTGTGTGTGTGCAAGCAAATTGAAGTTGGGAAAATAGAAAATAAATGGTAGTATATAATATATTTTTAAAATAAATCCACACCTCCCACTCCCAGTCGAACCTCACCCTTTATCCAATATCAGAAAAAAATCCTCACGAACTGCCAGAGAAGAAATAAAGAATAAACTGCTATTCCCTTCAGCAGACAAAGCTGCAGGGAATCAAAGAAATTATTTTCTAAATTCAGTTCCCTCCCTGCCTGCCTAACTTAAATCCTAAAGCCTCCAGCCTCCCTTCTCAATCTCGATCGGATCACACCAGCACCAGCAGCCAGTCCTCCTCCCTTAACCACATCCATACACCCGACTGCGATTTCTGGAAGGTGCCTCAGCTTTTTATGCCCTCCAGGACATCCAGAAGTGTCAATCAAAAACCTGGTGATGCCATTGGTGGAATGGTTCAAAAAAATTGCATGGTCCCATCCCATGCCCAGCCCAAATGGTCAGGTCTAAAAAAATAAAAATAAAATAAAATAAAATAAAATCAATATGACATTTTATTGCTATAAAAAACCCACTGCTGCTACTATTAAAATTCAGGCATTTAAAATAAATAAATTTCACATGTTTCTGTGGTGATTTGGTGTGTTTTTTTGACCACGATTTCAAAAGAAAAATTGGGGTCGCCATTTTGCATCCCCCCCCCACCGCATGGCATGGTGAGACAACGAGGATGACCCCCCGTCAGCCTGGTGCAAGCAGCCCAGGACAGAAGAAGGGGGGGAGGCCGGGGACCCCCCAGAAGCCACCCCTCTGGTAGGTGGCAAAGCCTCAGGCAGGCATATTTTTGCCTGCTTTTTTGGCCGGGAGTCGGGTTTTTTAAAAAAAAAAAACTTTTAAAAACTTTTTCTGTGCTTCGCATTGCGCGATCGCCGTGATGCCACAAATGAAAACGAAAAACCCGAGCAATTTTTTCTTTTTTCGGTTCGAGTTCGATTTCTGACGGCTTAAATATCGTTACCGTTTCCATTACATAACGGAAATGAAAAATGGAAACGGAAATGAAAATTTCGCCGAGTCGTGCCCATGTCTATTACATATTTGCATTCCACACTATGCACAGAATCAGGGATTGGTTACAAGAGAAAAGGTACATCCCAGAGTATGCACAGAATCAGGGATTGGTTACAAGGGAAACTTCACATACGTTACATATGCTGGTTGGCTAGGGTTGCCCTGTGGCTGCCTCATGAATAGAGCATGGCTTGCCCAGTTATTGATTACCATAACCCATGACCTTGTGCTTTGTGTCTCTATGTCTCTAATGTTCTATAAGGGGACTTCCCAGTGGGGTTTTTCGGCTTTCTGCCCCTCCAGTGCAACAGTTTGCCGAATGGTGTGAGCTAACAAAAATTGTGAACAAAGATTTCCACTGTGCAATTGTTGAGTTGGATGATTGTGGCCTGAAGGCAAAGGTCCCAGCTTTGGGGGGGGGGGTTAAGGATGTAAACAAGATCATATCTGTTCCTCTGCTCATACTAGGCTGGCTACCCTTATTCTGGACAAAATAGGCAAGAACTGCTATACCAGTAAATCCAGTGAAGGACAAGGAACAGCAGACACATGAGCAACTTGTCTTTGCCTCTTAGCGTTGGCTACATACGCTGGTATACCATTCAACTGCAGTAAAGGTGTACAATAGCCACCACTCTCAACCGTTTGACATTGGATACTGAAGTCTTGAAAGCTCCATTTCCAAACTATCATTTTATTTATAAAAATTCCATGACTTGCTGGTTACTCTAATGCAGGCCTGCCCAACAGGTAGACTGGAGGCTACCAGTAGCCCGTGAAGGGTTCAAAAGTAGCTCGCCAGCCATCAATAAAAATGTGAGGGGATAAGTTCTCCACCTCTACCACCCCCAACTCAAGGACCACCACTGCCCCAGCAAAGCCCTGGTCTGCCAGCCCACTGTCTCAGCTGAAGGGGGCAGTTCAAGGGCCATTGCATAGTCCCCTGCTCTCCCTACCGGCTCGAGCAGGTGTAAGGGAAGTGTGTGTGTGGTCAGCCTTAGCATAGGAATGAATTGAAATCTGTTCCCCCAGAAAGGATTAATTGATTTTCAATGTGTTCCTATGGGAAACTGCTTGGAACAGATAAAATTCATAAGTAGAGAATTTAGTGTAGTAGCCCTCAGGCACTTTCGTCTGGAAAAAGTAGACCTCGGCCTGTTCGGAGTTGGACAGCCCTGCTCTAATGGAAGATGCAGGGAATTGAACCTACAGTGTGCTGAATGTGTGGTTGTATCAAAGCTTGAAAAAAATTACATTTGGGGTATGGTTCCTTCACTCACCATAATGGCCACATTCAGTGGCCCTCCTGCCTTGGGGATTCTAGGAAGGTGGTAGTTAATAATGTAACTTAATTTTATTTATTTATTTATTTATTTATTTATTTATTTATTTATTTATTTATTTATTTCCATTTATATACTGCCTGACTTTCCCAAAGGAAACTATAGTCAGTGAACAACCAAAGCCAACAATACAGAAATAAAAATAATAACAAATAATGTTAAGACCAGCATGGAAGAATGGCAGCAGCAAACAAATGGACTACAAATAAACAAAACAATAACCTTAGCAGTCACCAAAAGTGACTTTAAACAGCCAAGTTTTAAGATGTTTTTTTAAATGTTGGAAGTAACTCAGCAAGCCTTATCTCACTCGGAAGCTGATTCCAGAGGGTCAGGCCAGCCACCAAGAATGCCCGGTTCTGGGTAGAAGATCTATGGGCTTCCCTTGTAGTGGCAACTTGAAGCAAGATGGCTTATGATATTCTGGTGGGCAGGGCCAAAACTAAACTTTAGGTAGTACACTCTGCTATATACTCTGGTTCCGAGCCATGGAGGGTTTTATAAATCAAAACCAGTACCTTGAAACTTATCTGGGAGGCAACGGGTAGCCAATAGAGATGGGCACGAAAAGAACTTTTAATTTGTTTTGTTATTCATTATTCATTTCATTAGCTAACAAAACGAATAACGAACCAACCCATCAAAGAAAAACGAAACGGAAATTTCCATTTTGTTCGCTTCATTTTTCGTTAGCCCCCACACACACACACACCTTGCCTCTGCCGCTCCTGGAAAGTCCTCCTGGTCCTGAAACTCAGGAAGCTTCTGCCTGTAGAGGTGCCGGCCCCAAGCCAGTGCCTCAAAAAGCCCCCAGCTGGGTACTTTTTAAAATAAAATTAAAAAATTAAAAAATCAAAAACATAAAAGAACACCAACCTGGCCCCATGGGCTGTGCGGTCTGCACGGTAAAACAGAAGAACAAATAAAACAAAAATACAATGAGTGCCGACCCAGCCCCAGGAGTCACATGGTCTGCAATCTATAAATAAATAAATAAATAAATAAATAAATAAATAAATAAATAAATAAATATGAGCGCTGATCCAGCCCCAGGGGCTGCGTGGTCGGCACTCTAAAATAGAATAAAAATAAAATTAAACCACGGTTAGGCTGAAACAGAATGAACCGAACCATCAGTTTCTGTTTCATGCCCACCTCTAGTAGCCAATGCAGGTGAGCCAGAATTGGGGTGATGCGATCATACATGCTCGCACCAACCACCAATCGGGCTGAACAAGGGTCAAGGGAAGCCCCATATATAAAGTGTTAGAGTAGTCTATCCTCGAGATAACCAGCCCTTTCACAACTGTCCTCAGAGAGTCACCGCCAACGTATGGATGAATCTGGGCGATAATGCTAAATTGGTAAAAAGCCGCCGTGGACAAAGTCAGATCAAGGACGATGCCCAGAATCCTCACTCTATCTGTCAGCTGGGTGGCAGACCCACCCAGACTGGGGAGAGGGCTACTATATGCATTCCCCCCCACACACACACACCAAAGAACAGAACCTTGGTCTTCTAAGCCAAGCATAGTGTCTGCATAGGGTTAACCCAAGCATAGTCTACTAGGGCTGAAGCTAACTCACCTTGATCGCCCAGTGTCATGATTGTATCCCACTCCTCAGACCACTGTTATACATGGGGAGGAATTCACCCTTAATATAGTATCACAATTGATCTGGATGTGTCATCCATCCAGCATTTTGCTCCAGCAATCATGTGTGTTTCACTCTGAGATGATTTTATTCAGGCAAAGGTGAAAACCCTCCCTTTTTGCCCACATGCTCTGAAAACGCAGGCAGGCACTTGCCTGCTTTGGGGGGGGGACGGGGGGTATAAAAGCATCATGTTCTTTTGAAAGGTCTGCATAAAGAGTTTTGAGCCAATGAAATGCATGTCCCCTGAGGGCTGTCTTTTGATTTTAGGCATTGTTCCCCTGATCACAAGGCACAGCATAGGAATGAAGGAAGGAACACAGTTTCCCCACATACACTTTCTTGTTGCTACTCTTATTGCACCTTCTGTGTAGGGAGGAGGGAAGCATGTCAGAAAGGAACAATAAAAGGAAAGGAAAACACCCACATATTTGGAGTTTACTTCCTTGGAAATAAATTCAATTAATGAGGTTATTTTCTCAGTAAGTATATTTAGGGTTCCAAGGGCCATAAGATAGCCAAGAACACAAACCTGCATGGCCATGATATTTATTATGAAGCTGTAGAAGGGGATATACAGAGCATATTGTTCAATATGTGAAATACAGCCTGCTTGTCGTGAAACCCTGGCAAGCTTGGAAGATAGCACACAGTTTCTCCTAACTTTTGTTCTCAGCAAGAGAGATAAATCCCAGCTTGATCTGTCTTTGTGAAGCAAACAGAAAATCCTCTCTCTCTCTCTCTCTCTCTCTCTCTCTCTCTCTCTCTCTCTCTCTCTCTCTCTCTCTCTCTCTCTCTCTCTCTTTTTCAAGGCTCCTCAATAGACATGGGCACGACCAGAAAAAATGACGTTTCGAGTTTTCGTTTATCGGAACGGGTCTGCTTTGGGTCGTTTCCGTTTGTCGCAAAAATTTTCAAAAATTTGTCATTTCCATTTGTCGTTTGTCGTTTCCACCGCGATTTAGCGCGATTTGACTTCCCAGAGCATAGGGGCGTCCCGCAATCAGGGTCGGCGCTAGGTGTTTTTGCGCCCTAGGCGGTGGGCGTGCAAGGGGGGGCGGGCAGTGGGGGGGAGGTGCGGGTGGGCAGTGGTGGCGGGGGCTGCAGGCGGGTGGCGGCGCGGGCAGACGGGCAAGTGGGCAGTTAGGATATCAATTAGGAATGGATAGCAGTTCTGTTCTTGGCTTGCACCCCAAATGTGTGTGTGTGCGGCCTCCATTAACCTCAGGGGGGGCCCCTGAGGGATTGGGTATCAGCTGTTGCCTCTTGCGACTCTTCTTTCACCCCGATCTGGAGGGGTTGGGGGGAAAGGATCGAGTTGCGGCACTTTACTATCGCTACTCCTGTGTTTGCAAAGTCTCAAAGTCTTGGCAGAAGAGCCATTAGCCTCCAAGGACTTTACAAATCGTTTCTATCGGAGGGAGAATCAACAGGCTGTTAAACGGCTAATTAGAAGATAAAGATCACACCCGAAAGAAACGTGAGTCTGCTTGTTTATATCGGAATCTGTTCGGAGCGTGGTGGAAAGCAGCCGTAACTCCCCTTCGTGAATGCAAATCGAAACCAAGCGATGGGGGCGGACGAGACATCCCTTCATTTGCAAAGTGAGTTTAATTTAATATTTAAATTGAAGTGGAAGAATAATGGGACCTGGAGAAGCCTGATCGTGAAGTCTGTAGTTCAAGACTGGTGTTCTGAAGTCACCCCCGCTCTTTTTTGTGAAGAGACAGAGTGAATAGTGAATAGAGGAGAGCGTGGGGGGTGGAAGGGGGATATTTTAAAAAAAACTCTGGTGTTTGAAGTTACTCCCCCCTTACCTGATTCTACACTTCCAAAGACTTTTGATTAACAATTGAATTCCTCCTCCCCTTTTTTTTCTTACGGAGGACTGGATATTTAGAGGGATTTGAGTGGCGGACAAGGTGGTGTGATTTTACATTTCAAAGGATTCCACCAGAGCCGGCTGGAAAGCCATCCCCCATCTTTCGAGGGGAACGTTTTGGAGTTGTTTTTTGGGAACAGCTTAGGAGTTACTGCAAACTGGAGCTATTGTTATCTACTTTTTCCTAACTGGATTAGACCTTTTGAAGCGGTTGAAGATTTATATATCTTTTGGATGGGCAAAAACTTTGTTAAACAACTCTTTGTTACAGAGAAGCAAAACATGTGGATTAGACTGTGAAGAAGCCGAAGAATTGCTCCAATTTTTCTCTCAACTCTTAATTTTTAAAGGTTTCTTTGTGGGTCTCATTTTGTTTATTCGATTGCAGTAGAAACGATCTTACGTTGCTGCGTGTCTTCCTTTGAGGCTTCCTCTGGTTTCAAGGACATAAGAAAGACACAACAAGATAAGGTCTGTGCTGTGAGTTGGACTGAGAATCTCATTCCTTAGGTTGGAGCGCCATCTGGTGGATTTTAAAAATTATCGCATGGGACACCGGTTAGAAAATTCATTTCTTATGTTAGAGCACCATCTGGTGGATTTGGAAAATTATTGCATATAAAATTCAATTTAAATGTTATATTGAATGGGAAAGTGTTTGACTATATAGAAAAATTGATAAAATTTGATAAATTGTTATAAATTTGATATTTGGATAATTTAAATTTAGAGAGGTTAAAATGAAGTTAGAATAAGTAAATTTAACATCATTGATGGTAATTGGGTGAATATTAATCAACATCAATTAATGGAGTATTAATAGATTAACTCGATTGGTTGAAGGTTATTGTGGTTTATTGAATGAATTAACTTTAATACGTGGTTAAATTGTGTCCTATTGGAATAGAAGTTAATAAAAATTGTGATGGCAGAGAAGAAGAAGACGACACCTTTAACACAGAGAAGAGATTCCAGACAAGAGGAGGGCAAAGAATGGGAAGGATTAATGATACATATAAGGAGAGAATTTGAAAAAAGTGAACAAAGTATGGATCAGAAGTTGTCAGAATTAAAGGAAGACATGCAGAAACAAATTAAAGAGGCAGTTGGGGAGCTCTCAGCTCAAGTGAAGGATTTAACGGTGAAAACAAAGAATATAGAAGCTAAAGTGAAGAAAGTGCAGACAGAGGTTAAACAATGCAGAGAAGAAACAGAGAGGAATAGAACAGGAGTGTCAGAAGTAGAGATTACGCAAAGGAAGATGGCTGAGGAGCTTGCTTTTCTTGAAATGAGACAAAGGCAACAGAATCTTCGTTTCCGTTTGATTCCATGGGAGGAAGGAGAAGATATTAAGGCCAAAGTAATAACGGAACTGGCGAAGTGGCTTGGATGGCAAGAACAGGAAGTAGCTGATGCAATCTCCCAAGTGTTCAGAATTGCAGTCAGATCAAAGAAACTGAGAGTGAAGAAGACACCAGGCAACGTTATTGTGTCATTGATATCTATGGCCGTGCGAGATAGAATCCTGAAACATAGTTATGACAATCGGTTTGTGATTGATGGACAACAGATTCTGATATACAAGGAGATTCCTCTCCATTTCCTGAGAATCAGAGGAAGTTATAAATCTCTGGCAGAAACGCTGAGAAGAAATGATTTGAGATTTCGCTGGGAGTTCCCAGAAGGTCTATCCTTCATTTACAAGATGAAAAGATTTAAAATAATATCTGAGTCGGAAATAGGTAAATTTCTGAGAAAATATGGAGAAGAGCTTGGGTACAGGAAACCATCGAAAGAGGGTGATAAATCACCTGAAGAAGAAGAAGAGGAAGAAGAGGAGGAGTTAGAACTCTCTGAGGAGGAAGAAGGTAAAGCGGATTTAGCTATGGCCAATATTTGAATAGAGATTGATAAAAATATATTTAATTTGAAATCTACAATGGCGCTGAGAGTATTGACTTGGAATGTTAATGGTCTGAATGAAAAGACCAAGAGAAACAGAATTACGCATTTATTGAAGAAAGAAAATCTGGACTTGATTTGCCTGCAAGAAACACATGTTGCAATGAAACATACGAAGATTCTAAAAAACAAAATTTTGGGACAAGAATTTGTATCGTCTGATAAATTGAAGAAAAGAGGAGTGGTGATATATGCAAAACATAAATTGGAACCTAAGTTGATTATGAAAGATGAAGAGGGAAGATTTTTGATGGTACAAATCACTTGGCAATCTGAAAAAATTTTTATTGTAGGCATTTACGCGCCAAATGAAAGGAAATCAGAATTTTACAGAGAGGTAGAACAAACACTGTTAGATTATATGGATGAAAAACTCTTTCTGATGGGAGACTGCAATGGTGTAATGATGCCAGATTTGGATAGATCTCAGAAAAAGAAAGGTTCAGAAGGGAAATTACCAAAATCTTTTTATGACTTAGTTGAAAATTTTGGATGGACCGATATTTGGAGATTGAGACATCCAATGGAAAAACAGTTTACTTTTTTTTCTGAACCGAACCAGAGTTGGGGGAGAATTGATTATATATTTGTCCCTAATGATATCTCACATAGAGTGACAAAAGTGGAAATTTTACCTAAAACGATCTCAGATCATAATGCAATGGTGATGGAAATTAAAACAAAAATGCAAGGATTATACCGTTGGAGGTTGAATGAAAGTTTACTGGATGAGACTGAGACTTTGCAGATAGCGAAAAAAACCTTCAGAGACTATTTGAAAAATAACTGGAGAAGAGAAACACCAACAAATGTGGTATGGGATGCTAGTAAGGCTGTTATGCGAGGCCTCTTTATTCAAAGAAATGCGTATCAGAAGAAACAAAGAAAAGAAGCAAAATGAGATTTTAAAAGAACTGGTAGAGATAGAGAAGAAACTGGTGGAGAAGCCAAAGGAACAGAAATGGATTCAAAAATTAAAGATGCTTCAAACTCAGTTGTCGATGATTATCAATCAAGAAATTGAGTGGAAGGTAAAGATGATGAGACAAAGAAATTTTGAATCGGCAAATAAAGTAGGGAAATTGCTGGCTTGGCAGCTGAAATGGAAGCAAAAACAAAAGGTTGTGAACAAATTAGTAGTAGACCAAAAATTAGTGGAAGATCCAAGAGAAATTGTAAAGGTGTTTCGGAATTTCTACAGAAATTTATATACGAAGAAAAAAGAGAATCCGGAACAGATTGACAGATATTTAAAAAAGAATGGATTGAAAAAAATCTCAACAAACCAAGTGTCGATATTGAGTGAGAAAATTACCCCACATGAAGTACAAAGTGCAATAGAGAGGGCGAAAATTGGAAAATCACCGGGCCCAGATGGTCTGACTGCAAAATATTATAAAAAATTGTCAGAAGAAATGTTACCAATAATGGTGGAGGTTATGAATGAAGTTCTAGAAAAAGGAGTCATACCTAACACCTGGAAGGAGGCGTATATAACACTGATTCCAAAGGAGAACTCAGACACAACAGATGTTAAAAATTATAGGCCCATTTCCCTTTTGAATGGAGACTATAAATTATTTGCCGATGTTTTGGCTAATAGACTAAAAAGGGTTTTAAATGAGTTATTACACAAAGATCAAGCGGGGTTTCTTCCTGGCAGACAGATGAAAGATAACGTGAGAAATATAATTGATATAATAGAGTATCTAGAAGTCAGGAAAGAGAAACAAGCTGCTTTGATATTTATTGATGCTGAAAAAGCCTTTGATAATGTCTCTTGGCAATTTATGAAGAAGAATTTGGAAAATATGGGAGTGGGAACAAAGTTTTGGAACGGTGTTAATGCAATATATAAGGAACAGAAAGCTAGTTTATTGATTAATAATGTGATAACAGAATGTTTCCCGATTGGGAAAGGTACGAGACAAGGGTGCCCATTGTCCCCATTGTTATTTATTACTGTATTGGAAGTATTGTTAGTCAAACTGAGGGACATGGGGACAATTAAAGGTATATGTGTGGGGGATAAGGAATATAAATTAAAAGCGTTTGCTGATGATTTAGTTTTGACGTTAGAGAATCCAAAAGAAAGTATTACTGAGGTGATGAAAATAATTGAGGAATTTGGTAATCTAGCCGGTTTCAAACTAAATAAGAATAAGATGAAGGTCTTATTGAAAAATGTAACAAAGAAAGATTGTGAAGAATTTGAAAAATTGTCCGCCCTCTCAGTGGTGAAAAAAGTTAAATATTTGGGAATTAACTTATCTCTTACGAACTTAAATCTCTTTGAGGATAATTATAATATGGTATGGAACTCGATTAAGAGAGATCTGGAAACATGGAATAGATTGAACTTATCGTTGATGGGAAGAATTTCGGTGATAAAGATGAACGTGCTACCAAGTTTGTTATTTCTATTTCAAATGATCCCAATACTTAGAGGAATAGGCCACTTTAAGGAATGGCAGAATATATTGTCCAAATTTGTCTGGCAAGGTAAAAGACCCAGAATAAGATTTAAATTACTAACAGATGCCAAGGAAAGGGGAGGATTTGCCATGCCAGACCTGAGATTGTACTACGAAGTGGCCTGCCTCGGTTGGATAAAAGATTGGATTACTTTAGTTGATGAGGATCTATTGGATTTAGAAGGTCATGATAACAGATTTGGTTGGCACGCTTATCTTTGGTATGACAAAGTGAAAGTACATAAAAGTTTTATGAATCATGTAATTAGAAAGTCACTACTTCAGGTCTGGGAACGGTTGAAACCCCTTTTAGAGAGACATACACCGAGATGGTTATCCCCGATTGAGGCATTGGTGATCAAGAGGAAAGGTAAAGAAGGAGTGGGGATCACCTATGGTGATGTGTTATTCTTTTCAGAAAAAGGTCCTAGACTGAAGTCTTATGATATGTTGAAAGAGAGCTAACAGGCTGGTTTCAGTACCATCAACTAAATGACATTTTTCAGAAAGATAGAAAGGTGTCTGGGTTTGGAGAGAAGGAATCTAAGTTCCAAACCATAATCACGGGCCCAAAAAAGAAATTGTTGACTAGATTATATAATTTTTTGTTGGAGTTGAATCTAAAAGATGAACAAGTTAAAGAATGTATGGTAAAATGGGCTATGGATCTGGGTTATAATATTGAGTTAGATGTGTGGGAAAGACTGTGGAAAAAGAATATGAAGTTTACCGCATGTACTTTGATAAAAGAAAATCTGTTGAAAATGATGTATAGGAGGTATATTACCCCAACGAAGTTAGCAAAGATGTATAGGATGAAAGATGACCACTGCTGGAAATGTAAAGAGAAACAAGGTGATTTTTATCATATGTGGTGGACTTGTGAGAAAGTGAAAGAGTACTGGGCATTGATATATGATGAACTCAAAAAGATGTTAAAGTGTACATTCCCAAAATGACCTGAATTTTTTCTGTTAGGGTTGGTGGATAATGAAACTAAAGGAGCAGACAGGACTCTATTTCTATATGCAACAGCAGCGGCACGAATGCTCCTGGCACAGAATTGGAAGACAACGTATATACCATCTTTGGATGAATGAAGGGCGAAAATATTGGACTTTGCAGAGATGGCCAGACTGACGTGCAGACTGAGGGATCAAGACAACCAGAAGTTCCAAAAAGATTGGCAAAAATTTAAGAACTACATGGAGATTCATTGCAAGGAATTAAAGACTCTTACCGGATTAGGATAGAGCTCGAAGGATTACTACTTATTTTTCAAATCTTTTTTATAAGTATATAAAGGGGTTTGTCTGAAAGGAAGGCTAGGAGATGAATAACGCTAAAACCACGGGAAGAACAGAGGGAAGCCAAATTTTAGTGGTAGAATGATTTTGTATTGCTAATGTTTTGAACTTGATTTTTTTTTTGTATACTAAAATTTTCTAATAAAAACGTATTTAAAAAAAAAACAAATGTGTGTGTGTGCAAGCAAATTGAAGTTGGGAAAATAGAAAATAAATGGTAGTATATAATATATATTTAAAATAAATCCACACCTCCCACTCCCAGTCGAACCTCACCCTTTATCCAATATCAGAAAAAAATCCTCAAACTGCCAGAGAAGAAATAAAGAATAAACTGCTATTCCCTTCAGCAGACAAACCTGAAGGGAATCAAAGAAATTATTGTCTAAATTCAATTCCCTCCCTGCCTGCCTAACTTAAATCCTAAAGCCTCCAGCCTGCCTTCTCAATCTTGATCGGATCACACCAGCACCAGCAGCCAGCCCTCCTCCCTCAACCACATCCATACACCCGACTGCGAACTCTAGAAGGTGCCTCGGCTTTTTATGCCCTCCAAGACATCCAGAAGTGTCAGTCAAAAACCTGGCGATGCCATTGGTAGAATGGTTCAAAAAAATTGCATGGTCCCATCCCATGCCCAGCCCAAATGGGCAGGTCTAAAAAAATAAAAAATAAAATAAAATAAAATAAAATCAATATGACATTTTATTGCTATAAAAACCCACTGCTGCTACTATAAAAATCCAGGCATTTAAAATAAATAAATTCCACATGTTTCTGTGGTGATTTGGTGTGTTTTTGACCAAGATTTCAAAAGAAAAATTGTGGTCGCCATTTTGGATCCCCCCCACCACATGGCATGCAGTGAGACAGACGACGAGGATGACCCCCCCCCAGCCTGGTGCAAGCAGCCCAGGACAGGAGAAGAGGGGGGAAAGGCCAGGGACCACCCCTCTGGTAAGTAGCAAAGCCTCAGGCAGGCATATTTTTGCCTGCTTTTTTGGCCGGGAGTCGGTTTTTTTAAAAAAACTTTTAAAAACTTTTTCTGTGCTTCGCATCGCGCAATTGCGGCGATGCCACAAACGGAAACGAAAAACCCGACCAAATTTTTATTCTTTCGGTTTGAGTTCGAGTTCTGACGGCTTAATTATTGTTACCGTTTCCATTACGTAACGGAAACGATAACCGAAAATGGAAACAACAATTTCGCCGAGTCGTGCCCATGTCTACTCCTCAATTTGGGTTGTTTATTTGTAGATGGTGGTGTGATGTTTCTATCCTATACCCCAGCCATTTCACAGGCTATTAGCAAGCACCACCATTATTTCGCTGTTCCACTGCCACCAACTAGTTTCTCTAGTTAATTAATTAATTAATTAATTTTAGAATTTATATACCACCTGCTTCCCAAAGGGAACTCAAGGCGGTGTGCATATTAAATAAAACACAGCACAACAACAAGCACAGCAACCAAGAATTAGCAGCAGGAAGAAAATGTAGATATATAAAAAAAAAATAAAAAAAAAATTAAGAAAGTAAGAAAGTAAAGCAAAGTACAAAAAGGTGCCTGTTAAATAAAAAAGGAAAGCTCCCCATTATTTACAGCCTTACAAAGCATTTTGTTTCATGACGAAAATCTGTTATTAACGAAACAAATGAAGTGAAGTGAAACACTATATTTCTGTTTCGTGCCCATCTCTAATTACAAGCAGTTATGTATGGAAGGGATTGTCAACATTATAGAAGAGAACCCTGGATCACAATATCTCTCTTTCTCCCCTCCTTCTCTCTGTGTGTGAGAGAGTGAGTGAACAGGTGTGAGTGTGAATGAATCAACTGTTAATGCTTTATGGTTATGTTGGGGAGGCATAAAAGTTATACATGGATTTTGAACTGCATAGAGGTCCATTATTCTTAACTCCAGCATTGTTAAGGGAGAAGTGTACAACTAGTTATGCATACCCTAGTCTTCCTTCGGTATTTGTCAGTCTCACCCTAGGTCAAGTCTATCTGCACTATTGACTAGATATATATTTTAGTTTTTAAAAAATAAGAAAAACATAAAAATATGGACTAAAATATCCCTTGTTTTGCATTGCAAGTGTCAAGTTCCATCAACGTGTTATTTTACATTGGACTTCTGACAGGGCATCGATAAGCTTTAGGACAGGTTCTCAAAGATGTTATTAAATTCTATTCCTGCTGTAATATAATAATTCTGACATCACTTTCCCTCAATATTGTCTCTCTCCCCCGTCCCCCGCTTTCTCTGTTTGAAGAAAGAGATTAAAGCTCCCAGGCCTAGTGTTGAACATTATGGTCAATTAGGTGTTTCTGCTTCATAAATCTATGAAGATATCAAGATTGTGTATAATTAGTTTTAGAATTCCTTGTAGCCTATTTAGTGATTAGACAGTTTTGGATCAATTAAATTAGGAACTGGAGGAATACTGCCCAGGCATATTTTAAGCTAATATTTTAAATTAATGGGGGAATTCCAGCAAAAATTCAAAGAAACAAAGCAAAACAAAACAAATGTTGGTTTAGGTCAGATAGTGAAACCATTGTATCCAAATGTATTACATAGCCAGTGAATATTTGGTATGAAACTGATATTACATTCAGCTTTTCATTCTGTTTCCATATGTCTAAAGTCAATGTGATCCATTAAATGATTCACATTAAAATATAAATACAAGACTATAAAGGTAATAACTTGATAAGCCAATTATCTTTAAGGTACCAGAAATAGTGCTTTGTTATAAAAATAAAAGAAGCACCCACCTGGCCCCAAGGGCCACGCGGTGGGCGCTTAAATAAAAGAAGAGGTGCTGGCCCCATGCCAGTGCCTCAAAAAGCCCCTGCCACAGGGGCCAGGATCCGCCGCTGCCAGGAGCCACCATCGCCGCCACCACCACCAGCGGTGGTAGTAAGAACCAAACCCAAACTGTTTGGGTTCAAATGATTTTTTTTAAAATTCGTTCAAACCCAAACCCAAACTGAACCAAAGATGGGCCCAAACCAGATGAACCCAAACCATGGGTTTTCTGGTTCACGCCCATCTCTACTAGCCATACATTCCTCAAAGTCTTTCTTTGCCTCTCTTATCATCTTCTTACAATTCTTTTGCCAGAGTTTGTGTTCCTTTTTATTTTCCTCCTTTGGGGAGGATTTCCATTTACAGAAGGACCTCTCCTTTTGCTTTAGAGCCTCTCTAACTGCACTCGTTAACCATGCCAGTGTCTTCTTGGACTTAGAGGAGCTCTTCTTTCTTTGTGGTATGCACTTCTGTTGGGCCTCTATTACCGTTGTTTTAAACAGTCTCCATGCACTCTGGAGAGATTGGATTCTTTTTACCTTCCCTTACAATTTATTTCTAGCTAGTTTCCTTATCTAAGGAAAGTCCACCCTTTGGAAAGCAAGGGTTTTTGTGTCAGATTTGCTTGACACACCTCCCAAGACATGCAGGACAATATGGTACAAAACCAAGTTGGGGAAAATGTAAAGGGGATTTTGAGAGTTTGACACAGGGATCAATAAGTGTAGCATGTATCAGCCCATCCTGTACCAGTAAATAAAGAATCCCTGGCATGATTTTCTGGGAAAGAATTTCCCTCTGTTTCCTCTTTCCCAAACTTTACATATTAAATATTATTAATATTTATCTTTACCATCAAGGCACACACTGTAATTTGGTTTACATTTTGTGAGAGGATTTCAGCCAGGGAGATCTGTATTATATTTATTATTATATTTAAGTATTTTCCATGTTTAAAACTATATTTTTCTCTAAAATTGTTAGGTTAAGCCAAGGAGAGAACCGTGAAGTTGCGAAACTGTAATTCTGGGTTGGAAAAGTGGGGTTGTCTTATATATTGAGGAGTCTTATATACAGAAAAATATGGTATGTTCATTATATTATATTATATTATATTATATTATATTATATTATTAGATTTATTAGATTTTTATACCACACATCTGGCAGTGAGACCACTCTGGGCCATTAACATCAGTGAGTCAATACAATACAATGCAATACAGGACAATACAATACAATACAATACAAGAAAAACACATATTATTCATCTGGAAGTTGATTCATGGCAACTAGACTTCTTTTCTTGAGAGACTGGTCTCAAACTCTCAAGAACTGATCTCAATCTTTCAAGAAAAGAAGTCCAGTTGCCATGAGGTAACTTCCAGATAAACTAAGCTGGATGACTGAGAATCTTCACAGACACATATAATTCATACAATAAAATGAAATAATCATAAAAATGCAGTAAATGAAATTAAAATTGAATTAAAATAATGTGAGATGGCATACAATTTCCACAGAACATAACACAGAATTTCAAAAAAAAAAAAAAATGAAACCACAAGTCAGATGGTAACTGCCATGGTGGTTCTTGCCTTATCACAAGAAGCTTCCAGGCCAGAATTTGAGGTTAATGCCTGGCATCAGAATGCATGACTCTGAGGAAGAAGCAACACAGAGATGAGGCAATGGAAAAAAGAGCCCTGCTCCAACTTCCAGCCTCCAGTTCCCTTCAAGCAAATAATGTAGCTGCAGCTGCAGGGAAGTCCACAAGAAGGCCAAATTGATATAATGTGAGAGAGACAGTTTTAATTAGACACTATCTGGTAGTGGGGTGGCTTTTTTTTGTAAATAAATAAATAAATTTGGCAGGCAGAGAGAGAGAGAGAGAGAGAGAGAGAGAGAGAGAGTCCTATTTTGACTGATGAATGATAATGATCATGGTGTGGTGGTGAACATTATTTGAAATCACCCAATTTGTTTTCTAGGATACAACTCAAATGACACAATTTTCTCATTCTTTCCCTGCTCCTTCTTATTAATGGAAGTCACATCTCCCTTAATGTTCCTCAAGCTTATCCCTCAGGCTTGCAAATGCACCTGCGCATTATTAATGCGCCACTCAAATTCGTCAGATGAAAGGAAATTTCATTTCCTTTTTCCTAAACACCTTAATTTGTTGTTCAATTATCACATTTCCCCAGGTGTCATTATCACAGGAAGCATTAAAGATGTAGAGGAATGACTATATTTACCAAAACAAAGCAAAGCAGATTAAAAATCACAGTTAATCACCCAGAGAATGCCTGTGTTCCCTCCTTGTACTGACGATAATTACTTTTCATTACATTTATTTGGGGAAGGGGGGGAAGAAATGCCATTTTTAGTCTCCCTCTCCATCTTATGTCAATAAAAGGTTGATTACATTTGTACATAAATAGTCAGGACAAAGTAGTAGCTCAAGTTCGGGGAGGTTTAATGGAACAAACATTTATTGGAGTCTGTCAGTTTGAGCAAAGCAAGCATGGGAGTAGACTCACTTTTGTCTGCTCCAAATCACAGATGCTTTGTGTGTATTCTTGTTCTTCCCATGTGTAAAGGAAAAGGTATGGGGTGGTGGCTGGGGAAAGGGGGGCAAAATCTTAGTTCTTTTTCCAGGCAAAGGGAAAATCAATTTGGGAAGGTCATTTTGACTGTAAAAGAATAGAAGGACAAAGCATTAAGCAGCTTTCTTTCTTTTATTTATTTATTTATTTATTTATTTATTTATTTATTTATTTATTTAAAAAAAATTAGCCACCCCACTACCAAGAGGTCTCTGGGTGGCATACAACAATGTATTAAAAACTATAAAACAATAAAACTATTAAAACTAAAAAATACAATACAGTTAAAACACATTACAATACAAACCCTGCTGCTCATGTGTCCAGCTAAAAAAATCTAATTAAAATGCTGGCCGAACAGGAAAGTTATTGCCTGGTGCCGAAAAGCCAAAAGTGTTGGCACCAGGCGGATCTCTGTTTCACAACCAACTACATCATCCATGGCTACTCTTCTATAACTGAGAAAAGATGATACAAGTACCTTTGTTGGACCATGGAAGAAAAATTAAGTAGATTGTGTGTATGTCTGTGAAGATTCTCAGTCATCCAGGTGAGTTTATCTGGAAGTTGAGTCATGGCTACTGGACTTCTTTTTTCTGAGAGATAGAAACGTTTCACTGCTCATCCAAACAGCTTCATCAGTCTTCATCAGATTGTGAGTAGAGATGGACACAAAAAGTAACCATGCAGGAAGCCAACCAATCAAAAACAAATCCCCATGAGTCAGGCCATTTTATGGTTTGTTTTGTAGCACTTTGGGGAAATGCACCTGCCCAGAATGAAACGAAATGCCAAACTATTATCGCCGTCATACACAGGCTGTAAATCAGACATCCCAAATCCAATCTTTGCCTGACATGGGCTGATTCTTGGGCTGGCTGACTCTCCTTCCCACTTCCTCCAAGTTTGGTGACAATCAGATTTGGGATGTACAAGTGATAGATCCCCAAAATCAGGTCTCCGCAGGAAAGTGCTCTTTGGACACTTTCTGTCATATGTGGTGGACTTGTCAAGAAGCAAACTTATATTGGGAAATGGTAAAGCTATTTATAGAGAGATCATTGAAGATTAAATTAGAGTTTAAACCAGAACTCTTTTTATTGAATATAACTGATATGAACATTTCTCATGACCAAAAGTATGTATTGCATCATATAATTGTGGCAGCAAAGATTCTGTATACACAATTTTGGAAGCAATCTGAAGCGCCCACGGAGAGAAATTTCTGCGAAAAGACAAGAGAATGTATTGAAATCGATAGACTTTCCAGATATCTGAAAGGAGATTATGAAGAGACCATCAAAAGAAGAGGGCAAGCAGTAGTAAAATTACTAGTTAACTGATATGATATTAGATCCTGCTATGTATGATCTTTGACTTGATAGATTCAATTAACCTTTTGTGATATTTTTTTCTTTATTTGTCCTTTCCCCCTTCCCCCTCCCCTTAAAATTAATAAAACTTTTAAATTAAAGTGCTCTTTGGACAGGGGAGGCAGAGGAAAATGGAAGCAGACTCTTTACATTGCTAGGACAAGGCAGGCAACAATATTTCCCTATTAAGGGCCACGTTCCTTCAAGGGTATTTTGCTGAGCTTCAATGGATGGTGTTGAAGCCAGAACAGAGCTGAGTCAAGGTTGAGGAAAACAATTGCATTTGGATGGTGACTGGCATTTGCCAAATCAGTAGATCCCATTCCCCGAGATTCAGATCCAAATTGTAAGGTGTTAGTGGACCCCACCACCACCACCACCACCAAGAAGAAGAAGTGGGCATGTCCTTGTGATGTCACATGGCTGGGGGTTTGTGGTGACACAGAGGCGGGGCAGGGAAGAGATTGCCTCTGCCTGATTCCACCCTGTTTGTGGAAATAGGCAGAAGTCGACTGTGGGTAAATGGGATCTTAATCTAAGGTAAAACCCACCAACAAATTAATATGGCAGCTCCAGGTAAGGAGACAGCCTTCTTTTCAGTAACTGGATCAATGGCAAATCATTTCCTGCAAAGCTGTCAATCCCCGTTTCTCTTTGATCCTGTGTGGAGCAAGACAGGCAGTGACTCAAAGACATCTACATGAGATGCCTGCACCCACATGCATGCACTTAAATGGCTGTAGAAACTGTGTGACTTACGCTCAAGACAGCACTGTTGTTGCTGTAGAAACCATAGACACTTAGACTGTCCCATAAACTGCTATGCTGGGCTTCGTAACTTCATTAGCCCGACAGTAAGTAAGCCAAACTGAATGAAGGGTATGGTTACACCGGCACACTGAACTGCAGTGGGACCGCAGTACCTGAAAGGCGAAATGGCGGGGGTGACTGTATTTTTGATGTTTTAATTTTAATTTTAACATTATCATGAATTTAATCCTATTCTATTATATTTTAATTTTCATTGTTTTAAAAATGGTTCTGTAAGCCTTGGTTCTGGGACAAAAGAAATATGTCCATCCATCCATCCATTTCATGGCTCAGTTGGGAACTGAGGCCGGATTTCCCAAGTCACAACACAACACAACAGCACACTGGATTTCTCAAACTTGGTTGTGTCCTGGCAGCCCCTGGGGCACAAAAACCCGAATAACACCAGGTTATTAATCTGTATAATGATAGGTCCTTGTTCTCTCACCTGGCCAGGCCCAGCCAGAGAATATCAGTCGAGATAAGATAATTAAACAGAAAGGTCACTTTTGTGCTAGGTTCTCACTCAATGTTATCACTTAATAAATTTATTTTAATATGCAGGATAAAGTTGACACGTTGATTAATGGACTAGGATGTGGAAGTTGTTTTAAGTATTTTGTTCACTTTTCTCATTAAACACTCTTAGGATACTGTCAGAAGAAATACAGAAAATCTGCATAACACCCTCACCAACAAGCATTTGGTTCATCAATAAGACTTTCAGTTTTGAGTCTGGATTAAGCATGCCACTGTAGAACACTAATTATCCCCAAGAGAGATATTTTTAAAAGATGTCCTTTCCTTAATGAGAGTTAACTTTCGGTGAACCTCTCTCTGTCTTTAAGTAGAAGAAAAATTGCTCCATTTGCAGGCATGAATAAATAAACATGTGTAAGGAATATGAAAGAAAGATCATCCATTTAATATCTGGTGAATATCCAACACATTGATGAGGCCATGAAGTATCTGTGGGTTAGGGGTTGGGGGGGGAGTATCATTCTGCTTCAGTGAAAAGCTTGCAATTATCTTCTCAACCTTCTTTTAATCTTACAGTGTGATCAATTACGGTGTATCTCAGTGAGCAAGATGGTAGAATTCTGGGATCAATCAATGTCCACCTGCTTCGTACAGCTAGGTCTTGAATGCAATTTTTGAATCGAGACAACTTTGCAGACCTAATGAAGAAGTCAGGTTGCCAATCCATGTTTCAGCACATGGTCAAAGAGGTTACTTTCACCATAACAGGAGAAATACATCTGATCTTAAAAGCAAAAATATATGTTGAAATTAAGAAAAATGTTTTTTTAAATGAGACTCTAGATCAAACATGTCCAAACTTTGGTCTTCCTGATATTTTGGACCACAGATCCCAGAATTCCAAGCTTGTATTTCCAATGGCAAAGGACTGTGGGAGCTGTGGCCCAAAACATCTAGAGGGCTGATGTTTGAACATGCCTGCTCTAGATCAGTGTTGGCAAATATGAGTCATGCGTGCCAAAGGTGGCATGTGAATCCCTTTCTGTTGGCAGGCAACGTCACCCCCTCACAGCTACAGTAAGTTATTTCCCCCTCTGCTTGAAGTATGCCACTGTGCTCCGTGCAGAGAGCCAGGCGAAGGGGAGGCACTGAATTGTGGACTCGTTCATAGCCCCAGTTTACTCTCCAGCCACACTGCTCTGGGCATCCCAAAAGCAGCATGGCTGGAGAGTAAACTGGGGCTAAGAATGAACACACACAGAGGACACAAAATCAAAGAAAAACAAAACAAAACAAAAGACACAAAACATGTGGCACCTTAAAGACTATATTTCATATTTAAATGAATTCTTCTGCTATATGTCTGAAGAAGTGGATGTGTCCACAAAATGTTACATTAAAATATGAAAGTTAGTCTTTAAGGTGCAACATGTTTTTTGTCTTTTGTTTTGTTTTGTTTTTCTTTGATTTTTGTGTCCTATATTCTAAAAGAGTGAAATTAGCTGGTCACTTTGGGGCCAGATGGGAATGTTTGGCTGTCACTCAGATTAGCAATGAGTGACAGCAGGCATCCGCCCATCCCATCCTCTTTGATGTGTGGTTGGGAGTCGTTAGAACCTACATTAACTGGTCACAGTTGGCAAGTAGCACAAGAGGTATCAGAATTCAGGTACGCCCCTTGATATTGCGTCCATATGGTGCTAGGCAGCCCTCGCATTCAATTAAAATAAATAGCAGGAAGTTACAGAACAGGTATAGAAGATCATATAATGTCAGTTGAGGAAAAAGAAGGGCTGCTTTGGTTAAGTAGATTCGGGAATTTTGGAGGGATGTTGAACAGGTGGGACACATCCTCTCATCTTTAATTAGGAATCTCTCTGAATTCTATTATGGGTGGCTAAGCACATCCGATCTCGCCTGATTTTGGAAGCTAAGCAGGGTCAGCCCTGGTTAGCACTTGGATGGGAGACCACCAGGGAATACCAGATGCTGTAGGTGCCTGGAGTAGGAACTGGCAAGCCACTCCAGTATTCCTGCCAAGAAAACTCCATGGACATGGGGTCACAAAGGGTCGGTCAAGACTAATGACGCAACACACACAAGTGATAAAAGCTAATGACTGATACCCAAGTTGTGCTATATCGAAGGTTCTCTTGTTAGTTAACAGTTAGCAGTTATCTTTAAATATGGTTATCAATAAATTGTGGCCCAATTTTAAACCCAAGAACTTTTATCTCATCTCGTTATATGGGTGGGCAACAGATTTTCTATCAGAGACACTGACAAAGGAACCAGACCTTGCAGTAAACCCAGATGCCAGCTGTACTCGCAAATTTGCATCGGATATGCCATCGAAGGACCAAACAACACAATTCACTGTGATTTATGCCATATTTTGTCAGCAATTCTGCATCACATTTTATATTGGAATAAGAGGCCAAAGTCTATGTGAGAGAGGAAATGGGCGCAACACAGTCATCAAGAATAGAAATGCCCATCAAACGAGGGATGAACACTTCATCTTTTCTGGATGTGCTTTTCTGCAATCTCAGAATTGCAATTCTTGAACAAAGAAAAATCAGAGACAGGAGATGCAGCACATGCTCTCTAGGATTAAACAAATTTAAGAGTTTTTGGTGTCATTATACATTATACATATACAGTAGACCAGGCCCACCCAACAGGTAGACCGGGGGCTACCAGTAGCCCATGAAGGGTTCAAAAGTAGCCCACCAGCCATCAGTAAAAAATGTGAGGGGATAAGTTCTCCATCCAATTTCTCTACTTACATTTTTTTACTTATGAGCATATGCTCGGAACAAATAAAATTCATAAGTAGAGGTTTTAGTGTAATAGCCCTCAGACACTTTCATCCAGAAAAAGTAGACCTCAGCCTGTTCAAAGTTGGACAGCCCTGCAGTAGACCCTCATATTATTTATTTATTTATTTATTTATTTATTTATTTATTTATTTATTTATTTTAATACTTATATACCGCCCGTCTTCCAGAGGAACTCCAGGTGGTTTACAACAAAATAAAGCAGTGACAAAATAACAAATTAAGTAAAACATCAGAAAAAAAACAGCAAAAAGGAATAAATGGTGGGATGGCTGGGTGAAGGAGGGGGAAAAATAGTCAGTGTGAACTTTTCGCACTAATAACAGTTTGTATAATATAAAACCTTTACAACATAAAAAAATTCCAGAGATAGGGGAAATTTATTTAACAGAATTGCCTATTGGGTGAATCCATGCAACATAAAAATGGTCGTCATTAGGGATTACTCCTGTTTCAATGCATTCCTATGGGAAATTTGTATAAAGGAAAAATTGCTTAACATAATTTCAGTTGGAATGAATTCATTTCTTTATACAAGGTACCACTGTACTATTCTAATAATTTGAACCCTTGTTGCTCTGTCCACCACCATTGTGGTGGAATTAATCAATACCTAGTGTGTGTTAAAGGCCTAGTTATACCTGTTGGAAAGGATAAGCTTAGAATTTTAAAGCTACTAGCAGTTTTATATTCCACTCAGAGAAATAAGCACTCCATTCATCTGAAAAAGCGTGCATGGATTCATGGAAGCTTATGAAAAATAAAAACTAGTTTGTCTTATAGGTGCTGCATTACTATTTCTGGTTTCACTTTTATAGTAAGTTTTGTTTCTATGGCACATTATGCGCAAGGGGGAAAAAGTTACATTGAAACTTTTAGCTTTAAAGCGCCATAAAGTTTTAAATGGCCTTGCTGTGCCTTTCAGTAAATCAACATAATCACCTTTAAAGCTGTGCATTGTCCCCATGTAGTGCTTTACCAGACTTTACCAGACTCAATAAGTGCATGCTCTGAGAATCTCAAATGCCATGCCTCAACTTTGCAGAATTAAACAGCAAAAAGTTAGAATTTGAGGCATTAAAATGCAGACCACGTGCCCATATCCAAATGTGGTAAAAGTCAACATAGCCACAATTTTTCTACAAGGAAAAAAAAAATCTTGCAGTGTCCCGTTCTGCTGTTCAGGAAGTCAGCCAGCCAGACTTTCCGTCTTCAAGAAGGCTCCATTCCCTTTCTCTCTCCTTAATAGTTCATCCTTAATAGTTCATCTAGTGATGAATGCTTCAGGGAGTTTTAGTTCAAGAACATCTGGGGAACCCAAGGTTGGGAACCACTTCTTTAAAGGGACCCTTTAAAGTCAAGTTCGACCAAAAGAGCTTTTAAACTGTGAGAGTCAGAGAGCCACTTCAGGTGACCTGCCAAAACAGACAAACACTCACACAAAAGCATATAATTTTAACAATAATATATTAAACACCTCCTCCTCAGCCCTCCTCCTCCAACATTCGCGGTGGGATCACTCTGCACGCCACATGCGCAGCCGGCACCATCCGCCCCCGCCAAGAAGCCACCTTTCCCGCCGCCGCCGCTGCAGTTCCACCACCACCACCACCCCGAACCGCTGCTCGTGCCAAACTTCGGCGCCTTCTGTCCTTAGGAGGGAGGCAGCCAAAGGGGCTTTTAAAAATAAAAAGGAGAGAGATTTTAAGAGAGAGATTTTAAGAGAGAGAGAGAGAGAAGAGAGAGATGGAAGATGTACACACCTCGCCTAGCTTCCTCAGTCCTCCTCCTCCTCCTTTGCTCCGATCACAGAGGCCAGCTGGTTCGGCCTGTCAAAAAGCTGAGAGAGCGGCAATGCAAGCCTGGCATCTGGAAAACGAAGTCTAGTTGCTGCTGGCCTCGCTGAAGGCCCTGATCCTCGGCTGGGGAAGAAGGCAGGGCCTCCAGAAAGAAGCCACCGCCACCGCCTCCTCCTCCCAGGCCGCTCCCCCACTGAAGCCACTCCCCCTGCCCAAGCCCTTATCAGGGCTCCGATCCAGAGGGCCAGCTGGTGGGCGGCCTGTCCCAAGAGAATCCCCAGAGCGCAGCACAGCGCCCCCGCTCCTCAGGTGCAGGGGGTGGGGGTGGTCTCAGCCAGGGCTCGAGTTTTGGGAAACGTTCAAGAACCGCATTTATTTTGGCTGGGTGCCGCATGGTTGGGAACCACGTGTTTAAAGGGACCCTTTAAAGGTTGTATCCAGGAGGAGACCCATTCTGGTGTAATTTGAGACTATATAACATCTCCATTTGCTCTGCTTCTCAGTTGAGAAAGTTCTCCCATACATTTTCAGAAGATGATGGCCACAGAAAACTGGTGAAATGTCAGGAAGAAAAACTTCCAGAATATGGCCAAACAGCCCAAAACGTTCACAACAACTACCTTTCTACTTTCTCGGAGCATCATCTTAATAAAAAATGAACTGAAATTTTAATTAATCATAAGGAAACACCATCAACAAAAACACACAATTATTTTTGTTGCCTGTTCAGCCTCCCTTAGTTTGGCCACATTTAGCAGCATGGACTGAGAAGAAAAGTTGAAATGGATATATTTATTATTTATCCATTGTATTTGTTTTATTTATAGGCCACCTTTCCTCCAATAAGGAGACCTAATGTAACTCACAATTTTAAAAGAAAAGAATTGAAAACTTAATAAGCTAAACATTTTAAAAAAATAAACTGTATGCTAATTAAAATATGATTAAATAATAAAAAGGAAGCAAACATTAAAAGCCATTTTAACTTTTAAAAGGCATCCAGGGATTCTGCTACACTTCTTGTCTGGCATCTTTCCATGAATGGATTGAACGCACCCTTGATCTTTATAAACTAGACACAGTAGATATGGTCAAGGGTAAAGTGGCATGGAAGTGAAAGGCATAGGAGAAATTTCCAATAGTGGCACTTAGTGGATTCTCTGAATATTCAAAATATAGCTCATTTATCAGGGACGGGCCTACCATTTGGCAATGTGCAGCCTTCACCTCAGCCAACAGATCTGAGGTCTCTATGAACAGGAGCCAAGTTTTAGATATCTAGTGGGGGGTTAGTCTTGATGGTCTTAGAGGCCCCTTCCAACTTCACTATTCCACAATTCTACAAGTCTCTTCTATTCCCCTTCCAGTTTAACCTTAGCTTTCATCCTGTTGTCATTTTGCTGAGAGGTCTCTCAGACGTGGTGGTATTTAAAAGACTCATTGCCTACAAGAGTTTGGATCCCTGCGTTGTCATGGTGAAAGAACGTTCTCCCTGCTTTGCGTGTCTGATGGTTGTTCTTGGTACACTTCCTTCTGCTTGGTAATCAAATTGTTACCATCTTTTCTGATGACATTGGCAATCACTATCAGGGTTGTAAAGTGAAAGCTGAGCTTGTCATATTAATAATAGCTTAATGACTCTTTGTGGCACTTTGTCCTGTTTCCAACAAACCTTGAAAGAGTTGTGTGAGGCTAAATTTCCAATCAGGAAATGTTCCTTATAGAGTGATGGAGAGAGAGAAATTGTGGACTATACCTTTATTTATTCTTTATTTAATCATTGTTAATTTTTTTAACCTGGCCTTTCTCCTTAAGAAAAGAAAACCAAGGCAGGTTACATCAACAGAAAACCATGTTAAAAGTGTTTTTAAAAGTAAGCACACAAAATATTACATAAGAATCAAACAAATGTCACCCTAAAAAGAAGGAAGGAAGGAAGGAGGTCCATTATGGGGAAAGGACAACAGCTTACCCAATGAGCAAGCATGCAGTTGGTACCTTGTCCAATGACTGCAGCAGCTTCTGACTCATGAGTTCCAGATACAATTGGAATGGATGCTAGCCTACATTTCACATTCCAGAGAACTTTGTTTTGCGACTGGCTATTGGAAGATAAACAGGGGCTTAATTTGCGAGTCTGGTAGTTCAGCTACTCGTCTCTGAGGAAACCCCACTGAAGGAAAAACAGGTCAGTCAGTGTTTACATACTTTTTTGTTCATATCAGGATGGATCCCTTAGCTGAAATGAGCTACCTTTGCTGATCTCAGTCATGGGTAACTGGAACTAGAAACAGGCTGTCTTTTCTCATTTTCCACTTCCTTAAGGGGTTAAAAAACAGAATTATTCTGCAACTCACCACTTCAGGCCTCTGCTGATCAGACTGGAAGGGGTGGTGGTGGAATAGATATTGGAAGAATACATTAATTTGTCAAGCAACGGAGAGAGGGGGCAGGGTTGCATTTCATCTTTATCAAAAGCCCCTTGCCACGCTCATTGGTATGTGTGCAATGAACCTCTACAAATATTCCTCTCATATGTTCTCCTATTAGATTTTCTGTGGCGTGTTTATATTTTTTCCAAAGCTGTGAATCAACGGTCGTGCGCGGGATTTATGCCCCGGATGGCATTTCATTGGCTTGAAAGTCAGCTTGATGATGAGCCCATGCATTTAAATTACAAACTAGTTGGGCCAAATTCCATAAAAAGACAGGTGAGATCATAATTTTTCTGCTTCGGGGGACAGTTATAACTGCCTATAAAGCTAAAGCTACGAAGGCATCTCAAGCATCTGCCTGCAGCTTCTTTCCTGTAGTCTGTGCGGCTCAACAAGCGTCAGAAATGCTCAGAGGAAAAGTGCAGCAGCAGAGATGGGTTTGACTGGCAGCTGTCAGAGAGCATGGTGTATACACCCAGCTAAACTTCTTTGAGTATGATGAAAATCTAGCAAGCTTCCAGATGTCTGCATTGGCGGCTTTTGTCTGAGTCCTTATGTACAATACAGCATTTTGATGAACAAAACACTAAGAGAAAGTCTTTTTCTAGGGGGAGCGGTGAATAAATGCCTGCCTGAACAGGAAAAAAATGAAGCAAAATGAGGGATGCAGAGAGAGGAAAACTGTAATCCAGAAGGAAATCAAAAGCCTATCATATCTTCTGTTTCATCTCCTGCAAAAATCTATCCCTCCATCTTTGAGCCGAATGCTAAAATTCATATTCATAGACTCCGGTAGTTCTTTAATGTCTGGATGTGATTTTTCTGCAGTCTGAGGGATGATCGTCTTTTGGCAAGTCATGTATGATCGCTAAATTGTTTGTTCTTCTCAAGCTGACTGCTCTGAAGAACTTCCTGGAAAAGCAGAATGAAAAAGTGAACTGTTTTTTCTGGGGAAGTATTCATAGATAAGTTGCATCATTTCTGGCTTTGACATAATTCTTCAGTGATATAACTGAGATGATTTCATATATCCACATTCATAATTGTGACAGAGAGGAGATTGTAAGCAAACATGTTTCTGAAATAAATAAATCAATGATATACATGTAAACCACCTTGGAACTTGAAATGATAATTATATTTCAGTTATATATGAACCTGGATCTGAAAATTCCTGTGTACACAGGAGTTTGAAGAGCTCTACAGTGGAGAAACTAAACAGTCAGTAGACAGTAGAATGGCTTGGTGTAGGAGGGACAACAGGTCAGGATCACAATCAGCAGTGCACCTTCGTTTGAAGGACAAAGGACATTCATTCAAAGACAATGATGTCTTAGACAGAGAAGATAGGTGGTTTGAGAGAGGAGTCACGGAAGACATTTGTGTGAATATTGAAAATCCCTCTCTCAACAGAGGTGGGGCACAATCTGTCTCCCACTTATTACGCTGCCCATTTCAAATCTCCATCAAGAAGGCCACTGCTAACAACCCATACTTAATGGGGTTGGGAAGGGTTGCATAGATGTGACGTTCACACACTCCAGGCCATTGTCCCTTTAACGAGCCTATTCAGGCCTTTGTTCACCTAACATGCCTATTCAGACCCAGGGTGAAACCAATGAGAATTATAAGTTGGAAGCCTCCCACCGACCTTTCTCAGACTGAAGAAGCTCCTTGAATGTGTAGCAAAATGTTTTGGTCCCAAAAGAAGTCCAGTTGCCATGACTCAACACCTGGATAACCTCACCTGACTGACAGAGAATCTCCACAGATATCCTGTACCCATAGCACAATGATTTCCAATATGTTTCAAGTTGTGATTCCCATCTTGTAATAACTGAGTAACCTATAGCCCCATGCCAAGGCATTTTTAATGGGGTGAATTCATCCCTTCTCAGAATGGTGCAGCCCCCCTCCCCACAGCTCAACCAGTAAAAAAAACAACACCTGGAAAGTGGGGGCAGAACCAATTGTTTCATTTCAACAGTAAAAAATCGTGTTTTGTTTTGTTTCATAACAAAACACTGCCATTTTGTTTTATTTTGAAATGTTCTGTAACCTTACAACGTGATGAAACAACATAGTATCTGTTCTTATCAGTTTAATATCTGATACGTCCTCTATTTGAGGACTATATATTAAATGGATTTTTGGAACTCTTCTTGGTTTGGGACCTATCTATCTGGCGGAGCGGATCTCCCAGAGACCAGTCTCGTCCCGGCCAACCAGAGCTTCGTCTTCTCTTTCTCTTAGAGTGCCGACATCAAGAGAGGCCTGTAGGGTTTCCACCAGGAATCGGGCCTTTTCGGTGGTCGGCCCGGCCTCTTAGAACAAGCTGCCAGTTGAGATCAGGCAGGCAGAGACGCTGCCAGCCTTCAGAAGGGCCTTAAAGACCGGGCTCTTCAGGCAATGCTTCGGGGCCCACTGAGCGCACTAAAATGTTTATTTTATTTTATTTTATTTTTTAACTGCGGACATCAGTTTTTCCTGCCGGATTTAACCTTGACTCTGATCTTGTCTTGGTTAGTGGTGTAATGTTTTTTGTTTGCTTTTTTGTTTTACTTGCTTTGTGTGTTTTTATATGGTATTTGTATTCCGATGGTATTTTGTTTGGTTTTGACTGTTCATTATTGTTGGGGTCTGTTTGTATTTGGGTAATCACTGTTGGGGTGATGTCTGTACACCGCCCAGAGTTCCCTATGGGAAAATCGGGCGGTTAATAAGTATAAGAAATAAATGGATAAATAAATGTCATTTTTTTTCTTTTGTGCCCATCTCAAATTCCAATGTATAATGAAGTCTTCAGGCCTTGATTTTTTTCAGGTTTTCTGATCTGTTTGAAGATGCACCATTGATGCAGGTGACTCTACTCTTCAGATTTAGCCCTACACACATGGAGAGGATGGTGGGGTTGAGCATACATTTTCCCTTGTGTTTTCAATTTAACCACTTTGCAGAACACTTTCAAGAGGACTGGCCTTCCCTCTGCCTTCCACCAACTGCCTGATTTTCTTCCTTGTAAAAATTACAGTCTATGATACATGTGTGTGGATAATGACTGGGGATGTTGGAAAATGTTGTCATGGCTCAAATTCCAGACGTTGGAAAATGTTGCTCAGTTTGCATTTTTAAGCCAAGTATCCTAATTCACCAAACCCTGAATGGATTAGAATGCATTTATCAAATTATGCACTTCCTCTGTGTTTTTGACATAACCTGGACAAAATCAGATATATGTCCCTTTTTGGATATTTCTGTATTTTCTTTTGATATTTTTATTGCTTTTCTATTTTCATTATGCTTCATTGTTCATCTGTTTGCTGCCCAGAAGAGTAGCTTTGCTACTAGTTGGGCAGGATAAAAATATAAATACATAAATAAACATGTTTGCAAATGTAGATGCTTCATGAGCTTCTATATTTTAGGGAGCATGTCTGTACAATCCATATTATTATGGAAAATGCTTAGAACTTAAATGTGAATTTACACGCATTTTTATTGTGGAAAAAAAGGTGGATTAAAAAACAACCACCCAGTCTTTGAATCACAGACTAATGCCTCCATTCTTACTTGGGGCTCAAAAAGGGATTTACCTTCTGTTTGATCAGAATTTAACAACATTCAAAGCCATCTTCATATTCAGGATGGAAATAACTTGAGTTTTAAATACTTGAACATGGGAGATAGTAGCACTATGCATAGCCCAGTCTTTGGCTACATTTTGAAGGACTGTGAAGAATTTCCTTTCCCTAAAGCCACCTGGCATAAGGCGACATTTATCACAACCAATGTGGTGTTAAATTGTATTTTATGTGAGTCTGATTATTGTTGTCATGGTGGAACTAATGTTGCTTTGTTGCTTGTCCACCAAATCTCAATCTGAAAAAAGGATAACAGTTAAGGTAAGACTGGATGATGATGATGATGATGATGATGATGATGATGATGATGATGATGATGATGATGATGATGATGATGGAAAACCAGAAGAGCACTAGAGATTAACACGAACCAGTTTGCCCCAGCTTGTCCCAGTTCATAAAGGCAACACTGCAGGTGCTGCTGTTCCCAACCCCCACCCCATCAGCTGATCAACCAAATGCCAGGCACTAGAGATGGGCACGAATAGAAAAAATAGAGTTTCGTTTGTCGTTTGTCATTTAGAGGTCCGTTTCGGTTCATTTCCGTTGTTTGTGAAATTTTTCAAATAATTCATTTTCGTTTCGTTACCGTTTCGTTACCGTTTCATTACCATTTATTCCAATTTATAATGATTTTTAAAAGCATTTAAAGCTGCTCACTTCATTGCAGTAACGAAAACGAAATGCACGACCAAAGTCCCCGCGTTTCTGTTCGTTTCGTTTCATTTTAGGGACAAATTTAATTTGTCGTTTTGTTGTGTAACAAAATGAAAAACGAACAACGAAAATGAAAAATTGTTCATTCTGTGCCCATCTCTACCAGGCACAGATGGCTTGTTTTCCATCACCTCCTTGGCTGATCTCCCAGCAGGGGTCTGCAACCTTTAACACATAAAGAGCCACTTGGACCCGTTTCCGACGGAAAAAAACAACTGGGAGCCGCAAAACCATTGCGACATTTAAAACAAATATATACAACTGCCGCCGCCGTTCTCGCTGTTCCGCCTCAGCAACCGGGCGCTGGGCCAGCCGCCGTTCAAGGCTCTGTGAGGCGATGACCCGCGCTCCGGGCCTACCAGCGCCGCCGCCACCACGGTCCCGCAGCCGGAGGCGAGGGAGCGGCGCCCGCCTCAGCGGTTGAAAGGACGGACCTGCGACCCAGCGGCTGGTCCCTTTTTTTGGAAGCGGGCGCGGCGAACACACACACACACACACACACACACACACACACACACACACACACACACACACACACACACACTTCTTGCAGCCGTGGTGTGTGTGTGTGTGGGCAAAGTTTGGCTTGTGAAGGAGACGGAGGGAAGGGGCGGGTGATGCGACACACACACACACACAAACACCCTTCTTGCAGCCGTGGTGTGTGTGCGTGTGTGGGCAAACTTTGGCTTGTGAAGGAGACAGAGGGAAGGGGCGGGTGAGGCTGAAAGAAGCGGGAGGGCGAGTGGTGCGCTGGGCCACCATGGATCTCCCCGGTCCGCTCCTCCATTCTGCTTTTGGACCCCCTTTTTGTCCGTCCAGGCCACCGCCGCCACCACCACCACCACCACGAACCGACCGGCTGCTTGGGCCTGGCCGCCGCCACCTCCCCTCGCCCTTTTCCCGGCCGGGCGCGGCCATTGTGCCCGCTTCCCCCTCGCCGCCTCCGCCTCCTCCACTGCCGGCGGTGGCGGGAGGAGGAGGAGGAGGAGGAGGAGGAGGAGGAGGGGGAGGATTACCAGCACGCGTGGCTTCCTGCTGCTGCTGCTCCTGAGCGGCCCCTGACCCCCGTGGCGGGAGGAGACCCCGGCGGCCACCGATGCCACCCCCACCAGCCCTCCAATGCCACCGCCGCCGCCGCCATCCTGGCCCTGGTCGGCCCAGGAGCCTTCGCCACGGCTGAGGAGGCTGCGGCGCACTGGCGGCGGCAGCAGTGGCTGCAGCAGCACCAGGAGGAGGAGGAGGAGGAGGAGGAGGAGGAGGAGGAGGAGGAAGATGAAGACGAGGAGGATGGCGGCAGCGGCGAGCTAGAGTTCCCCCCGCGGTCCTAGTTTAAATGCCGCGGGACCCCTTCCACGAGGGGAACCTCCTGGAGCCGCGGCAAAGGTTCCAAAGAGCCGCATGCGGCTCCGGAGCCGCGGGTTGCAGACCCCCGTCCCAGCCACTATCAAGAACACAGATTCCTTTGTCCTGCTCTTTCCTCCGAGTGGGAGATCAGCCAGGGGTTTTAGAGAATCCTGAGCTTTTGCCAGAATTGGAAGATTAGTTGAGTAGGTGCAGGAAACGAGCATGCTGGGCTGAATGAACCAGAGGAGGCAGGGAAGAGAAACAGCAGCAGCTGAACTGGGATGAAGTTTCTGCCCTTCCCTAATAAGCACCACTTAGTTTTACTTCCATTGCTGAGATCTGATATGATAAGATACAGATGAAATCGTGCCTCCATGAGCACTGTCAAGTGAGCGGCTTCAGATCCCTACTGAAACACAGGGCGATTTGTCAAGGTGACTACAGGGAAGGGGAAGGGAGCAGGAGTATAATGCTCAGTCCCTTGGAATATCAGGGGAAATAATATGCTGCAAAGGTGAGCAAAATACAAAGGGCCAAATGAATATTGTATTAGTTGTGAACTGCCCGACTCAGAAAGAACTGCAGATGCCTTTTCTCCCTCTTTTAATGATCTCCTTGCTATTGACCCTTCGACAAAGGGATGCACCTTAACAGCATGAAAATGCCTTGCTCAAAGGCGCATTAGCAGGCTTCTACAGCCTGCTCTTCCATTTTTTTAACCTGTGATGCCATCCTGTTACCCTTCCTCATCTTCAGGGGGAAAAAGAAAAAGAAAGAGGCAGCATTTAGCTATAAAACTGAAGTGCCGAACCTTAGGTCTGCTGGAGTCTTGAACTCACTGGTTCAAATGATACTTGAAGGTCATGAGCTTGGATTGATGCCCCCATATGCATTGGGGGTAAACATTAAGATGAACATGAATGGATGAATTAGCAATTTTTGACGAATTTTGCATTTTGGGTTTTTTTGTGCCCATCTCTAGAAGTAGTACAGTAGTAGTGAAATAAAGTAGTATACAACAACAACAACAACAACAACAACAACAACAGGATCTGAAATACCACCTACCTGTCATGTTGACATTTTCCATATCAGTGATTTCAACACACTTTCAATTCTCTCCCAAGGCTCTACCATGGTGCGCTATGCACTGCAGGAGCTAATTTGCTCCCCTGCCCTGGGGACGCAAAAACGACAGGGGCTCATGAGGAGCAGCTGGGAGCCTACCTTAAAAGGGGGCTCCCAACGGTCAGCTGGCCTCTTCCTCCGGCAGCGGGCAGAGTCCCACTCGCCCACCCTGAATTAAGAGTGAATTATACTGGTCGCTATGGGGCCGGATGGGAATTTTTGACCTGCCCCTGATTGGCTGGACAAGGTGCAGGTGTCTTTTCACCCATCCCGTTCTTTATATTATTTCCTGGGTCTGGCTTGGTTTTGCCGGATTTGGTCACACAGGCGGGTAGGGTCGGAAGGCAGGTAAGATTAGGAGTCAATGGACACCTGATATGGGTGTTAGTTGGCCCACCCCTCAGCACTGAAGGCCCTGAGGACTCGACACCAGGAGGGGGGAAAGAGGCTGGGTCCCACAGGTGGCAATTACCCAAAGCCGGTTGCCCATGATTTGATCGCGGCTCCTGCCTGGGTCCGTGTGGGGCTGGGCCGGCCTCAGACGGATCAGCCTTCCACCTTACGGGTGGCCCCCAGTTTCTTCTGAGTTTGTTGGTTGCTAAGTTAATAAAGTGTGGACCGATTTACCCAAACCTCATGTCTTGGCCTCTTTTCTCCCAGCTGGGGGGGAGCAAGGTGCGACTGTTAGCCATGAAGGAAATTCCTTAGTGAGGGTGTGTTTATCATACAATGACTTTGCTGGACAGCTGATTGTTTTTGTTGCTACTTTTAATAAACTGTGGTTCAATCCTCATGTTTAAAGTACAGTGTATATTTTCAGGGTTGTCTTTTGTATACCCTCCCTTTGATTTGATTTTTTAACATTTGGTGCCTATACAGTTTCCCATCTTGACACTGTGTTTGTCTGTCATGAGCAGAAATACTTTGAGAACAGATTGGTCCCTTGTATTTTTTGACAGCATGGTCAGGGGAGTTGTTAGAAGATGCTGCATTGTATCTGAATATAGAATTTGGAAAGGGTTTTATTTGAGTCCTGTTACTGAGAGGTATGACAGATCTGGTGACACTTCTGAAGTTCAATCTTGCTCATTTTTCCCTCCTCACAAGCATCCCCTTCTCAAAGTGGCACAACTGCTCATATTTCCATAAATACTCCAATCATGTTCCTCTTTTTATGAAATCTGTATGAAAAAGGAGAGATGATGTATATGTGTTTGCGTGTATTTGCATGTGTTGTACTTGATCTCACACACCTCCAGGAAAAAAAAATATGTGTGTGTCTGTGCGACTTCTTTATTATTATTCATTACTTCATTTTTTTACCCTTCAAAGGATGCAGCCCATATGTCGTGCATATGTGCTCGGGTTAATTCTGTACAAGATAGAAAACAAACATAAGAAAACCAAACCAGTTCAGATAACATCAGTAAAGCATTCTAAAACTAGCGTATAGAAATAGACTAATATTCTGGGGGGGGGGGATGTGTCATTCATCTCACAGAAGAGTTTGCCATTCATAAGCTCTTTGGTTGACAATTATGGCATAGCTTATCACTGAAATGGGAACAAGGTGAACCAGGCTGCTTCCTTTAGGGCACTGGCTGGAATCTCAAGGACTGGTTAAGTGTCTCTGGGTCACCAGGCCAGAAAACAAATCTCGCAGCATGAGCAGGATGAAGGAAGAAGATGTTTGATCACCCAGTGTGACATGTCATGGGATCTACTTCCACCCATTTCTGTATGTATTTGGGCTCACTGGCCCAGCATGAAGATGTCTGCACATGAAATGTGTCAGCACACTGGAATGCTAGGAGCGAAAGGTGGAGACTGAAGAAAGAGTTAGTGGGTGCATGAGCTAGAGCTTACCATGTCTTTGGAGCAAGGGAAGGAGTGGAGTGGTGGCACTGTGACTCATCAGCCTTCTTTTTGGCTGCAGCAGAACAGAGTCTTGTTAGGGAGAACTTTCCATGTGCTGGCGGTAAAGCTTTAACAAGACCCCAAAGCAACATAAAGCTTGGAAGAGCTCCCCATCTGACATGTGTGAAAAGTCTGGGAAGAATTCAAATCCTCTCAAGAATGTCAGCCACTCGTGCAGCTTCTGGCCGGTTTCGGCTCCTCTCCCAATCTTTCCTGCCCTGACTCTGTGACTTCACAAGAGCTCATCTCATGATACCTCAACGATTTGACTTTCTAGCTCCAAAATCTCAGGGGATGTAATATTCATAAGAACATAAGAACATAAGAAGAGCCATGCTGGATCAGGCCAAAGGCCAATCTAGTCCAGCTTCCTGTATCTCACAGTGGCCCCACCAGATGCGTTTGGGAGTGCACAAGACTAGATATCTGTCTCCTGCTACCACTCCCCTGCATCTGGCCCTTGAAGTACCCTGGTTTTAAGACTGGAGATTACACATCTCCATCACGGTTTGAAATCTGGGATGGATTTTCCTCACATAGCTGCTTTAAAAGTACATAGGTCAGTGGTTCCCAACCTTGCCAGCACAGTTAGTGGTGAAGGCTTCTGGTAGATGCAGTCCAAGAACATCTGAGGACCCAAGGATGGAAACCACTGATGTAGGGCATGGCTCTTGATTGAAAGCACTAAAGAAGAAAGGAGCAACCACAAAAAAAGGCTGTAACCCTTGTCAGTGATGGAAGAAATAGATGGGTCGCTCAATAAGAGGTTTATGATTAAGACTGGGAAGGTAGGAAGAGCCAGAGAGTTTGTCCACACTGGTATATAGTTCTGATATATGGCACACTCCCCCCAAAAAAAAGACTTCTTCCCTTTTGTTTGTACTGAAACTATCCACCCTTCCTCTTGAAGAGCTGCACAGGGATAGAGCACACAATCTTTTGGGGATGATTCATTGAGATGAAAATTTGCTCTTTGGTTCGACTTCCAGATGGTACCGAGAGTTAAAATAGAGTGCAGTGAAAATAAGGACCTTTTAAACACTGGCCAAATTGCACCAAATTCCACAGTGTGTGCAGATCCATCATAAGAGAGAGATTGAGAGAGAGCGAGACAGAGTTTATGCTGCTATCATTACTCGAAATATTCGAGTGCAGTTTCGATGGGAAAGGTAATTTGAAGGCACTTAAAATGCAAAGTGAATCCCCCCACATTTTGATACAGTTCACAATACAGTGGACCCTTGTATAACAAACGGTTTGTATAACATAAAATCTGTACAACATAAAAAATTCCAGAGACAGGGGAAATTTGCTTAACACAATCGCCTGTGGGGCAAATCCATACAATATAGAAATGGTTGTGATTAGGGATTACACTGTTTTCAATTAATTCCTATGGGAAATTTGTATAAACAAAAATTTGCTTAACAGAATTTCATTTGGAATGAATTAATTCCTTTATACAATGTACCACTGTACAAACTTATTAGAGATGGGCACAAAATATTTTTCTTATTTTGTTTTTTCATTTTTTTTGTTCCCTAATGAAATGAAAAACAAAATGATGCATCAAAGAAAAATGAAACAAAATGATATGGAAATTTTTGTTTCATTCTGATTTGTTTTTCATTTTCCCATAGGAATACATTCAAGCAATGCATTCCTATGGGAAACCGATCAGGCATGGGGAAACCGCAGGCTTTTTACACTCCCCCCCCCACTTGAAGCCCCATGAGCCAGCTGATTGGCACTCAGGTGGGGAAAAAGTTTTAGAAGCCCGTGGTTTCCCCCATCCAATCGGCTTTTTAAACTTCCCCCCAAGCTCCGCATGCCACATGATCAGCACTGGGGTGGGGAAAAAGATCCCCCCCACCTGAACCCTAATCAGCTGGCACATGGGGCTTGGAGGAGGTGGAAGAAGTTTTAAAATAATCTAAAAAACACAGTGATGGTGAACCAGTGATGGTGAACCTTTTAGAGAATGAGTGCCCAAACTGCAATTCAAAACCCACTAATTTTTCACAAAGTGCCAATACGGCAATTTAACCTGAATACAGGTGGCTGTGAAGGGGCAATGTTGAGTGCCCACAGAATTATTTATTTATTTATTTATTTATTTATTTATTTATTTATTTATTTATTTATTTATTTATTTGACTTTTATACCACCCATCTAAACCAAGGGCTACTCCGGGCGGTTTACAACATGTGATAACAAACAAAGGAATAAATTTTAAAAACCAAAATACAAGGTACATAATAAAATAAAATATACATAAATCAACAACCAAAAACTAAAATGAAGCTAAAATAAAGCTAAAAATGGCAAGAGATTGATAAAATGGGTGGGGGGGGAGATGAGAAGAAAAGTGGTTTAAAAAGGGCTTTGAGTGCCACATTTGGCACCCATGTCATAGGTTCACCAACACTGATTTATTACATGCTTAAGATCCTTAATATATCAATTTTCCTGCTTTTGAACACGATCCACTTATCAGTACAGTCTGTTTAGCCCAAGGATGTACTCCCACAAACCTCCAGTTCACCAGTTCATGCCCATCTCTGATAGTAACCTCTAAACCTTCCACTTTGGTCAAGTGGAAAGAAACAAAGAATGCTTGCTAAATTGCTTCTTTCTTTGTTCGAGTAAATCTAGGCTCCTCTACTCAGCATAAAAACTTAATAGGGAATTTTCAGACCCAGTAAGATTCCTCATCTCCATGTGAGACAAGGCCAAAATCCCGTTGCACAAGTGGTGTCCGCAGAAGGATGAAGACAATACAGGTGGGAGAGATTAAAGACTTCCTCCTTCTGCATGATGGCTTGCTTGCTTCCTGAGTAATATATTCCATCAGTGGAAGCCACTGAAGCCATGGGACAGAAGGAGGAAGTCTTTACTGAAATGTTCTCCTTGTCAATGACATAATGACGAGATCTTACAGAGCTTTATAATTCTTCATCAAGGTATCTTTTTGTGTAGAGACAGCATAAATAGATGAAAGCCAAGAATTTAACAACCATCCTATCCAATCATAAGTCAAAGTAGGAAGAACTGAGGGGAGACATGAGAGCAGTCTTCCAATACCTGAAGGGTTGACACAGGGAAGAGGGCATTGATTTATTCTCAGTTGTATCTGAGGGGTGTGACATGAACCAATGGGTGGAAACTCATCAGAAGGAGAGCCAACCTGGAAATAAGGAGAAATTTCCTGACAGTGAGAGCCATTAAACAGCAGAACAGTTTGCCTCCTGATGTTGTGGGCGCCCCATCACTGGAGGTTTTCAAGAAGGTATTGGATAGCCATCTGTCTGGGATGGTATGAGGTGTCCTGTCATTAGCAGGATTGGACTAGAGGACTTCCAAGGTCCCTCCCAACCCTGCAATGGCTTATGATTCTATGTTTCTATAATTATATGAACAGTCCAGTTAAGCTGAACAACCCACCTCAATGTGGCTGCATCACGTCATTGTTCCTGTGACTGGCAGGGAATATCACAATTGCCCAAGGCTGATACTATTCATAGGAGGCCAATCTTCCTTCAACTGGGCAACAGAATCATGCCTGCTATAGCTTCTGGTGCAACCAGTATAGCCATCTTTCCAGCATTCATTTCTGAGACTCAAAGGAAACCGCTCCCACCTTTCTGAATTTTTGTGGTGGCTCTGTGGGCTAGAGTGCTGAAAATGTCAGCTGCAAAGTTGGCAGTAGAGATGGGCACGACTTAGCGGTATTCCCGTTTCCATTTCCGTTACTCGTATCCGTTACTCTATGGAAACGGTAACGGGAATTACTCCGCCAGAATTCGAGCTCGAACCGACGAACGAACAATTTGGTCTGATTTGTTGTGCTCGTTACTTGCACGCAGCGATTGCGCAATGCCAAGTGGCACAGAAAAAGAGTTTTTAAAACTTAAAAAAAAAAGATTCCCGGCCCTAAAAGCAGGCGAAAACTGTCTGAGGGCACCTACCAGGCCAGAAGGGGTTTTTTTAAGGGGGGGTTCCCCGCCCCTTTCCTTGGCTAGTGCTACTGCTGCGCTGCGCTGGTACCAGGCCGGGGGGGCATCGTCTCGTCTGCCTTTGCCATGCGGTGTGCGGGCGGGGGGTCCAAAATGGCGACCGCAATTTTTTTTTAAATCCTTGCCCAAAACCCCACCAAAGCACCACAGAAACATGCGAAAGTTACCTATTTTAAATGCTTGATTTTTTACAGTAGCAGCAGTGGGTTTGTCTTGCCAAAATACGTCTCCGTTGATTTTATTTTATTTTTTTCTTAATTTATTTTTTTACACCTGCGCAACGATGGGCTGGCCATGGGACAGGACTAGAGATGGGCACGACTTGAAAAAAAAATTTTTTGAGTTGTCGTTAGTCGGGCCGGTCCCGTTTCGGCCTGTTTCCGGTTTTCGTGAAAATTCGCAAAAATTAGTCGGTTCGTTTTTTCATTTTTTCATTGTCGTTAGGACTGGTTTTTTTGGGGGGGCTCCTGGAGGCACCTCTGTGGGGTGGGTGCCTCCTCTGACCCGCTATAAAGGGAAAGTGGGCTCCTGGAGGCACCCGTGGGTGCCTCCTATCCTCACCCACTAGGAAGGGGAAGCAGGCTCCAAGAGACCCCTCTACATGGGGGTCTCCCCTCCTCACCTGCTGTTGCTGCAAAATGGTATGCAATAGCCATATGGATATTGCATACCAGTTGTGCAAATGTGCAGACAGTGACTGTGAAGACTAGTGGATGGCACTGAACCCAGAGCCATAGGTGAGATACCTAACTAAGGCTCTCGCAACACCATGTCTCACACAGAAGGGAATTGTACTTGCGTGTAGTGCAATGCAAGTACATCTGGCTTAGGGTTAAGGTGGGTTAGTGCAAGGGCTAGGGTTAGGCTAGTGACGGGTAAGGTTATGGTGGGCTAGTGGGTTGCACCTCTGGGTGCCTCTCTGACCCACTAAGAAGACAGTCTGTGACGTATGGGTACGGAGTCAAGGGTTAGGGTTAGGGTTAGGGGGCTAGGGCAGGTTTTAGGGGGCTTTTTGGCACATCCCAGAAGTCTCCATGGCCAAGTGGCCATGCGTTTGGTGGGATGGCTCCAAAAATTTGCATGGTCGTCCACTCCCACATGGCCACTCGGCCAGCCCATCATTGCGCAGGTGTAAAAAAAATAAAAAAAATAAAATCAATGGAGGACAGAGGAGGAGAGGAGAGACATTTTGTTGCAAGAAAAAACCCACTGCTACTGTGAAAAATCTGGCAATTTATAAATTTTCGCGTGTTTCTGTTGTGCTTGTGTGTTTTTGGACCACGATTTCAAAAACAATATTGCGTTCGCCGCCCCATTTTGGATCCCCCGCCTGCACCGCATGGCATGGCGACCCGGGTCCGGCTTCCCAGGACGGGGGGGAGGCGGGACCCCCCCTCCAGAAACCACCCCTCCGGTAGGTGCCCTGCGCCCTTAGTCAAGCAGGCATTTTTCTGCCTGCTTTTTTGGCCCGGGAATGGGTGGGGGGAGAGTTTAAAAGTTTTTTCCTGTGCCGTCCGTGCCGCTTGCTTGCGCTTTAATTGCGGCGGCCGGTGAGACTGGGCTTTTTGCTGGCTGCCTGCGAGCCTGCGGCGAGTCCCACCAGAGCAGCCCAGGACGGGGGATGGGGGGGAGGCCTGGGACCTCCAGAAACAACCCCTCTGGTAGGTGCCCTGAGGCACGGCAGGCATTTTTCCACCTGGTTTTCGGCCGGGAACCGGGTTCTTTTCACTTTTAAAAACTTTTTTTCTGTGCCGTGTGGCATCGCGTGATCGCGCGATGCAAGGAACGAGCACGACAAATCAAACCAAAATTGTTTGTTCGTCGGTTCGAGCTTGAAGTCTGGCGGAGTAATTCCCGTTGCCGTTTCCGTAGAGTAACGGAAACGAGTAACGGAAACGGAAACGGGAATACCGCTAAGTCGTGCCCATCTCTAGACGGGACCATGCAAATTTTCGGAGCCATTCCACCAATCGCATGGACAGGTTTTGACTGACACTTCTGGATATGCCAGAGGGCATAAAAAGCCGAGGCAGTTCCAGTCCGTCACAGTCTGGGCTTGGATCTTGTGGAGGGTGGTCAGGGCTGGATTGCTGCGCTCAGTCTAGTTTCGATTTAAAATGAGTCGCGGTCTCGGTCTCGCTAGGCAGGGAGGGAATTGAATTGATTTTAATTCGCAAAACATAATAATTTCTTTTATTCCCTGTGGGGAATAGCAACACAGTGTTTATTCTTTTTTGTTTTCTGCATTTTTGAGGAAGAGTTCTGTTTTTTATTTGCTTATATTTGCTTCAAGGGGGTGGGAAGATTTGAGTGGGAGCGGTAGGGGAGCGGAGGTGCTGCAGATTTATTTTGAAAATATATTATTTTACACTACCATACCATTTCTTTTGTATCCCAATTTCCCACCAAGTTCATTTACTTGGCCAAGGTCCTTTTACCCTGCGCCTACAGCTTTTTTGCTGCTGTTGCGATTGGGGTTTTTGAAGGGAATCCAGCAACCCTATCCTACCCTAGTAGCAGCTTATAGTTTTATTCCATTTATTTTCTATTCTACAGTTTATTAGCAAGTGGCAAGCAACAGCCAAGGTCCAGTACTAGTGCTTAGAAGGGGAGGTTGGAGGCTGTGGATTAAATTATTTTAAAAATATTATACAGAGTACAGACTGAGTAGGCAGAGTCTCCCTCGCCAACCAGTGCACTCAAATTTCTCAAACACATTTGTTGGCAACAAGACCAAGTAGGGTGGCTGGCTGGTTCAGCATCAGCAGATTCAGCACAGCAGACCAAGAGAAAAAAAAAGAAATGCAATTTTGTTTCTGCCCCACTTTGTTTGCTTAGGATGCACTAGCCTTTTGGAGCAGCAGCAAGTCCATCACCCAGGCAGGTTTAAACTGTATTTCGCCTGCTCATTTGCGGGACCCGCGCCCACCCGCCCATGCGCCTGTGTGCCCGCCCGCCCGCTAGCCACTCCCCCTGCCGCTGCCGCCGCCCATGCATGTACCCCGCGACACCGCCGTCCGCGCTGCGCCCGCAAGCCGCAAGTCTCAGTCGGACGTCAAAATGCGCGAAATCACAGCAGAAACGGAAATGAAAAAATGAAAAAACGAAGCGACTAATTTTTGCGAATTTTCACGAAAAAACGGAGACAACCCGAAATGGAACCGGCCCGACTAACGAGAACTCGAAAAAAATTTTTTCACGTCGTGCCCATCTCTAGTTGGCAGCTCGGTAGTTTGAATCCTGGGTGCCCCACAGTGGAGTGAGCTCCCGCTGTTAACCCCAGCTCCTGCCAACCTAGGAGTTCAGAAGCATGTAAATGCAAGTAGATAAACAGGTACTGCTATTTTAAAAAAGTGGGAAGGTAAACAGTGTTCCATGTGCAGAAATGTGTTCAGCCATGCCATCTACATGGCCATGGACTTGCACAACACTGGCTCTTGGGCTTGGAAATGGAGATAAGCACCACCCCTAGAGTCGGACATGACTAGCATGCATGTGCGGGGAACCTTTACCATATATATACACACTATCCATAGAAGAACCAGCCTGGCTCTATAGAAGGGGCCCCATCATGGATGAAGCCGGGTTTTTCTTTTCTTTCTTTTTCAGAGAGGCAGATTTATCTCGAAAGTTAAGAGGTGGGGTGGGGGATCGTTACTCTCCTGTTGGATTTATGTTTGCCTTCTCGTAGACTTCTAATTAATTCTAGGTTGTGGCCACAAAGGGATAGTCAATCGTGTGCTCTATCGATACGAAGGGCCTAAATCCAGATGAAGTGTCCTGATCAACAGAATTATCTCTTCTTTTATCGGTAAGAAGGAATCCCTGGACTATGCTCTGTTAGAAGTACTGACAGTTTCCAGCACCCGTTCCTAGAAACATAAATTGAGCTTTCTTACACCCCTTCTCTCTCTCTGCTGCCAACATTCCCAGACAGAAAGTCACCAAGAATTCTGAAGAAATGAAAGAGTTCAGGTGGATCCAAATCTAACTTCAGTCACCCCCCGCCATTTCGCGGTTCAGGTACTGCAGTCCCACTACATTGCGGGATCGCAGTACCTGCACCTGGGGGGGCAGTGGGGGCCATCAGGTTGCTCCGTGCCACCCCCTCCTCCACAAAGCCTCAGAGCCACAGGGGTGGGGCAGCGGGGAATGATCGGGTCGCTCTGCACCACCCCTCCACGCTCCTCCTCAAAGCCTTGGAGCCACACCTGGGGGTGCCGGGGGCAATTGGGTCGCTCTGCGCTGCCCCCTGCACTCCTCTGAGAAGCCTCGGGGCCATGCGGGGGGAGCAATCTCCATTCAAATGCATTGAGTCAATGGATTTCAATAGAGAAATTTTCCCCATTGGAAAGCATTGAGCCAATGTTTTCCAATGGGGAAAATGTTCTCCATTGAAATGCATTGGCAATACATTTCAATGGAGAAGGCCCCGGACAAGTAGTCTCGGGCGGCGCGGGCGGACGGCGGCGGAAGGTCAGATCCCCCTGCTGCTGGTGGCATGCGCCTCCCAAGACTTCTCAGACAGGCATGTGATCACCCACCCGCCCCAATGCCCCACCCCACCCGCTTCCACATATCACGGATTTTCATGCATTTCGGGTGGGGTGGGTCCCTAACCCCGTGATGGGCGGGGGTTACTTTACCATCTCCACAACCAAGGTATCCATTTTATTCTTCCTGTAAATTTGCTGTCTATCAATCATACTTACTGCTGGAATATAACTTATGGAAACCACTGTCTCTCGGCTTGAGCCTCTTGATGTAACTCCCTCCAATGCCAGTCTAGCCATGTAATATCTGGCAATCCTATTTTGGAGGGCTACATATTTTCAAAGTCTTAAGTAACTCACAACTAGAGTGTGGCCAATTGCCTCAGTAGGGATTTGGTCAGCCAACACCTCTGTAAGATCCACTGAGTCACCTGGGCCTACAGCAATTGCCATTTACCATGCGGATGTAAGTCACAAATAAAGTAAGTCCATTGGACTCCATGAACTTTACAAAGCCACAGGATAACCACTGATTTAGTTGTCCTAATTTAGTTCTGATTTAATATTCTACGCAACAGGATTTCAGCCAATGACAGGTTAAGAAAACCAGCAAGTCATTCCAGTATTCTGCAAAGAAAACACCATGGACATGGGGTCACAAAGAGTCAGTCAGAACTGTAATGAAAGAAGAAGAAGAAGAAGAAGAAGAAGAAGAAGAAGAAGAAGAAGAAGAAGAAGAAGAAGAAGAAGAAGAAGAAGAAGAAGAAGAAGAAGAAGAAGAAGAAGAAGAAGAAGAAGAAGAAGAAGAAGAAGGGGTATCACATTTGTCTCTGTGACCTGAGCTTTCCTGATGGCTGAGCTGCACCTTCCCAAGAATCTGTCCCTAAACCTGAAATCAAGCAAGTGTTCCAGAGACATGATTACGGAGACTTTGACATCTCAGAAATGAGACTTGCAAATGAAGCCCATGGTTAACTCCCAGTGATACATCACAAAACAAACAAAAATGAATCATTGACCAATGACAAACGCTGAGAAAAGCTGATGTGACAAAGTGGCATTGCAACAGTAAAGGGCTTTCAATCTAATGTCTGTAACCTACAATGTATAATATGAACTTTATTCTGTGCAGACTATGGGAGTCTGGAACATACCGTATATACACAAGTATAAGTCAACCCAAGTATAAGTTGAGGCCCCTAATTTAAACCCCCAAAAAAAACTGGGGAAGCTTATTGACTCGAGTGGGGAATGCAGCAGGGCCTGGCAGCTCCTCCTTTGTGAGCTGGGGGAGCAGTGTGTGATGTTTAAAATGACTTTGGCTAAAAGTCATTTTAAACATCACGCACCGCTCCCCCGTGATGCGGGGGGTCAGGAGAAGCAGCGTGCAATGTTTAAAATGACTTTTAGCCACCCACCCAAGCACTTACCTTGGTGGCTAAAAGACATTTTAAACATTGCACACTGCTCCCCCGCAGCATGGGGGGTGTCAGAAGAAGTGGCACCCAATGGTAGCTAAAAGTATTGACCCAAATGTAATTCAAGGGCCCATTTTTCAGCCCAAAATTAGGGCTGAAAAACTAGACTTATATTCGAGCATATACAGTAATTTTGGAAGTTATGGTTTGTTTTGAGAGAGTGCTGGTTGTATGTTTGGTTCCTTCAAGTTTTAGATTTCTTTGCTAGCAGATCTAGATGTAACTTAATGTTATTTCACAATATTTTTCCTCCCACCTTTTTTGGCTAAGCTCCTTGGTCTATATAAATCTTTGTTTTCACAGAAGTTAATGAGGCCATGTTGATTTATATTCTTTGAGAGAGCTGATCTAGAATTTGTAATCATGGTTGCATCTGCTGTATCTAATAGACCATTATTTTTTGTTTGCTTGTGCAGATATAGAGAAAAAATTCACCCAGAATCTCATGGACACACACTGAGAGAAAATAAGACTTTGGGAACCTATCTAGTTCACCATGGTTTACAATCTACATTGTGGAAAAACTTTGAAAGCTCACCTGGGGTTTGGTAAATAAACTTATGGGAATGTCTTATTGTTCACGAACTTTTTCCAAATTACATTACTGGTCTGAGATTACTCAGGGCAAGAAGGATTAAGGAGAGGGAACTGAGGAGAGACACACTGAAATGTAGGTCAAGCTTGTGTAGAGGTCCAGCTTTACATCTTGTCCTTGCAGTGACATCACACTTCCAACTCACCACAGTTCCAGGTGTTGCTTTTGTTTCTGAAGTGCCACCGGGTAGGATGAATGTGATCTGGAAACCCTATTCAGAAGCTTGTGTGCTGTTGTGAATGTGCTGTCAGGGGAGAGGGGTCAAGACCCAAATCTACTTCACTATCTAGTTCTAGAACTCTCCTGGCTTTGAGGTCCTTGTTAGTGGACCATGGAATTCTCCCTCAACAGAATTGGCAGCCATGGTGTGGTAAACTGGTTAAATGAGCATGCTAAAAAGAATGCATGCCCAACCATAAATATGGGTGGCAGCTCTTAAAGACAAATGATAACTCAATTAGAGATAGGGGTTTTGTTTCGGAAGTGGTCAGCTTCCGAAACGGAACATGGGAGCCCAGCTGGCATTTAGAACCAAAGGAATGCAATCAACCAATCCCTTACCTTGTGCTGGGCTTGTGCAGGGCTAAACTCCAATAAAGAAGAAGCCTCCAACGTCCTCTTTCCTTCTCCCTGGCGCTGGCCAATCAGGCAAGGAGGTGGGATGATGCATTTCCCTGCACAGCTCCTGAAAAGCCCATATCTAGACAAAATCTAAGTATAAACACACGCAGATGCAGGCTTTTTTCTAATCCAAATTGTTCCCTTGGAGGTTCATATATTATAACTATTTAGCATTGTGGCATGCATTCTTGGACTATATAGATACATCAGTCCCTTTACATTATTCTGAATATGACTGTTAACTTGGACTTCTCCTTTTTTAAAAAATCTCAGAAATTATGACCAATTCTGGTAAAAATGGAGCTTAAACTAACATTTCACACATCCCTGTTGTATTTCCCACTATCCCACAATCCTCTGCACAAAGGAGGGGGGAATGGTTGAAAATCCCAACCTGCAGGCACAATAATAACCCAAGGAAGAGTGCAGGTTTAAAGACTGCTAAGGGACCAGTAGTAGCCATTACAGAGGTTCAAGCAGAGTGCTTTTTACTGTTGTCTGCTCGGTGCTTTTCCATCGTCAAGAGACCTTACCCAAAAGCAGGTGAGAGCCACGAGCAAACTATTCAAAAATTGCAGGAGGAAAAGAGACAGAAGGGAAGCCATAAATCTTTTGGGCCATGAAAACAGGTTTCATGATATCAGCCACCTGCATCCCATAAAACACCATTAAAAAAAGAGGGCATTTGCTCTTCAGCAGGAAACATATGAACCTTGTGAAAAACAAGTCATTTTCTTTCCAGTAAAAAAAACAGGCAACAAAGCCTTAATGATATTGGCGTTGATGGCTCACATCAGTGTGATTACTGGAAAGCAAATTTCACAGCTTATGGTAGATACGCCCGAGAGCCCATGCAGCTAAACGGAAAGAAGGCTTCACTTTGGGGATGTGTGAAGGGAGTTCAGATAAACAGTGAGAAACAGAGAAGAAATGATGGCGGGCCACCATCACACCCTTTGGTTATAATGTGCTGTACGTGTCACCACACCTTCTCTGGAGTCTTGCAATCTCATTCCAAAACAGGATGGACTACTCCAAACGTAGACACTAACCAGGTGCAGAAGAGAGCAACTAAAATGATTACTGGGCTGGGGCACTTCCCTTATGAGGAAAGGCTAAAACATTTGGGGCTCTTTAGTCTGGAAAAAAGGCGCCTGAGGGGGGATATGATTGAGACGTACAAAATAATGCAGGGCATGAGTAAAATGAATAGAGGAAATACCAGAACTAGGGGACATACAAATTGTGGGCTGGGAGAGTAAGAACAGACAAAAGACTAGATGGGCCTTTGGCCTGATCATTCTCATGTTCTTATGTTCAGTTCTGCCCCTAGTGTCTCCATTTATAGCGTTTGTGCTGTAGACATGTGCGGCGGAGAGAATGCACCATGACAGGAGCTAGACTTAATGAGCCATATGGTCCTTTCCAGCTCAGCAGTTCTAGAATTACTATTATTTTATTCCAAAATAATAATTCAATCAAATATATCAAAACATTGATGGGAAATGTAGGGTGCTGCATAGGCACAAAAATGAATTGCACAGATGTAGTAAGGGAGACACCTGGCTGGAGAATAGTGCATGTGAAGGTGGGCTCTGCGGAGGCACATGCATGCACAGATTCTCTTTGCCCCACCCCATGCAAAGTAACGTAAGATGCAGAGGGCTAGAGCAGGAGGCAGGGGGCTGGTGAACATATAAAAGAAAGACCCCTGCCGGGCCCAAGACTCTTTCATCTGAGCACATCCCCCTCCCTCCCACCATGTTGCACAGTACTAGTGTGAGTCTGGCTGGTTGCTTTATGGGATGAATAGGAATTTTTGACCCGCTCCAGAACTGGCTGAGAGGAGCAGGGATTGTTCACCTATCCCACGGTAGCACTTGGGGGGGTCCCCCTAGGTTCTGTCACCATACTCGTATGCCTGGTCACTCTGGTGGTGGTGCAGAAGGGCTAGAGCTGGTGAGTCAGATTCTAAGATCCCCTTCGGGCCCATCCAACCTTGGAATGCTGTGGATCCAGAGATTACAGCGGTGGGAGAAGGATGCATTCGGAGGCCTTGCCCGGGCCATGGGCCACGAATAAAGCATCCCGGGGACCTGGTTAAAGGGGAGGGAATTTGCTGGCCCTGGTGGACCTGTGTCACCCACAGGCCCCCCAGGGGGTGTGACTTGCCCTAGGCTTGCTAGTCAGAGGGGTCCTGGGAGACCCCGGGGTCCTGACTCCACCATGCATGGCGGCAGGCCCCTCAGGAAGTTATGGTTGACAAGAGGCATTCTGACCAAGACCGCTTTCACATGACTACTAAAATCCGCTGGCAACTTAAATGTGTACCCCCCCAACCAGAGATCATATGTGGTTGTTGTCCTGGTTCCTGTGTTCCCACCCTCCTGCACTCTGATTCTATTGCTTTGTCTGCTGTGGATTGAGGGGACTGAGAGAAAAAATGCAGGGTCACATCCGTCTGCCCAACACACTTTCCCCAGTTGGCAGCAGCTAATTGTAGCAGGACAGGAGGCCCTTAGGGATTCCTGTCTGTTAAAGGGGGGACATGAATATACCTTTTCCAGCTCATAACTGCATCTATATGACTAACAGACAGCAGACTGAAAAAGGAAGGGAAATACTTTTAGGCAGAGAGGTGTGTCTCCTTCAAAATCAGAGGCAGAGACTAGAGATGGGCACGACTCAAAAAAATGGTGTTTCGTTTGTCGTTTGGTCGTTTAGGGGTCCGTTTCGGTTCATTTTCGTTTTCGTGACGGTTTTTGCAAAAAAATTGTTTTTGTTTTGTTAGGTAACAAAAATGAAAAAACGAAAACAAAAACGAAAAATTCCTGTTTCATTAGCATTCTTTTTAGTTCAATGCATCTGCTGCAACAAAAACGAAAAACACGGCAAATTTGGTTGTTTCATTTTCGTTTTCGTTTTGTTTTTTTAAAAAATTTCATTTTGTTTTCGTTGCATAACAAAATGAAAAAATGAAAACAAAAATGAAAAATCGCTCATTTCGTGCCCATCTCTAGCAGAGACAGAGGGAAGAATGGGTTACTGCCAGAAAGGTCCCTCCCAGCCAAACCTCTTGAAGCCAACACACTAGGCTGAAAGTAATTCCGAAACATAAGGGACACAGAAAAAGGCCTCCTCTCAAGATATTTAAAACTAGGGAGACTTCTTTTACCTCCTCCTTCTGTTTGGAGCAAAGCAGAGTTGAAGTTATGTTGGGAGCTTTGGTAGAAAACGAGTTCATTTTTTGATAGAGATGAGGAAAAGAAGGACACTGTAGGAAGCATCTTAGAATAACTTCACACTTTGTTTAGCAAAGTCCACAGGTTTGAGTGCTGCTACTGAAATTGGAGAAGAGGATGAGGGCAAAACCAGAACTGCTTGACCTTGATTCCATCAGTGATTAGTTCTGGCTGTGTGGGAATAGGCTTCTGAGTTGACATCACAGGAGCCATTTGCCATTTCAGAGGCAACAGCTACCTAGTGGCAGAGGTCCGAGTTTGTCTGCAACAGCAGACGGATTATGTCAGCTCACTAGCCCTCCCTCTTCCCTCCTCCTTCCCTAGTTAAGCTTGCCAATAAGAGATTTCTTTGTCTTCTCCTATAACTCAGTTAAGTTTGCCAATTAGAGCAATAACTCTTATCACTAAAGCTAAAGCTTACCAATTAGAGTAAGACACATAGTTATACAATACAGGTAGAAATGCATATTAGTTTAGCCTTTCCTATGTAACGCCTCTTTAACTATACTTGGGGACTTTCTTGCTGTGCCCCAAAGAAATGATGTAATCAGTTATGTTTATCAGCATAACTCCTTATGTTAAAGGAATTAATAAAGGGAGTCCTTGGTACACAAAAAAGGTTAATTAAGAGAGGCTCTGCTGGCAAGGACATCTCTCTCTCTCTCTCTCTCTCTCTCTCTCTCTCTCTCTCTCTCTCTCTCTCTCTCTCTGTGTGTGTGTGTGTGTGTGTGTGTGTGTGTTCTTTAAAGCGCTTTCCCATTACTCAAACATCCAGCTGCCCAAGTTAATGCTACATGGCTGGATCTGTTATTTTGCTTGTCTATTGCCAAGATCCTGCTCCCCTAGTCATCACTGCTTGTTGCCTACCCCCCACTACTAGAAACACCAGTCAGAGCTCATGCAGTCGGTGATTCCACCACCTATGGATCACACTAGTGATAGGGATAAAGGAAAGAAGGCAAGGAATCAGGAGCAGAGGTGAAATTTGAGGTTCACACACACACAAGCAAACACACACATGGCCTTTCCATGCATAGATGGGGAAATGGAGGGGAGGAGCATTTTCTAATCCACGATTCTTCTTCTTCTTCTTCTTCTTCTTCTTCTTCTTCTTCTTCTTCTTCTTCTTCTTCTTCTTCTTCTTCTTCTTCTTCTTCTTCTCCTCCTCCTCCTCCTCCTCCTCCTCCTCCTCCTCCTCCTCCGCCACCGCCAGTCGCAGTCATCATCATCATCATCATCATCATCATCATCATCATCATCATCATCATCATCATCATCATCATCATCATCATCACTTCCAATGGTGTCTGCAGAATAAACAAATAATGTCCCCCCATGAAATATGTCCCATCATCAATCTAGAAACATCTAGTCTGAGTTGTATGTGTCTGTCTTCCCCTCCCACATCCCCTTAGGCTGAATTTCTTGTCATGTCTGATCAGCTTCTCTATTTCTGTCTCTTTCTCAATCCCTCTGCCCCATCATTAAGAGCTCATTCTCCTTCCATCACTGAGAATACAGTATGTACATTTGCTGGAAGACTAGTGGCTGATTTTATCCACACAAAAGAATCCAGCGCTAGGCCTTGCTCCCCTGTCATTAAGCCTGAATGAGCTTGAGAACTTGTCATGACTCTTTCTGATGCTTGTAATGTGCCATTATTACTTTCCAAACAATGATTCTAAGTGAAGATGAAGTGGCAGAAAATAACCCTTGTGATGGACTCTCACTTGAAATTTCTTTGGCACTACCCCAGGTGGGGCTTCACATGACACATCCTCAGGAATTCATTTTTCTGGGTTGCGTGGGTTGAAATCTTTTAATGAGGAGCTTATTTCACCCGAGTCCCTTGATGCCAGAAAAAAAGGGCACATACTTTTGTGTGGACAGTCTGAAGGGAAGAAAGGGACATGATAAGTAGCAGAAAACGATGTAAGAAAAGAATGACACGCTCAACAGAGGAGGAGAAAATGGAGAATCTGGGCAGAATTGGAGGCAGAGAGAGAGAAGAAAATAATTCTGAAGCACCAGGAAGTTATTTTTAGAGGTAATTTATTCAGACATATATAGGATGCTATTTTATACTTATTCAGACAAGTGATCCTTCTGTCCTCATTTTGCTTGGTCTCACATCAGTGGTTGTCCAGGATTTCAGGCAAGGTTCTTACCTAATTTCTGTGTTAGAAGTCCTGCCTATTCGTTTCCATCCAAGAATTATCTGGGAGAGATCCTCCTTGGTAGTAGAAATTTAACTGCATTTGGAGCATTCAGGGTGGTGTGAAGATAACAGACATTACTAAGTCTAGTGCTTAACAAGTAATTGGCTGTCCTTACTCATTGTCATGATCAAAAAGTAACTTACTCCAGTACTCAATACTTTTTTGTTGCTTTTGAGAATCTTAGAGTTCATATGAGAATGGCATGAAATGTTCAGAACGTCTGTAAAAATGCCTTAAAGATCCCTTAAACCATAACATTAAAAGGTAATTGAAAATGTAACCCAGCGCAGCATCAAAGAAGCTCAATTTCACCTTTTGTATTATTCTGGAAATGACACTTTGTTCTGACTTTGTTTTCCTCCCCTTGGCCCTATAAAAATAACTATGTTACTCGTTACTGATGGCTTGCAAAGTTTCAGACACAAGATGTGATTGTCCAAGGCCTGCAAAATGAACTTCACTGACTTAGTCTGTCTCAAACATAGCACAGAAATTCTATTCGGATATTTATTTATTTATTTATTTATTTATTTATTTATTTATTTATTTATTTATTTATTTATTAGGCTTATATACCGCCCGTCTTCCCGAGGGAACTCCGGGCGGTTTAAAATATAAGAGAATACTAATAACAGCAACTGAGTTAAAACAATTAAACAGTTTAAACAAATCAACATGAGTAACCAGACTAAGCGATAAAAATGACTTTGCAGATGGCGCGCGGGGGGGGCTTCAGTCACCAAACGCCTCCCGGAAAAGAAGAGTATTTAATGCCTTCCAGAAGGCTGGCAGGGACTCTGCTAGGCGCACTTCTGCTGGGAGGTGGTTCCATATGATGGGGCCAGCCACAGAGAAGTCTCGGGTATGGGTGGATGTTCTCTGAGCCTCCCTGGGCATGGCCACACGCAGCATGTGCGCCCGCGACAACCTAGTCGGACATGCCGATGTTGACCGCTGGTCGATCCGCTCTGTCAGGTAGTCAGGTCTTAGGCCATGGAGGGTTTTGTAAACCAAAACCAGGACCTTGAATCTGATTCGGGCCGCAACGGGCAACCAATGCAGGCGGGCCAGAACTGGGGTGATGTGGTCGAACTGACGCACACCCACCACCAGTCTGGCCGCCACATTTTGAACCTGCTGCCGTTGCCGAAGGAGAGTCAAGGGCAACCCCATGTAGAGCGCGTTACAATAGTCCAGTCTCAAGATCACTAGCGCTTGCACCACAGTTCTGAGGGAGTCCCCATCTAGGTATGGACGAATCTGGGCAATTCGATGGCTTGCAAAGTTTCAGACATGAGATGTGATTGTCCAAGGTCTGGAAAATGAACTGGACTGACAGTCTGTCTCAAACATAGCACAGAAACTCTATTTGGATATTGAGATTAGAGATGGGCACGGAACAAACATTTTTTCGTTTCCGTTACCATCTGTCGTTTCCGTTACGTAATGAAACAACAAACGAAAATTGTGATGAAAATGCAATGAATCGAACAGAACCCTGAAAATTGTGGTTGTTACATTTCGTTTCCGTTAATGGCGATGCACAATGAAATGAGCTGTTTTAAATGTTAAAAATGCCCTGGACATCCATAAAAACACAGTGATAATTATTTATATTGTCTGATAATACCTACCAGGGGGGTTGGGGTCCTTAAAATGTTTGTTTTTGTCTTCTCCCATCGCGATGTATTTTTCTTTTCCCTTTAAAATGGCTGTCGCCACCAGCCACAAAATGGAGGCAAGCCATGTGATGGGATCATGTTCAACCAATAGCATGCCCAGGTTGCAGACTGGGCGGGCAGGTCTGGCAGCCACAGAGGGCATAAAAAGGTCTGGCAGCCCCCGTCCTCCTTGCAGTCTCTGGTGGGAGTTAGGGTGGGATTGCTGTCTCTGTGACTCTAGCTTCAGTCCTGCAGGCTCCCTGTGTGCGTGCGTGCTGCGTTCTTCTCAGTGAGTACCCTCCCTTGCCCCACAGTGCAGTCACTCTGCAGCTGCCTTGCACCCTGGGCAACGCCAGCCGCTACCTTTGCAGCCTCCCTGCATACCTAGTCTATACTGTGTCTCTGCCAGCATCCATTTTTTTTTTTTGTTGTTTTCCCTCTGGTCTGGGGCGTTGGGGGATGCCTGCGCACGGAAATGCTTTAAAAATCATGCAAAAAGCAGGTAGAAATGACAAACGACAAAACAAAAACGGTAATGAAATTTTTCCAAAAATTCACGACAAACAGAAACGAACCGAAACAGACCTCTCAATGACAAACGAAAAACCAAAACACCATTTTTTTGTTTCGTGCCCATCTCTAATTGAGATACTGCAATTCCTCGAGAGCCTTAAAGGGAAGTGCCTAGAGACACCCTTTCCATTGCTGCTTTCTTCATGCAATGAATGAGAATTCTGAAGAGGAGAAGTTCCCATTTTCTTCAGATGAGCAACAATCCAGATTTCCAAGAGTTCTTGCTCTGAAAGCCTGTGTGTAAAGCAGGCTGTTCTTCTCTTCAGATTCTTTGGTCACTGCAAGCGGGATGCAATGATAGACAGGGAGGGGTTAGGCTTTCTCCTCTCCATTGGCCAGAAAATCTAGATATTGTAATGCCCAAAGAGGGCCAGTGAAATTTTCACAGAATCACAGAATAATGGAGTTGTAAGGGTCTGATAAAGCCATCAAGTCCCCTTGCTCAAGGCAGGAATCCAGAACAAAGCAGCTCTGGAAGATAGTTGTTGACGATGTTTCTCTTGCCTCCAGCTTTGGAGCGGTCACTGCCTCCCAAGGTCATTGGTTCCATTGCAGTACTGCTAAACTAAGATATTTTTTTTCTGGATGCTCAACCAGAGTTTGGCTTCCTGTAACTTGAGCCCATCATTATATGTCCTGCACTCTGGGATTATCATCCAGCTCTTCCTCTGAATGACTACCTTTCAATTATTTGATAACCCTTCTTTTCTCCTCAACATGCCCAGTTGTTTCAGTCTTTCCTCTTGGATTCCTGCAGACATGGGTGTTTCATTTCGGAAGTGGTCTGGTTCCAAAATGAACATTCGGAACTGGATCAACGCTCTGTAACAAAATCAACCAATCCCTTACCTGCTCTGGAGTCATATGGGGGCTAAACTCCAATGAGGAAGAAGCCTCCAGCATCATCTTTCCTTCCTCCCTCTTGCTGGCCAATCAGGAGCTGTGCATGGAAATGCATCATCCTGCCTCTCTGTCTGATTGGCCAGCGCCGGGGAGAAGGAATGATGACTTTTGGAGCTTCTTCCCTCATTGTCAGGTAAGGGATTGGCTGATTTCATTCTGGAGGGTTGGTCTGGTTCCAAACGCCAGCTGGGCTCCAGGTTTTCATTTCAGAACTGGACCACTTCCAAAATGAAACACCCATATCTAGTTTCCTGTCACCTTTGATCATCCTTGTTGACATCCTCTAAACTTGCTTCAGTGCTAGCAACCTGGGACCAGGCTGGCAGGTTTCACACCCTGGACAAAAAAATATATTCAACCACTTTGGGCCATTCTATTTCTGTCCTCCAGGATAGAATTGAGGGGAAACTATTGGGTTAAGTGCCAAAAAAGAGAGAAAGAAATGACTACGTGGCTCCCCTCCCCTTTCTGTGCATTTCACTGCTGCTTCCAGAATTTTCCATTCATTCCAGGCCACTGATTATGATGGAAGCTTTAAAGGAAGCACACATGAAACTGGAACAAGTCATGCAGTGAATTGAAACACAGATTGAGCAAGGGCTGTGATAAACAGCAGCAAAAATTGTTCTGAATCGGGGCAAGGGGAAAAGATTAGTTACAGAATAACATTCATATCAGTGTACATTACTGTATTGCTGATCACATCCGTGGCTGACCCCTGGGAAAGATACGGCTTAGAAACATTAGTTGTTGTTGTTATTTTTTGTATCTTTGTTTTTAATATTAATATCTCCCAAAATCCCACACCAGCATGGCCGTGGGCAGAGTCTGGAAAATTCCTTTTCAAATGGACCTTATGTGATCATTACTTGCTTACATCCAGAATGCCATAAAATGCAAAAGCTAATAAATTAATTAATGGTGCATCTGAAGAAATGGACTGCAATTAGGGATGGGCATGAAACAGAAAAATTGTGTTTCATTTTGTTTCATTTTGTTCCCTGTGATTCATTTTGTTTCATTCAAAATGAATGTTTTTTTAAAAAAAAAATCAAACAAAAGGAACCAGTAATGAACTAATTTGTTACTCTATCAAATGGGTCCCATTTTATAGAGGGGAGCCGTTTCACAGCAAAACAAATCAGTTTGTTTTAAATGAAAAAACACTGTCCATTTCGTTACTAACGAAACACTGCTTCCCCATTTCATTTCATTTCGTTTTGTTTCATTACATAGCGAACTGACGAATCAGTGTTTCATTTTTCATTTGGTGCCCATCTCTAACTGCAATCCCTTAAGGCTGCTTGTACAAATACGGCAGAAAATCTTTGCATATGTGTCTCTGTGTGGGCATAGGTGTGTGCGCAGGCATATGGGCATACTCAATGATGTTAGAGATTGTAAGAGCTACAGGCATTACATTTGGCTCAGGCACTGCTTCTTCATCTCAAATTAATTGATTATTGTAATTCTCTCTATGTGAAGCTGGCCGTGAAGACAGTATGGAAACTTCAGCAGATCCAAAATGCAGCAGCCAGGTTGATCTTGGGCAGCCAAGTTAATTTGATCATACCTCCCTGATCCTGGCCCACTTGCCTTGGTTCCCTGTTAGTTTCTGTGCCTCATTCAATCTTGTGGTTTTGACATATAAAGTCCAAAATGGTGTGGGACCTCACTTCCTCTCAGAGCATCTCTCCTAAAGAGTACATCCCTGGTTCGCCCAGTCCTTCCAGGCCTTGCTTCATACAGTGGCTACTCTGAGAGAGAGAGAGAGAGAGAGAGAGAGAGAGAGAGAGAGAGAGAGAGAGAGAGAGAGAGAGAGAGAGAGAATCAACTAGATATTGGGGGCTTTTCAGTGCTAGCCCCCTCATTATAGAATGTCCTTGCACTGGAGATGTGTCAGAGTCCCTCTCTTGGAATTTTTAGAAAACCTCCTAAGGTGGATCTTTACAGAGAAGTCTTCACGAACAATCTAGGCTTGAGTGACTGATTCCAGACTAGTTTTTCTAATGCTCCTAGACAGTTCCTTTTGGCTTTCCTTATTCCATCTCTTATACTGTGTTTGTTAATGTTGTTTGCTAGTTTGAATACCCTTTGTCATCTTCTTGTGTTTGTGCACCACCCAGAATATTTATTTATTTATTATTACATTTATATCCCAACCATCTTCCCTAAGGAACTCTGGGCGGCTTACAAAGCTGATCAAATCAGCAAATATACAAACGCAAATACAAAACATAAACAACAGTGAGTTAAAACAGATGCACCCTGATCAAAACTAAAATAGCTCAATAAAAATAATACAGTAGAGCTAACCAGAAATAAGATGGCGGAGAAGAAAGAAAAAGTAAATGGAGAATAATGGATTGCTACTAAGTCGAGCATCAAGTAAGTAAGTAAGTAAGTAAGTAAGTAAGTAAGTAAGTAAGTAAGTAAGTAAGTAAGTAGCTGCCTGGATGCCCTAAGCACATCCGTTCTCACCTAATTTCGGAAGCTAAGCAGGGTCAGCCCTGGTTAGTACTTGGATGAGAGACCACCAGGGAATACCAGGTGCTGTAGGCACCTGGAGTTGGATCTGGCAAACCACTTCAGTATTCCTGCCAAGAAAACTCCATGGACATGGGGTCACAAAGAGTTGGTCACAACTGTAATGATGCAACACACACAAGTAAGTAAGTAAGTAAGTAAGTAAGTAAGTAAGTAAGTAAGTAAGTAAGTAAGTAAGTAAGTAAGTAAGTAAGTAAGTAGCTGCCTACATGCCCTAAGCACATCCGTTCTTGCCTGATTTCAGAAGCTAAGCAGGGTCAACCCTGATGAGTACTTGGATGAGAGACCACCAGCGAATACCAGGTGCTGTAGGCACCTAGAGTTGGATCTGGCAAACCACTCCAGTATTCCTTCCAAGAAAACTCCATGGACATGGGGTCACGAAGAGTTGGTCACAACTGTAGCGATGCAACGCACACAACAAGTAAGTAAGTAAGCAAGCAAGCAAGCAAGCAGGCAGGCAGGCAGGCACACAGATATTATTTGAAGCCACTATGTGTCAGAAACATCTCAGTGGAAAGTGGTGTTCCAACATCAATGAGATGGATTTGGTCTCTTGAGATATTAGTTCACACTTTACAAGAGCTGTCCAGAGTGCTGAATGTATTTGAGGCATAGGGAATGGATCTTTGAGAGCTCCAGTAGCGTTTGGCCGGACATCTTGAGAGGCATCCTCAGAGGCACCTTCGTCCACTGACAGCTATCAACTGCGCATGCCATCGCTGTCGAGGGAGACAACAGCAGCTCCCTGTGAAAAGGCCTTCCATTAACTCTCACAGTCCCTCTTGACTGATTGTGTAATGGCAACCTCTACAAATGAGACCATTTGCTGGTGGCATTTGAAGGCGCTTCCGTTGAGCCCCAGCAGAAAGCATACATCTCACTACAGCTCATCAAAGTGTCTTTCTCTATTGCCCATTAGTAACCTGCAGGGTTTCAAGTACTACCAACTGTCCAAATAAATCTTTGCATTTCTGAGCAAAGAAACCCATCAGACTGCTTTGCCCATCAGGGCTGTGAAGGCTGAAAGGAGACAAGATATGAGGCACTGCTTGGACATTGGGTTTTGTTTGCTGGGTTGGGTTTTGTGGGGGGAGCTGGCTTCCTGGAATCAATATTGAGGAGCGCTCCAAGCAAAAAGTTAGTATTTTTAAGACAAATGCATATCTGATCGATAGCACAGGTTGGGGTGTGCGGGCTATAGCTACACACATAAAACAAAGACGGGAGGAAGAAGAAGTGAAATTGGACCAGAGAATGTCTGTCTGTCTTCAGGAAAGTAGCAGGTCTCACTGGTCAAAGGAGGAAAAAATAAGGAACCCTAACCACTCATTTCTGCCTTTGCTGCTCACTGCATGTAAAGTTTTCCAAGCAAGATTTGCAGGAGGGCTTCTTTTCAGGATTTCAGCAGACACTTTGTGTTGGAGTTGTAGAAACCTGACATGCTGCCTCAATAGGTTTGGCTAGGAGGGGCCTCTCTGGGCTAGGATGCCTGTCAATCTATCCAGGAGTAACCCATTGTTCTTTCCTGCTTCTGATAGTTTGCTGGAAGTTATGTAGTGAACATTTAGTGCTGTCCTATCAGTGTAGTCTGCAGGATCTTGTTGTAAGCAAGTCTGTATGAGTCTGTTGAGGCCTGTTGCTATAAGCAGCTATTTTTGTACAGTATGCTGTTCAGAACTATGTCTCAGAGTGAGTAATTGAGACTATAAGTTCCAGTTAATGAGACAATAAGGGGGAGACCTGAAGCTAATTCTGCTCTGTAAGTCCCTGCATTTGTTTTGTGCAACTAGCAATTTTTTAACCAAGATTGAAAACCCTGCCACACCTTGCACCTACCTGCAGACAAAATCTGGGACACAGAAAGCCAAGCACCTCCCAAATCATCCTTATCGGGCATAAGTGTAAACTGGCAATGGGCATCTGGATTGTGTCACACGTCCAGCGCTGCTGACCCAACTGTTATTTGCGCCCTTTTATGTTTATGGGATGGGAGGAACAGGATCACATCATTGGTCCCAGGTAGGAAAACAGCTTAGACCAGTGGTTCTCAACCTTCCTAATGCCCCAACCCTTTAATACAGTTCCTCATGTTGTGGTTACCCCTTGCCCTGCTTGGAAGAGGCCACAAGCTCCCTTTGGCAGGCCACTGCTGCAGGTGCCATAGAGAACCTCCCTCTACAGGCACCCTCAGCCAATCGCAGCCTCCGGTGCCATTAACTTATCAAGCTGTAACTCACTCTCACCCCCCTTCCTGCCCCTCCCCTACAGACCCAAGCCGTTCGTGCCTTTTTCTTCACTGGCTCATGGTGGACCCTGTGAAATGGTCGTTCAACCCCCAAAGGGGTTCTGACCCCCAGGTTGGGAACCACTGGCTTAGAGTGACCGAGTCTGACATACCCAGCCTTCAGTGTAAGCAGCCTCCATGGCCTCCTTCACTGCCTTTGTTCAAGACTGAAGCCATGCTACCTGCAGTCCAGGGCATGTGTCCAAGGCAGTTTCTCCCCTTTGTGCTTCCCTCCCAACAGCTCATGCCTCCTGAGGTTATATGCCTTCAGCAGTCTTTGTTCTGCCTTTCATCCCACAAGACACTCAGAAGGACGTCCACAGAATCCTTGAGAGGCTTCCTTGTGGCTAAATCTTCCTCAGCTGTTCCTCCTAAAAGCTTCTGCACTGTCAAGATCTGTGGAAATCTGTCAAAAAGGATGTGTGAAAGGGCCAATTACAGGCCGCGTACTCTCAAGAGATGTTTTGTCTCTCTGGCGTTCTGTTGTTGCTGGAAGAGTGTGTCTCCAACTTCAAGTTGTGTTGTTGTTCGTTGGAAGAGTGCGGGGCCAACTTAGAACCATAGGATAACTGAATTGGAAGAGCCTGTTGTTGTTGTTCAGTCGTTCAGTCGTGTCCGACTCTTCGTGACCCCATGGGCCAATGCTCGCCAGGCCTTCCTGTCTTCCACTGCCTTCCGAAGTTTGGTCAAATCCATATTGGTTGCATCGATGACACTGTCCAACCATCTCATTCTTTGCCGTCCTCTTTTCCTTTTGCCTTCCATCTTTCCCAACATCAGGGACTTTTCCAAGGACTCCTCTCTCCTCATGAGGTGGCCAAAGTACTGGAGCCTAAGCTTCAAAATCTGTCCTTCCAGTGAACATTTGGGGTTGATTTCTTTCTGGATGGATAGGTTTGATCTTCTTGCATGGAAGAGTCCAACCCCCTGATCTTCTTGCATGGAAGAGTCCAACCCCCTGATCAAGACAGGAAGCCAAACCAAAGCAGATCTCACACGTGGCTGTCCAGTTTTCCCTTGTATGGCTACAGCACTGGAGCATTCACCACTTCTTGAGGTCATTGGTTCTATTGTCGTACTTATCTAACAGTCAGGAAGTTTCCCCTGATATTCAGCTGAAATGTGGCTTCCTTTATCTTGAACCCATATGTGCCCTGCACCCCAGGTTGATTGAGAACCCCTCCTCTGTGGGACTGCCTTTCAAGTATTTGAAAAGTGTGATCCTATCTCCCCTCAGTCCTTCTTTTCCTACAGTCTAAACAGTCTTTTGTGGTGTGGTGTGTGTGTGGGGGTGTTCTCTTGACCTGCCCCCCCTCTGCTTGCCCCCTCCTGAGTTGGGGGCTTAGCAAGGAGCAAAGAGCAGCAAGAAAATAGGGTGAGTTGCCAGGAGCCACCATTTTAATTTGTCACAATGCCTTGGAGCAGCTGCAGGCAAAATAAAGCCTGAAGTCAATGTCTACTCTTTCCCAATGATCTTGTGAAAAACCTACCACAGCAGCTACAGGGGGATTGCAGCTCCATTATATTAATAGAAGCTGGTGGAACAGATATATGGCAATCAGCTACAGTGTGATGCTCTTAAGACTATAGGACCACTTACGAATTTTGGCCTCTGCAGCTGTGCAGAATTTTGGTTCTGCTGTCATCACTACATGCCGTCAAGTTACCTCTGACTTAAGGCAACTTAAGTTTTGAGTGAGTGGCATGCAAAAAATGCCCTGCCATTAACTACCTTGCTCCAGTTCCTTTATTGAGTCATTCCATTCCTTATTTTATTTTCCTCTCTTCCTGCCAACTTCCCCTTTCCCAGGTGTGATTGTCTGTTCCTAGCCATTCCTTCCGTCCATGTAACAAAACAAATAAATCCCTCTAGGCAGCATGGTTAGGGCAAAAAGATCCTGTCATATAACCATGTGGGTTTCCTATCCATCCCGTCATGATCGTAGAATCATAGAATCATAGAGAGTTGGAAGAGACCTCAAGGGCCATCTAGTCCAACCCCCTGCCATGCAGGAACCCCATCACAATATTTCCGACAGATGGCCATCCAGCCTCTGCTTAAATACCTCCAAAGAAGGAGACTCCACAACCCTTTGTGGAACCATATTCCACTGCCAAACAGCTCTAACTGTCATGAAGTTCTTCCTAATGTTCAAATGGAATCTCTTTTCCTGTAGTTTCATTGCCCCGAGTCCTAGTCTCTGAAGCCATGGAAAACAAACTTGTTCTCTCTTCAATATGACATCCTTTCAAATATTTAAACATAACTATCATATCCCCTCCCAGCCTTCTTTTTGAAAGGCTAAACATTTCCAATTCCCTAAGCCGTTCCTCATAAGACATTTTCTCCAGACCTTCAACCATCCTGGTCGCCCTCCTCTGGACCCGCTCGAGGTTGTAAACATCCTTTTTAAATTGTGGTGCACAGTACTGGACACAGCACTCCAGGTGGGGTCTGACCAGAGCAGAATAGAATGGTACTATCACTTCCCTTGATCTAGTGTAGGTTTCTCTTCAGATCGTATAGATACCATGCTTCTGTTGATGCAACTAAGAATCGCATTGGCTTTCCTGGCCGCCTGACCTCTCCTGCTTCAGATTTTGCCACATCACCACAGAGAAGCCATAGCTTAGGGGCCAGAAAACTCCCTAGCTTGTTTTTTTCCTGCATTCTATATTTCTAAATCTCACATTCTTTCCCTCCCAAATACATAATCAGGGCATGGGGGGGGGTAAATTCTTCAACAACAAGCAGAAAACAAGCATCTCCTTGATGTATGTAAAATATTTTTATTTCACCTTTCTCCTTGTAAAGGAACCAACAGGGCATCCATCATTGAAAAGACAATATTTTCAAGCTGAAAAGAGGAAGCATGTGAATAACAGTAAAAAGGACATGTCATATTTAACACGGTAAATAAAATCAATACTAAAACACGTCTAAAACAACTGAACACAATCATCCATGTCCATTGAAGTTCCAGAGATGAATTTCATAGGGGAAAAAATATTACCCATTCTGACCACTGGGGCAGCTACTTCGTTCCTTTTTACCTTCGGGGACTAAAAGCCATCCCTTTGATTCTGTTTAATCCAAAGGAAGCGATGCATTAACTTTTTCATTTCACTGTACTTAGTTCCTTTCTGGAATTTGCACCTGTCCTTGTCAAAAGTGCCAACTGGATCGCTGTGTACATAGACACCTGTTGTCGCAAGGACAGCCATGCCAGGTGAAAAGAAAAAAACAGATGAATAAAGGTGTTTATATGAAAACATATAATGCAGTCCGGTTGAGTGGGAGATATCTTCCAATCTGTCCAATTCTTTTTTCAGCTTACCTGTTCCCAAAACTTTGCTTGAATGCCATCTCATTCTCTGTAATGGGGCTATTACAGCTATACTCAGCCAAAGAAGGTGGACAATTGCAAGCTGTTATAGATTTCTTACAAAACAGCTACATAGCATGGACACTTTTTTCCCCAGGACTTCTTTTTGTTGCATGGTTTTGCATTTTTTGTTAAATTCCTCTGGCTGCACAGTAGAATTGCAGAGATCCACAGAGAAGAATAGATTTGAGTTCTTCAGATTAATCCAACCCTTTTATCATTAAGCTGGCACTTAGTGTCTCAGTAACTCAATCAGAGACCTTAGTAAGAGAAGGAATAAAAGATTGCATTTACTTACAGTTCAAGAGATCATGAACATGACTGTCTTCAACAACAGACTTCAACAGACTCGGGGTGGTGGTGGCACAGAACAGAAAAATGGAGAGCCTGGATTCAGAGACATTATCCTCAGCCCAGAAACGTCCCTCCCAACCAAACTCTCTCCAGGTAGCATGTGGGGTTGTAAAAAACTCCAACAGTTTTCAGGGCTGATCACCTTTCATACATTTGCTACACATTTTATAACCCTTGATGCTGCAGTATGATTGTTATCAGAGTAGCTGTTTGTAGAACTAAAGGTAGTGACTAAGTACAGCAGATGTCAAGGTGATAGACCCCTGTTTTGCTCTATGGTTTCTCATAGTCACGTGATTGGCCTCAATGGGAAGCAAAATGATGGGTTACGTAGGCTAGCAGTTCCCAACTTTTCTGCTCCCCAGATGTTCTTGGACTAAAACTCCCAGAAGCCTTCACCATTGGTCATGCAGGATCAGATTTCTAGGAGTTGTAGTCCCAGAACATCTGGATGTGCAAGATTGGAAACCGCTGATCCTAGGCCTTTGGTCTGATGAGACATGGCTCTTCCTTTCCTATGTTGCATTCTTTCAAAAGAGTACTCCACGAATGGAACATTGACTTCAAATAGTTGCAACTCAATGAACAACTGATGGGGGGCATCTTAAGAAAACCCTCTATCAAGCTCCTGGAGAATTCACATCGCTCCACCTTGTTAGTCACTGAATGACTGGCAAAAGATAATCAATGGCTGTTATCTCACCTGGAGAAGATCCTGATCTTCTGAAGGTCCGGCTTTTCCTCTCCCTCCCATCACGTGACTGAAGATGTGGGATAGCAGTTCCCACGTACAGTTCAGCCCCATGGCCAGCAGGTATCGCTAGGATTTTTTAAAAAGGACCAGATGGCTGGCACTAGGGCTGGGGAAAATTAAAACAAATAGCACCAGATCCAGCTTCCTGTCGCTAGGAGGGTGGGGGAAAATAAAGAAAAATTAAAAAACCAGCGCTGATCGGCCCCAGGAAGAGCCAGTTGGCGCTATGAGAAAAACAGAAGAAAACTGGATTATCTACAGGGTCCCATGACATCTGCCTCTTGAAAAGGTGGACTTTTTAAGCAAAGCAAAAAATTCCATACCTCTCCGGTAAGTCTTGGAAACCTCACTTAAGGGGGCATCACTGAGTTTTCTTTTCTTTTTTCTTTTTCTTTTTCAAAAAGCCTGGTGGGGACAGCACTTTTTGACACGGTTTATCTACAAATTTAATATGCATTTAAAGGGATGTGGGATAATCATAATCCAACCTATGAACCATGACACCACACTATGGGCCTCTGCAACTTAGGTAACTTTGGAACCAAAATTAAACATGCTTTTGGCACGTTGATGGTTCTGTTCTAACACTCATTGGAAGTATCCATTCCTTCCTTCCTTCCTTCCTTCCTTCCTTCCTTCCTTCCTTCCTTCCTTTCTTTCTTTCTTTCTTTCTTTCTTTCTTTCTTTCTTTCTTTCTTTCTTTCTTTCTTCCTTCCTTCCTTCCTTCCTTCCTTCCTTCCTTCCTTCCTTCCTTTCTTTCTTTCTTTCTTTCTTTCTATTGGATTTTTATACTGCCCATCTGGCAGTATTGTTGGCCACTCAGGGAGGTTAGCAACAATTAATCAATACAATACAATACAATACAATACAAGAAAACTACATTTAATTCATACAAAAAAATTAAAAAGCATAAAAATATAGTAAATATAATGAAAACAAAATTAAAATAACATGAGATGATACATAAAGTAATTTCCATAAGCCTATAATATTATTGGCAGGTGAATCAGGTAAAAACATGTTTTAGTGGGTGAACACTAGATGTATGTTAAATTTGAGGTAATGCTAGCAATTTGGCAAAACATAAGGAAGAAAAACTTCCAGAACACGACCAAACAGCCAGAAGAAGAAGAAGAAGAAGAAGAAGAAGAAGAAGAAGAAGAAGAAGAAGAAGAAGAAGAAGAAGAAGAAGAAGAAGAAGGAGGAGGAGGAGGAGGAGGAGGAGGAGGAGGAGGAGGAGGAGGAGGAGGAGGAGGAGAAGGAGAAGAAGAAGAAGAAGAAGAAGAAGAAGAAGAAGAAGAAGAAGAAGAAGAAGAAGAAGAAGAAGAAGAAGAAGAAGAAGAAGAAGAAGAAATATTTTGAAACAGGCACTGTTGGAGATTAAAAGAAATAATCACATTGCCATCCCCAAATACAGCTTTTTTCAACCATTTCTGTCACCTAGGATTTTTATTCAACTACCTTGGGGGGGGGGAAGGAATCAGGTTTCCCTCTCCCCCATTATATATTTCCAATGAATAAAGAGAAGGATTAACGGCAAATGGCTGGAAACAATGGCTTAAACACCATGCACCGAGATAAAGGATTTATGCATAGTGAAAAGGAGAGTCCGTTTGTCTGTTCAGTTCTCAGATCCGTGATGCAGTTTGTTCCCTTTTATTTCAGATTTTCTGCCAGTAGCAGAGATGAGCAAAACCTTCACCTGATTAAATTGTAGAACTGAGCATCTTTTCAGCTCCCAAATGCCACCTCCCCCCAATCTTGTTCCCATTCCACTTATATTTTGATTTCTAATCTCCTCGTCTTTCCCTAGGCCTAGAGCATAAAAATAACTGGCTAAGTCTATTAGGGGATAATGCTTAAAATGGATATAGTTCACTGGCCACAGTAAGATGTGAATTTAAAACATTCTACTACCCAGCCGTGTGATCTAGAAATCATGTGCTTTTACTTTCTCCTTCTGGTCTTCAAAATCCCAACCCTAAAATAAATCTAGGGACAAAATATGTTAAACTTGCCCTCATATCTCCAGAAATCTTGTGGGGAGCCATGGGTGGATCAGGGAGACCTGTTCTGGACAGCCACCTGTGGAGCGCTAAGGCAAAACTGTAGATGTACATATGAGTGAAAATAAAGTTCAAAATTTGTGGTATTGTATGTGGATAGTTGCTTGTTTTTATGAAGCCAAAATTGGTGAAAACTACTGAAGCGTGTATGGAAAAATGCAGCTTCCATGCAAATATAGAGGGGGGAAGTCTCTATGGGATGAATTTAAATTTAGAATTTGGAAAAGAGACAAACAAAAAATAACATATTATATCCCCTCCCTAAACACAAGAAAGACAAGGACTGACTATATGCATAGGTGTGTCCTCCTCTGCTGGATGAATCTTCTGTTTGGGTGATGAAAACAGCTACTCTGTGAACTATGATGTTCACCGTGTGGCTTTCTGCACATGCTCTGTGAACCTTTTGGCAAACCATCTGACTACATGATCAGAGGGAGGAAGGGAGGGAACACGGGGGGGCATGCCTCTGCCACACCTTGGCCGGACATCAGGTTTTCAGTCAGAGTCCCCCCTGCATCAGAAATGGACATGAGTGGGCCCTCAATTTGAAAGAGGAATGTCACTTAAGGCAAGTGAGAGACAGCTAGAAGAAGACAAAGGCTGATACTTCACATCCATCTCATCACTGTTCGCGGTCCCGCTGGGGACCGGTACGAAGAAATCTAATTGCACGTCCATTGCGGGACAAGGGGAGTTCATCCCAACCATGCCCCCTGAACTGTGATCTAAGCAGGATGAGAGATTCCCCTCCCTGGCCTCGGGAATCTCCTCATCTTGCTTCTCATTCTGATATGAGTGCCCTTGAGGTAAGGCTCCTCACGCAACGTGCCATTCTCCATCTAGTGGCAGGAGTGTGAAGTGCCATTTGCCAGTACATTCCCTGTGGAGTCAGCAGCACAGTGCAGAGAAATTAAAAGACAAATGCCTCAAACTTAGCTCCATAACACATTGAAGGCAAGGCTTCAGAGAATCAAAATATCGGAAAACGGAATGTCGGGCTGGAGAAAAATGGAGAACAAAGGCATGGAATTTCACATCTCATCACGGAATGAGGACATGCAGAAACAGTCATGCCCGTACGTACACGGAAAGAGAGACAGAACTGCAAGAAGACCATGTGACCATGACCGACATCAACACGCAATGAACTTCCTCCTGGGACAAGAGTGGATGTGAAGTAACCATCAAAGATGACCTTCTGGTGAAGCATCAGAATTTATATCTGAGGAAGCTGCTGCATGATATATGAACATTTCTGTTCTCTTTATGACTCATGACTTGGCAGTTACAGTATGTGGTTTCTATACAACTGAGATGGTTCAGGAACTATGTTTTTCTGGGGGGCGGGGAGATTTTCCAACAGGGCCCAGATTATGAACAATGAAGCCAATTGATGCAGACTGTGTTGTACCAGGTCTAGATTGTACGTGAAAGAGTGACTTGGTGTGTCGAACATACATTCAACAGGATAGGGCAAAAAACAGTTCAGAGTCCTCTAACAAACTCCAACTGGCCTTTACCTCATATTTAGAAGGAAAAAAAGTGAAGAAGGACAGAGAAAGGGAAGAGGGAAGAGGGTGCAGGGCTATCTGCTGGCCTCCAATAGTGTTGACAAAGCTAGCTTAGAAGATAAATGGAGAGGGTACATGGCTACTCTGCCCCACCCTATCATTGTCATCATGTTAAATTTACAGAGCTTGAAAGAAACATGGAATCCAGCCTCTGTTGTAGAAATAGGCACGAAACGGAAAAAAAATTCATTCTGTTATTAGTTATTTGTTACGGAACGAAACAAATAATGAAAATTGTGATGAAATTGGAACAAACCGAACAGAACCATGAAAATTAGATTCAGTACGTTTCATTTTCATTAATGGTGACACACAATGAAATGAGCTGTTTTTAAATGTTAAAAAATGTCCTGAATATCCATAAAAACCCAGCGATAATTATTTATTCTGCCTGATGATACCTACCGGGGGGTTTGGGGTCCTTAAAATGTGCATTTATGTCTTTTATCAGATCGCTGTATTTTTTTTCCTTTAAGGGGAGTTAGGGGACATCAACCCAAAATGGCTCCCAGATACCTAATATTGATTTCTTTGGTATTAAAATGCTCTGGAAATCCGTAAAAACGCAGTGATAGTTATTTGAAATTATTACCTACGAGGGTGTTGCAGTCCTTAAAACGTTTGTTTTTGTCTTTCTCCCATTGCAATGTAGTTTTTCTTTTCCCTTTAAGGATGACACAAAATGGATTCCAGCTAAAAGATGGATGCAAGCCGTGTGATGGGATCATGTAAATTCTTGGACAATTCCAACCAATAGCATGCCCAGGTTGCAGACTGGGTAGGTGTGGCAGCCACAGAGGGCATAAAAAACTTTGACAGCCCCCCATCCTCCTTGAAGTCTGTGGTGGGAGTTAGGGTGGGATTGCTGTCTCTGTGACTCGTTACTTTAGGCCAGCCAGGCAGGTGTGTGTCTCTGTGTTCCTGCTGGCTGCAGCCTGGCTCTTAGGGGAGAGAAAGAAGAGATTTCTCTTGCAGCCTACCTGTGTGTGTGCGTACCTCTCGGTGAATACCCTCCCCTGCCCTGCAGTGCAGTCACTCTTCTGCTGCCTTACGCCCTGGGCAATGCCCCCCACTGCCTTTGCAGCCTCCCTGCATACCTAATCTATACTGTGTCTCTGCCAGCATCAATTTTTTTAGTGTTTTCCCTCTGGTCTAGGGCATTGGGGAACGTCCGCACGCGGAAATGCTTTAAGTCACGCAAAAAGCGGGTAAAAATGAAAAATGAAAAATGAAAAAACGAAACAATTTTTTTCAAAAAATTCACAAAAAACAAAAATGAACCGAAACAGACCCACAACGAAAAATGAAAAACTGAAACATCATTTTTTTCGATTCGTGCCCATCTCTACTCTGTGGCATTAGTAGGACAGAGAGAAGTATCCATTACTTACAACTGAACAGATCAAGCAGCAACCTAGCAAACATGACTGCTTTCAGCAAATGGCCTCAAGAGGCTCTGACAGAGACCACTGACTAAGAAAGAGGAAAAGGAACACAGAGCAGAGAGACATACTGTCTTTGAATTCAGAGCCAGGAGGGAACGAGGCATTAGTGCTGGACAGATTGACAGCCACATGTCTTAGAAAGGGCCCTCCCTATCACATCTGCTAAAGGCAGTAGGCGAGGTTGCAAAAACTCAAAAAAGCCAAAACCTTCCATCAATTCTTTGGGCTGGGAAGGAGAAGAACTGGGAAAGATATTACAGAACCCAAATTAAATAAACCTGGTTGGAAATACGTTCAACACTTGGTTCAACACTTTCTGATCATTTGGCTCCATTTCCTGTCATTCAAGATGGAAATGGAGACAAAAGGTCCCTTTCACGCCACTTCGGTGTGGGAGTTCTCTCCCCCCCCCCTCGCATGGGGAGAGGCAAACACGGAGGAGGCCGGGGATCTGACCAGGATCTCACAGGCAGTGTGTGCCCACAGCTGGAAGCCTTGGGTAGGAGCCGTTTAGTAGGTTACCTTGTGATATATTAACTCATTTACCATTATCTTACTTGGGACAAAGTTGGCCTCAGTGTCCGATCATGCTTTCACCATTACCTGGACCCCCCCCCCTTGAGAACGGATGTCTATTTGGTGTTTAATAAAGTGTGGCCCACGTTTGAGACCATCTACGTGTCTTGCCTCGTTACTCCGCACTGGGCAGGCAAAGAATTGTATGCTCACCGTTGAGTGTCTTCCAGCTAAGTTATGCTCACAGCAGCTCAACAGATGCTCAGCTGAGGTGAGGACACAAATCCCCAGCTCATCTTTCAGTTGATGGCATTGTATATCAGCATCATTAAATGGAGTTTAAGTAGCTCAAGAAAAGCCATTCCCGGGCTATTTCATGCTCCATATAACCTTTAGTGTACTGTTTTTCAGGAGCATAAAGAGGGAGAAGGAGGAGGAAGGGGAATGGTGCAGGAAGCAGCACACAGGTAGAAAGGAAAGGTGGGTCATCATGTCTTGAGGGGCATTGCTAATAAGCCCGTTGAAAAGGTCAGGTGCTCAAAAACACAGTCCTATGAATAAATATATGAACTACACCGAGCAACAACTGTGGACTTTTTTTGAGCATGCTAGGATTTGAAATAGGAGAAGTGGGCCCACAACCTTTTTTTTTTTTAAAAGAAGAAAGTACCGTATATACTAGAGTGTATGTCAAACCGAGTATAAGTCAAGGCCCCTAATTTAACCCCCTAAAACTGGGGGAACGTATTGACTTGAGTATAAGTCTAGGGTGGGAAATGCAGCAGGGCCTGGCAGCTCCTCCTTTGGGAGCTGGGGGAGCGGTATTTGATGTTTAAAATGACTTTTAGCCACTGAGGCAAGTGCTTGCCTCGGTGACTAAAAGTCATTTTAAACATTGCATGCCACTCGCCCGTGATGCAGAGGGCGGGGGTCATGAGAAGTGGCATGCAATGTTTAAAATGACTTTTAGCCACCAACCCAAGCACTTAGTGGCTAAAAGTATTGACCCAAATATAAGTCAAGGGCCACTTTTTTTCAGCCCAAAATTAGGGCTGAAAAAGTACACTTATATTCGAGTATATACAGTAATACATGACAGAAAGTGACAAATTAGGTTGCAGGCTTTTTATTTTATTTTTAAAAAGGCAGAGAAACAAACAATGCTTTTCCTTTCTTTCTTTCCCTTTCCTCACCCGCCCCCCGCCGCTCTCTTCCAGGCTTTCTTATGCTTTGGCTGCAACTACAGGGTTTGGCTGAGGCCTATTAGGATTAGGAAAACAACCCCACCACACTATACATACAGTATTCTCAAGTAACATCCATGAGTTGAATGCAACACCTGGCTTGGGAAATGTTTCACAATAGTGAGATAGAATAGGGATGGGCACAAAATGGGAAAATTTTGTTTTGTCGCCCCTTGATTCATTTCATTTCATTTCATTTCATTTCAAACAAATTTTTGAAAAGAAATTCATAAGAAATGAAACAGAAACAAGTTGATTCATTACTGTATAAAATGGGTTCTCTGGGTCCTAGGGGCACCAAATTTGGTGGGTACCCTCCTTGGATTCTCCCCTTTAAGCCCTTAAAATTTAGAGAGATTTAGGGGTAAATTATTAAACTTCAAAGTGGATGCCCTCTGGAAAAAATATCTAAGTGTAATTTTCTGTGCTAGAAGTGATCCCAGGCAGCTAGCAGCAGGAAAATTGCTATGGAGCTTCCCCAAGCTCTCCTCCTTAAGCACCTCCAATTTGGAGAGATTTGAGGTATGGAGGGGGACAAATTATTCAACTCTAAATGGATTGCTCCTAGGAAAAATCATATGTAATTTAAAAGTACAGTTGTCCCCTGCCCTTTCGCGGTTCATATACTGCGGTCCCGGTATATTGCGGGTCTGCAGTATATGAAAAAAGCCCCCTGGGGTAAGGGGGAAAGGCCTTCCCAGACCCATCAGAGGCCCCAAAAGTGCTTCCCTGCAAACCAGAAGTGACTTCTGGTAAACCAGAAGTGACCTCCGGATCACTAGAAAACACTTTTGGAGCCTCTGGAGGACTGGAAAGCCACTTGCAGGCCCGTTTGGAGCAGCGCCAGGCCTGGGGTAAGTACAAGAGCCCCTAGAGAGCCCACCCAGTCCCAACCTGACCCAATATTATTGCAGGTCAGGTCAGGTCGGGTCCCTAACCCCTGCAATAGGTGGGGGTTTATTGGACTTGAAAATACTGATCCCAGTGAGCTAGAAGCACAGCAATTGCTGTGCAGCATCCTCATACTCTCCCCTTGAAGCACCCCAAAGGCACACTGGTTGTTCGGGAGTTCCCCGTCTGGTTATGGAGGCCCTCTCCCCTGCTTGGAGGGTGTTTCCCTCCAGCTGGTGGATAGGGTTAGGAATCTGGGCATGGTCCTGGATCCGGCACTATCCTTGGATGCCCAGGTGGCAGCCGTGACCAGATCCGCTTTTTTTTCCATCTGCGACAAATAGCCCAGATCCGCCCATACCTGGACGGGGACACCCTGAGAACAGTAGTGCAGGCACTGGTGATCTCGAGGCTGGACTACTGTAACGCTCTCTACATGGGGTTGCCCTTGACTCTCCTCCGGCGCTTGCAGCGGGTCCAAAATGCAGCAGCCAGGCTGGTGGCTGGTGTGTGTCATTATGACCACATCACCCCAGTCCTGGCTCGCTTGCATTGGTTGACCGTTGCGCACCGGATCAGATTCAAGGTGCTGGTTTTAGTGTATAAAACCCTCCATGGCTTGGGACTGGACTATCTGGCAGAGCGGATCGCCCAGCGATCAACCTCGGCCCGACTGGTTCGGAAGTCACGAGCACACTCGCTCCAGGTCACCACCCCTAGAGAGGCCCGGAAAACTGTCACCCGTAACCGGGCCTTCTTGGTGGCGGCCCCTCTGTTGTGGAACACCCTTCCGAATGATGTGCGCTCTGCAGAGTCCCTGTTGGCCTATCGTAGAGCTCTTAAACCTTACTCTTTCGAGAGGCCTTTGTTGACCATGTTTAATTTAGTTTAAATCAGTTTTTTTTCTCCCAGCCTCCTGCCATCACCACTTACCTGCTCAGTAAGATGTTGGGCTATTGAGCCTTTTGCCTAAGTGCTAAGGGTGCTACCACTGTTCTCTTTAACATGTTGTTGATTGTTCATCATAATCATTGTGTGTATGGTACTTATTGTTATTGAATTGTCTGTTGTATTTGTACTGATGACCGTTGTTTGGTCCATTGTTGGAAGCCGCCCAGAGTTCCCCCCGGGAAGATGGGTGGGATATAAATTCAATAAATAAATAAATAAATAAATAAATAAATAAATAAATAAATAAATAAATAAATAAATAAGAACTGCACTCCACCAGGCAGGCAGGCAGGCAGGCAGGCAGGCAGGCGGGCAAGAATTGAATCAAGAAGACCAAGGCAGGTCTTAGAAATACATGGGTCTCTCCGATCCCATTATCCCGTATCATGCAGGCAGGCTAGCAGGCCGAGGAGGAAGGCAGGAGTTTGCTGCAATACACCAGCCAGGAATAATGGAATAGGAGGACTCTGTTCTGGTTCTATTTTGTTGGTTTTTTGAAGTGGACTGGAGCCATGATTGAGAGGTATGGCCAGGGCGCATTTGTGAATTGGGGAACTGGTGCTAGAACCCTGTTCTTCAAAACGGACATATTTCGTGTGTCTTCCACCACCACCAAGGCTAATGTTATAGATTTGGCTGCCAACTGGAATCAGGGTCTTTTTATTTCCCTTCCTTCAAAACATTTGTCTTGCAAATTGTGGATGTTCCCCTTAAACTAACACCCTAGTGGTCTACTCTCCCACTGTTTGCTGGCTAAATTTAGATATCAGCTCTAGATTTGTATCATGGTGATTTAAAGTTGCCTTGGGGGCACGGTCCAGGATTCCTAATCAGCAGGACTGCTTATGGTCTGCTTCAAGACACGCTCCAGAAATTGAGGCATACATTTTTAAGACCCACCAACCCTACCTTCCACCTAGGATACAGGGTGCAATCTATGGTTGTGAGCTGTTGCTGTACTACAAGTCCCTTTCGCCTTAGGGATTTGATGCAGTGGGGAGAGATTAGGGGAAATTGAAATGTAATGATGTCACCCTTTCCAGTCCATGCATTACAAGCTTCTTGTATTGTGATTAGAGATGGGCACGAATCAAAAAAATGGTGTTTCGTTTGTCGTTTGTCGTTTGGGGGTCCGTTTTGGTTTGTTTCCATTTTTTGCGAATTTTTGCAAAACATTTGTTTTCATTATCATTCATTTCGTTACCATTTTGGTACCATTAATTTCAATTTTTGTGATTTTTAAAGCATTTAAAGCAGTTCAATGTATTGCCATAACGAAAACAAAACGGACGACAAAATTTCTGGTGTTTCTGTTTGTTTCGTTTCATTTTAGATACAAAATTCGTTTGTCATTTTGTTGCGTAATGAAACAAAAAAATGGAAATGGAAATGAAAAATTGTTCGTTTCGTGCCCATCTCTAATTGTGATTATGCCTGTTGTTGATATGACGGGTGAGCATCACGATTCTCAAACTACTGCTGTTTCCAGTGCAGAGGATGTATCTTTGCATTCACCCCCACCCACCACCACCACATCTCTCTCTCTCTCTCTCTCTCTCTCTCTCTCTCTCTCTCTCTCTCTCTCTCTCTCTCTCTCTTCCCTCCCCCCCCCGTTTGTATGCCTCTTGAAAGATGGACTTGACAGCTTTGGAGTATTTTTATGATTCCATTTCGTCAGATCATGTTACAGCAGGCAATGGGACATTAAGTGACTTCATTCAGTGCTAGGGGAAAGAAGACCGTTGCAGGTCAAATTGTCATTCAAGAGGTGTCCTGCTCCCCTCCTGTCAGCAAGACGGGCACAGTCTATAACTCAAATGTCAGAACAGCTTGATTATTTAATATCTCCCTTTCATTTTCCTGTCAACCTTGTCCATTGCTTATAAAGTTGCTCTCAGAGGTTTACACTCTCTTTGGGATGAAAGGAAGTGGCGATAAAATAAGCCAGATCACCCAAAAGTGGTTAACAAATCCTACTGCAGACCTTTCAGCTAGCTTGCCAAGCTGGGTGATGAACCAGGGGTGGGTTGAGGGCCAGGTTGTAGTTTATGTAAAACATGGAAGGGCTAGAGCAGAGTAGTGGAAGGGGTTCAGTCCAGAAGGCAGAAGAAAAAGAGAAGCAGAGGACAGCTAGTCTGAACATAAGTAGAGACACTGTGGCACCGACATGAACAATTATTTTATGTGTTGTTGTTCAGTCGTTCAGTCGTGTCTGACTCTTCGTGACCCCCATGGCCTTCCAATCTTCCTATCTTCCACTGCCTCCCAGAGTTTGGTCAAATCCATATTGGTTGCATCAATGACACCATCCAACCATCTCATTCTCTGCTGTTTAAAACATGTTTACTCTGTGGGCACCCACTCAGAGACAGCGCCCAGAGGAGACAGACTAAGGAAGCCAAGTCACTGCCCTGAATGGGCGTCCACCAGAGGAGACACGGCTCTGAAGCTTCAAACACTTGTTTAGGTGACAAACGAACCAGCACGAACTTCTAATCTGGCAGTTGATGCCCAATTCTAATCCTGGATGAATAAAAATGAAGACTCTAGTGGTCACTTGCCCAGTAGTGTGTGTTCTGCTTATATTCCACCCAAAACCACTTCAAGTAGTCTCTGGGCAGTGTACAGTTTTTAATTACAGTATGCAGGCTACACATTGCCCCCCCCCCGCAAGCTGGGTACTCATTTTACCTACTTCAGAAGGATGGAAGGCTGAGTTTTACCTGTAGTACAGGCATTTAACCACGGCACCACAAGGCTCCTTAGTACTATCTATCAGTACATCAGAAATCTTCCATAAAGTAAAAAAAAAAAATAGACACATACACACTGCAACTCACTCAATGCATGATTTTATTTTTAAAGTTGTTGTTTTACTATTAAATCATGATAGCCACTATGCTCCAATTTAGAAACCCTACCAGCTTCCTTTTGTCTCTGTCCATGGAATGTTCTTGGCAGGGATATTGGGGTGGCTTGCCAGTTCCTACCCCAGGAAGTCTTATTACAGGCCTCATTGTCACCAGTGTAATTAGCCTTACAATGATGAAAGCACAGTTCAGCCTGTGCTGGAGGAGAGTCTTGAGAGTCCCCTGGACTGCAAGGAGATCAAACCTATCCATCCTGAAAGAAATCAACCCCGAATGTTCACTGGAAGGACAGATTTTGAAGCTGAGGCTCCAGTACTTTGGCCACCTCATGAGGAGAGAGGACTCCTTGGAAAAGTCCCTGATGTTGGGAAAGATTGAAGGCAAAAGGAAAAGAGGACGACAGAGAATGAGATGGTTGGACGGTGTCATCGATGCAACCAACATGGATTTGACAAAACTCCGGGAGGCAGTGGAAGACAGGAAGGCCTGGTGAGCTCTGGTCCAGAGGGTCACGAAGAGTTGGACATGACTGAACGGTTGAACAACAACAACAACCAGCTTCCTTGGCAAAATTCTGCAGGTTGCCCAACACTGTACTGAAGGCAAATTTCCCCCCTCCATTCTTTGTTTTCCGCTAGCCACCTTTTCTCAAAAATTCTTCTTTGTCCATTTTGTGGAGATATGTGGGCCTCTTTCCACAAAAGGATACAACAAGAGGTGTATAATTTGCGGTGCAGGGACATATTCATTTCTTCATATTAAAATTATTTCAGGCTGTTAGTAGCAACAAACGGCATTCAACAAGGGGACAAACAATAACAAATCAGTCTGGTTATGTTCCAGAAAGTAAAAATGCACAAACTAATGAGCCATGTTAAACTGAAATTATGATGTGAACATAACATAAGAACATAAGAAGAGCCATGCTGGATCAGGCCAAAGGCCCATCTAGTCCAGCTTCCTGTATCTCACAGTGGCCCCACCAGATGCGCCTGGGAGCGCACGAGACTAGATATCTGTCTCCTGATAGCACTCCCCTGCAGCTGGCCCTTGAGGTACTCTGGTTTTAAGCCTGGAGATTACACATCTCCATCATGGTTTGTAACCTGTGATGGACTTTTCCTCCAGGAATCTGTCCAATCCCCTTTTGCTTGCTGATGTTTAATGAAGGAGTCATTAATCTTGTGGTTGGAACTTAGTAAATGAGTGATCAAAACTGAAGAAGAACATCATTGAAATCTTGTCATTTTTCTTGATTTTGGAGTTAACATGTTTAATTCCAAAAAGGAATTGTTTACCAAAACATACGATGAAGCAATATAATATCCAAATAGAGAAGACTACAGTGACCATAGTGGATTATTAGCAGTGATCAGCACAGTATTCAATTTTAATGCGAGTGAAAGAAGAAGTGCCAAAACAATACAGTTGAAATTAAAGAAGACAAAATCATGACTCCAGAAGAATGACACAACTTTAATACTGACAATGAAGAACTTGAAATTGTTGAAGTTTTTGCATACTTTGGTTGAGTTGCTGTTTCACATTTGTCCCAAGTGATGGCTCCGACAAATATGAAGCAACAATTTTTAGTGGTTTTTTTGAGTCATTCTTTTTGTTGTGAGGGATTGGCCCATTTTTCAACCCTTTTTAAAATTTTGACTTGCTTGTTGGGCTTTTGGGGGATACAAAGAGACAAACTGATGCGTTGGTTCATCTAAAATTGTTTATAAATTTGTGAGTTGTAATTTATGACACTTGGCAAGTTACAAATCATGACAAATCACCACTTATTCGATTGGTGCCCATCTCTAACAGTAAGTACTAACATTCACCTCAAAGGAGGTGACTTTTATGGCTGATGTCTTGTTTGCTCTGACTGCGCTTCTCTTTCTTTGTTGAGAGATGGATGGGGATGTTGTTCCCATTTCATTTTTATCAGAATAGTCTTGAGGTCCAGACATATTTATTTATTTATTTATTTATTTATTTATTTATTTATTTATTTATTTATTTATTTATCACAGCAACTTTTCCCAAAGGGAACTCTGGGTGGTGAACAAGGGCAAATGAATCAACAAACAAATAAGTCAACATAAGTAAGAAAATAAACAAATTAAAACAGTAATAATATAGATACATAACTAAGTAAATCCAGCAGCAGCAAGAGGACAGGGCAAACAAAAAGGTGACAAAATAAATGCAAATGCACAAGAAAATATATTTTTCACCCAACGCATTGTTAGTCTGTGGAACTCCCTGCCACAGGATGTGGTGATGGCATCTGGCCTGGATGCCTTGAAAGGGGGATTGGACAGATTCCTGGAGGAGAGGTCCATCACAGGTTACAAACCATGATGCAGATGTGTAATCTCCAGGCTTAAAACCAGAGTACTTCAAGGGCCAGATGCAGGGGAGTGGTAGCAGGAGACAGATCTCTAGTCTCGTGCGCTCCCAGAGGCATTTGGTGGGGCCACTGTGAGGCACAGGAAGATGGACTAGATGGGCCTTTGGCCTGATCCAGCATGGCTCTTCTTATGTGCTTATGTTCTTAATTACAATTACAATTAGTGATCACCAAAATGATCTTTGAAGAGCCATGTTTTAAGGCTTTTCGGAAAGCTAGTAGAATGCTAGCTGAATCTCACTTGGTAGTTTGTTTCAAAGCCCTGTGCCAGCCACTGAGAAAGTCCGGCTGTGGGTGGAAACTTTGCAGGCTTCCCAGGGTGTAGCCACCCAGAGTGAGAGGGCTAGTGAGTCTCTCGTGGGCTCGGATGAAGCTGATGTTTGGGAAATGAACTCTGCCAGATACTCAGGCCCCAAGCCATGAAGGGTTTTGTAAACCAAAACCAATACCTTGAACCTTATTTGGGAGGCAACAGGTAGCCAATGCAGACAAGCCAGGATGGGGGTGATGTGGTCATATCTTCCCACACCAACCACCAGCCTCGCCACTGCATTCTGTAGCCACTAGAGATGGGCACGACTCAAAAAATGGTGTTTCGTTTGTTTTTGTCGTTTAGGGGGTCCGTTTCAGTTCACGTTCGTTTTTGTGCATTTTTTGCAAAAATTTCATTTTCGTTTCGTTACGTAACAAAATGAAAAAATGAAAACGAAAATGAAAAATTGCTGTTTCGTTAGCATTCATTACAGTTCAATGTATTTGCCGAAAAGAAAACAAAACACACGACAAAATTTCTGTTGTTTCAGTTTGTTTCATTTCATTTTGGAGACAAAATTCATTTTTCATTTCGTTACATAACGAAACAAAAAATGAAAATTAAAACAAAAAATTGCTCATTTCGTGCCCATCTCTAGTAGCCACTGCAATTGCCAGACAAGGGCCAAGGGAAGACCTGTGTAATGAGTAGACATGGGCACGACCAGAAAAAAATCACGTTTCAAGTTTTCGTTTGTCGGAACGGGTCCGTTTTGGGTCGTTTCCATTTGTTGCAAAAATTTTCAAAAATTTGTCATTTCATTTGTTGTTTGTCATTTGTCGTTTCCACTGCGATTTAGTGTAATTTGTTTTCCCAGGGGCGTCCCGCAATTAGGGCTGGTGCTAGGTGTTTTTGCGCCCTAGGCAGCGGGCGGGGTGGGTGGCGGGCAGAGGGGGGGAGGTGCGGGCGGGCGGCGGTGGCGGGGGGCCATGGGCAGGCGGCAGCCGCGGGCGGGCGAGTGGGCAGGAGGTGGCGCGGGCCACAGGTGGGTGGCGGCGTGGGCTGACGGGCGAGTGGGCAGTTAGGATATCACTTAGGATAGAAGTTCTGTTCTTGGCTTGCACCCCAAATGTGTGTGTGTGCAAGCAAATTGAAGTTGGGAAAATAGAAAATAAATGGTAGTATATAATATATTTTTAAAATAAATCCAAACCTCCCACTCCGAGTCGAACCTCCCCCTTTATCCAATATCAGAAAAAAATCCTCAAACTGCCAGAGAAGAAATAAATAAACTGCTATTCCCTTCAGCAGACAAAGCTGCAGGGAATCAAAGAAATTATTTTCTAAATTCAATTCCCTCCCTGCCTGCCTAATTTAAATCCTAAAGCCTCCAGCCTCCCTCCTCAATCTCGATCGGATCACACCAGCACCAGTAGCCAGCTCTCCTCCCTCAACCACATCCATACACCCGACTGCGATTTCTGGAAGGTTCCTCGGCTTTTTATTTTATTTTATTTATTTTATTATTAGGCTTATATACCGCCCGTCTTCCTGGGAGGAACTCCGGGCGGTTTACAACAAGGGGGCATCAAAACGACAGATTAAAAATAACAGCGAATTAATTAACTAGCTAAATAATAAAACAACATGAAGCAAAACAAAACAGAATGGATTGCCCTCCGAGACATCCAGAAGTGTCAGTCAAAAACCTGGTGATGCCATTGGTGGAATGGTTCAAAAAATTTGCATGGTCCCATCCCATGCCCAGCCCAAATGGGCAGGTCTAAAAAAAATTAAGAATAAAATAAAAAAATAAAATCAATACAACGTTTTATTGCTATAAAAAAACCCCACTGCTGCTACTATTAAAATTCAGGCATTTAAAATAAATAAATTTTACATGTTTCTGTGGTGATTTGGTGTGTTTTTTGACCACGATTTCAAAAGAAAAATTGTGGTTGCCATTTTGGATCCCCACCACCACATGGCATGGCGAGACAATGAGGATGACCCCCCCCCAGCCTGGTGCAAGCAGCCCAGGACAGGAGAAGAGGGGCGGGAAAGGACAGGGACCCCCCAGAAACCACCCCTCTGGTAGGTGGCAAAGCCTCAGGCAGGCATATTTTCGCCTGCTTTTTTGGCCGGGAGTCGGGTTTTTTTAAAAAAAAACTTTTAAAAACTTTTCCTGTGCTTCGCATTGCGCAATCGCCGCAATGCCACAAATGGAAACGAAAAACCTGACCAATTTTTTCTTTTTTCGGTTCGAGTTCGAGTTCTGACGGCTTAATTATCGTTACCGTTTCCGTTACGTAATGGAAACGATAACGGAAAATGGAAACAACAATTTTGCCAAGTCGTGCCCATGTCTAGTAGCGAGTGTTACAGTAATTGATCCTCGAGATCACCAACACTTGCACAGCTCTCTGCTGGGCTACCCCATCAAGGTACAGGGAAATCTGTTCAATAAGCCTAAATTGGTAAAAGGCCACCCAGGAGGACACAGCTGCCATCTGGGATTCCAGGGGCAATGCTGGATCCAGGACAATGTCCGGATCCTCACTCTTTCAGTCAGCTGGAGGCCACTTTCATCCAGACTGGGAAGAGGGCCAATGTTTCCATCTCCCCCCCCCCCAAAGAACAGAACCTCAATCTTCTCAGGGTTGAATCTGAGCCTGTTAGTCTTGGTCTACTCCAAAACTGCAGCCAGGAAGTGATCAAGGGTCCCTGCAGCCTCCGTTGCAGTGGTAGAAAAGGAAAGATAGAGCTGTGTGTCTTCAGCATACTGATGACAGCAAGCCCTACATCTCTGAATGACCTCAGCCAGCGGCCTCATCTAGATGTTAAAGCGCTTAGGAAAGATCACCAACCCCTGGGGCACCCCACAAGATTGTGTCCAAGGGGCCAACAACCCCCCACCAGCCCCACTCTGGGGATTGGGTACGGCCTCTGAGAAAGGAGCAGAGCCAGCTGAAAGCTAGGCCACCGATCCCCACCTCAGAGATCCGACCCAGGAGGAGAAAGGCAGAATATAATATATCCATAAGTAAAACAAATCTGTGTACCCAGGTTAATATGATTCCCAGTGTGGTGTTGTAGATAGGGCGATGGACTAAGACTCTGGAGATAGCTATGGAAGCTCAGTGGAACGCATAAAACCACTCCATAAATATTTCATTTACCTTGAAAGCCCTGTTACGATTGGGTTGCCATAAGTCAATTCTGGCTTTTAAAAAAACAGACAGACAAACAGACAGACAAACAGGCAGGCAGGCAAGCACGCATGCACATGCACACACACAAACACACACACGTTAATTATGATCACTAGAGATGGGCACGAAACAAGTGATTTTTCGTTTTTGTTTTCATTTTTTCGTTTTGTTATGCAACGAAAACGAAATGAAATTTTTAAAAAACAAAATGAAAATGAAAACGAAATGACCAAATTTGCCATGTTTTTCGTTTTCATTGCAGCAGATGCATTGAACTAAAAAGAATGCTAACAAAACAGCAATTTTTTGTTTTCATTTTCATTTTTTTGTTTCGTTACCTAACGAAACGAAAACAATTTTTTTGCAAAAAAACGTCACGAAAACGAACCGAAACAGGCCCCTAAACGACCAAACGACAAACGAAACACCATTTTTTGAGTCGTGCCCATCTCTAATGATCATGTGCTGTCAAGTCAATTCTGACTTATTTCAGGCTTTTCTAGGTAGAGAGCAGAACTTGACTTCTACTATTCCTTTTTTCTGGGGCTGCCTTGAAATTGTGTAGCTTGCCCATGGGCACACAGATTGGCTCTTTTCTTGCGGACACAGTGGGGAACTGACCTCTGGCTCCACGGGCAGATACCAAACTCACAGAGCTAAGTTGGTCCAATGCAAAACTAGAAGAAAGCCAACCCAACATATTTTTTCTCTTCCTACCCATGTTGTACAAATGAATTCCTTTCAGTTGTTGTTGTTTTTCTGCACTCCATCACACCACCACCCTGAATCCCCCCTTGCTTATAGAATATAGATAGTGTTGGTGAACCTTCTGCACTCCAGAGGTTTTGGACCACCACTCCCACAGTCTTTTGTCATTGGCAGTAGAGGCTTGGAATTCTGGGATTTGTGGTTCAAAACATCTGGAGTGCCCAAGGTTCACCACCACTGGTATATACCATCCATCAAAGGGTAGCTCTGCAGATTTTTGTGATTCTTTTCTACTTTAAATCTTACCCCCCAAAAATCTGACTTGAAGGCTCATTTCCTTGAAGCTCTCTCTTCCTTGCAGGCTCAAACGTAACATTTCTTCCAGTTGTTCACTCACATCTCCAAATGAACTATAAGTTTAGTCATCATCAATGGTGCTTTCCCATATCCATAAAACATCTGTTAACAAGCACTTGCACAGTTTAACTAACAAATAACTGAGCAAACTACATGGGCATTTGAGAGCTATTAGAAATAAAATGCAGCTACTCAGTTCTGCTTCTCTGCCGTATCAGCACATTTGCCTATCTCCCACCATAAAAATTATGGGGGATGGACACATCAGCAAAATATAGGTTTTTCAGGGCCCCCTGATTTCCCGGTTGATGCTTGTTTCCGTCTGGATCCACACCAGACTCCAAAAAAAAAAATGTCTGTGCATATTTCTGCCTCCATGCTTGTGCCTAGAATTTTGCACCTTAACTTAATTTCCAGCTACGGCAGTATGGGACTGCAATCTTACTCAGTGCTTCTGCTCCATGCTGAGCCAAACACTTTGATGTCTATCTTCTCGACCCTTCTTGACCTCTACTTATCTTCCACTTATTGTTAGACTGGCATTCTCTGGCTCCAACTAATCAGTCCTGCTCATTGCAATGTTCTTCCATGCCTCTAAGAGAAGCAGACATTATGTCTCTTTTTCTGCCACATGCTTCCTGCAGCCAAGAATAAAATTCAGCTTTTACTGTCTGAAATATAACTTTCTTGGTTAGTTTACGTTTTGCTGTTTTTTCCTTTATTGGGGGAGGGAATCTGCACTAGGACTGTACATCTATAGTCCGCTTAACTCTGCTAGTTATTTAATTAGTCTGCTTGTTTAGAATCATAGAATCATAGAGTTGGAAGAATCCTCAAAGGCCATCCAGTTCAACCCCCTGCCATGCAGGAACCCCCATCACAGTATTTCCGACAGGTGGCCATCCAGCCTCTGCTTAAAAACCTCCAAAGAAGGAAACTCCACCACCCTTTGTGTCAGCATAGTCATGAAGTTCTTCCTAATGTTCAAATGGAATCTCTTTTCCTGTAGTTTGAAACCACTGCCCTGAGTCCTAGTCTCTGAAGCCATGGAAAACAAACCTGTTCCCCCTTCAATATAACATCCTTTCAAATATTTAAACATAGTTTCTTTTTGAAAGGCCAAACATTCGCAGTTCCCTAAGCCGTTCCTCATAAGACATTTCCTCCAGACCCTCAACCATCCTGGTTGCCCTCCTCTGCACCTGCTCGAGGTTGTCAACATCCTTTTTAAATCGAGGTGCACAGAATTGGACACAGTACTCCAGGTGGGTTTTGACCAGAGCAGGATCACTTCCCTTGATCTAGACCAGGGGTGCCCAAACTTTTTGTAAGGATGGCCAGATTTGGTGGCTGAGAATGTGTCAGGGGTCAGTTGCTCCCCGACCCTGCCACCCCACAGCAAGCCCCACCCACTGACCCATAAGCCCCACCCACTGACCCCTGGCAACCCCACCTGCAGGAAGGAAGGCGGGGACCAAGGGAGGGAGGGAGGGAGGTGGAAACCAAGAGAGGAAGGAAGGAAGGTGGGGAACAAGGAAGAGAGGGAGGGAGGGAGCCCCACAAGCTTCCCGGCGGTGCTGGTGGTGGTGGCCTGCCCCCTCGCCTGCCCACCCAGCCCCACAAGCTTCTGCTCACCGGCTGGCCAGCCTGCCCAGCCCCTCAAGCATCCAGGCGGTGTCAGTGTTGGTGGAAGATTTAAAAAAAAATGGGCGAAGGAGGGGGGAGGAGCAGGCCAGCCAGCCGCAGGCCACTCAGAATGGCCTGATGGGCCGGATTTGGCCCCCGGGCTGGACTTTGGGCAGGTCTGATCTAGACACTATGCTTCTGTTGATGCAACCAAGAATCACATTGGCTTTCCTGGCTGCCTCATCACACTGCTGACACATGTTCAATTTGTGGTCCACCAAGACTCATTTGTTTGTTCATTTGTTTGTTCGTTCCTCTACAATAGCGTGCTGAATGGAAAGATCACAGGGGGAAGCCTTTCTCTTGTTCTCTGTGTGTCTGTTGGGGACACAGGAGAGGGCCTTCTCTGTTGCTGATCCCTAACTTTAGAACTCCCTCCTACATGAGGCCACACTGGCCCTGTCTTTGCTGTCCTTCTGCAAGCAAGCAAAGACATTTTTAAAGAGAAAAGCATGATATAAATATTATAAATAAGATTTCTCCTCATAGAGTCTCTGCCCATTAGACATTCTCCTAAGTGCCTCTCAAGAAACTACCCATGCCCTAATCATTTTTTTGCTCCCAAACAACATAGCTCTTCCTCACCACTTCCATTTTCCCTTCACAAGCAGGAAAATGGCTGCTCAAGCCATCATTCTCTACCAGTGTTTAACTGAACACTCTTATGAGGTATTTAATTTCCTGGTTCAAGCCCTCAGGCCTCTGAGGGCTGAAGATCCAATAAATATTCCTGTACCTAACAGAAATATCTGATCTGCTTGTTTGTCTTTCTCTGCATTTGGGATTTTTTTTTAAAGTAACTGTTGAGTCAAATTGCAGAATATCTATATTATCCCAATTGGTCTGAGAGCTGCTAATTATTTTAGGGCAGGAGGCAATTTCGTTGTCCAAGGTGTGCTTTCCTCACCCCTATTTGAAGTGTAAACACATTAAGACCTCAGTAATTAACAGTGAAGTGAGGGGGAAACTTCTCTGGGCATTACCTGTGAAATATTCTCCCAACTGTGGCATCTCTGCCAAGCAAAGAATCAAGGGAAAGAAAGTGTTGGCATTTGTTATCTTGCCAGGCAATTACATTGTCACAGGAAACCTGATGCCTTGGGTAATCTCTGAGCATATGGCATCAAGAACCTGGAGATGAGTTTGATCTCCAGCGTGGATCCTCCGCCTCCTTGATTTCAGCAGCTGTTCCTCTGGCCGAGGGCCAGCAAAACCACAGGCAGAACATTTCCAGGAATTAATGAAACACCAAAGAGCTTCGAGAAAATCTCTCCCATTGGTATTTACTGTGAGATTCACCATCTTAGGTGTGCTAAGGATGTTATTATCGTGGTAACAGCCAGATATGGGGGTTGCTCCTTTTTGGAACGGCTTCCGTATTCACAAGAAGGGAGGGATTTTTCCGACCTCTGGTGGGGAGCAATTCTTGGTGGCACTGTAATGTAACAAGCCAGATGCACCCATTTCAGGCCATTGTTGTTGCTTTCTGGACCCAACAGCTGCCTCATGGTGCAGTGGTTAAATGCCTGTACTGCAGGTAAAACTGTGCTCACGAGCTGGGGTTCAGTCCCGGGTAGCCGGCTCATGGTTGGCTCAGCCTTCCATCCTTCTGAGGTCGGTAAAATGAGTACCCAGCTTGCTGGGGAAGCAATGTGTAGCCTGCATACTGTAATTAAAACTGTAAACCGCCCAGAGACTACTTGAAGTGGTATGGGGCAGTATGTAAGCAGAACACTTTGCTTTGCTTTGTGGCAAAGGAAGACAGTGGCAGATAATATAAGGTCTAGAACAGAGATGGGCACCAAGCAGGCAACAGGGAAGCAATCATGGTGGATGAGTAGGTAGGCAATCAGGTAGGCAGGGAAGCAATCATGGTAGGCCACTGGGTAGGCAACAAGGGTGATGCAGTTAGAGAAAGGGGAAAGTAGGGCCAGGTTATTTATTTATTTATTTATTTATTTATTTATTTATTTATTTCATTTATATACCACCCATTTTTCAGAACACAGTGGGTAGGAGTGCAATTGGGCAGGCAATGAGGGCAATTCAGGTGGGTGAGTGGGCAATCAGGCAGGCAAGGGGGGCAAATGGGTAGCCAACAATAGTGATCCAATTGGTGAGGGGGCAATCAAGCTAGTGATGGAGGGCTCCAACTGCTGGGGGCGCAATTGGGAAAGCAATGGGGGGAATGTAGCTAGTAGGAGATGATCAGATGAATAAGGGGAGCAATGCAGATGTGCAGACAATCAAGGAGGGGGGGCAAATGATTCCACTGGTGGGAGGGTGATCAGGTGGGGAAGTAAGAACAGTGTTTTAATATACTTTTTAATTCCTGCTATCTGGTATAGCTCTGCATCAGATACCTAGAATATTTTTTAAAGCAGCAGGGCCATACACACACAATCGATTCCAGTGAATCAATTCCACATGCACCTGAAAATAATTGGACCTCTGCCAGCAGAGCAGAAAAATTTGCTCCCCTATAACAGCAGTTTGGGCATTCACATGTCTTGTGTTAAAATCTAATTTGGGATATTTTAAGCCCAGTCCAATACAAAATAGGGTGTGGGGCTTGGTGTGTGTTTTTCCTTTTGTTTTGCTTTTTCATTTGGTCTGGGGGATCAAGCCCTAATTTATTTCAGAAGATCCAAAACCAAAACAATATCTAGGAAGAGAAATCTTGGGCAAAGTTCTACTGAATTTTTGCTAGGTGATGAAACAGTCAATACTGGAGGAAAACAGCAGGGACCAAAGAACATTCAATCCTCAACATTAGAAATCCTTCTCATAATTCTGAGAGAATTCCTTCCGATTTTGTTCCGTAAGCACTTCTTCTTAAACTGATGATGCCTGTGATTGAAAACTTATATACCGGTCTTGTGTCAGGCTCTGAAACAGCATTCACCCTTCCACCAGAAACCTGAGGAACGAAGGACAATAAAGAGAGGACCTGGGGACATGAACCATTTCATCTGTTTGGAGAGGGAATGAGGTCTATGAAGATTTTCAAAGGGTGTAAAGAGAATTGCTCAGTGTGGTGTGAAATGCTTTTCACAGCCTGCCTTTCCTATAGTAAACTTTTCACTCCTGGTTTCAGAACCTTCACCAAAAAACATGAAAAAAAGATGATCCTGGGAGTTCAGATTCAAAGTATACAGCCTTAAAACTAGACTACTGCAATGTATATGGGCTGCCCTTGATGACTGAGTATTTGTTTCTTGCTTGTTTTCCCCATCCTGCTATAAAGGAGGTTGCTCCAAATCAGCAGTTTTGTGGTTTATTTTTAAGGAATGGAAGGGCACATATAAGGAAGTGGGTTCCCATGCTTTATCCATTCCTTCTACTTCCCTTCTCTTTTGTGCATATTGCTTATTGGTTCCTACATTGCAGATGTTATGTCTTATTCTGGTTTATGCAGAGTGGTCCCCAAAGGCATGGTAGACTGTGTTTTAATTATTATTTATATGGAGTTCTAATTGTTTGTGAGCCACTTTGGGAGATTGTTTTTGTCTAAAAATTAGGATACTGATATCCAATAAAATATATATGATCAGGACACCTATCTAAGGCAAGACATTAACAGAATATGGAAGCAAGAGTAGTTTAGCTGTACTCTTGCTTCCATGCTAATTTCAGCGACTGTAATTGTTCAAAAATCTTTTGTTACTGATTTAAGTTGCCAAATGGCAAAAATATTATTTCACCAGGAAATTCTTAGCATTTGACTGCTAGTTTTTAGGTATGACCCTTTGATCTAGCACGTGTACCAGCATGAGTGAGAAATATGAAGTGCAATATTGTAATAATGATGGTCACGTTTCCCATTCTAAGGCATTGCTGTGTTTCTAAGCAGATCTGAAATAAAAATTGCATATTACATGCATAGTTGGATTAATTATGAATGATTCCGCAGAGTTTGTGACTCTTCCAGATCTCGGACAAAGTGCAGCTCTTGCATATCAATGCTACCTTGTTCCATGCACTGTTAGACAGTAGAAACCATGGATGGGTTGTTTGTGTCTTGGCAAGCAACTGGGCTCACCTTTTCTGCTCACTTTATATGCACCTGTTTAGGTTCACAAAAGGAAAAGGTGCCAATTCTTGACATTGGTCACACTTGTGTAGTAGAACAAGTCTATATAACTAGATGTACAAATGAAAAAACAATGGCATTTTTTTCACACTATAGAGCAGTGGTGGCGAACGTTCAGCAGTCCAGATGTTTTGGACCACAACTCCTACAGTCCTTTGTCATAGTCAGCCTAGGCTCAGAATTCTGGGGAATGTGTTTTTTTTTTAATGTGAAAACACTAGGAAGAACTGCTCTTGCCTTTTCAAGAAGAATTTGAGCCTTTAAAAGGCAGCGGGTGAAAATTCTGCCTCTTGAACGGGAATGTCCTTTGTCTGCTGCTGTTGGAAGAGCAACGTGATATCAAAGACATATGAGTAGGGACCAGTAAAATGTTGGCAACCCTTCCTTGTAGTTCCTGGGGGGGGGGGGAGGGAAATTCGGTGACAAATCAATGCTCACTCAGCCAGACCAATTCAGGAGCTAAATTTTCTCATCAGTGACAATGCCAACAATGTTGGCCTAAATTACTTTGCCAATCCATCAAAGTAAACCCATCAATTAGTTTGCTGAAGAGTGGGTTAACACATGAGTTGATCTCAATGATACCATCAGCCCACTGGAGCTGGGACGAGCGACTGCATTCAAACCAAGTGGTATCCAGTCATTTTCTCTTCTAAACAGATAAGCCAAAATAAATTATTTGTTTGTTCATTTGAAATGTCTATGCCCTCCTTTCTTCTTAAGAGGACTCATGGAAGCTTATAGTATTTCACATAAAAGCATATGATGAATGAATGATGATGATAATAATAATAATAATAATAATAATAATAATAATAATAATAATAATAATAATAATAATAATAATAATAATAATAATAATAATAATAACCTTAGAATATGTCTGTGAAGATTCTCAGTCATCCAGGTGAGTTTAACTGGAAGTTGAGTCATGGCTACTGGACTTCTCTTTGAGAGATAGAAACATTTTGCTGTTCATCCAAACCTTAGAACTGCAGAGATGCAAGGGACTCTATAGATCATCAAGTCCATCCTGTCTCAAGGAGGCACACTGAGGAATCAAACTCTCAGCCTCTGACTCCACAGCTGGGTACTTAAGACACTAAGCTATCCTGCAGTACTATAAAAATCACAATAATTAAAAAAGAAAAAGAAACAAGCAAATTTTAAAACTGGTGGAATAATAATAATAATAATAATAATAATAATAATAATAATAATAATAATAATAATAATAATAATAATAATAATAATAATAATAATAATAATGAGTTGCTGCAAGAAAATTGCTCAGTCTGATTATAAACAGCGCCAAAATATAGTTGCTCAAATGGTCCACTGGAATTTGTGTCACAACTATCATCTGCCCATAGCAAAGAACTGGTGGAATCATAAGCCTGAAAAAGTGACTGAAAATGAGCATGCAAAATTAATTTGAGACTTCCGAATACAGACAGACAGGGTTTTGGAGCATACTACCCTGTATATTGTGATTGTAGAGAAGAAAAAAGTGTGAATCATTGATGTTGCTATACCAGGTGATAGTAGAGTCACAGAGGAACAACTTGAAAAAAATTACCCGATATCAGAATCTGAAAATTGAACTTCAGAGACTCTGGCATAAACCAGTACAGGTGGTCCCAGTGGCAATCAGCACACTGGGTGCGGTGCCTAAAGAACTAAGCAAGTATTTAGAAGAAATTGGAATTGACAAAGTCACCATCAGTCAGCTGCAGAAAGCCACCTTACTGGGATTTGCTCGCATAATTTGCCAATACATCATGTAGTCCTAAACATTTGGGAATAGAGATGGACATGAAATGCCAAAATGGTGTTTCGTGTTCGTTATTCGGGCCCTGGGGCCCGCTTTGTTCCATTTCAATTTTTACTTCATTTCCTTCCTTCGTTTTTCAGGTGCGGCAAGCTACGGCCACAGGGAGCCCTCCCAGGGCCAGGTGCCACCGGAGCCGGAGGCATGCGGGCTGGGAAGAGCATTCCCACGGCCGCAGGGAGCCCTCCCAGGGCTGGGGCAAGCCTCCTGGGAGAGCTGTCCCACAGCCACGGGGAGCCCTCCCGGGGCCGGGGGCCGCCGGAGCCAGTGGCAAACCTGCTGGGAGAGCGATCCCGTGGCCAAGGGGAGCCCTCCCGGAGCCAGGTGCTGCTCCAGTCACCACCCACAACAGGCCGCCACCCCCGGTGCACCACCAAGCGCCACCCTCCCTTGCCCCCTCCCCAAGGACCAATCCACCCCCATCCACCACCCCCATCAGGTCGCTACCCCAGAGCTCCACGCAGTGCCACACTAACTGAGGCCCTACTCCCTGGGAACCACTCCGCCCCGGGATCCACCACCCCAGGAAACCTGTTGGGGTGCTGCTGCACCCCGTGCTCCAATGAGGCCCTCTGCTCCTGCTTCTGAGCCGGCTGCACCGTCACCACTTCGCCATGTGGCCAAGATGGCGCTGGGTGCAGCCGAGCTCCAACATCCTCCCCTCCAAAGCCTGCCAAGTGCTGACGAAGAGGCTGAGATCCCGGAGTCCAGCCCTCATAAGGGCTCGGATTCCGCCTCTTCTTGTGAGACCGGCAAAGTCTCGCCATCGGCTCTGGCAGGGAGGGGGCAAAGAGGCTCCACCAGGCCCAGCCCCTCTTGCCACCCTCCGCTGCTCCATTTTTCATCATGCAAGCGGCACAACACCAGTAACGGAAACGAACAGAACCAGAGAAAATTTTCTTGGTTCTGTTTGGTTTGAGCCTGCCCCATCGCAGCGGTCATTATTCGTACCATTACATAACGGAACGAATATTGGAGAACGGTAACAAAAAAATGGTCATTTTGTGCCCATCTCTACTTGGGAAGCGTTCAACTACTGATTCGTAATACAAAATCCAGCATAGTGTGCTGTGTGATGATGATGATGATGATGATGATGATGATGATGATGATGACAATGATGATGACGATGACGATGACAATAATAATAATAATAATAATAATAATAATAATAATTATTATTATTATTATTATTATTATTATTATTATTATTATTATTATTATTGTTATTATTATTTCTCTACAATAGCAGTCACTCATGTGTTGACTGTAGAAACTAGTTATTTTGTTTTTTCGACAGTCCAAAGGAGGATGCAAGGAAGCAAAAAATAAAAGCAGAGGGGGAACATCATCAGATTGGTTTGGATAAAAATACTACAAAGCTGGCCCAGATGGTCTATCACAGAATATTAGCTTCTTTTAATTTCTGTGCTGTGGACACAGGACATATGGGTCGGAGACATGGGGAAAATGTACTTGAAATGGGTTTTTGCACCTTTGGACAGGATTATTGCTTCTCTAGGAAGACATGTTTGGACAGGTTGTGTTGCTTGGCAACAGGACGAAGCTTCCTGAGCTAGGGAGTCAATCAAAGATCTCACTTCCTGCTTCAGAACTTAACATGAACAGTGAGAAAAGGAAGGAGGGAGTCAGGGCGTCTCCTTACTGAAGGTCCTTGAAGTTCCAGGTTCTCACAAAATGTTGAACGTCAACTCCTCAAAGCTGTCATGGATTCTGGAAGATAAGGTCTCATTCTTTTGATTCTAAGCTGCCCAGAGACCTTTGGGTAGTGGGTGGCATATAAGTTGTAATAAATAAATAAATAAATAAATAAATAAATAAATAAATAAATAAATAAATAAATAAATAAATAAAGGTTGGGAGAGGGCCAAGTGTGAAGACTGCAACCACAAATTACATAAATTATGGGTCATTGTTGCAGGCCTAATAAAGCCTAACAAGTTTTACTCACCAGGGTTCTCCAGTGTCTGGGTGGAAGCAGAAATGCACTATGAAGTTACACCTCTGAAATCCCACTGACTCAGCAGTGCTCAGGAACCCTTCAACCCTAACATGTGCTATGCAGCATGAGCAGCCAGAAGGACACAATGGTTGGTACATCAAGCTTCCATTGATGTTGCACCTGAACAACAGGAAGCAAGGCTAATCATCACACACAGACTGTCCTGTTCCCACTTTCTAAAGGAAGCCAGATTTAGGATGAACATTGGAAATGTCCTCTTAACTGTTACGGCCATATTACAATGGAACCATTACTTTGGGAAGAGGAGAGAGCGCCAACACGGGAGAAAACTGGACAACCATCTGTCAAATCTCCTTTGACTTGGATTCCTGCATTCAGTAGGAATAGCTTTATAGGCAGGCTCTAGCCAACTCAGCTAGTCTATCGTTCTGGGGAAATACGAGTAAGTCAAATGACTTAGGCTTGAATGTTGTCTAAACATGAGCACAAACCAAACAAATAACAAAGAGGTTCATGGAAATCGGCAGTTCACACGATCAGTTTGGTTTAGGTTCCTCCAAACTGGAGAACCCAAACTTTCCTGAAACAATAAACTTTTTTTCCATTGAACAAACTTCCTTTTTTTTAAAAAAATTATTATTTGTTAAAAGATTTATTAGTTTTAAAGGGAAAGGGAAGGGGAAAGGATAGAAAGTAAAACACAAATTTCTGTGAAAAGATAAGAGAATGTATCGAAATCAATAGACTTTCTGGACATCTGAAAGGAGACTACGAAGAAACCACCAAAAGAAGAGGGCAAGAAGTAGTAAATTTATTAGTTAACTGATATGATATTAGATCCTGATATGTATAATCTTTGACTTGATAGATTTAATGTAATCCTGGTTTTTTTTTTTTTTAAGAGCAATGGGGTGGTATACAAGCAGAACACTTTTCTTTATAGAAAAAAAATGAGGGACAAACAACCTTATAGAAAGAAGAATATGTATGGCTTCATCTTTTGCCAGCTTCAGCTTCTCTGGTTTCATTTATTGAAATATATAGTTGCTGAATGAAGCAGTTTGCAGAGACAGGAGTCTGGAAAAAGGAGCAGGAAGAGAAAGTCTTCTACCCTTTTGGCATATCCACTGCTTAATTAGAATGCTTCCTCATTCTAAAAAGTGGCATAGATGTCATATTTCTTGTATTTAATGTTCCCGTTTATTTGCTACATGTGCAGACCCATGATTTTGCTAATAAATCTGATACGTCTGCAAGTATGGAGTGTAACTATTTCTAATTAGTTTGATCAAAGATTTGAGTCCTTGCTGAGTAATGGAAATTAGGTCAATAAAAAGAGTTTACACCTTCTGGTAGGGTAGGGTGGAGAGCTAAGCACTTCCAGTCTATTTGAAGGGGATTTGCATGGAGTGGAGTAATGTTGATCTATTTTGATCATTAGTTGAAATTTCACACCAGAAAGGCATGTCACCCAAATATCTGAAAGCATCATACACAGTACTTAGCCCACAATACCTTAACCGAGTAGACCAGGCATGTCCAAATTCAGGCCTGGGGGCCAAATGTGGCCCATTTTCAAATTTTAAGTGGCCAGTGGCCTCTTCTCCCTTCCGGCTCAGCCTGTCATGCATCCCCACCAGCTGGCCCCTCCCCATACCAGATGGAGGCATCAGCTTGCAGTTTTGTTTTGCCTGCCCTCCTTGCCTCTGTCCATCCCCCCAGCCACCTTCCCAGCCTATCCGCTCCCAGCTCCGTTGCTGCAGCATCCTCCCTTCCTCCTTGCATGCTATAGAGATTTGTTCAAAGTCCGGCCCAGGGGCCAAATGCATTTTCACCTCACCAAATCTGGCCCGTCTTGCAAAAAGTTTGGACACTCCTGGAGTAGACAGTGCTTTAGACATTTGGGTGAACCTAGAATCGACCTCTACGGAATTTTATAAATAAGTTTAGGAACACTTCTCCCTGACCCTACTGCAGTATCCATTACTATTAGTGATTCTCTTAACGCCATGAACAGTGTTTTCCTTTTGTGCCCAACAAAAAGTTTCCAAAGTGATAACTCCATTTGAAACCTCACAAGTCAGAATGGCACTGCTGCCCTCTTTCCCCGGAAGAATTCCAAATAATCCTTAGCCCTAGCAAAAGTTTAAGGGGGGGGGGGGTTATGGCCTTAAGAGTTTAGCCAACCAAACTTAAGCAGAAACTCTGACATCTCAATGCAGAAAGAAAGAGTCAGAAAATGGGAGACTATCATGTTTTTAAAACTGTTTGTTATTAATAAAAGTACAATGCTGGATGGAACTTCCAAGTTGGTGGAGAAATAATGGACCTAGAGACACGGAAACCCACTTTGCAGCTGAGAAATTGCTTCTCTCTCGCTCTTGTCTGCTGACCACTTGGGAAAGGTTTTTGTTTTCAGTACATTAATAGATATGTCAGCCACTCACGCCAATTCCCCCGGCAGGTTCCTCTTCTTCTTCTTCCCGCTTGGTCCATGCCAATGACAAGGATACCTGGGGAAATGAAACCTTTGTCTATTTTATGATTCAGAGTTTCTCAGACTTTCAGCCGCTCATGACGGAGAGAAGTTCTATGTGATTGCATGCGGCGCCACGGGAATGGATTGTCAGGCCTATTATTTACACAGAGAACTGAAAGGAAAGTCATACAAAAGACATCTGGGGTGGCAGGCCCCAAGGATTTGGGAGGCGCTCCAGTTATGGCTTTCAATGTTTCCACAGAATATGACACAGATTTTGCATTCAGGACAGGGGCTTTGTTGGCCATTTGAGAGTCCATCTGTTGTTGCATGTTGCTCTCTGAGAAGGTGAAAACCAGAAACAATAACAAAGCAAACACCACCTGCCCGAGGGAGGGAAGGCTTGAAAAGCGGATCTGCCTGGGACCTGGAAGACCACCGTTCCTGTTGACCCAAGAGTCCAGTGCCATCTGCTGCTCCCTCCGCCCCTGGGTGAGAGACAGGGGACCTTTCTGTGGCTTCTCTGGGGAGTTTGGCCTCTTGGACTCCTGAGGCAAGTCATGACTGGAGGAAGAGGTGGGCTGATGAGGTTGAATTGTTAGGTGCATCTGTTTTTTTGTATTAGTTTGTTATTGTTTGCTTTCTGTTTGTTGCCATTAGGTGTAGGTGGCAGGAACTGAAGAGAACAAGAAGGGGGGAGGGCAATGGAGGGGGCAGCTATTGAAATTGTGATGGGTAGGGGAAGGTATGGTGGTAGGAGTGGAACATGCCTGCGTAGGAGAAGAGGGGTTAGATATCTTACATCTATCCCCCCTTCTGGTCCCACTTCTAGCCAGAAGGAATCAGGTGACCATGTCAGCAAGCCCACGAGCCACACGGTGATGTTGTTAAATGCCAGGTCAATACAAAATAAGACCACCCTCATCCACAATGCTATTTGGATGAGGGTGCTGACCTGGCATGTATTACTGAGACCTGGGTGGGAGAGGAGGGTGGAGTCCCCCTTTCCCAGTTATGCCCACCTGGGTACTCAGTCCAGCACCAGTGTCGCCCGGTGGGCCGGGGAGGTGGAGTTGCTATAGTCTACAGGAATTCTATCTCCTTGGCCAGGCTTCCTGTCTCCTTGGGGAAAGGTCTGGAGGGCCTGTATTGTGTGTTGGGCTCACGAGACAGATTAGGGATTCTGTTGGTGTACCGCCCACCCTGCTGCGTACCAACAGTCTCCCTGCCTGAGCTGACAGAGGTGGTCTCGGACCTGGTGTTGAGGACCCCCAGACTATTGGTACTGGGGGACCTCAACATCCATGCCGAGGCTACCTTAACTGGAGCAGCTCAGGACTTCATGGCCACCATGACAACCATGGGGCTTTCTCAACATGTCATGGGCCCAACACACCAGAAGGGCCACACTCTGAACCTAGTTTTCTCAACGGGACTGGGTGGTGGTGGTTTGGATGTGGAGGGGTTGGCTTTGACTCCAGGAATAGGAATAGGAATAGGAATAGGAATGCAATTTATTGTCATTGTATAAATACAACGAGATTAAAAGTGCCATCCAGTCAGTCATTCACACAACCCAGCATAAAAATCCAAGACGTAAAATCTACAATTTAAAAACAAACCATCCATACACATACTCCAACATTCACATGCCAAAACATCACTTACACTCATTTAAAACTGACATAAAATCCAAACATACCCACATCCCTACACTCTTTCACCTAGCAACATTCCTACACAATCCATAAAAATTACAATTTAAAAAACAACAACAGCCATACACCTATACGATATATATGTAACACATTCAACACCAATATTACCCGTCAACTTAATTTTTAACAGAGTTTAGCATGGATAATGCTATTGGGTAAAAACTATTTTTGAATCTTTCCGTCCTTGTTCTAATAGATCTATACCTTCTGCCTGATGGTAGTGGTACAAACAGAGAGTGACCAGGATGAGAAATATCTCCTACAATATTCTGAGCTTTCTTAAGACAGCGGGAGCTGTGTAATTCCTCCAATGTGAGGAGTGGGCATCCGATGATCTTCTGTGCCATATTGATAACCCGCTGGAGTGATTTCCTCTGAGCCACCGTGCAACTGGCATACCACACACATATGCAGTATGTCAGTAGACTTTCTATTACACAATGATAAAAAGACACCAATAGTCTCTGAGTGATGTTATTCTTTCTGAGCACTCTCAGAAAGTACAGTCTCTGTTGGGCCTTTTTCAGCAGCTCAGAGGTGTTTACACTCCAGGTTAAATTCTCCTCAATATGGACTCCCAACAAACGGAAGTCGGTCACCCTTTCTACACAATCCCCACTGATGAATAGTGGTTGAAGATCTGTTTTCTTCTTCCTGTAATCTATTATGAGCTCCTTAGTTTTTAATGTGTTCAGAAGCAAGTTATTCTCTCTGCACCACTCAATCAACCGCTCCACCTCATCCCTATAAGCAGACTCATCTCCTGCTGAGATAAGCCCCACTACTGTGGTGTCATCCACATATGATAGGCGGGAATGCAATCGTAAGTATAAAGAGTAAAGAGCAGTGGACTCAGCACACAGCCCTGTGGAGAGCCAGTACTAAGACTCAGATCTGTAGATGTACATTGACCTACTCTAACCCTCTGACTACGTCCGGACAAAAAACTATTTATCCACATACATATAGAATGTGGAAATCCCAAATCCCTAATTTAACCACCAGTCTGTGAGGGAGGATGGTATTAAATGCTGAGCTGAAGTCCACGAAAAGCAGTCTTGCATAGCTTCCCGCTGTTCCAGATGTGACAGTGCAGCATGAAGGACTGTAGCTACAGCATCCTCTGCAGATTTATTTGCTCGATATGCAAACTGGTGGGGATCAAAACTCTGGGGGAGAAGTGATGTGATGTAATTCCGGACCAGTTTTTCAAAACATTTCATCACCACTGGAGTAAGTGCAACTGGTCGATAATCATTAAGACTGGAGATATAAGATTTTTAGGTACAGGAACTATGGTGGAGGACTTCAAACAGGATGGAACCCTAGATTGAGCCAGAGACTGATTAAAGATCTTGGTAAAGACTCCAGCTAGTTGATCTGCACAGTCTTTCAACACACATCCAGGGATTCCATCGGGTCCAGCAGCCTTCCTCGGGTTGATCGTCCGCAGCATACACCTCACCTCATACTCCTCTACTTTAAGGATAAAGCTGCTGTGGACTGGGGACTGTAGTGCAGCTTCCTTTGGTGCTTCCACCTCAAAACGACCAAAAAAGATGTTTAACTCTTCTGCCAATGCTGCATCGCCCGCTACAACTCCGTTGTTCATCTTGTAGTTCGTAAGTTGCTGGACTCCTTGCCACACTTTCCTGTTGTTATTACTGTCCAGATGCCGCTCAATCCTGTTCTTGTAGTCCAGTTTGGCCTCTTTAATTCCTCTCTTCAGGTTCGCTCAGGCCATACTGTAAGAAGCCCTATCTCCAGACCTGAAGGCGATATCCCTTTCTTTCAATAGTCTCTGGACTTTCTGAGTCATCCAGGGCTTCCGATTTGGGTAGATCCGGATACGTTTGTTCACCAGAACAGTGTCTATGCAGTTCCTAATATAACACATAACACTGTCTGTGAAAATATCCAAATCTTGATGTTCAAAAACATCCCAGCTAGTCCTGTCAAAGCAGTCCTGAAGCTGCTGAGATGCACCAATTGACCAGCTTCTCACAGACTTTATAGTGGCAGGAGCAGTTTTCCTGATGGGGATGTATGCAGGAACCAAAAACAAGGACATGTGATCAGATTGGCCCAAATGTGCTAATGGTGTAGCTCTGTAGCCCAACCTGATATTTGAATATACCTTGTCCAGTGTGTTAGATTCTCTAGTAGCACACTTGACATGTTGATACAGTTTGGGGAGTGCTGTTTTCAAATCCACATGATTAAAATCCCCTGCTATAATGTGTACCGCGTTCGGGTGTGTGCTCTGTTGATGGTTAATACTATCATATAAGAGTCCAATGGCTGAGTTACTGTTTGCATCTGGTGGAATATAAACTGCTGTAATCATGACAACAGAGAACTCTCTTGGTAGATAAAAGGGCCTACATTTGACAGTCATGTACTCCAAATCTGGAGAGCAGTGTCTGTCCACGATCACTGTATTTGTGCACCAGTTATTGTTAACATACACAGAGAGACCTCCTCCTCTACTTTTACCAGAGTCCTTTGTTCTGTCGTGACGCTGTGCTGTGTAACCTGACAACCCAACCACTGAGTCTGGAATGCCTTCATGAAGCCACGTCTCTGTAATTAACAAAATGCAACTATCCTTCATGATATTATTACTTACAACCTGAAGCCTCAGGTCATCCATCTTGTTTGCCAAGGACCTTGCATTTGTAAGATAGAGACTGGGAAGTGGTGGTTTATGTGGTTGTTTCCGTAGTCTAGTCAGCACTCCAGCTCTGCAGCCTCGCTTCCGCTTCCTCTCTTTACGCCGCCTCCACCTCCTCCCCATAGGGATAACAATTCATGGAGAACCGGGGGTTCTTGCTATGCTCTCTGGGATGTTGTGTAATCTAAGAAACTCAGCTGTAACACTCTGCTTGTAGCACACTCCTATCTTGAGAAGGTCTTGCCGGTTGTAAAGTTTGTCCGCTGAACAAAATGTACACAAAATAAAAAACAACTCATACACAAAAAAACACACAAAGTACCGACATGGAAAGCACTGGGCTGCAGCAACTATGTGCGCCACCATTTCCGGAGTTGTTAAAATAGAGATAAAATGGAGAAGAATGGGGTTTTTAAAAAAAGAAAAAAAGCCAGTCAAATTTGGTTTCCAGACTCACTGTGACCACCAGGGAGTAGCTATATTCCACGGCATTGAGGCTGTATATTTCTCCTGTATATTTCTTAAGGTTGTTAAATTACTTAAAGTTATTCAGGTTGAAAGACAATAAATCTTGCTTTATGGCCTTGTGAGTTCTTAAAGTCCTCCTTTCTTCCGCTGCCAAAAACAACAACGGGGGAGCTTGAAGTCTTCAAGGTCAGCTCTCAACTTGCCTGATTTCTCTGCAGCAGCTTTTCTCCCGTAGTGCTCCAAAAGATTAGTGGAGCAGTAATAATAATATAATAATGTTCCAAGATAAGTAATACAGAAATAATTAGTATGAGACAATAAAAAACCAAGTGAGGACAGGGAACGGAGCACAAACGCTGTGCCTCCCTGAAAACCGGAACCGGAACCATTGTCATGGTCAGACCACTTCCTGGTCAAGTTTAGGCTATTAGCTACTCCAACCCTCTGCAAGGGTGGGGGATCCATTAAGTTGATCTGCCCTCAGAAACTAATGGATCCGGATAGTTTCCTGAAAGCTCTGGGGGACTATCCAGCTGACATGATCGGTGCTCCTGTCGAAGCTCAGGTCGCCTTATGGAATAAGGAGATGACCCGGGCAGTTGACATGATCGCACCTAAGCGCCCTCTCCCCCTACGCAGAGCCCGGACAGCTCCTTGGTATACATCTGAGTTGCGGGCAATGAAGCGGGAGGGGAGACGGGTGGAGCGCAAGTGGAGAAAATAACACAGTGAGTCTGATCAAAGACGACTTAGAGCCCACTATCGGGCCTATTCCGTGGCTATACAGTTGGCGAAAAAGCAGTATTTCGCCAACCGTATCGCTTCCTCAGAGTGCTGTCCAGCGGAGCTGTTTCGGGTGGTCCGGGAACATCTTCAGCCAGGAGATAGGGTGCAGGCCCAGGACCATTCGGCGGCACGCTGTGAGGAGTTTGCTGTTCCCTTTGAGGGAAAAATTGCTCAGATTCGCAGTGAACTGGACTCCACTATTGATACAGTATCAAGGGATGTGTCCAGTGCACCGTGCTTAGGTCCAGTGTTATTGGACGAATTTCAATTGTTGAGACCCGAGGATGTGGACAGGGTGCTTGGATCTGTCCGTTCCACCAGAACACTGCTCGACCCTTGCCCTTCTTGGCTAATTGAAAGATCTCCCAAGGGGGTTCGCACCTGGGTCCAGGAAGTTGTAAATGCCTCTTTAAGAGAGGGAGTGGTCCCTGCTGCCTTGAAAGAGGCAGTAATTAGACCACTCCTAAAAAAACCTAACCTGGACCCAGGACTGGTGGCTAACTACCGACCAGTAGCGAACCTCCCTTATTTGGGCAAGGTGTTGGAGCAGGTGGTGGCTGGACAGCTCCAGGTGCTGCTGGATGAAACGGATTTTCTGGATCCATTTCAATCTGGTTTCAGGCCGGGTTTCGGAACAGAGACTGCCTTGGTCACCCTGTATGATGACCTTTGCTGGGAGAGAGACAGGGGGAGTGCAACCCTGTTGATATTCCTGGACCTCTCGGCGGCTTTCAACACCATCGACCATGGTGTCCTTCTGGATAGGCTGGCCGGGTTGGGAATTGGAGGCACCGTTTTGCGGTGGTTCCAATCCTTCCTGGCTGACCGTGTCCAGAAGGTGGTGCTGGGGAATAGTAGCTCTGCTCCATGGCGTTTACGTCATGGGGTTCCACAGGGCTCAATACTATCCCCCATGCTGTTTAACATCTACATGGAACCGCTGGAAGAGGTCATCAGGAGGTTTGGGCTGAGGAGTCAGCAATAATCTGATGATACTCAGCTCTACCTCTCGTTTTCCACCAACCCAGGTGAGGCAGTTTCTGTTCTGAACTTCTGTCTGGACCAGATAATGGACTGGATGAGGGTTAATAAATTGAAACTCAATCCAGACAAGACGGAAGTGCTGTTAGTGGGTGCTACGTCTGACAGGCTAGAGGGCCATTTCCCTGTCCTGGATGGGGTTGCACTCCCCCTAAGGGACAGGGTCCGTAGCTTGGGTGTGCTCCTGGACCCCGGTCTAACTCTGGAAGCCCAGGTGGACTCGGTAGCCAGGGGTACCTTTCTCCAGCTGCGGAATATATACCAGCTGTGCTCCTACCTAGATGAACGGAGCCTTATGACAGTTACACATGCACTGGTAACATCCCGTATTGATTACTGTAATGTGCTTTACGTGGGGCTGCCTTTGAAGACGGTTCGGCGATTGCAGCTGGTTCAGAATCATGCTGCACGGATGGTGAGTGGTAGGGCCACCAAGGAACACATCACGCCGATTCTGTATAACCTTCACTGGTTACCAGTTGCTGCCCGAGCCCAATTCAAAGTGCTTGTTTTGACATATAAAGCCCTAAACGGCTTAGGACCTAGATACCTGAAGGACCGCCTCCTTCCATATGAACCTACCCGGCAACTAAGATCTAGTCAGAGAGCCCTCCTGAAAGAGCCATCCCTTAAGGAGGTGAAGGGGATGGCTTGCAGGAATAGGGCTTTTTCAGCAACTGCCCCCAGACTTTGGAATGCCCTCCCAAATGAGACTCACCTGGCACCAACGTTGATATCATTTCGGCGCCAAGTAAAAACCTTCCTATTCCAAAGGTTTTTTAACTAATGATTGGGGGTCCTGATGGCAATTTTTAGTGGTGTGCTTTTAATGTACTGTATTTATTGCATTTACTGGTTTTATTGTTCTAATTTTATTGTATTTTGATGTTTTAATTGTTTTGATTGTGAGCCGCCCAGAGACCTTTGGGTAGTGGGCGGCATACAAGCTATATAAATAAATAAATAAATAAATAAATAAATAAATAAATAAATAATAGTGGTAGTATGATGATGATGATGATGATGATGATGATGATGATGATGATGATGATGATGATGATGATGATGATGATGTCATCCTCCTCTGGGCAATCAAATCTATCCTGCTTGTGATTGCTGAAATAGAAAAGTTAACTTTTTTATTGATAATAAGTTACTGATGAGGTTCTATAAAACGCCAAAGCTTCTGGCTTGGGTTTTATTTTTTTATTTTGTTTTTACTTCTAACTCCCAGCATAGCCTAGGCCAGTGGTTCTGAACCTCGAGTCAGCCATGTATTCTTGGACAGCAGCTCCAAGAAACACTGGTCAGCACAGCTGGTGGTAGAGGATTCTGGGAATTGCAGTCCAAGAACACCTGCCTTACCCAAGGATGGGAATCACTGTCCATGGCACAGTGGTTCGATGCCGGGACTGCAGGTAAAATTGTGCTCACAACCTGGGGTTCAATCCCAGGTAGCAGGCTCAAGGTTCACTCAGCCTTCCATCCTTCCGAGGTCAGTAAAATGAGTACCCAGCTTGCTGGGGTGGTGGTGGCAATGTGTAGCCTGCATACTGTAATTAAACTGTAAACCACCCAGAGACTACTTGAAGTGGTATGGTGTGGTATATATGCAGAATAGTTTGCTTTGCTTTGCTATTTATTTGTTTTGTTTTAGAGTATTTTTACCCTGTCTTTCTCCTTGGAAAAGGACCCAATGCAGCTAGGATATGTTGGATCTTATAGTGCAGAAGGAAGGAGGGAGGGAGAGAAGGAAGGAAGGAAGGAAGGAAGGAAAGAAAGAAAGAAAGAAAGAAAGAAAGAAAGAAAGAAAGAAAGAAAGAAAGAAAGAAAGAAAGAAAGAAAGAAAGAAAGAAAGAACAATTATTCTACTCAAGATACGCTGCAGCACTGACCCTAGAGGAATAGACACTAGACTAGACCATTAGATCTCTCCCCCCCCCTCCAGGTTGGGCTCACTTCATCTTTCCAGTCCTGCGCATCTATCTTAAAATCCAATTCCCTTTTCCAACACATTGACTGTGTGGTGTTCTTGAGTGCATCGGAGCCTTTCCACATGCGTGCATCTGAGACCAAAAAAAGCAAGAAAAGGCTTAAAAGGAAACCTGTCGTCTCCATTCCACTGCTCACAATGAGCACTGCCTTAAGTTCGCTTTTCAAAAGTTAAGTGTGGTCTGACAGCCCAGGCTTTGACGGTGACTGTTTTAGGTCACAGGGAATTTTGCTTTCTGTCTCAGAAAGTGAACAGCTTTCCTCAAGCTGTGGACAAGTAAGGAACAGAAAATATAGTTCCTGCCATGCCACGGAATGCTGGTGATAAATGAGCAGTGGGCAACCAGTGGCCCTCTTTATATAGATAGCTTTCCACTTTTGCATCAGAGAAAAGTAGGAGTGGGCAGGTGATGGGGTCTGGTGGCCATTTATCCCAACCAATCATCCTCCTAAGCAGTGGTACCCCAAAATGATCTTGGACTACTGCTCCCCAGAAATCCTGGACAGCATATCTAGTGGTGAAGGCTTCGGGGAGTTTTAGTCCAAGAACATCTGGGGACCCAAGATTAAGAACCACTGCTCCAAAAGATGCCACCAACCCCACAATGTGCAATGGAAGGATACCTTCTCTTTTGGTTCAGTGGGGCTATTTTGACCAAAGCAGATACCAAAAAAGATGATGAACAGACACTAAATACCAGAAAGGAAATCCAGAAGGAATCCAAACCCTCTTTTGCACTAACAATGTATCAGCTTGAAAAATATTGGCTTCAGGCTGATCATTCCCATCTTTCGCACAACCTCCTACTGATTCCTGCGACATCCCAAGTTGCTTATGAATCTGGACCGCAAAGCCTACTGCAACAACCAGCTACACATTACATAGGTAGCTGTTTATATTTCATAGGCATACAGACAGAAATCTGCTCTTTACGGGGTTCCGTTTTTAGGTTAATTAAAGGAGAGTAGGACAAATGGTCTTTCGTGCATGCCCCATTGATGAAACTTTGGACACTGAAGGCCAGTAGGAGCGGTACATATATGATGGGCTGCAAAACTGTGTTTGCAAGCAATGTACCATTACTTATTGCAATTACACATGGTTTGTTTTATCCTTTAAGCAAACAGAAGGAAACAAATGTGAGACGTTCAACCCATGGTGGAATGGTTTGCTTTGCTAAAATGAATTTACAGTAGGACCACGGTATCTGCTGGGGATCGGTTCCAGGCCTTCCCGTGGATAATGAAAGACCATGGATAAGAGAGAACTGCTGTCTTGCGACAGTAGCTTGCTTTCCAGCTGCTATTTTGCGACAGTAGCTTGCTTTCCAGCTGCTGTTTGTGACAATATCTTGCTTTGTGGCTACTAGATTATTTATTTATTTATTTATTTATTTACCTCTGCCAACCATGGATAACTGAACCAATGATGAATGAATCAGTAGATGTGGGTGTCCTACTGTACTTTGCTGTCAAGATACATTGGCCAAAATCCTACTGTGTACCAGTGCCTGCAGAAATCGAATGGTGTAACTTGCAGGAGCTCCTCGCAGACAATTAATGCATCTCCTCTTGGATTTCTTGCACCCAGCCCATGCTGGTGTGCATCAGAAAATACAAGCAGGGACTTGTTAACTGCCAAGGAGAAACCACTGCAAATCATGCCATTTGGCTTCTGCAAACAAAGCAACAAGTTTTGACCATTGCTTAGTGCTACATGTGATTTTCCAGTGTGGTTTGGTGGATAGAGTGATGATCTAGGACTGAAGAATAGGGTTTGAATCTGCATCTCGCCATGGAAGCTCATGGGGGAATTGCAGTTGGTAAAACCACCCCTCAAAACGCCAGTTAGCTGGAAAGCCTTGGTAGGAGGACAACAAGTCATTTCTGACTTGACAACCGAGAACACACACAAACACGCTTACATACAATCACTCACCAAGAAAGATCTGTTTTTACATTATGCACAAGAAATTACAATACCTTATATTGGCAATAGTAATAAGAAGGTTTAAGGCACTGCCGCTTCCAGTGCCAATAATGTTTCTTGATTAGAGTTGGGCATGAACCGCTGGTTCGGCCATCAGCTGAGTAGGTGTTTCATGGTTCCAACATGGTTTTAAGGCCCACCTCCACTGGTAAGCACTCTTTTAAAGGTAGTACCTGGAGGAGATGGGACAGAGATGTGCTACCACTGAGTGGAGATCTTCTGGAGAAGAGAGGACACGGAACACCGGTTGGGCTGACAGATGAACTGGTGGTTTGTAGAATACTTGAGTTGGAAGGGGCCTATAAGGCCATCAAATCTAGCCCCTGTCCAATGCAGCTATGCCAGTCCAATCCGATCTGAGAGATACAAGTTGTCCAATTTTCTTTTGAATGCTTCCTGCATTGGAGAGTTCACCACCACCTCCCAAAGCAAACGGATCCATTGCCACATTGCCTCTTCATACCGATTAAAGAAATACTGCGGTAATCAAAATTCCCACTAGTTGGCCAATGATTAGCCTCTTGCCAATTGCTATTTTTTGTTGTTGTTGCTGATCAGTATTTTCCATTTTATTTTATTATCATTGTCTTCCCATTGATTATTATTATTATTCTGTGATCTCTAGTGTTTTTATGTGAACCACCCAGAGTTCCCTTCAGGAAATTGGCATGGTATATAAATACAAAAATAAATAATAAATAAATGTTAGCAGCTGTAGTCCAGAAAGCAGTTTTGACAGGCCCTCCCCCATAGATGTCAAGCCCCGCACACAGAGTGCACACACACAAACAGGGTTCAGTTCTTTGCCAAGATCTTTAGTGGAAAGCCAAGCAAGTTCAAGTCCTTTGCTAACAATAAAGTGCCAGATAAATAACAGAATCCAACTCCTAGCAATTAACAGTCCAAGTCAAAACCATAATATATCACAGAAACCAGATGCCAAACCCAAGGGAACAGATTAAGCCATTGTCCAGGAAGCCAGTCTGAAATCAGGAAACAGAGCCAAGGTCACAGACAGGAACGTGGTTGCAAGTTCAAATGATGCGTTGCTCCCACAGAGAGCTCAAGGTGAACTTACCAGCTTTATCTCAAAACAGGGAACACACCCTTACTTCTGGAAAGGCTCCTGCTAGTACTCAGGGCTTCCCGACCTGATTCCCCATCTAGCATCAAGACCCTTTCCCTAGCTCTCCTGGTAGCACGTCTTTACAGAATCCTGCTCATAGCCCTTCTAGGGGGAGAAGATATGTTTTCAGCTGAGTCATCAGACCCAGCTGCCTGCTGACTTGAGCTGCAAGGCTCCTCCAGGAGCTCTTCACCATTTAACCCCTCAGAGTCAGGTTCTGTGACAGGCAGGGTCCTGACAATAGAGGTATACCTGGCATTACAACTACAATCTGTCCAACACCTGGTCAAAATCTTTTAATTTACCCACAAATTGCACACAATTGATGAGGTGTGAGAGCTCCTTGCTGATTTTTTTCTTAAATGGCTTTGTTGTGCTGATTGATTTTAGCTGCATTCAATGTGTCAGTTTGAAAGCATGGTGATTATATACCACTCGGATGTCCCTACGAATGAAAGGCAATATAGAAATATTGTGAATAAATAAGAAAGGCTTGTCTGTGTAGGTGGGTCATCCTCGGATTTGCAAAAAGGCTGCATTATTTTAACAACTGACAATCCAATGTAAGCAGCATCCCACTGAAATCAATTGATATAATCACTAGAGATGGGCACGAAATGAACAATTTATCGTTTCTGTTTTTGTTTTTTCATTTCATTATGCAATGAAATGACAAACAAATTTTGTCTCTCAAATGAAATGAAACAAACAGAAACACCGGAAATTTTGTCGTGTGTTTCATTTTCGTTACGGCAATACAAGTGAACTGCTTTAAATGCTAAAAAAATCACAAAAAATTGAAATAAATGGTAACAAAATGCTAACAAAATAAATGAAAAAACATGAATTTTTTTGCAAAAATTCGCAACAATGGAAAAGAACCGAAACGGATCCCCTAAACGACAAACGAAACACCATTTTTTTATTCGTGCCCATCTCTAATAAGCACTCATAAATCTGCTTTACTTGTTTCTCAATGTACCTGAAAATAATAACAGAAATATATCACTGCAGGGCATAGAGCTGGTTTGTAAAAAAACATCACCCTAAACCACACAGCTTTGGATCACAATGAGAATTGACCCCATTGGGGTACTATTACCAGAGGATTCCGGCAAATGGGTTAGGAAAGGGGTGGCATTAGAAGAGGAAACCAGAATCTTCTCATATCTGTGCAGACTTTACATTTGACTCTGCATCTTGGCCTTCATTAAATCACCCAACCAGCTTGTTGGCTGATAAACCATCCCTGGCAAAAGAGACTGGAAGAAAATATAATAAAATAAAAAGTACAGCACAGGGAGAATATACTGTGGAGCTGGTGGGGTATCTGAAGGCAACGGCCTTGAAATTGAGCTGGAAATATATTTCAAACACAGAAATATTGATTAAGAGCAGCGCTGTACCTTTAAATTTCAAAGACGCCGTGGGGAATGGGTGCCATCTAAGCATGATTGATTTTTTTCTTGCTTGCTTTCTTAGCAACAGCCCTTCTACAAGAGTAATTACTTCTGGGCTGCGCTCCCATCTCTGCAAATGGGGGCAGGAAGAGTGGAAATGGAGACTAAGTAGTACTGGTCGCGTTTAACGCTCTGTCTCCCAGAAAGGGCATCTTAGTTCGCACACATCACATTTCACGGTCAAATTCATATGGGACTAAGCATGCAAACAAGGTGCTTCACAAGATTCCTAGGATGGAGGCTGGACAGGTTGAACACAGAACTTTTCTCTAGTTTAGTCCAATAATCCATATTGTTCAGGGTTTATCCGCACGAGGGACGGGCATTTCATTTCATAACCAGTAGGTTACGAAACTAACCACATGAGCCCAGGTGGTCCACAGAACTGGCTGATACACACAGATCCAATTGCTTTACCTTTCTCTGTCTCACGCAGAGTTAAAATCCAGCAAGGAAGCATGCTGCAACATCTGTGATGGTGGCCAATCAGGAGCTGTGTGGGGACAGGCATCATCCCGCCTCCCTCTCTGATTGGCCAGCAGCACAAAGCAGGAGAGATGACATTAAGGCATGCTTCCTCACTGGATTTTAACCCTGCACAAGACAGAGAAAGGTGAAGCAATTGGAAGTGCGTGTATCAGCTGGTTCTGAGGACCACCTGGGCTCATGTGGTTCATTTCGCTTTGCAACCTTCTGGTGAGGAGGACAGTGAAGCCTACATTAGCAGCTGGAGGACCAGCACGAAGCAAGTGATACATGCCACGTGATGTGGGAATGCAGGATTAATATAGCAGCTTCTGTCATATTGCCTTCTCATTCAGTAAACAGCCACAAAGGCATTTTCTTCTTGGTTTCACAAACATGACCTCTGCTAACTAGAGATGGGCACGAATTGAAAAAATGACATTTCAGTTTTTCGTTTTTCATTGCGGGTCTGTTTCAGTTCATTTTCATTTTTCGTGAATTTTTTGAAAAAAATTCATTTTGTTTTTTCATTTTTCATTTTTCATTTTACCCGCTTTTTGCACAACTTAAAACATTTCCACGCACGGACGTCCCCCAATGCCCCAGACCAGAGGGAAAACACTAAAAAAATGATGCTGGCAGAGACACAGTATAGACTAGGTATGCAGGGAGGCTGCAAAGGCAGCAGCGAGCGTTGCCCAGGGCCTAAGGCAGCCACAGAGTGACTGCACTGCGGGGCAGGGGAGGGTACTCACCGAGAGGTACACACGCACACAGGGAGGCTGCAAGAGAAATCTCTTCTTTCTCTCCCCTAAGAACCAGACTGCAGCCAGCAGGAACACAGAGACACACACGTGCCTGGCTGGCCTAATGTAACGAGTTGCAGAGACAGCAATCCCACCATAACTCCCACCGCAGACTGCAAGGAGGATGGGGGCTGCCAAAGCTCTTTTTATGCCCTCTGTGCCTCTGTGGCATGCCCTCTGCAACCTGGGCACGCTATTGGTTGAAATTGTCCAAGAATTTACATGATTCCATCACATGGCTTGCATCCATCTTGTGGCTGGAATCCATTTTGTGTCATCCTTAAAGGGAAAAAAAAAAATATATCACTATGGGAGAAAGACAAAAACAAACGTTTTAAGGACTGCAACCCCTGGTAGGTAATAATTTCAAATAATTATCACTGCATTTTTACGGATGTCCAGGGCGTTTTAATACCCAAGAAATCAATATTAGGCAACTGGGAGCCATTTTGGGTCAATGTCCCCTAACTCCCCTTAAAGGAAAAAAACTACAGCGATCTGAGAAAAGACATAAATGCACGTTTTAAGGACCCCAACCCCCCTGGTAGGTATTACCAGGCAGAATAAATAATGATCGCTGGGGTTGTTATGGATATTCAGGATGTTTTTTAACATTTAAAAACAGCTCATTTCATTGCGTGTCAATATTAACAAAAACAAAACATAACGAACCTAATTTTTGTGGTTCTGTTTGGTTCGTTCCAATTTCATAACATTTTTGTTATTCATTTTGTTACGTAACAAAATGAATAACGAATAACGGAACGAAATATTTTTTCGTTTTGTGCCCATCTCTACTGCTAACAATGATCTGAACGCTTCTCTTTCTTCCTCCTGTCCTGGAATTTTGAAAATACAAGAATATATATACACACAGAGAGAGAGAGAGAGAGAGAGAGAGAGAGAGAGAGAGAGAGAGAGAGAGAGAGAGAGAGAGAGAGAGAGAGAGAAAGCATAGATGAGAAATTTTCTACAGAAAGATACACTTTCTGCCATCCGATTTGTCTGGGAGTCCATCAGTTAGCCAACAGGAGCTAGCCAAACAAAGATGTCAGAAGCCAGATGAGAGGGATGGCAAGTTTGCTGCTTTCCCTCCAGAAGATATGTGAGGAAAAAGAAGCTGTAATTTTCAAAAAAAGAAAGAGTGCTGTTGCCACTAGCTAAATAACCAGCACACATTTGCACTGTAGTGACACGTGTTAACCATGAATGCCCACTATTTGTAGAAGAGCCACACCCACATGCCAAGAGATGTGCGAAATCAAACAGATGGAAAAGCAAATGGCGAAAATGAGATCTTCCCCCAGCAGTAATTTATTCTGTTTTGTTTTTAAAAAAAACTTTTGTATTTCAAGATATACTTTTTTTTCCAAAGGAGAAGGATTTTTGATTTCTGACATTTATAATCAAATCAATGCTTCTGTCTTTTTGACAGCACTAGGATACAGAGACACCCTACCAAATAATATGTCTGTTTAGTCCATGTTATTTGTTTGTGCATCTGTTCTATCAATCTGTTCTGTCCTTTCCCACCATCAGTCTGCATCTCACCACCATCTCAAATATGAAATTATTTGGGCGTTTCCTTATATGCAGCTAAATGTTTGTGCAAAATATTCATTTCTGAGTACACCTCCTTTCATAGTGTCTTTGGTGTGGTTTCTTTTCAAAAACTTGATCATCAGAAGACAAATATAAATATAAATACCACACACATATATGCACTTGCCTATCAAAAGAAATCATCTGAACAGTTAACTTAAGAAGAGTTGATCCCAGCCTTGAGTCGCCAGATACTGCCACCTTTACAAGAAAATAAAAAAACCTTGCTGGAACAGGCCACAGCCCATCCTGTCCAGCATTCTGTCTCACACAGTGGCTCACCATTTACTTCAGGATATTCCCAAGCAGATGTCTTCACCTGCTTACGATTCCCTGCAAGTGGCATTGAGAGTTATCCTGCCTCTCTCTCCAACCTGGAGGTTCTCCTTAGACCTTAGGCATCCATAATGATAGCTATTGATACCCTTGATCTCCAAGCTGTCAAGGCTGCCTGCCTGGTGGGCCCTGATGAAATGGGACGAACTGGTTCATGGCCATCACTAGTAAGGTATCTAGCTACCACATGACCTTATTGAGCCATATGCTGGCAGACAAAGCTTTTAGGTTGTATTCATGGGTTAACTAGGTATTACTTATTCATATGGAGGGGTGTGGTGGTTCAGTGGACTAAGGCTTCGAAAACTGTCAGCTGCAAAGTTGGCAGCTCGGTGGTTTGAATCCCAGGTGCCACGTAGCGGAGCGAGCTCCCACTGATAACCCCAGCTCCTGCCAACCTAGCAGTTCGAAAGCATTTCAATGCAAGTAGATAAATAGGTACCGCCGTAAAAAGCAGGAAGGTAAAAGAGTGTTTCCTTGCAGCCATGCCAGCCACGTGGCCATGGACTTGCACAACACTGGCTCTTCAACTTGAATATGTAGATGAGCACCGCCCCTAGAGTCAGACATGACTAGCACGCATGTGCGGGGGAAAACTTTTACCTTTACCTTTTTACTTCTTAATAGGGCTTTCCATTGGAGACAATGGGACACTCATTAATGTTGAGGGAAAGTCACTAAAGTCATCATTTCCTGCATCCCACAGTAAACTTAAGAGCAAAAGCAAACAGTCAGACAATGAATCATGCAAATACAGCGCACCTGCATGGGAAAAGCCTTTTGCCTTTTTCCTCCTCATTTTCTTCTTCTTCTTCTTTTCTTTTCATTTTTTAAAATAACCCAGCACTTCTCTGCTCTCAAAGCAATTGATAGTGTCATAATTCATTATTTCAATTTTGATTGTATTTCGTTTTATTTATTTTGAATATTTTCACCCGCCTTTCTCCTTGGACAAGGACCCAAGGTGGCTTACAATAATGAGGGACAATATACAGTCTAGAGCAGTGCTCCCCAACCTTTTTGTCTCCACGGACCTGTATTTGTTTGATTATTTTCCCGTTTTGGGGGGTGGGGAGGGGGAGATGGGGTGTGGGGGGCAGGGGAGGGTTTTGGGGGAGGGGGAGGTGCGGGGGCTTGGCGTGTATTTTCTGGGGGCGTCGGGCGTGCGCTCCCCCGCGCACTCCGTGGGGAGCCCGGGGCTTACAATAATGAGGGACCCGCCTCCTCCTCCTGTCGGCGGCCGGAGGCATATTCAAGTTACAGAGGTGCCCCAACTGTGGCTCCACGGCCGGCGGCAGGGGCGCCCGCGGCAGCCGCCCGCCTTAGTGCAGCACCTCTGCGCCGCCGCTTGCCTCCGGCTGCGGCCTTCGGGCGGGCGAGCGGGAGGGGGAGGGGAGGGAGGCTGGTGGGGAGTGGCGTCTCCGGCCCGAGGGCGCCACTGGGACCGCCGAGCCGGCAGTCGCGGCCGAACCGGGCGGCGGCTGCCGTGGCCGCCGCGGCCGCCGACAGGAGGAGGAGGAGGCGGGGCCCGCCTGCCCAGGAGCCCCGGGCTCCCCCACCCGCCCCATGCGCCGTGCCCGGCGGGCGGCGACTCCTCCTCCGGCTGCCCGGGAGAGAGGGCGGGGGAGGAAAAGGGGAGGAGCCTCCCCGGTCTCCCCAGGCGGCCCAGTGCCAACCGGTCCATGGACCGGCACCGGTCCGCGGCCCGGGGGTTGGGGACCACTGGTCTAGAGCATTTAAAACATATTCAAGTTAAGAACAGGGAGTTTGAAGAGGCATCTTAGAACATTAAAAGATAACATTAGAGCTATAAAGAGCACGCAAGAAGAAAAGAAAAATCCATCATAAAGGGTGAATGAAATAAAAAAATGTTATTTTTGATGGGTTAAATCCAACTGTCAGTTCCGGCACTTATATTATATGTCATCTGAATAAGTTCCGTTCATTCATTGGGTCAATGTGTGTTGCGACTAACAACAAAATTCAGCACTTGACTAACCACTAGGCAAGACAGCTGGGGCCAATTTGGCTCCAGGCCTGGCGATGGGATAGGGACAGAACTGGTTGCCTCGATCGATGGCCAACACTGGGATCTAAACCAAAGAGTGCATTCCGGTTGGTTCTGCCAGGCTTCACAGCCATTGACAATATCTTCAACCTTGCTACCATTTGGAGGATTGGATTGAAAGGCCCCTGTCCTTCCTGAAGGAGAGAGAACTCAGAAGATTCTGCTAAGCAGTAAGTACCTTTGCCTTGGGGCTGCAGTATTCCACTTGGTTCTATATTTTTTTAATCCCACATGCTGTTTAGCACATAGAGCTGTACCTTGGGTTACAAGCCTAATTTGTTCCAGAAACATGCTTGTAAACCAAAATACTCTTATATCAAAGCAAACCTACCCATAAGAAATAATGGAAACTCAGATGATTCATTCAGGGGGGGGGGGCATAGGCCACATAATGTGCCCACAAAACACCAAAACTTACCAAAGAAGTTTATTTATTATTTATTTATTATTAGACTTGTATACCGCACCATCTAGCAATGAGGCCACTCTGGGTGGTTTACAGATAATTCAGCAACAGAAACCAAACAATGTACAATACATAAATACAGCCTACTAAACAAAATGAACATAACTAAATCAACAATGAAGTCATAAACATAAAAGAACGGAGGAATTACTAAAAACAAAAAGGGCAGATTAGAGATCTGCGGATCAAGAAAAAAATGATTAAAAGCAAAGCAAAGTGTTCTGCTTATATACTGCCCCATAGCATTTGAAGCACTCTCTGGGTAGTTTACAATTTAATTACGCAGGCTACACATTCTCCCCACCCCACCCCACCCAGCAGGCTGGGTACTCATTTTACCAACCTCAGAAGGATGGAAGGCTGCATCAACCATGAGCCAGCTACCTGGGATTGAACCCTGGGTCCTCAGCACAGTTTTTTTTAGCTCCAGTACCGGCATTTAACCACTGTGCCATGAGGCTGAGTTAAATTAAGTCAGAGTAGGCCCATTTGATTCAATGGATCTTACAGAGGGGTTGACTCACCAACCCCCATTAATTCAATGGTACTACTCTAGCAAGTAACTAGAGGAATTTTGGCTATTGGTTCAGTGGATCTACATCACTTAGATCCAACAGCTAGATTTAAGCTTATCTGTGCATCCAGAGATCCTTTTTACTCGAGGGGGAGTCTGTTAATCCTATGCCTTTGATAAGAGCTAATTTATATTAAAATCCATTTCCCAGACAATTTACTGACCTGTTTTTCACCCCACCGCATACCATGTTGTGAATAAGTTAAAGTTAATTCAACTGTGCTTTGCACTCCATTGTCTAAGGACAGCTGCATCTCAGCTTTTGACAACCTGAGTTGCTTTTATTGGTTCACCGGTGTGTGTGTGTGTGTTGTTTCAGTCATGACCAACCCTTCGTGACCCCATGTCCATGGAGTGTTCTGGGCAGGAGTACTGGAGTGGTTTGCCAGTTCCTACTCCAGGCGCCTACAGCCACTGGTATTTCCTGATGGTCTCCCATCCAAGTACTAACCAGGGCCGACCCTGATTAGCTTCCGAAATCAGGGAAGATTGATGTGCTTAGGGCATCTAGGCAGCACCAAGGTTAATTGTTTGCCAGTTTGCTGACTACTGGTTGGGCTTTATTTATAACATCTGATGGCCCCATTTTTACAAGCCAGCATGAGGTGCAAGGAAGAGCACTGAGCCAGACACCCAACCCTGGAAGACTTATGTCCACCCCTTAGGAACATTGGACGGAGAGACCCATTGGAAATCTGAAGATGAACTCTTTAAACATGTTTCTGTTTAAATGTGGTTGACTTGCCAGGGAAAAGAAAATTAATCTTGGCAGGCAAAGAGGAGTCCCGCCTCACCACTTAAATATCCCCATTACCTGGTGTGCTGCTTCTGATGCTCTGAGCTGCTTAGATTCATTTTATTTCCACCTGACGAGCGAGAACATCTGTCTATCAGTGGCACCCAAATTACACTCTTGTTTTTCAGGTGTCACTTTCTTTATTATTGCCATAGTGTCCTTTGTTAATATGACAAGTATATTATTGTGCCAAGAGTTATAATGAATTGTACAGGGCTGCCATTGTTTGTTTCCAAACACTATTTATTCTTCTTAACGCCCAGCCTCCTCTTGTGTCATTTGCAAGTCAATAAGAAAAGAAATGTGGTGAGGAAAACGAATGGACTGCGTGCCATAGGACTCCCTTTTGTCAACACCAGAAATTAATTGCAACATGGGAGAACGTGGGTCAAGAAAGAGTCCGTTGACCCCACAAGGCCAGGAAAGAATGGTCTACAAAAGCTCATTTTTACATGATTCCTCTTGAGAAATCTCAACTGTGAGAAAGCAAAAGGGACCCATCAAATGAAACTCTGCTTGTAGGCTGGCATTTGGCTCAAGCTATGAAAACACTCCAAGTCCCTAAGTTTTGTGACCTTTCAAGGTCCACAGAGCATGACAAAATGACTATGTAGTACTCTAAGCAGATTTGGTCAAGCGGTAGTGAGGGCCAGTGTGGTGCAGCAAATAGAAAGCTGGGCCATTATTCAGGTGATACGAGTTCAAATCCCTACTCCACTTTTAAATGTTTTTGTTATTTTTATAGTAGCCTAAAGGTATCACCTGTTCCACTTTTGTATTTGTTTTTTTGTGATGGCTACATGGCTCCTCAACTTCTTTTACTCCACTTTGGAATCTCATTGAGAGATGACAATAGTAGGCCAGTGGCCACTCTTTGAACATCTCACCTAGATCAAAACCATGATTACAGTCATCAGAGGCTGCATCTACTCGCCAGCACAGAATGACAACAATATTTAAGGCTCCTTATAACCAGAGGCTCAAAGGCTGGGCTGAGTGCCCCTTTTTCAAACAAAACAAAAGGACAAGATATGATGATGGGACAAACTATTATCTCAGTCAACCCAGAGTGCCAGATACATAATAATGGGCTCACGCAAAAGGAAGTCAAATTTTGGCTGGATACCAGGGGGAACTTTCTAACTGTTAGAAGAGTACAACAATGGCACCAATGACCTGAGGGAGGTGGTGAGTGTTCCAGTGCTGGGGGCATTCAAGTGGAAATTGAATAACCATCTGTCAGATCCTCTTTGGTTTGGATTCCTATACTGAACCAAGTCCCTTACAATTCTGTTCTATAATTCTGTGATTATAATTCCACATAGAGCACCTTCTTCTTCTTCTTCTCCATCTTATTCATCTTATTCTTTGGATTTGTATCTTTCTGTTCTTTAAAATCTTACAGATCTTAAACAACTTCCAAAGACATGAACAATAGCAGGACATCAAGCACACAAATCTATTATTTTTCAAGATCCATTACATGTGCTGGCAATTTCAAGGTTTTGAAATGCTTTCAATGGAAAGTGGGAAGTCCTGGAAATAAAAGTGACAGATGAATTGTGGCTGACTAGTTGGATTCAGACTTATCTTTTTTCTAGCCTGGCCCTCTGCTATTTCTGAGTACAACTATAACACTATATTCATGCTTGGCATTTTGGTTTGTTTGTTTGTTTGTTATGAATCATCCCATCATAATTATATATTAAATGCAAGACAGCAATATCTTTATTTCCTCCAGATATGAGTTTTCTTGCTCGGCGTTAAAAAGATGAATTGAATTTAGCTTTGGTGCTGAATAGTAAATTACAAGCTGCCTGCCAGAATTGTGGAGGTCTTGATAATTTGCCTCTGCTTTGGCAATATTTCACCCTTTCTTCCCCTTACTTGCTAAAATCCTTCTTTGAAAAACAGTGCCCGCCCGAAGCACTCCTGTGCTTTTAAGGGCTCTCCCTTCTCTGAGCACTGAGTTCCCTTCACAGCAAAAAGCAAGGGAGGAAGTGATCCTGAGGGTCCAAAAATAAGCAAATCAAAATGGAGTACTTTGTAACCTAGAGGTGAAGGGGAGATGCAAAATGCTTCACAACAGCTAACCAGGTTTCAATTTATTGTCAGCTCTGTTGTCAAGATATGAAATTTTATGTTTACAGAGTTCTAAAGTAATTAAGGTGGATACAGAAGCAGCAGCGCTGATAAGGTACATTGGACTTTAAAAATAAGGCTTGAACAGCAGTTTACTAAAAGTCATTGTGAAATTATGAGCCTGTGCTTTCTAGCTAAGGACTTGCCTTCCAGAAGTTTCCCTTCACAGCTGGTGGTTCAGCATGGAAGTAAAATAAAGGAGAGAACTGAAAGTGTTTTGAGATAAGTAGAAATTGTTTCCATTGCAACGTGCTAATACGCAGGTCCTATAACTATAGATGCTTGGCTCAATTCAAAGTGTTGGTTCTTGTAACCGATCAAGACCTAAATGGCTTGGGTCCAATCTATCTCAAGGACTGTGTCTCCCTTTATGAGCCTGCTCAAGTCTTTTCGATAAGATCATCAGGAGAGGCCCTCCTCTCAGTCCCACAGCCGCCACCTTCACAGGTGTGTTTGGGCCTTTTCACACGACCCCTAAGCTCCGTGACAAATGGCTCCCAGCTCTGGAGCTTAAAATTATTTCCCCACCAGCTCTGGAGTTTACAGATAATTAAGTGCGACCACGCCCACCTAAGCGCGTCCCAGCGCACTTTTCAGGTACCTGCTCTCGGAGGGTGAAAATCCCTGATGCGGATTTAAGGGAGTGAGTGCCGGGCTCTTCTCGCTTCTGTTTGTTCTTGTTTTTGCCTCCCGCCCCTTTAAGAGAAGGAATCAGGACAACGACGGGGCTCCGGGCGGCTTCAGAGGTGAGCCTGCATTTTCCCTCTCTTTTTTTCTCCCTCCCCTCATGCAGACAGGAGCAAGGAAGTGCGGAGGGGTGGGTACGTAGGAAGAGCAATGAACCCCCAAGATCTCTGGTCCGAATTTAAGTGGCCAGCGGATCTTAGGGGTCGTGTGAAAAGGCCCTTTGTTGGAGACACAGATTCGTATGGCTGATATTGTTAGATGTTAGTGAGGAAACATATATTGTATTAGGTAGAATAGCTATGTCTACAAGTGTTTGTATGTATATTTAATTGATTTGTTAAAATGGAGTCCAGTACATAATACTGAGTCACTGTGACACAGGTGTACAGGTTCTTCTACTTACTGCCAGGTGTGCAGAATAAGATAATGGACAAGGTTGATGCAATTTAATTGCAATAGTGTGATGTAACCAGATTTCTGATTGGTTGATGTGAGTATAAAAGTGCACTAGAAATCAGTAGTTTTTGGGCCTTTGGTAGGAAGGAGCATGCTATCATTCTCTTTATCTGTACAATATTATGCTTATATGCTGCCACTCTGTTATTCTGTGATGTGATGCTGAAACTCTGTTATGTCTGTATATATGCAATATAGCTATTTTTAAGAAACTCTAGCTGCTTCATGTGGATTTTGTCTCCCTAAAGTCTTAGCTTCCACTGACAGAATAAATGGCTAAACTTTGTCAGATATTGCACTGGTAGTGAGATCCGTCAGGTGACAGACCACATAACCAAGCCTGCCACAAAGGGCCAGACGAAGCAGAGAAAATGCTTATGCAATTGTGCCCCCTGTAGCATCCCCACAGGATCCTGTTCCTTGGATTTTGCACAAGGCCACGCAAAATACAGGGTTTGATGCAGCGAACCCAAGCATCTCTGCTGAAAATGCAAGGTTTTCTGCAGAAAGCACAGGTGGTTTTCATAAAAAAATATATATATGTCCAGAATCCTGATCCCTACCTGCAATTTGTCCTGTCAATCAACCATCCTGGTAGAGAAGTAGGTAGCTAGGCTTTGAAACAATGCACAAATGTTTTTCTCCCTCAGGCCAGTAGCAACCCAGGAAGCTTGAGAACCTGCCTCTCTTCTAGTTACAATCATTAAAAGCTCTGTGGGGGGGGGGGACTGGCCAGAATTGTGTGCAAGTTTTTTCCCTTTTTTCTCTTCTTGGCCAGAAGCCTCCCCTGTGGGCTCCATGACAAAGCTACCTCATATGGCAAGAGTGAGACACAGCTAATGAAGAACAGAATATTAAAATGTTCGGTAATTGTCATGGGTACGCTGAGCTTTCATAGAATTAACAGGAATGGAGATGTGGAATGATCAAGAAATGTGCTGTTAATAAAATCACAACATTGTCTTAATGACCCTCCAACATCTGTCTTTTGTCATGAATACATTCAGCCCTCTGAGCATTTCCTTCCTTCCTTCCTTCCTTCCTTCCTTCCTTCCTTCCTTCCTCATTTCAGTCATACTCTTTTAAAAAAAAAAAAGGTTAAAAACAAAGGCAAAAATAAAAGCCATTCTGGAGGGTGTGAAAGTTATGTTTTTGGAAAATGTTTCCTAAAAGGCCCTCCCTGCAGCCATGCTTCAAGGGAGATTTTGGAAACTCTTTATGTGCTTTGTGCCATAATGTTGAAAGTGGATGATTATAACACTGGTAGGGCTTTCAAAGTAAAGAGATATAGGGAACCTCTGAAAGGGACAATTATTGGTGATGCACAAAGATAAAACTAGGGAGTCTGTTTGATCTTCAGCTCAGGTCACTAGGAACAAAATAGTCCCTCAACTTATAGCTATCACACATCCAATGTGTTGGAACCTAGGAGGTGACAGAATGGATATGTTGCCCTCTCTCAGCATAGATTTTAACCATGACCAGAAATAGACATCCAACTGCTACAGCATATCTTCTGACCTCACGATGAGCTGAATGGTATGCACAGCATCTCCTAAGCAACGTCAACCTCAGCCATACTTTGCACTATACAACAGTTTCCTGTAGTAGTAGTAGTAGTAGTAGTAGTAGTAGTAGTAGTAGTAGTAGTAGTAGTAGTAGTAGTAGTAGTAGTAGTAAAAGTTAATAGAGTTGTGTTGTGGCTTATGCAGAAGAAGTGCAGTGGGATATTATTCCTGGGATGAAGACCAAGAGCCATGCATTTACTAGGAAGTACATCCCACTGAACTAAATTGGACATATGTTTGAGCAGGCACCACGAGATCTGTTAAGCAAGCTCACAAACAGACACAACAGGGCAGAAGTCACACGCCGTACGAATCAGTGGCTGACTCCTGATGTCATGGAGGAAAATCAAAGCCATTTCGGAGCGAAGGCAACGCTTCTTGCATTGCGTTCATGTCATTTTGAACCTGCTAAAGCCTTTATCCTTCATTGAGCTCCCTCTCCATCCATCTGTTTCGATTAAGATAAGTCCTTCTGAAAGCACCGGAGTGGATCTCCCCCAGTCTTTGTAGACTGAAAAGTGGCTTTCAAATTCCATCTGTCTATTGACGCAGGATTCTCAGGGAAATTACTCTGACTGGGTTGGCCCTGTGGTTTCGCCATTGCCTTCCTTTTGGCAAGGAGCTGAGTCAGATGATTTCATTTCATTCCTCTCTAGTGTCATCAAGAAAAATGATAACAATCTCTGCGGCTTCACCTCTTGAGCCAAGAAGTGTGGGCAACAATGAAAGCATCTCATTCTTCTTGTTCTCTTCCTCCTCCTCAATATCTGGCGGTGGTGATGGGGGGAAGGAGATGGTGTAATTTGTCACCACTTTCTGACAACAGCTTGGCTCTGTTCAGGGCATCCTCTGTAGACTATCTTATTGTGAAGATATTGGCTGAAATCCTGTGGTTTTGCTCAGTAAATCAGACTAGAAGCTGAATTAGTGAAACCCACCGAAGAGTTGTTGCACCAAATCCCACCGAGTCTATGGTATCCCACTCACTGTTATGCGACAGGATCCCATGCACTATGCTATGCAACAGGATTCCAACCATAGTCTGTTAGAGGTGAGGACCCCCATTGCTCCTCTTAGACTCAACCAGAGGGGGCTACACCCTCGTTTCCTCCCTTCCTAACCCCATTTCCCCATTGATCTATGAAAGCCACAGAATTCACAGCAATTGTAATAATCACAATGAGTGTTCTGAAAGGCTAAAATTCTGTTGCCTAAACTGTGTGCCATGGTGCTGTGGGGTGTTGCCAAACCCAGCCAGGTGTGCCATGGATTCCCCTCCCATCTTGGAACCACAGCCACCAACGTTGCCACTTCTAGGCAGTTGAGTCAAAGGTGCCCAGTGTTTATATGTCTGTTTCTCTCACCTCTTGCTGCTTCTGAGAAACAGTACCTCCCCACACACCAAGGCGGTTACTTCACGTCCTTCTTTGTTCCGCGACTAGTTTTGTACCATGACAGCATTGGTTGCGATCAAGTAGTTTTGCCCCTGTTTCAGTGCTGCCATAGTTGTGATAACTTGTCTCATGACAAGTGTTACCACCTCACCGTGACAAACACTGAATTTGTCTAACTTCCTTTTTTTCCTTTTTTGGGGGGAGGGGGGACTTAAAAATTCTTTTTCAATATTTCGCTTCTGAAAAGTCAAAACAACAACAACCCAGACACAGATTTCTGAGAGAAATGAATGTTTTGTTGTGTAACAGTCATTACTACATGGTGTCTTGTCTCAGAACAGAAAGCGGGAACAAAGAGTGACAAGGGAAAACCCTACCCCATCACCAGATACGGTATTGTCATGCTTAGCACCCGTTCCATGGGTGTGGTCGAGACAAATTTCAGTAGTTGCACTATGGACATTTAGTAACTTCTTTTGTACCCTCCTAAGCACAACACTAACAGAGACAAAACGGATGTGAAGTAACCACCCGAGAGTGTACCGCACAAGGGAAAGGAGAGGGAGAGGGGTGAGTGAAGTGGCTATGAGGTGCCCAGCAGCTGCCACCTGTGTCCCAAGGAAACTCTGACACCAGCTTGGCAGTCAGGGCTCAGCAAGGCAGGGAGGGGAGGGGCTAGGGTGCTACGATCCTTCACACAGCCTGGACCCTAGCCATGGCAGCTGTTGTAACAAGGGAGCCGCATGCTTGGCATAACCAGCAGCAGTCAGCACCCTGGCTGAAGCATTTTGCGTCAGCTGACATTGCCAAACACTCTTCAAAAGCAGCCCCAAAATAAAGCGCATCCTGTCCCAATGAGATGTAACTGTCACTGTGGCCAGAATGGGCATCTCCAGGAATGGGAACAGCTGGTGCACTAGTTTTGACTGAGCAAATGCATTATTCCCTATCGCTGATATTTGTGCATTCATGGGTGAGTCTAGGAGCCCACACACATTATGAGCATGATTTTTCAGGACAGGTGTAATCCCATCCAGGATCCCTGTCCCCAGCTTTGCTTTGTGACCTGCCAGGAGTACCTCTGTCTTGTCTGGATTTTCAGTTTGTTAGCCTTCACCCCAGTCCATTACAACAAGAGATGTGAATCAAAGCACAGAACACCTTCCTTGTATTTTGATGGAAAGGAGGGATAGAGTTGGGCATCCTCAGCCTACTGAAGGCATTGAAACCCAGAACTCCGGACAACCTCTCACAGCAGTTTCAGTTAGATGTCAAATAGCATGTTTAGACTTGCATTACATGCTGAGTAACATCTGGAACTAGACTTCTTTTCTTGAGAGATTAAAACGTTTCACTGCTCATCCAAACAGCTTCGTCAATCTGAGGAAAGCTAGTTGCGAGTCCTCCATTTTATAGCTCACTCTGACCTCATGCCACCCTGGTCTGAAATAGGCTCATAACATCAACAGTGGCCTGAATAGGCTCGTTAGGTGGACAATGGTCTCAGTAGGCCATTAAGTGAACAATGGCCTAAGGTGATGAAACCCATAAAGTATGGGTCCTTAGCTATGGCTTTGGTGGTAGAGGCATGAAGTTTTTTGTTTGTTTGTTTGTTTTGGATTCACACCTGCACCACCAAGGCCATAGCTAAGGCTAAAAAAAGTTCCAGGCCAAAAAAATGTGTCACCTTAAAGACTAAGTTTCATATTTTGCTGCTATATGTCTGAAGAAGTGGACATGTTCAAGAAACATTACCTTAAAATATGAAAGCTAGTCCTCAAGGCGCCACATTTTTGTTTTGTTTTGTTTTGTTTTATTTGATTTTTTTGCTTGGAATTCTTGCTCAAACTTACATGGCTGCCTTCTCCAAAACTTATAAAATGGAGGACTCACAACTAGCTTTCCTCAGACTGAAGAAGCCGTTTGGATGAGCAACAAAATGTTTCAATCTCTCAAGAAAAGAAGTCCAGTTGTCATGACTCAACTTTCAGATAAACTCACCTGCATGACTGAGAATCTTCACAGGCATAATATGCTAAGTAACACATTTAGTTTTGAAGAAGGAGTATTCAAGCAGTATCTGCTTCCTTGCTTGTTTCTGAACCCATCTTTCAATCCAGAAATATCTTCTAGGTCACTTATAGAACATAACACACTATAACGACCTTAAGGTTGTTTCTATATTTTCTGGCTTTACATGCCCCCTCTTTACTCCAGGACTGTAGTTCTCTTTATTAAATACAAGCAGGAATCCTGTTGGTGTGGGTTACTCTGCAAATCTTCAGTTGCATCATCAGTCAGAGCCATACCATGGCAATTCGGGGGAAATTAAAAGCTTCCTAACACTCCCATCAGGTTCTAGGGATCCCTGAGAAACCTGTTCATCCTAGAAAACCTCCAGGAGCTATGGAACAAGATACGGAGTTGCTTCAACTCAGATCATTGACATTAGTGGTGTCAATCCTGTGATTCTTCTGTCATCACTACCACCATTAACTCCCACCATTTTTCAAAACACCAAAAATTATGGAACACAGCTGAAAAATGTGTGGTTTCTTAAAGAAACTGATATGCACTTATTTGTGGCTTTTTTTAAAAAAAAAGTTGATAAGTCATTATTCTCCCATCTTCTGAGTGCTGTTTTATTCTACATTGGCATATAAAGGTGAGCAGAACAACAAACAATGCAGCTACTCCCTTGGTGGGTCTCCTTCTTTCTATCTATCTATCTATCTATCTATCTATCTATCTATCTATCTATCTATCTATCTATCTATCTATCTATCTATCTATCTATCTATCTATCTATCTATCTATCTATCTATCTACAGTCACCCCCTGCCATTCTGTGGTTCAGGTACTGCAGTCTCACTATATCGTGGGATCGCAGTACCTGCCCTGGCTCCAGCTGATTAGCACTGGGGTGGAGGAGAAAAACCTTTATTTCCCCACCCCAGTGCCAATGAGCTGGAGCCCGGGGTGTGGGGAAGGGGGAGGTTTAAAATCTCAGGCTTTTAAAACCTTCCACCACCACCCCTTCCCCAAGCCCCGGATCTGATTCCCCATCGCTGCTAGCCCATGCGGGGCTGCACCGGCAGGTGGTGGGGGGTGATCGCATCGCCCCATGCAGCCAGCCCACGCTCCTCCGAGAAGCCTATGAAGGTATCGCCTGTAACCTATTTTTGCAATTGTGCTTTTTAAAAGAAACTGATATGCACTTATTTGTGGGTTTTTTAAAAAAAGTTGGTAAGTCATTATTCTCCCATCTTCTGAGTGCCGTCTTCTTCTACATTGGCATATAAAGGTGAGCAGAATAACAAACATTGTAGCTACTCCCTTGGTGGGTCTCCTTCTATCTATCTATCTATCTATCTATCTATCTATCTATCTATCTATCTATCTATCTATCTATCTATCATCTATCTATCTATCTATCTATCTATCTATCTATCTATCTATCGGTTTGTTTATTTGTTTTTACATTTATATACTGCCAGATTTTCCCAAATAGAAACTCAGGGCAGTTAACAAGTATAACATAACAAAATTCAGAAGAAATAATAACCGGTTCCACAGAGTAAACCTATAAAGAATCAACAGCAAACAGTGGAACCCAAAATTAAAAGGAAAAGCTAAAAAAATTCAGAATAATACTAAGGCAAGATGGCAAAAATGAGCAGACATAGGCCGTTACTTCACGAAGTACTTCGCTTCGCAGCGGGATTGCCTTCGCTTTGAATGCGAAGCCGGTCATGTGGTCCCCCTTCGCCCCCACCCCTCTTTCTCTGTCCTCACCATGCGAAATTTTAGGATCGAATCCATTACTACCTCACGTGCTCCCTTCGCATTCGGAAGCTTACTTGCAACGTCTGGTTTCTGCTTTCTTTTATTTTTTTAAAAAAATTACCACGGCGTATCGATGCATCAATACCCAGCTGTCATTTGCGGTCAGAGGCGCACAAGCCAGCGGTCAAGCCCGGCGCTCAAACGCCCCTGCGGTTGTCCCGAGGACTTGTGGGCGGCCATCGTGTTTCCCTGAAGCAGAGCAGCTGGGTTGGTTTTTTTGGGGGGGGCGGGGCGGGGAGAGGCTTCTCTCAGCTTCATCGCCCTGTGTGCCCCGCCGCTGCTCTCTGGGTGGGCGCGCGCGGGGGTGTCTTGCAGCAGCGGCACCGACACCCCCTCCCCCCTCCCTCTGCGCAGCCCTTCGCCATCCCTTGCCAGCGGAGGGGCTCTGCTCACGTCACCCGGGGACGCTTGCCCCCCTCTGTTGCCCCTGCCCCGTGTACAGAAGGCAAGATCAAAAGAACGGGTTAACTGAAATATCTATGCATCGGCATTTCGGAGAAAAAGTAAGTTAAAAAAAATAAATATATTTATTAACTGGCCACACGTGACTTTGGATGCGAAGCGGGATGCGAAGCGAAGAAGATTCCCGGCCTCCGGCAGGGGAATCTCTCGCCCCGCTTGGAGCACGGTTTAGGGGGCGTGGTCGGGGTGGCGCCAAATCCAAAGAGGAGGAGCGTGCAGACTGAAGCGATCGATTCGCACGGAAATTACAGCTCGCCGCGCAGCGAGAGGTTCGTGAAGTAACGGCCATACAGACTCATAATCCCTAATCATATCATAAATTAAACCCCTTGATCGCCAAACACAGCCATATACAGGCAGGTTTTTAACAGCTTCTTAAATGCTGGAGGGGACTCCGCAGTCCTAATTAGTGCCCACTTCACTCATTAATAATTATTAGGAAACAAGGTGGCCCCTTTCCCTTTTGAAAATGCCTCACAAACACGGAGACTAATTACCCTGAAACAAGGCAGGATGTTGGTTTTTCTCTAGCTTGCTTCACGGATTAAGATCTTTCTCCACCCACCCACACCTTGTCCCCTGTGTCTAGCAATTAACACATTACAAATGCAAAGAAATTGACAGAAAGAAATAGAATAAATATTTTCCCGGCAATCAGATTTAAACAAGCGTTTAATTAAGCCTTATTAAGGCGAACCATATGCTTTGCATATGTTAGATGCTTACGTGTGCACCTCCTTCTTCTGAAGGTTTCAGATGACTCGGGAGAAAATTATACTGCTCGGAATGGACAGCACAGTGTGCCGTTGATTTAAAATTACAGATGCAAGAAGTGCTTATTATTAGAAAGACATTAACATTCTAACAAGTGTTTGTACAATTTAATGAAGCCTAATAGCTCACTAGATTTTTTTTAGGCTGGGTGACAACCCCGCCTGTTAAGGGTCATGCTTTTAATGTCCTGCAATTATATGAGAGGAAAATGTATCTGAGGTAAAAATTTAAACCACTGAAATGCCGAGTTTAATGTCTTTGCATCTTCTCAGACCCACCTCGGCACTGAGGACTGCAAAGACTGCCAGGATCCTGTTGGTGATTTGCTCCTACATGGGTGATGTTGCATCAATTCCTGAAGGCAAATGTTCACTAATGAATGAGATGGCAGTTATCAAATACCTGCATTCTTGAAATACATCTAGGAAGGCAACCAGCACCCTGTTTTTGAGTTGCAGTACCTTACCACGATTTCACTTGCTCACATGTAAAGTGCCTGTAGGATTTTTGGCAGTGATTTCTGGAGGTTGTGGAGCTATGGGGGTGGAAAAAAAATCCCAATGCCTGTCATGTCCTTTTGAAAGGAACTTCTCGATCTTCCAAGGCCTTCTACAGTTCTACTATGGTCTCACCTGGAAAGAGAGAGGAGATCACCATTTCAGCAGTGGTGCTCAACAAGACAGCCATATCGTAATGTGGAAATAGCCAAGAATCGTGTAAGAAATGAAAAAGGAACAGTACATTGGCAGATGATTGGAAAAAGCAGGCCACTATCAGCCCCTAAAATGGATAAGGGGGAACATTACCACAGTTCTAGATGGGGGGGGAGTGAAATTGACAGACTTATCTGTTTCTACATGCCACTGCCCTGCATCGCTCGGATGCGTGCTATGTATACCAGTTGTAGAGTTCTACTGTCCATGGTGTAGAGAGAATTTGGATTCCATACTTGCCAACAGAAATTTCAATGGCACATGACCCGTGTGCACATCTATATATCATTGCCTGTGTAGACTGAACTGAATTAAGAGTGTTTCTGCCTTAGAATCCTGGAATCATAGAGTTGGAAGAGACCTCAAGGACCATCCAGTCCAACCCCCTGCCATGCAGGAACACCCATCACAGTACTCCTTACAGGTGTCCATTCAGCCTCTGCTTAAAAACCTCCAAAGAAGGAGACTCCACCATGCTCCATGGCAGCAGATTCCACTGCCAAACAGCTCTAACTGTCATGAAGTTCTTCCTCATGTTCAAATGGAATCTCTTTTCCTGTAGTTTGAGACCATTGCCCCGGGTCCTAGTCTCTGAATCCATGGAAAACAAACCTGTTCCCTCTTCAATATGGCATCCTTATTTAAACATAGCTTTCATATCCTCCTCCTCCTCCTCCTCCTCCTCCTCCTTCTTCTTTGAAAACCTAAACATTTTCAGCTCCCTAAGCCATTCCTTGTAAAACATTTGTTCCAGACCTTCAACCATCCTGGTCATCTTCCTCTGTTCTTGCTTGAGGTTGTCAACATCCCTTTTAAATTGAGATGCACAGAACTGGACACAGTATTCCAGGTGGGGTCTGACCAGAACAGAATAGAGTGGTACTATCACTTCCCTTGATCTAGACACTATGCTCTGTTGATGCAACCAAGAATCGCATTGGCTTTCCTGGCCGCTGCATCACACTGCTGACTCATGTTCAATTTGTGGTCCACCAAGACTCTCAGATCCCTTTCACAGATACTATTTTCCAGCCAGGTATCTCCTGTCCTATATCTGTGCAATTCATTCTTTTTACCTAGATGCAGCACCCTACCTTTCCCTCTGTTGAAACCCATTCCATTAGCTTTTGCCCAGCACTCTAATCTGTCAAGGTCAAACTATCAACCGTTGGGTAGTAAACCTACCCAGCCTGCAGCCATTCTGAACTCTTCTGAAAATCTGAGTTTAATTAGGTTGTCAGACGAGCACCAGCTCTTGTGCCTTTGCCGGGCCAGGTTGAAAGAAAGAGGCGACACACATTCCGCTTGGGTTAAATAAGGGCCACAACTTTATTAACTACAGTAACGAATTTTAAATTACTTATCAATGAACAATAACTTTAGGAGGGCCTGAGCCGTAGCGCATCATCAAATGGTAACAACAAATTGATTAGGTCCCGTTACTCCACCAATTTCCTGCGGCCCGTTGAACTGCTGCAGTGAGGATGCCAACGAGATCTTTTGGCATCAACGCTTGATTAAAGGTTGGCAGCCCTCCTAGGGTTTTGGGTTATTATTATTATTTGCTCCCTAACTAAATCCTATTGGGTTATTAATGGAAGGCTGCCAAAGACGTGAAGATGTAATTAGATTTGGGACCTAAATGGTTAACTTTTTATGCGCTACCCGCCAGTTGTGACCAGGGTTATTACCTACAACACCCACCGCCAATATGTGAATGGTGGGATGGGCGAAAAAACACCACCGCTCAAGGCCAATCAGAGAAATGGTCAAAAATTCCCATCCGGCCCCTAAGCGACCAGCAAAGCATCACCAGCACATCATAAACCATGGCAGGAGGGTGGGGAAACCGGCGATTGCGGAGGCAGGCTGTGGGGAGCGCACCGAGGACTTATAAAGGGCGCGCTCCCCTACCATAGGCTACGCCAATAGCGGAGCCAATAGCCGCCTCCCTCAACCGGCCGGCAAAGGTGCCCCTGCTCGGCACGAGGCCGGGCGGAGCAGCCATTTTCGTTCGGTGCCTGTGTGTGCTTTGTCAAGCTAAGAGTTTAAAAAGCCTTAAAGTTTTGTGCAGCTTGTGAGCAGGTAAGTTATTGCCATCTGGGAGCTTTTCTTGTGTTGCCAAGTGATTATGCATTCCCCCCTTCCCCGCTTATTGTACGTAGAAGGGGAACAGGGACTAATGAGACCTAATGAATCACGGCAAAGCACACACTTTGCTGAGAACAAAAGGCTGATCTGACAGTCTGAGAAGTGGGAAAAAATAAATACCTGCTGAGCATGTGCAAATAGGCTGTAAATTACCCAGAATACTGCTAAATGAGACAGCTACCAGAGCGTGAGATCTAAAGAAATCATTAGCAGTATTACTGCCCCTTCTGGGGATTTGTGTTACTCCATTCTCTTTCCCATCAGGGGGCCAACGTAAAGGAACATCTTCATACATATCTAAATGTATATACAAAGAGAGGTATTGTTTCGGTTTGTTTCAACCGGTTATCACTTCAGCTTCATGCTTAAGCCCGCCCAGATAGTTATTTCGCGTTTCGCACTTCTGTGCTCGAAGAATCAATCATGAAAACTATTCAGGCATCACAGCCTGAATCTGGCAATTGTCTGAAGGGTGCTGATAGGGTCACATGTGCTCTACATTGGCCCTGTATATCTCTGACTGACCTGTGAGACCGGCCTTTCTTCATCTGCTCACTGAGCAGTAAAGATCTGTAAATGGATTTGTAGATACGTGTGTCTGGGGCCCCGTCCACATAGTGGATGTTGCAGTAGTCTCGCTCAGACTTTAAATGTTTTTATTGTTACATACTGTCAAGTCACTTCCAACTTATGGCGACCCTATGATTGAGCCTAGATGCCCTAAGCACATTCGATCTCACCTGATTTCGGAAGCTAAACAGGGTCAGCCCTGGTCAGTACTTGGACAGGCGACCACCAGGGAATACCAGGTTCTGTAGGCGCCTGGAGTAGGAACTGGCAAACCACTCCAGTATTCCTGCCAAGAAAACTCCGTGGATGTGGAGTCACGAAGAGTCGGTCATGATTGTAATGACACAGCACACACACACACACACACACACACACACACACACACACACACATGACTGAGCAATCCCCCAAATGTCTTGGCCTCAACAGACTACCTAAGCTCTTCTAGACTCAAGCTGGTGGCTTATTTTAGGGAGTCAGTCCATCTTGTGTTTGGTCTCTCTCTTTTTCCTCTACCTTTCCCAGTAATATTGTCTTTTCCAGAAAATTCTGCCTGGTGACTGGGCCATTTTTAAAGGGGTCCAGCCAATGACAGCTCAGCTGGACCCTTTTAAAAATGGTTCTCGGGCACCAAATCTGGTGCCTGTAGGGCCCAGGGGAGCCGTTTTGTTTTGTTTCGTTTGATTTTTTTTTTAAAAAAAAGTGGTAATAAATGAAATGAAATGGGATGGGATGGGCAGAAAATAAAACAAAATGAAATGTTATTTTTTCTGTTTTGTGCCCATTTCTAATCGTGCCACTTTGCAGTTAGGCTTATTTGAGCTGCCTTGAAGACAAATTGCTATATTTGAACATGAGCTTCCGTGGACAAGCCCACTGCTTCAGACATAAAAAGAAGTGGACTTATCGGAGGAAATGGACTTGTCTCTGAAAGCTTAAATTCAAACCTAGTGGTTAGCCTGAAGAAGTGGATTTGTGGACAAAAGCTCACATTCAAATGTGCCAGTTAGTCTTTAAGGTGCTAAAACGTTTTGGTCTTCTTGACTTTTATTTTTATTTTGTTTTTGTTTTGTTTTTGCCTGCTAATACTAGCACAGACTAACATGGCTGCCTCTCCTAAAACTACCTTTGGGGGCTATGTCCCTTCCCAATCACAACCAAAACACATCAGGGTTTACATTTTCAGGTGGTTTCCCCCCTTTTCTTATCCCCAAAGACACAATGTTTTGCTCTATCGATGTTTGTGTGCAAGCACTCAGAAGCAATCTGATCCTATTATTCCGCCTTGGTCAAGTCCTCTGGATCCTACTCTGAAATAAGAGGGGAGGGTAAGATGTTTGAAGGGGGAAAATAGATCCAAATGAAAGCTTTCCTACTGGTGGTACAGGAGCTGAGGCCACACAGCTGATCCCTAATTTGCACTGGGTACATATTTGGTGGATAAAAGAGGAACTTCAATCAGAGCAGCTTATTCATTCATTCCTGAGCTGGATCACAGAAAGGCCTGGGATACTTATTTATGGGGTGATCACAGCAGGACACTGAATAGGCTATAATGAAAATGACCCCTTCCAAGCTCGGACATAAAGGAGCAATTGAAGCTACTCCCCAGTTCAGCTTTCATTGAGCAGAAATAGCCATCGATCACAATGTTCTTGCCAGCAAAATGGCTGGCTTCCTTTGAAGCCTTTGAAGCTGTCGCAACTGTTAATGATTCATATGGACAGGCTGTTTGTATATGCTACACTAGAAGGGTGGTGCTTGGGTTGTTTTCCTAAGAACCGTGAGGCTGTTTGAGGAGCTGGCGTCTAACACCGGAAAAAGAAAGTTGAGTTTTTGGGTATAGTTTTCCAGAATCCTCAGCTAACTCTAGGGACAGTTGTGCAGGCCCTCGTCATGATCTCGAGGATCAATTACTGCAACACACTTTATGTGGGGTTGCCCTTGACCCTTGTCCGGAGACTCCAATGGGTGCAGAATGCGGCGGCCAGACTGGTGGTGGGTGCTCGTAGATACGATCACACCACCCCAGTTCTGGCACATCTGCATTGGCTGCCCGTGGCTCTCCGGATAAGGTTCAAGGTCCTGGTTTTGGTTTTCAAAACTCTCCATGGCTTGGGTCCTGAATACCTGTCAGAGTGTATCTCCCAGAGGTCAACTGAGGCCAGGCCCACTCAAATGTTGCAGGCGCGCTCACTCAGGGTGGCCACCACAGGGAGGCGCAGAGGTCAGCTACGCGCAACCACACCTTCTCTGTGGTGGGCCCCTCATTGTGGAACCATCTACCGAGTAAGCTGTGCCTTGCATAGTCCCTGCCCACCTTCAAAAAGGCTTTGAAAACCATGCTGTTTAGGGAGGCATTTGGCAACCTTTAATTTAATTTAATTTAATTTAATTTAATTTAACTTAATCTTTTTTTTCCCTCTCCACCCTCTGTCGCCTCTTGTTGAGGGCTCTCCCCCTCGTCTTTTTGTTTATATTGTTGTTTTTAACCTGCTGTAAACTGCCCAGAGTTCCTTGTGGAGGATGGGCGGTATAGAAATAAAACAAATAAAGAAATTATAATAAATAAATAGCCAATGAAGTCTGGAGAATGGTCATCAATCTCCAGACAAATTGCTAGAAAGGCAGATTATATGCACTTCCTGACCTTGATTTCCATCTATAATAATCATTATGTTTTCAGGTTTCTAGATGTTCCAGGGAGGTTTTTATATTAGCTCATTAAGGAACACTAAAAGGTGTATCAAGTTAAATGGACAGATTTGATAATCCTCTAGGAATGAGTAAGATTTTGGTTTGCCCAAAGTCTGACTATTCCAATATTTGTACAATTCCAGTGTGGAGAAAAGCAAATTGAGTGGATGAGACCTCTCCGTCCATAGGGCAATGGCATGAGGTGATACCTTCTGGCAATAATCATGAGCACCACCCCACATAAGGGGACGTGCAGATTAGAGATGGGCACGAATAAAAAAAATGATGTTTCGTTTGTCGTTTGGAGGGTTCCATTTCCGTTCATTTCCGTTTTTCGTGAATTTTTGCAAAAAAATTCATTTTCATTTTTGTTCGTTTTGTTACTGTTTCATTACCATTTATTTCAATTTTTGTGATTTTTTTAAGCATTTAAAGCAGTTCACTGTATTGCAGTAACGGAACCGAAACACACGACAAAATTTTCGGTGTTTCTGTTCATTTCATTTCATTTTGGAGCCAAAATTCGTTTGTTGTTTCGTTGTGTAATAAAACAAAAAAACAAAAACGGAAATGAAAAATTGTGTTTTCGTGCCCATCTCTAGTGCAGATCCAAGAATGATAGTTTTCAAGCTTGGATCCTGAGACACTAGTGAATTACATTTGATGAGATGGTCGTATTGGGTGGAGCCTCTAGGAAAAGTCCATAAACACCTTGAGACTGAAAATTAGAAACCACTGTATTATAAAAACAAAACAAAATAAAAGACAAAAACATGTGGCACATTAAAGACTATTATATTTTAATGTAAGCTTTTGTGGACACGTCCACTTCTTCAGACATATAGCAGAAGAAGAAGTGGACATGCTATCTGGAAGTTAAGTCATGGCTACTGGACTTCTTTTTCTTGAGAGACAGAAACGTTTTACTGCTCATCGAAACCGCTTCATCAGTCTGAATACAGCTAGTGCGAGTCCTCCATCTTATACTCTGCTTTGACCTCTTGTTACCCTGGTCTGAGATAGGCTCTTAAGATGAACAATGGCCTAAACGGGCTTGTTAGGTAGGCAATAGTATGTATAACCTTAAGGTGAACAATGGCCTAAGGTGCTGAAACCTATAAAGTATGGGTCATTAGCTATGGCCTTGGTGGTGATTGCTTCTTGATTTGTCTGGGTACTGTTGAAAGTACACCCTGAAAAGTAGCAGATAGACTATGCCTGAGGCCCCCACCTCTGTTGAGAGAGGGGGGGTTCATTACTCCCCTGACTCCTCTCTCAATGGCTCCCCTGACTCCTCTCTCAAACCACCTCTCTTCTTTGTCTAATATTTGTACAACCTCATCTTTGAATGAGTGCCCTTTGTCCTTCAAATGGAGGTGTACTGCTGATTCTGGTCCTGAGCTGTTACCCCTCCTATGTTTTGTTTTGATTTTTGCCTGGAATTCTTGCACAGACTAACACGGCTACCTCTCACAAAACTACCACCATGTTATACTTTACACCTTGAGAGATTCTATGGACTGTAATGTTATGGCCTGAAACAGGAAGCCAATAAAGAAAATTTTTACACGGAGCCAGGCCACTGATCCACTGAAATTAAACTGGTCCAGCTTTTCAGTGGTTTCATTTACACATCATCATATCTGCCTGAGATGGCAGAGACTCTACCATTTAAACCAGCAGCCTGTTTCTCACAGTAACCAGCTAGCAGGGTCACAGTCTTCTTTTAAGGCTCCTCGTTACCAGGTGTTATTCAAAGATATACTGCACCTGCATGTGTGTGTGGGGGGGGGTCTAATTAATGCCTTTGAGAGATGGTAAAGCCAATCCAATGACAGGGCTCCATGCTCAATTCCTGGTTTGGTTACATTCTGCTGGAAAAGTTTAAAGCGACAGTGACATACCGCTGACTTCAATTATTTAGCAGCCGATAATTTAAATATAAATTATTTACCGTGGTGTTCCGCTCTGTTGTCGCTTCTCCACTCAGTCTCATGAATGAGACTGGCATGCAGATAAATGGGTGAGGACACCGGGCCGTTTCTCTTTGTGTCTCAAGAGCTTTCTCCAGCAAGCCAAAGGCTTAACTAGCATCGACAACAACGCTCCTCCAGAACTGAAGCGCAGGCCTGTGACGAACCATTGCCTTGGAAAATTACAGCGTTGGGCCTAATGATGCCACGGCATTTAGCAAAAATGAGGGGCATGCCTTCACAATTCTCTCAAAACACATCTGCTTCTTCATTTGTTTTGATTCACTTTTATTAGGCAGCACTTGAATTGCGCCTTTCCTCCACGACGGCTCATACAGCAAACATGGTCTCTTCCTCTGTTCCATTTTTCCTCACCTGTCTGAGACGATTTCATTAATTGTACTGCAATCAAGACTCTACAAATGACCAGCATCTGATGGGTTCAGGGATCTAACTTGAGGTCAACTCAGCCTTCCATCCTACTGAGTTCATTAAAGTGAGCATGGGGAGGTAATGACAATGTGTAGAATTCATAATTTAAAATTGCAAACCCCCTTACTCAGAAAGGGCTTTAAGTGTTGTAAGCAACACACTTTGCATTGCTTTGTTTACTTTAGGCAATTTCTTTTTCTAGAGTTTGGTAAAATTACTTGGACGGATTAAGATTCCCCAAATTTCACAGAATGGAGAAATACGAATTGTAACCCTCAAAAGTAATTTCATTAAGTATTGGTCTTCAGACAGCCAAATCTGCTTGCCTGTGGTTCTGTTAGAATTTGGGTGAACAACGCACCATCAATTTTCCTGGCTTCCACTAAATCTTGGGGATTATTTTGTAGTTTAATCTTGGGATCCCCCTTTTTAATTAACCCATTAACAGTAGGCAGTAACAACAAAAACTTTGTGGCTACCTGGATAGTTGGGAACCTTGCTAATGTACCAACTCACCTCACGGTGCCTCTCAGGAGGAGAGCTACCCTTTATAGCCTTGGACAGACTGAAAAATGGTGGCTGACATGACAACATGGAGTCCACCTCAGAGGCAGATGCCATGTTTTTCATGGCGTTTTTAATTGTGTTTTCCCCACACAGTGCTATGGCCTTTACAGATCCTGTATTCAGCTTTGTGGGGAAAACAAAATGGCAACCATCGCCCTGGGAGGTAGTGTGGTGTAATGGACAAAGTGGAGGGACTAAAATGATTACTGGGCTGGTGAACCTCCCTTATGAGGAAAGGCTAAAACATTTGGGGCTCTTTAGTCTGGAAAAAAAGACGCCTGAGAGGGGATATGATTGAGATGTACAAAATAATGCATGGCATGAGTAAAGTGGATAGAGGGACGCTCTTCTCCCTCTCAAATACACTCAAATTGAGGGCTGGGAGAGTAAGAACAGACAAAAAAAATTTCACCTAGCATGTTGTTAGTCTGTGGAACTCCCTGCCACAGGATGTGGTGATGGCATCTGGCTTGGATGCCTTCAAAATGGGATTGGACAGATTCTTGGAGGAAAAGTCCATCACAGGTTACAAACCATGATGGAGATGTGTAATCTCCAGGCTTAAAACCAGGGTACTTCAAGGGCCAAATGCAGGGGAGTGGTATCAGGAGATAGATATCTAGTCTCATGCGCTTCCAAAAGCATCTGGTGGGGCCACTGTGAGATACAGGAAGCTGGACTAGATGGGCCTTTGGCCTGATCCAGCATGGCTCTTCTTATGTTCTTATGTTCTTAAGTACCCTGGTTTTAAGCCTAGAGATTACACATCTCCATCATGGTTTGTAACCTGTGATGGACTTTTCCTCCAGGAATCTGTCCAATCCCCTTTTGAAGGCATCCAAGCCAGATGCCATCACCACATCCTGTGGCAGGGAGTTCCATAGACTAACAACGTGCTGGGTGAAAAAATATTTTCTTTTGTCTGTTCTTACTTTCCCAGCCCTCAATTTGAGTGCATGTCCCCTAGTTCTGGTATTTTGTGAGAGGGAAAAGAGCTTCCCTCTATCCACTTTACTCATGCCCTGCATTATTTTGTACGTCTCAATCGTATCCCCCCTCAGGCGCCTTTTTTCCAGACTAAAGAGCCCCAAATGTTTTAGCCTTTCCTCATAAGGGAGGTGCCCCAGCCCAGTAATCATTTTGGTCACTCTTTTCTGCACCTTTTCCAGTTCCACTATGTCTTTCTTGAGATGTGGTGACCAGAATTGTACACAATACTCCAGATGCGGCCTTACTATTGTTTTGTATAATGGCATTATAATGTTGGCTGTTTTATTTTATAAACATAACACTTTGCTTTGCTTTGCATTGCATTTGGTGCAGTCTCACTCAGTTCAAATACAACCAATGCAATAAGATCTGGAATCTCCACCACCACCTTTACTGGTTGGGATTTTTTAATAAAAAAAAAATACAGATTCTGTGATTCTCTGTTCTGGAAGTTCTCCCAACTTGATGAACACACCTTGTTAAAAAGGAAAAAAACACCTAAACTTGGCCCACCTAGGAGAAAGGGATGGGCATTTTGTTTTGGAATCAGTAGGTTATGAAATGAACCATGTGAGCCCAGGTGGTCCACAGAACCAGCTGATACACACAGATCCAAATGCTCTACCATTCTCTGTCTCATGAAGGGTTAAAATCCAACAAGGAACCACTCTGCGACGTCATCTTTCCTGCTTCGTGCTGCTGGCCAATCAGAGAGGGAGGTGGGATGATGCTTGTTCCTACACAGCTCCTGATTGGCCAATATCACAGACCTAGTGCTTCCTCGTTGGATTTTAACCCTCCGTGAGACAGAGAAAGGTAAAGCAATTGGATCTGCATGTATCAGTGGGTTCCAAGGACCAACTGGGCTCATGTGGTTCATTTCATCACCTACTGGTTCTGAAACAAAATGCCCATCCCTATTTGTCCCCCTTTCTGCATTCCTTCCTGGGCTAGAGAAACCCCTGGAAATTTATAGCCTAGCCTTTTCAGCTAAATCATTTTATTGTGTTTTCCCCACACAGTGCTATGGCCTTTACAGATCCTGTATTCAGCTTTGTGGGGGAAACAAAATGGCAACCATCGCCCTGAGAGGTAGTGTGGTGTAATGGACAAAGTGGAGGGACTAAAATGATTACTGGGCTGGTGAACCTCCCTTATGAGGAAAGGCTAAAACATTTGGGGCTCTTTAGTCTGGAAAAAAAGACGCCTGAGAGGGGATATGATTGAGACGTACAAAATAATGCAGGGCATGAGTAAAGTGGATAGAGGGACGCTCTTCTCCCTCTCAAATACACTCAAATTGAGGTCTGGGAGAGTAAGAACAGACAAAAAAATATTTTTTCACCTAGCATGTTGTTAGTCTGTGGAACTCCCTGCCACAGGGTGTGGTGATCGCACCTGGCCTGGATGCCTTCAAAAGGGGATTGGACAGATTCCTGCAGGAAATGTCCATCACAGGTTACAAACCATGATGGAGATATGTAATCTCTAGGCTTAAGACCAGGGTACTTCAAGGGCCAGATGCAGGGGACTGTTATCAGGAGACAGATATCTAGTTTCGTGTGCTCCTGGGCACATTTGGTGGGGCCAATGTGAGATACAGGAAGCTGGACTAGATGGGCCTTTGGCCTGATCCAGCATGGCTCTTCTTATGTTCTTATGTTCTTATGAGACCAGGGTTCAAATCCCCGCTTGGCCACAGAAACTCACAGGAGGAGGCCACTGCTGAAATGACTTCTTAAACACCCCAGCTATCTTGAAATCCCTGTGTCAGATGTGATGGCATGCAACATACAACCATCTTGTGCTGGTTGATGTTCATTGCTTCTGAATGTGTGCCTCGGAGAGGGCAGACACCAGTGTGTCGGGCTCTGCTGTTTGTGACATCCAAGGTTATGGCATGCTGATAGGCCCACCCTGTCACCCAAGGCTTCATGAAAATGTAGATGGAAGAGAACAGATCACAAACACCATGATGGGAGAGGGAATGCCTTGGGATTCAGCAACACTCTAGAGCACTGGTCCTCACCTTGGGTCCCCAGATGTTCTTGGACTATTACTCTCAGAAATCCTGGCCTGATCATCCAGTTGTGATGGACTGGAGAGAAGGGGAAAGAACTGCAGAAGAGAACTATTTCCTGAATTATTCCAGCCATCTTGGAAACAAAGAACAGAGGGGGAGATACATTTTTGCTAGCCCCATGACTTCCAGTTCAGCTGCAGTGCCTCTACTTAACCAGGCAGATGGGGTGATTTCCCCAGGCAACACAATAAATAAAACAAAGTCTCCACCTCGAGGGACTTGCAAGCAACCAATAATGCCATGACCAGAAGGGAAACAGAAGAGCGACAGCCCTAAGCATGGATTCTCAGCTACACCACTGCAATCACCACCCTCCAGGTTTATACGCAAGCCTAGTAATTGGTTGAAGAGGATTTAAGCCTGCCTGTTTTGCTTGAGTGGATTTGTCATGCTCCGAAAAGACTGGTCTTCCCATTAGGCATTTTATTACTGGCATTTATGTCCACCTGATGTTCAAAAAGGCATTAACGGTGTTGCAACCGCACACCTCCTTCATGATTAACAGTATTTGTTTATTTCTTTTGCACAAGCAAGGTTGGCGAAGCGAGGGCCCAACTGGGACCAGAGCAACCAACATGGGTGGCAGCTGCAAGGGAAGACAGTTGATATTCTGTGGGAGCCTTTCGCTCGCATTGCAGCCAGGAACGGTGCTCCGGTTAATATGGGCAAGCAACCGCCTCCTTTTATTTTTCCAGGGTTAATCTACCATTGAATACAGCTTATGTATTATTGGCTTTCTCATTAAAATGACAACCAGCCTTGAAATATTTACCTGCTACTGGTCATGCACGGAAAGTTATGAAGGGCTGTAACTTTTGACTGTTGAAAGACCAAGAAAAAAAAGGGGGGGGAACTAGATGCCACCGCAGAAGCTCTATTTTGTTTATTATTTATATAGCACCATCAAGATGCATGTACTGTCTCTTTGCAAGCAGCAAAGGGATGATCATGGATTCACAGCACTCACCGTATGAGACCCCATGCAGGTATCAGATGAAGAAAGGAAAAGGAGGGAGGAGAAAGCAAAGAAAGGGTTGCATTTGGTCCTGGTGCCCAGGATTCAATTGATTTTCATCTAATTTTATTATTAAAGCCTAGCTTCTCCCAAACGCAATCTACGCTTGGACTGACTTTGGGAGTCGAGTGCTGATGTTTTTATTTAAGTTTATTTTTACCTCATCTTATTTTATTCAAGTCTTAGAATAATCTTAGAATAATACTTACTTACTTACTTACTTAAACAAAATAAAGTACGACCATGCCCACCTAAGTGTGCCCCACTGCACTTTAGAAGTACCTGGTCTCCAGAGGTTAAAAAATTTCCATTGCAGATTGTAAAGCTGTGGATGCCGGCTCCCCTCACCTTCTGTTTGTTTGTTTTTGTCCCCGCAACCCCTTTAAGAGACAGGAATCCATACGGGGCTGCTCTGGACGGCAGATGGAGGTGAGCGGAGGTGTGCCTGCATTCTTTTCTCCTTTTGTTCTCCCTCCCCTCACCGCAGACAGGAACAATGAAGTGCGGAAGACTGGGAACACAGGAAGAGGAACAAACCCCATGATCTCTGGTCCGAATTTAAGTTGTCAATGGATTTTAGAGGTCGTGTAAAAGTGCACTTACTTACTTACTTACTTACTTACTTACTTACTTACTTACTTACTTACTTACTTACTTACTTACTGCCCGTCTGGCTACAAGGCCACTGATCAATAATCTTAGAACTGCAGAACTGGTAGGCAACCCTATGGATCATCCAGACGGACCCCTGTCAAGGAGGCTTGGGGGAATCCAACGCCCAGCCTCTGGTGCCAGAGCCCAAAACTTAAATCCTTAAGCGATTCAGGAGTTCACATTTGTTTGTTTGTTTGGATTACTAAATGTTTTTACCTTGTCATTCACCTTAAGAAGGATCCAAGGTGGCATACATTATTAGAAGACCATATTTAAAAGCTAATAAAACAGGAAGTATAGAAAAACTTAAAAAGAATCAAGCAAATACAACACTAAAACAGGAAACAAAATTAACACCAAAAATACATGCAAAGCAACAAACATCAACAATCTATTTTTTAAATAACTTCCTTAGTTAAACAGTCCCACAGAGAAGGCCTGCCTGAGGAGAAAAGACTTTGTAAGCCAGTGAAAAGACAACAAACATGGGGCCATCCTGGCCTCTAGTGGGAGGGAGTTCCAGAGTCTTTGACCAGTGGCAGAGAAGGCCTTGACAAAGGAAAAGGACAGTGGAAGGAAGGAAATGAAATCTATTACAGTAATACTTTGGTTTGCAAACATAAGTCATTCCTGAAACATGCTTGCAAACCAAAGCACTCATATGTATATCAAAGCAAATTTCCCCATTAGAAATGATGGAAACTCAGATGATTTGTTCTGCGGCCCCTCAGACCACATACTGTGCACACAAAATGCCAAAGCTCACCAAAGAAGTTGGCTAGAAGTCCACGTCCACACCATGGTTTAGGTATTTGGCTGTGGAATCTGTTTTGCTTGGGAGTCGGGATTAAAAATTGATGTTTACTCTGTTTTTAATGTGACAATAATAAATTGCAATTTGTAGCCATATGCTGTATACACCAGACTAGCTGCCTCCTGACTAGAAACGGTCTGAGAAATAAGAAAGGATGTTGAAAACAAATTAATGAAAAATATAAATATAAAGAAAAAGAAAACAAAACCCTAACCTGCACTCACCTTTGAAAAACTTGGTGGCTGGTATGAGGGCGAACTCCATTCCTCTCTTCTCCCCATGCTTTTGAGGTTTGCTTGAGATGGAACATTCCATACAACCCCCGAGAGAGAGAGAAAGAGAGAGAGAGAGATTATTGCCTGATTTGTGATCATGTGGCCTGTTCCAGTGCTTGTATTGCAAGACATTGCTCATTGATCAAGGCAACATTGATAAGAAATGTTTACTCATCTTGCAAAAACACCTGTAGACCAAGGCACTCATAAAGTAAGGTTTTACTGTATTTTGAGAACGGTGTGTGAGTTTGTATGCATGCCTATTTGTTGCAGAATACAGGTGTTACAGTCAAAATGTAACTTTCCAAGCTTGCTAGAGGGTTCCGGAAGATGTAGCCCCCCACACAAAAAGTATTTTTCTCCAGATTCTGAGGAAAACCTAATGTTGGTGTTGTCATCCAAACCTCCAGTTTCTAATGACAGTTGGTTGTCCTTATTACTTAGGGATGTGAAGAAATCTTGTAACTAGTGAAACTAGCTACACTAGCCATTTCAAGGGCAGAGAGATAACATCTTAAGGATTCTGAAAATCTCTTCTTGCTTCCTCCGTGAGAGCATGGCAGTTTGAAAAACTGGGTCCTTGTACAGTATTTTGAAAAAAATTAAAATGTGTATACATGTAAAATTAAGCATGCACCCATACACATATACATGCAGAGAGAGAGAAAGCAGAAAATTTGAGGTGAACTGATCACAAATGCATAAGTAAGCCATCCAAAACTCCTGCATGTTCTAGTTAGCAGTTAATAGTGTGACTGTTATTGAGTACTTCTGACATTTTAGAGAAATGCACGAAAAGTAGTCCTGACAATGTGCAAAATCTACCCCAAGCTAGTGATTTTATATATATTGTGATACATGAGAAAAATGATACACAAGAGGTGGACAGTGTGAACAGGCTAAAAAGGGGAGACAATTCAGGACCACAGCCAGTATTAGATGGGGTGTCTGTGTGTCATTTCAGGACCATGGAGAGCAGACTCATAAAGCCCCATTCTGACAGAGATGAACTGCCAGGTATTAATGGAGCAGCCAATATAAAGTCTATCTCTAATTGGGCATAAATCCTTGCACCTGGGGACAAAGAGGCACAAAATTATAATCCCCGCTGTACAAGAGACTTTGGAATTCTGTGGCACCAGAAACAAGAGAAAAAAAAGCAGAAAAAGTGTTATTGTGGAAAGCAAGCAAGCTGTGCGAATAAAAACCTGTCTAAACTGGGGAATTTGGGGCTATCTGGGTCACACTTAAAAGGTTCTTATTTTAGAACTGAGGAGCTGGAAGGCACCATATGGATCAGTGAATCCAACTCAATGGGGGCAGAGAGGGACTCAAACGCCTACCCTCTGGCACCACAGCCAGATATGTATGCCACTGAGCTACGGAGCTTATCTTGCACTTGAGTGATCCTTCTATTCACACTTGAGATTAGACATGGGCACGACTTGGCGAAATTCTCGTTTCCGTTTCCGTTACTCGTTTCCGTTACGCAACGGAAACGGTAACGACAATTACTCCCCCAGAACTTGAACTCGAACCGACAAAAGAAAAATTGGGTCTGATTTGTCGTTGTCGTTCCTGGCATCGCAGCGATCGCGCGATGCCAAGCGGCACAGAAAAAAAGTTTTAGAAATAAAAAAACCCCGATTCCCAGCCAAAAAAGCAGGCGAAAATATGCCTGCCTGAGGGCACCTACCAGAGGGGTGGTTTCTGGGGGGGGTCCCCACTCCAGCCTTTCCCCCTCCTGTCCTGGGCTGCTGGTACCGGGCTGGGAGGGGGCATCCTCGGCGTCTCCATTTGCCATGCGGTGCGGGGGGATCCAAAATGGCGACCGCAATATTTTTTTTTGAAATCGTGGTCCAAAAACCCACCAAAGCACCACAGAAACATGCGAAAATTAGCTATTTTAAATGCTTGAATTTTTACAGTAGCAGCAGTGGGTTTTTCTTGCAACAAAACGTCTCCATTGATTTTATTTTATTTTATTTTTATTTTTATTTTTTTACACCTGCACACGTGCAATGATGGGCTGGCCATGGGATGGGACCATGCAAATTTTTGGAGCCATTCCACCAATCACATGGCCAGGTTTTGCTGAGACTTCTGTCTGTGCCAGAGAGGGCATAAAAAGCCCACCAACCCTAAACCTAATCCTAACCCTAACCCTAACCCATACGCCAAACCACTGTGTTCTTAGTGGGCCAGAGGCACCCAGAGGTACAGCCCACTAACCCACCCTAACCTTAACCGTTACCCTAAGCCTAGCCCTTACCCCCTAACCCCATGCTCTGGGAAGTCAAGTCGCGCTAAATCGCGGCGGTAACGACAAACGACAAACGACACAACAAAACGACAAATTTTTGAAAAAATTCGTGAAAAACGGAAACGACCCGAAATGGACCCGTCTCGAAAAATGACAACTCGGGAAAAAAATTTTTTTCTGGTCGTGCCCATCTCTACTTGAGATAGTTATTCTCCCATGAGAAGGTGGGCTCCACGGAGGTTTGCTCCGAACAAAGGAGCCGCTTTGCCGTCCCCAGGCGAATTAACAAAAGACTGGCGGTTGGGCGACATCTCGGAGGTGAGGGGTGGGGACCCCGTATAAAACAGAGACCCTGCAGGGACCAAACCTCTTTTGCTGGCAACCCACCACCCACCACAGTTATTAGTATTAGTGTGAGTCCAACTGGTCACTTTATGGGCCAATAAAATTTTTTGACCCGTTCCCGGAATTGGATTTTTCACCTATCCCACACTGGTACTCGGGGTTGGTTTTTGTTCAGTTAGTGGACTGTTTATTTGGCCACACTGGCAGTAGTGCAGATAAATTTGAGCAGGTGAGTCAAATTCAAAGATTATATTTGGGCCCATCTGACCTTCGAACACTGCGGATCGATAGAGTACAGCGTTGGGAGAAGAATAACCTTGGAGGCCTTCCTGGGCCACAAATAATAGGGCCCAGGGGCCCGTAACGGAATTTACCGGCCCTGGTTGCACTGTGTGGCTGACAGGGCACCCAGGGCAGTGTGACTCACCCAAAGACTGCTAGTCGGACAGGTTCCAGGAGACCCCGGCATTCCAAGTCTGAATCCACACGGCTGTAGGCCCCTCTAGGATTTATTATTGACATGTTGCAGTTGAACTTTGTTTACACCCAGTAATATTGTCTCACCTACTTATTTCGCTCTGGGAGAGCAAAGATCCAGAGTGGTCTTAAGATTGGTGGTTTACTCACATGTAAGGTTTACTCTCAGAATCTGGAAATCCCTCTTCCAGGAGATTAGATTGGTCCCAACTTGACCATCCTTGCACAGACAAAGACCTGTCTCTTCAGACTGGCTACCCGAGATGGTTTAATTTTTAAATGGACAGTTCTGCCTTTACTGCTTTGAATGTGTTTTTCATGCTGCTTTTGCTTACCATCTTTTAATATGGTGTTTGGTCAATCCTTTTTAATATATGCAGACTCACTGTTGTTAGCTTTAAGTGCTATCTTAAATAATATAAGCCACCTTGAGTCCTCTTTAAGGAGAAATGTGGACGTTAAAGTAAAATAAAATAAAATATTTGCTCTAAAGCCCTATTTACATTCATGGTTTTTTAAAAGTTACAGTGGTACCTTGTATAAAGGAATTAATTCATTCCAAATGAAATTCTGTTAAGCAAATGTTTCTTTATACAAATTTCCCATAGGAATGCATTGAAAACGGAGTAATCCCTAATCACGACCATTTTTATGTTGCACGGATTTGCCCCATAGGCAATTCTGTGAAGCAAATTTTCCCTATCTCTGGAATTTTTTATGTTGTACAGATTTTATGTTATACAAATCCTTTGTTATACGAGGGTCCACTGTATACTTATAACATTTTTGTTCCCACTTTCTCTTCACAACAATCCTTCAAAGTAGAACAGGTTGAGGGAATATGACTGGCCTGATGACAGCCTTTAAGCAACGTCACTGAACATTTGAGCTCAAATAAAATAAAGATTGTTCATATACGCTTCCCTGGTAGTAAAGTCCACAAAATATGACTCCTCTGTTCAGTGAGATGAATGAATTGGGGGTTGCTCACTCTCATGTGCAAGAATAAGGCAAGAAAAGGTTAACACCCATATTTGCCATACACTAAAATTTACAGTTGAAATTGCACACCCACTCATAATAACTTGATTAATAGCTACATCTTCTTCAGAATACATATTTTATGTCATTTGATTCTAAGCCAATGGATGTAACCAAGGAACTGAAATTCTCCTAGGAACTCAACACCGAAGGATGCATCTCCCCAATTTATGCATCCATTATTTCATGTTTCAGCTGCGTTCTGTGTTTGTCACCTTGGACTCCATTCTTCCACAAGGTCCTTTTGGCCTGTTGTGTTTCTCTTTTTCTGCAATCCATCTTTTGTCCAGGCCGAAGGAGATCATTAATGATCTTGACCTTCCACTTGATAAATGTGAAAGGCTCTGGAAATATAATCTAGTATCACTTTTTTTTTCAAAAGGGCACCTGCTCCCATTGTTGCACCATATTTCATAAAGGATGTGGACAGGGCTAGGCAGAGACTTTTTTTGGAATTGGAGGCAGAAACTCTGGTCCTCCACAGCAGGAGAAATATAAGGCAGAGAATGAAACAATGATAAGTTTGCTTCTCATGAACTGATGAGGTGTTTGCTTCTCTTGAATCAGCCACCTGGAGTGGTAGGAAATTATTGTTGGGGAATGGGCAGTAACAATTTTTCAATGAATGGTTCCATACCTACCTGCTGACTCTTTTCAGAGTCAGCCTAATCATTCATTAAGGGAGTTACCAAAAGGATTCAGAACAGACAAAACCTTAAGCATATATTTTGGGGGAATCACTCTGCTCTTCCACTTCTTCTAAGAAGACATTATCTCCAGCCAGGTGCACTGTCTTAGAACCTTTCTCAACAAAATGGCATACCAGATGTCAACACCATCCATTCATAGAATCAAAGAATCATCGTAGACTTGGAAGGGACTTTGGAGGTCTTCTGGTCCAACCCCCTGCCCAAGGCAGGAGACCTCATACCATCCCAGACAAATAGCTGTCCAATCTTTTCTTGAAAACCTCCAACAACGGGGCAACCACAACACTGCGAGGCAAGCGGTTCCACTGTTTAATGGTTCTCATTGTCAGGAAATTTCTCTTTGTTTCCAGGTTGGCTCTCCCTCTTATGAGTTTCCACCCATTGGTTCTTGTTGTTCATTCGTTCATTCGTTTGTTCATTTGTTCGTTCATTCATTTGTTCATTTGTTCATTTGTTCATTCATTCATTCATTCATTCATTCATTCATTCATTCATTGACTTGATTTGTTTTTTATACTGCCCACCTGACTACTAAGGCCACTCTGGGCTGTTCACAACTATTAGAAATAACAATCAAAAACAAATTTAAAAAAAATAACACCAGTGAAACAGCAGACAGTAAAATCAAAAATAAAATCAAACACATAAAGGATATAATGTGAAATTAACTAAAATAATAATTTTAATTAATAATAGTTTAAGAGCAAGACAGTGAATTGGAAGTACAGAAATGAAATAAACACTGCATTAAGATGTTGTATGCTCTGGAAAGGCCTTTTTTTTAAAGAGCCAAGCCTTCCGTGACCATTTAAAGATTCCCAGTGAGGGGGCCAGGCAGATTTCAGGCTGGAGACCATTCCCAACTGCCAAGAAGGCTTGAATTTTGGTTTTCTCTTTCTGGGCCTCCCTCGGGTTTAATCTTTTCAACCATCCAGCCTGGAAAGATTGTATGGTATTGAGGGGGGGTTCTTGGTGGAAGGGGGCATTCTGCAAGGTATCGAGGTCCCAAACATTGTAGGGCTTTGTATGTCATAGTTATCACCTTGAAGTTAATACAGAAACTAACACAACTGTTAGGAACCTGAACCCAATAGTGCTCCAGAATCCTCCCACCCAACAAAGCTGTAATCTAAAAAAATAATTCCATGCCAAACCTCTGCTAGTTAAAACCCACCCAAAGGCTGAAGCAGGGTGCCTGTCTCTTTTGATCATGCTTCTCCAATAACTGACAACCACACTGACAATACTACATAAATCATGGTTTTCCATTTTCCCTGGAGAAGCAACCAGAGTGTCTAATTGCCCTCTGATTTAATTGTGCCTCGCCCTTGCTTCCTGCTTGACCCACGCAAGCAGCCAGTGGAGACGCCGGCTGTAATTTATGCATCCGTTTCTCTCTGGCTTCCTTTTGGCATTCTGATGTGAGTCCTAAAAGTCATCCAGAAGCCGCTTTATAATCAGTCCTGATCAGAAAAGCTCTAGGGGATCAGAAACATTCCACTGGTGCTTACAAAAAGAACTGCAATGAGCAGCGGCACATTACAGGGGCACTGTATATTTGAATAACAATCCCCTCTGATTTTTAAACAAAGGTTCATTAAATGTCAGATTTACAAAAAGCCTCCAGCTCTCATTTCATTAGAGGTTTCAGAGACAGGGAGGAGGGAGGTGAACACTCTGGTGTTTTTTTTAAAAAAGCTGCAATGCATGTACATTACTTTATGTAGTCCAAATGTTTTAATTCTAAATAAGTGAGTTTTGGTGCCTCCAATCTTATTGCAAGAAATTCGGGGGGAGGTGAGGGACATTTTCCAGAGTCAAGAGAGGAAAACAGGAGGACTGGAGAAAGGAACTGTATCCACAATCCATCTCATCCCCCATTGTAAAGTCTGTTTGGACTCAATGTGGCACCCCTTTTTAAATGGAAGAAAACAACAACAGAACGAAATTAGCTTTTCCACTCGAAAACAAGGGCACAAATAATGAGACTGGATCCCATGACATATTTTTAAAATAGAATTCAAAGCTGAAGCTGGCAAGATCAACAAAGTGATAAAGATTATGCAAAGGTAAATGTTCCCCCTGCATATTTTATTTATTTATTTATTTTTATATTTCTATACCGCCCATCTTCCAATGGAACTCTGGGTGGTTCACAACAGTTATAATACAACAGTAACAACAAAATCAAAATAAGAAAAAGATATTTAAAAGAAATAGATAAATAAAAATAACAGGCAGCGTAGTCGTGTCCGACTTTAGGGGCGGCGCTCATCTCTATTTCTAAGCCAAAGAGCCAGTGTTGTACAAGTCTGTGGCCATGTGGCCAGTATAGCTAAATGCATTTCTGCGCATGGAACATTGTTTACCTTGTGGGAAAGTGGGGGCTCAGTGGGCTAGAGCACTGAAACTGTCAGCTGCAAAGTCAGCAGCTTGGCAGGTTGACTCTCAGGTGCCACTCAGCACAGTGAGCTCCCGTTATTAACCCCAGCTCCTCCCAACCTAGCAGTTGGGATATTAAAGGGAGGTTGTGGCCCATATCATCTGCAAATGTCCCTCTCTCTTCCTAGTTCCTAAGAATCCAAGGTGACAATTTCAATTCCCCATTTTGTTGCCAAGGTGCCCTGGGTGTTCTTTCCAGGACAGTGCCCTGGCACAGATGAAGAGCAAGACTACTGGTGAATAACTCAACACCTTCAGTAGGCCTTCCAACATGCCTTGTAGGTCACACTTTAGATTCATTACATATCAGTTTCTATCAGCTGTATCTGTATAATCATACATAAATGCTCTGGAATGAAAGAAAATAATTCACCCCTTTTTGCTCAGCATTTTTCAATTCCCTGTTGGCTTTTCTCTAGGCTTTAACCCATATGTCATCTTGACAGTGAAAAGGCATTTTGAAAATTGGAACCCCTGAAGTTTTGGGTGCAAAAGATAGAGAAACATTTGGCTTGGCCCACTTTCCTGCCAAATTCACCTCGGAGGCCATGGAAGCTGACAAAACCTCATGGGTGGTCTGGCTCCAGATTTTGATCCAGAATTCATCAGCACTCTCCAGGATGCTGAACCTATTTGAAAGGTTGGAAAAGCTCCTGGAAAGTGCAGACTAAACTCTAGAGTGCATTCGCTCCCCTATTTAAACAAATGGAGTAAGCAGACTTCATTGCCAGGAAGCCAAGTTGATCACCCTTCCAACAAATTGACCACTTGTGACTTACATCTTGTATGTCCTTTATGATCTAAAAAATAAAGGCCTTGCTCTTTAACTACTCCAGGTAAAGAGTTGTTAAAATAACACTGGATGGAGGCCACTCCATTGCATACCCCTCTGGCCTTGCCCCTGTGGTCTGATCACAAAGCCTCAACGGGTGTTGTAAAAAATAAAACTGTGTATGCTTCTCATATCACTTGGGGTGTAAATTCAGGCCTTTTTGGTTTCCAGACCTAGGTACTACCTGCTGAGAACTTAATGATATATATTTTTTCACACCCATGTTTCATGGCCCTTGAGACAGCCTTCCCTTCCTGATATCTCTTTGGCTTTGTTTGTCAGCCCTCATTTCTGTGCGAATCAATCGTTTCAGTCCGCTCCTCTGGCTGCGATCGCCCCCTTTTTGCTCCAAGCGGGTGCCTTTCCAGAGGAGGCAATCTTTTCGTAAACGTAGGTGGTCTCAGTTATAAATTTTATTTCAAGTTTTTTAAAAAATATTCAAACAGGGATATCAATGAGTACAGGTTTGTTGTTGTTGCTTTTCCAGAGCCAAGAGGCACCCAGGCAGCGTGCAAACGGGCGGAGGGCGGGCGGCTGTGCCATGCGGGGCTCCCGAGTAGCGCGGCGGCGGCGGGGGGGCTGCCAATGATGCCAGGAAACAGTTGAAATCAGTAGAGCCATTGCAACTGACAGTCCAGCATCAGTAAAATGGAATGGGAAATGAGCCGTGTAGGAATTTTTTTAAAGGACGGATGGGAAATAAACGTTGAAAAGTGGCATGCGAATGCACTAGGGGAGCACGTGAGGTTGTGCTCGAATCGGTCCTAAAACTGCAGCGCCATGAGTACTGAGAAACAGGGGGAGCGAGCGAGAACACGTGACCGTCACGTGACCGCCTCCGAATTCACAGCGAAGGCAAGGTGATCTTTTCTCTTTTCCTACTGCCCTAGTTTTTTGCCTTTCCAGAGGAGGCATGTAAACATAGGATCACAGAATATAAAATGAAAGAACAAAGCCATGTACAATGAGTACAGGTTTGTTGTTGTTGCTTTTGTGTTGCATATAACCAAGATGCATACAGACTGATTTTGTTTCCTCTAAAAGGGAGGTTGAGATTGAGTTGAACTCTGCATGCTCTTTTCTGCTGAAGCAGAAATAGCCAATTTCCATATGCCACCAGGAATGGTGCCTGCACAACTTCACTTGAACAGCAGGATGTGCATTTTCTTTTGGGATCAGCAGGCATCCGGAAAAGAAAGTAAAAAAAGAAGAATGAAAGTGGTTTAGGCATCTGGCATGGGAGCCAAAGGTTGGGAACTCGATTCCCCATGTTGTCTCCTTGATAGGGCACTGAACTTAATCCATAGGAAGGGAAAGGATGATGATGATGATGATGATGATGATGATGATGATGATGATGATGGTGGTGGTGGTGGTGGTGGTGGTGGTGGTGGTGGTGGTGGTGGCGGCGGCGGCGGCAACAAAAAGTTTAGACTCCTGGGAAAATGTTCTCTTCCCCTACACTCCAGGAGAAAGAGATTCATATGCTGTTTGCTGAAACCTGTCAGGCTGATTTTAGCCCTAGTTTGCAGAACAAATTCACAGCTTTCTTATGGAAAAGGAGATGGTTATCGCACTAATTAACTGGCCACTGGAAAAAAAATAGTGCTGGATATGGACAACAAACAAAGTTAAACTGAAAAGCATTTCTGGACATGTCTTAACAAGATACCTGAAGGACTGCTTCCTTTCATATGAATCTCCCCAGCAATTAAGATTGAGCCAAGGGGCCCTTTTGAAAGAGCCATCCCTCAAAGAGGTGATGGCTGGCTTGTAGACACAGGGCCTTCTCGGCAGCTGCCCCCAGGCTATGGAATGCCCTCCCAAGTGAGATCCACCTGGTGCCAACATTAATGACATTTCAGCACCAGGTAAAAACCTTCCTGTTCCAGAAGTTTTTAATTGACATAATATAGATTGTGGGTCCTGGTGGCAATTTTTAGTGTAATGTTTTTATTATTGTTTTAATTATTCATTGATATTTTTGATGTTTTAACTGTTTTAATTCTTTTATTGTAAGCCACCCAGAGACCTTTGGGTAGTGGGTGGAATATAAGCTGTATAAATAAAATAAATAAATAGTAAATAAATATAAAAGGAAAGTGGAAAAATTATTTCAATGTAAGCCATCATGGATCGCTTTTGAGCTTCTGAAAAGACATGGACAGCAGTGCAAATGAACTCACAGAGAAATAAATGTATTCATCTCAAAGCTGCCCCAATAATTTGCTTTGGTTTTGTTTTTTGTTGTTGTTGTTGTTGTTGTTGTTGTTGTTGTTGTGGAAATGGAGTAGCACAGCTACCTCCCTGAAAACTGTGTAAGTATAGAAACTATTTTGTATTCTAAGCTGGGCAACAAACCTTGGAGCAATACTTCACCAGGTAATCATCATCCTCACCATGACTTTCACACGTCCATACTTCTACACTAGAAACTGTGAAAACTCAGCAGCTTCCCAAGACTGAATGGTTGAAATCCGTGACACCAGAGTAAAAGTGTAAAAAATAATCTCATCATCCCTGTGATTTTTCAGTCAGGGTAAACCATCTCAATACAGTGAGACAGCCTATTTGAGGAACGTCGAACATTTACCAAAGGTCCCCAGAATGGATTGTTGTTGCTGCTTCTGTTCATGCTTCTGCTCTTGTTTCTACTGTGGCTTTATTTTTTATTTTTATTTTTTTCAAAAATGGCTCTGCACAAAACTAGTATCTTTTGCCTTTTGGGAAACTAGGCATGAGCTCCCAGAAAAAGCTCAAAAGATCAGCTGAGTGATCAAAGAGAAGTTAAAAACTCATCCAATACTTCTTCATTTACTAGTTCATGCAGCAAGGCCATTCTTATTGCATTTTCCAAGGACACAATTTATAGGTTTGCAAGAAGGAGGGAAGGAAGGGAAGAAAGGAGGGAGGGAGGAAAAGAAAGAAAGAAAGAAAAAAGGAAAAAAGAAAGAAAGAAAGAAAGAAAGAAAGAAAGAAAGAAAGAAAGAAAGAAAGAAAGAAAGAAAGAAAGAAAGAAACACAATCTTACAACGTGGAAAAATTCAGTGAGACCACAAGAAAACAAACCTCCTGTCAGTTTTTTTTTAATTACAGCCACATTTATTTTGAGCTAAACACTGCAAAAAGGGGTTTTAAGGTAAATAAACATTCTCCTTCTGATTTTCTTTCATAGACTTTCTTTCACCATCAGGGTCAGTGCACTGCATACCATCAATTAACCAATCTCATTTTCCTGTTAGGATACAAATTGGTTGCAACTATTTAATCCCTCTCCCTGCATGTTTCCCTCTCCCCCCCCCCCAAAAAAAAATAGATGAAAGTAATACATCTTGCCATCGTGCTCTCCGGTGAAACCAAAATGTCCCTGGCCAGAGTCAGTCAAATTGGTCCTTTCATGCATTTTGATTGGTTGCCATGGCAACAGCGACACACTCAATTTAGCACTGGAACTCTCCCCGCAACAGAAGGAGAGGCAGAACGGCATGGAAGCACATCCCGTAAGGTTCTCTGTGCTCCACAGTGAAACACTCTCAAAACACTGCAGCCTGATTCTCCCATGATCTCTCTCTCCTGCACAGCAAGATTCTTCTGAGTGACTTCCATTTCTGGCCAGGTTAACCCTCAAGGCAGTCTGCTCCCAAACAGTTGTTCAGATAAGTGAAGCCAGGTAGATGTCTATGAATCAGGTGGCTCATTATGCAGTATTTTTGTTACATTTTAAGCATGCCAGATGTTTTCTGACCCCTTCTTAGAACCTGGCCCAGATTTTATTTAAGGACTCCCGTGGTAGTCTTGACCAAGTCATCATAAAAGAAATTGACTGTGTCTAAATGCAAGCACACAATTCAGATTGCTGTATCCTTGCCTTGTCCTGAATTGCTAAAGAATCTTATGACCCTGGAAATCTTCCTGGATGAAGATAAAATTCCCATAGTCCATGTATATACTATATTATATTCTCTTATATATCTTTTTTTTATTTTCATTTTAATTTATTTATTGTTCCTTTGGGGTTTGTCTTGCCCTCTTTGTTCAGTGCCCAGAGTTCTTTTGGAAAGACAGACAGTATAAAAATGAATGAATAAATAAAATAAATAAATAACAATAAATAGATGCAGGGCACTCTATGAAAGAAAGACATGTTTCCAATTTTTGTCATTCCTATTCATTCCTACTTGAACATGTCCTTACTTTCCCTATAGGTATGAGGTCAAAGATTGATCCCTATTACTGGAACAGGATAACAAAATTCCAATGTTGTTCCTATATCTTGCCTCTTATGAGAACATGCTCACATGTTGTGTGCATTGCCCACACTTGTTTTCCTTTGTTTTGTTGGAGGTTTCCCCCTCAAGATCTAGTCCCTTAATGCAGGAACTCCAGGAGGTCATTCTCAGTGTGGAAAAGAGTTGTCCTGATAAAGTCCACACTCCTTGCTTGATGTCTACCAAGATGGTGTACTCCAGCAGAGGGCTGAGCCAGAAAGAGCCAAAGGCAGGTAGAGGAATGTGATGCATGTTGACCTGCAATGAGCAAAGGAAAGCAAAGTGAAACATTTGGATCCATAGACATTCTCCTTCCTCATCCTGTGCAATGTTCTTTCCATCAAGGTTGCAGCAGGAATATGCAGGAATCAAGGTCAATAACCCTGAGCAGGATGGACAAATGAGCATGACTTGGGCATCCAGACTGATCCCCCTGGAGGGCCACATGTAATCCAGTGGATCAAAATTCTTATGTCTTCCATAGAGTAAAGTAGGCAGAAAGCAAATGTGAGGCTCTAGACTGCAGATCTCACTAGATTCTGCCAGCTCACAAAACAAAGGAGGGTGAAGGTGCTGAAATCCAAAACATTTGAAGATCTGCCTTCAGCCCATCCCTGTCCCACAGCAACGGTTTCCAACCTTTGTTTCTCCTGATACTTTGGGTTTCCCAGGGTTTCTATGGAAGTTGGCATTTTATAGAATGAGCACCCTGAACTCTTATGGAGAAGCCCTACAGATAGGAATAGTTCTTTTCTTCAGTATATTTGCCCTACGTGTGTGTCAGAGTGACAAAACTGGAAAAAAACAACAACCCATGAGTTGGATCTAGAGTGATTTCCTCAACCTATGACAAGTATACACAGTGCTCTAAAAACGGACCAGGGCTAGAATTCCATCAGAACATAGGTAATTGTCTCAGATATCATGGAGGACACAGGAGAAGTTGCAACCGCCCAGAGTGACGTCATTGCCAGAGGGGTGGTATAAACATCCAATAAATAAATAATGAAATAAATAAATAAGTTGAGTTGCAGACAGATATGTAGCTGTTCTCTGCAGTCACCATTTCCTGTGTAATGTAATGCTTAGTTGCATTTGAGATTCACTCCTGGGACACTCCTGCCAGTGGAAGAGAGAACAAGATCCTTTCCCATTCATTCACCTCCTTTTACATTCCCCTCGCTACATCTTCTATTTAGGGCAGTGTGGTTGTAGGTGGGAGAGAAGATGGGTGAAATTCCCTCCCTCAGCTCTATCTCAGGCAGAAGCCGCCATTGCCTTGGAGTCCCTTTCATTGGCAGAAAGAAGAGCTTGGAAAGTCGGCAATGTAATGGGTTCACAATAGTGATGGTCCTAACTGGCCAAGATGGCTGAGGGTTAGCAGAATAGAGCAAACAGAAGCTTAGGTTCGACTGGATCAAAAATTCTGCCCAAATTGGGAGGTGGAAATTATTTAGGATTGCCTTGACCTTGGCCCAATGGCATGTTGCTACAGTGGCTGTCTCCCTTGTCTAGAGGATGTTTGAATCTGGCATAACCCAGCTCCCTCTGAAACCTGAGGCTCCCCTTTGCCTATTTTGGTTCTTTTACAGGCAGATCGCAGAGATCCACCAGCACAAAGGAACTGAGCCTCTTCAAAGGCAGTTCTGCTAACACAACAACCGTCTGCCTGTCCCAGCCCCACTGGAGCCAGGACACCTTTGCCTCAGACCCGCACTATCTGCCATTCTTCAATTGTCCATGCGAGCTGCAGTTCACTAAGAAATGAAAAGGAATTTCAAACATCCTCTGCTTTTCTCTCACACCCCTGCACAGAATGCTGCTATTCTGCTGAGCGGTGGTTGAAACCAAAATCGAAATGCTGCAGACAAATGTCTCCACCTAAAGCCAGCAAAAGGAAAAGCAGGATAAATGCCGTAAGTGCTTAAATGAAATGTGGCAATTCCACTCAGTGATGGCTCTCTGTGTGTTCTGAGAGAAATTCAGTCATATTAATCAGCACCATTTCCCAGGAGTTACACTTGTCTTTAAGAGCACTGGTCTGATTCAGTTTTACACAATGGGAAACAGGAAAGTTAAAAACAGGAACGTTATCTGGAAGTTGAGTCATGGCAACTGGACTTCTTTTTCTTGAGTGATAGAAACATTTCACTGCTCATCCAAACAGCTTCATCAGTCTGAAGAAAGCTAGTTGTGAGTCGTCCATCTTATAGTCCAATTGACCTCTTGTTACCCTGGTAGGAAATAGGCTCATAAACTGAACAATGGCCTGAATAGGGTTCAATCTCTTTCATAGAATCATAGAATCATGGAATCACAGAGTTGGAAGAGACCTCAAGGGCCATCTAGTCCAACCCCCTGCCATGCAGGAACCCCATCACAATATTTCCGACAGATGGCCATCCAGCCTCCAAAGAAGGAGACTTTACCACCCTTTGTGGCAGCATATTCCACTGCCGAACAGCTCTAACTGTCATGAAGTTCTTCCTACTGTTCAAATGGAATATCTTTTCCTGTAGTTTGAATCCATTGCCCCGAGTCCTAGTCTCTGAAGCCTTGGAAAACAAACCTGCTCCCTCTTCAATATGGCATCCTTTCAAATATTTAAACATAGCTATCATATCCCCCCTCAGCCTTCTTTTTGAAAGGGTAAACATTCCCAGTTCCCTAAGCTGTTCCTCATAAGACCATTTCTCCAGACCCTCAACCATCCTGGTCGCCCTCCTCTGCACCCGCTCGAGGTTGTCAACATCCTTTTTAAATTGAGGCGCACAGAACTGGACACAGTACTCCAGGTGGGGTCTGACCAGAGCAGAATAGAGTGGTACTATCACTTCCCTTGATCTAGACACTATGGTTCTGTTTATGCAACCAAGAATTGTATTGGCTTTCCTGGCTGCCGCATCACACTGCTGACTCATGTTCTATTTGTGGTCCACTAAGACTCCCAAATCCCTTTCACAGGTACTATTCTCCAGCCATGTATCCCCCATCCTGTATCTGTGCAAATTCATTTTTTTTTACCTAGATGTAGCACCCTACATTTCCCTCTGTTGAAATCCATTCTGTTGGCTTTGGCCCAGCACTCTAATCTGTCAAGGTCTTTTTGAATTTTCATCCTATCCTCTAAGGAATTAGCAACCCCTCCCAATTTGGTATCATCTGCAAATTTAGATAACAGTATCAATAGCCTTAAGGTGAACAATGGCCTAAGGTGCTGAAACCCATAAAGTATGGGTCTTTAGCTATGGCCTTGCTGGTGAAGTTTTTTTATTTGTCTGGGTATTGTTGAAAACACAGCCTGATAAGTAGCAGATAGACTGTGCCTGAGGCCCCACCTCTGTTGAGGGATCAGCCTGAGACCCAGACCCAATGGAAGAACCTGGTAATCCCCTACTTAGCTGGAGTGTTTGAAAAGCTTAAAAGGATTTTGGAAAACACCACATTCCTGTTTATTTCAATCCCACAAACACACTAAAGCAGAGACTAGTCTGCCCAAAGGACCCAATACCAAAACAAAAAAGGAGCAACATAGTATATGGCATGCATTCCAATGCAGTGAGGAGTGTGCTGACCTCTACACTGGAGAAACTAAACAGCCATTAAGCAAAAGTGTGGCCCAACATAGGAAGGGTAACAGCTCAGGATCAGAATCAGCAGTACAGCTCCACTTGGAGAACAAAGGGCACTCATTCAAAGATGAGGATATACACATACTAGACAGAGAAGATGGGTAGTTTGAGAGAGGAGTCAGGGAGGCCATTCATAAGACCATTGAAAAACCCTCTCTCAACAGAGATGGGAGGCTCAAGCACAGTCTATCTGCTACTTATCAGGCTGTGATTTCAACAATACCTAGTAGACAAATCACAAAGCCTTCACCACCAAGACCACAGCTAATGACCCATACTTTATGGGGTTCTGCACCTTAGGCCATTGTTCATCTTAAGGCTATTGATACTGTTGTCTACCTAACAAGCCTATTTCAGACGAGGGTGACAAAAGGTCAAGTGGACTATAAGATGGAGGACTCACAACTAGCTTTCCTCGGACCAACAGAGCTGTTTGGATGAGCAGCGAAACGTTTCTATCTCTCCCAAAAAGAAGTCCAGTTGCCATGACTCGACTTCCAGATAAACTCATTTGGATGACTGAGAATCTTCACAGACAGAAACAGGAATGTTCAACAAACAATTTTTAAAGTGATCTTGTACATTACTGAATAAAATGCAATTTCTCAATTTCAGAACTTTAATTCTTAGCTGAAACACCAGTTTCTTTTCTTAAGTTACTTCTTTGAGAATAATTCTACTTTGGGCCCTAACAAATACGAAGCAAAGAACTTTTGACGAATTGGTGATCTCTAGTGAATATTGCATTTTGCTTGTTGATTCATGCCCATCTCTACTCATGAACTGTCTTAAGACAATGGAAGTTTGTCTTTTCTCTATTTCCATATAGATTGGAACCTCTGCCTCAGTCCATGTAACTTCCATCTGAGATGATGATCTTTTTTGCTGGGTTGGTTGTTAATGATAATTCCATGTTCTACAGACCATGGCACAAGCAATGTCTTAACTTTAATGTTAGCAATGAAGGCATTGAAAAATGTTTTGTCTATGCCACAGTTGGACCCTCAATCAAAACGGAAATGACAGCCCAGAAATCAGTAGACAGCTGTAATTTCGAATGGAGGAAGCAAAAAATAGAATGACCTTTAAGAGTAAGGATGTGTCACTAGAGACTAAGGCCAATATCATCCATATCAAGATTATTACTATGTATGTACAAGTGTGAAAGATAAATTATGAAGAAAGCTTGGGGGAGGGTGGTACAGGGCAGAGGGAAAGTGATATTCTACAAAAATAGCGAAGTTAAGGAGGGTATTGTAGTGTGTGTTTGAATGTGCATAGATTTTTCTTGTGTGTGTTTGTTATGTAAATTAAAAATTCAAAAAAAATAAAAAAAACCACTGACAGGACAGGAAAGTACACCAACACTGGAGGCATTCGAGGGAAATCTGGGCAACCACCTGACAGATATCCTTTGATTCATATTCCTGCATGGAGCAGTGGATTGGGATTGACATCCTGGAAGGCCCCTTCCAACATCACTCTTCTATGATTCTGTGAAACAAAATCAACTGCTTCAAAATGTCATGTTGGAGGAAAGTTCTATTGTGACCATAAAGTGCTGCAAAGACAAAAATTGGGATAAAACATGGGATCTTCTTAGAAGGCAAAATGATTAAATGGAAGCGAACTACAAGATATTTTGCTTCATTTCATTTTGTAACCTTACAAAATGACAAAAGAGCATGTCATTTTTCGTCAGGTGCCCATCCATACCTACTCAGGACCCATTGTTGCAGATAGATTCCAAAAGGTGCCTGCCAGCGAAATAATTTATCTCTCTCATACTCTCTCTCTCTCTCTCTCTCTCTCTCTCTCTCTCTCTCTCTCTCTCTCTCTCTCTCTCTCTCTCTCTCTTTTCCTGGGATATTTCCTCTTGGGACTGAAACACTGACAAACAATTCCATAGTGCAGCTCCACTGTAATATCCCATAAAGTACCCATTTCACCTCAAGACATGTTTTAAAGCTTTTGCTATAAAAATGTACAGTAATTGTAAGTTGTTTTAAGTAGTAAACAGCAGCAGATTACATTAATAGCAGCTCTGGAAGGGCAATTCCTCCCAGTTTTGACAAAGACTGTTTTTAACTCTCAAGGTAATTGCAAAAGATTGTTCATTTTAAGAGAATGAATAGAAAAGAGAAATATTGCCTTCAGGTGAAAATTTGGTTTTTTAAGTAGCTAATTTTGCATGACAGTACAACTCTGAGCTGAGTGGATACTTTGCTGTTAAAAGACTTCTAAACAAAGCTATTGAAACCTCATTTCCACCCCTAAGGAAAACATGTACGACTCTGAGAGTATCCAAAGCTCCAGTTGAATGTTCACCATGTTGCCTATATTTTGAAGATCACAAAAATGCAGGAGCTATGGAGGCCACCGACTATTGCACAAATTTGACTGTGTGGATCCAAAGCTCTCTCTCTTCCTTTCCCATGAAGTACTGCACAATTTACTCAACCAAAGTGTTGTTCCTTTAATAGGTAGTGTATCTGTTCACTCCCTTGTGCATCCTGGCTGAGGTACCCATTTGAGAGGAGGACAACCACAATGAAAAAATTAAAAGCCAAAGTACTGCAAAAAATGATTTTAAAAAAACATACAAAAGAGGGGTGAGATGTAAGAACACAAGTAGAGCCCTGCTGGATGAGGCCAAGGGCCAATCTAGCCCAGCTTCCTATATCTCAAAGTGGCTCCACCAGATGCCTCTGGTAGCACAGGAGACAAGATACCTGTCTCCTGATACCATTCCCCTTCATCTGGCATTTTGAGGTACAGTGGGAACTTTGACTTACGTCATTAATCCATTCCAGTGGTCTAGACTTAAGTCAAACATGACTTAAGTCAAATGAACATTTCCCATAGAAAGTAATGGGAAAGCGGATTAATCCATTCCAGATGATGAAAAAGACCCCCGAAAACAGCAATTTAACACAAATTTGACTGGGATAGGAGTTTCCTTCTGGGGATGTAAATGAAATGTCTCTTCAAAGAGAGGAGGAGGTAGTGGAATTATAGTCCACAAGTTATATGCCTTCACTTTTTAATGTTCATAGCAACAATATCTAACATTTAAGTTTTACTGATTTTTAACCTGACATTCCAAGTTCTGAACAACTCTATGCTTACCATTAGAGTCCCACAACTTTACAGCTCCCCAACTAAAATGCTTCCATTGTGGACCAGACGTCTGCAGCCAGATTTTTTACAAGACTGAGCCGACTGTCTAACCAGCGAGGCCAGCCCCGAGCTCCTGGCCCTTCTTCTCCTCCAGCAGCAGCGGCGGCTTCGGTGAGGCCGAGGACCAGCTTCAGGTGCTCTGAGCTGGCCTTGCCGAAGCCGCCACTTCTGGAGGAGGGGAAGAAGGCAGGAGCAGTTTGGAGGTGGCAGCCACGATGCTGGGTTGTGGCTGCTGCCTGATTCTGGTGCCCTGCGCCGGGGCTCCGAGATGTAAGTCAAAGCCTGCGACTCAAGTCAAACAGGCCCCTTCTTGCTGCAAGTCAAATATGATGCAAGTCAAGCAGTATGTAAGTCAAGGTTCCACTGTACTGTCCTTTTAAGCCTGGAAATAACATGTATCCGCATCATGGAGTGTCATCTGCAATGGACTTTTAGGCAACTTAGATTTCATTCCTAATGCTAATGTGATCTACATCACTAAAAGCTTGCACAAGGCACAGAAGATATCCGTGGCACATTTGCACACACACAGGTACTCAGTAATTCAGATTCTACAGTAAACTGAGATCTGCAGGTCCCTAAAAGAAGAAGCAAAATCTTCAATGCACACCCACCCTGTTGATACTGAAAGTGATGCAAACAGCTTTGTCCACCCAGCCTGGAAATAAAGAGGCAAAACATGTTTGTGGGATTAAAATTGGGGCACAATTTATTGATATGAATTCACCCAATTCAACTGTTAAACATCCCTTAAAAATAGGGGCCTGAATGTCTTGCAAGCAGGTCAGTTAATGATTCTTTATATTACAGTGATCCCCGCCTATCGCTGGGGTTAAGGACCTGACCTGACCCGCAATAATTAAAAATCTGCAATATGCAGATACAGGTCAAGTCAGGCCTGGAGGGGGCTAGCTGGGGGCTCTTATACTTATCCCCAGCCTGGCCCTACCCCGAACGGGCCTGTGAGAGCCTCCCCGGGCCTTCTAGTAAAACAGAAATCATTTCTGAGGCCTCCAACAGGCCTAGAAAGGCTCTCAGAGGCCTCAGAAATGATTTTCAGCGATCTGCAAGTCACTTCCGGTCTGCAGGGAGGCCCTTTTGAGGCCTCCAGAAGGCCCAGCAAGGCCCTCAGAGGCCTGTTCGGGGCAGCTCCAGTCCTGAGGTAAGTATGGGAGACTTGAAACAGGACTTCCCCACCTTACCCTAGGGGGCCTTTTTCATATACTACAGTCCCACAATATAGCGGGACCGCAATATATGAACCACGAAAGGGCAAGGGAACACTGTATTTGAAGGGTGCTGCCCACATGTTCAGCGCCCTCCCAAAAACTGTAGTCTGGGCAGCTCTCATTCCTAATCTTTGAACCTATTTATAACTAACACCTAATGTTCCTAATTGGCTAATCCATTTCCTAATTCATATTGAGGGCTACTGGCTCAATATAAGGATGTATTATTCAATAACTTTCACCTGACTTAAATTTACTGCTTGCCCTACCCACCAATTGTGACCTGTTATAAACCTCCCCTTAGCCTTAAAGAGAATGGGTTGGGCGAAAACACACTGCCACTCTGGTCCAATCTGAGTGAAAGCCAAAAATTCACATCCAGCCCTTACACAACCAGCTAATCTCATTTTCTTATTAGGGAGGGAGGGAGGGAGGATGGCTGGATCAAAAAAGAGGCCTCTCACCATGTGGCAAAGCCTTATCTAACCTACGGTCCCTGCCAGCAGCCCTATAGGCTGCACACACGTGAAGCCAACCAGGCGGGTAGACAAAGAAGCCCCTCCCAGCACTATGGCTGATCAAAGCTAATGGCCACTCCGTCCTGCCTTGTGCAGGGCTGGAGCGTCTTTGCCCGCTGGCCGAATGAGGCCTCCGGTTGGCTGCACATTTGGCGTAGTTTGCGCAAGGGGAGCGTACCTATTTAAGGGCTTGGCGCACTCCCCTTCACCTGCCTCCGCAGTCATCGGATCCCCCACCCTCCCGCCACCTGTTATATTGTGCTGGTGATGCTTTGCTGGTTGCTTCGGGGCCAGATGGGAATTTTTGACCGTCACTTGGATTGGCCGTGAGTGGCGGTGAGTTTTCGCCCATCCCACCATTCACACGTTGGTGCTGGGCTTCCATCCTAAATGTCCTGGTCACAATTGGCGGGTAGCACATATAAAATGTTAATCATCTAGGTCCCTTCTTTAATTTGCATCTCCAAGGTGATGGGCAGCCCTCAAGTAATAAATCAGAATAGGATTTAGTTAGAGATCAAATTAATAACAACCCAAACACACTCGAGAGGGCAGCCAATGTTTAAGCAAATGGGAGGATGCCCAAAAGACCTTTAAGGCATCCAACCTGCGGTAGCATAACAGGCCGCAGGTAATTGGCTGGAACGAAGGGACCTAGAAATTTGTAGTCCTCACCTGAATCTGGCGCTACGTCACAGACCCTCCTAAAGTAACAGTTCAGTTACGTTTAAGTTAAAGAGTTTATTCCTGTGATTAATAAATTGTTTAACCGAATCCAAACGTCTGTCGCCTCTTTATTTCGGCCTGGACTGGCAATGTGATTTACACCACTCAAAGATTGCATAAGACACTCAAGATATCCGTGGCACATTTGTACACATACAGGCACTCATACTCATACAGATTAAGACCCTTTCTTCACCCAGCCAATGGCTGCCTATTATGGGACAAGGGGATATGCCAGATTGATCTGAGCTCTCTCAAGGGCTCTGTCAGTGAGGTTTCTAGGAGAACTTGGTCTTTTCATTAGTACCTCAGTGCTCAAATTCCTTTTGCTTTGAGCTTGCTGGTTCTCTTAAAATACTATTTTCATTTTTAAAGTAAGACTTACTAGGAGCTAAGTGTTTTTTTAAAGAAATTTCCAACTTTTAAAGCCCAAGTTCTAAAAGAATATTAGATGATTCAGAGAGTCCCTGTTTGATCTGAGTGTCTCTGGATTTCATTTCAGATTGGTTTGGAAACTGACAAATACCCCCCCCACACACACACACACACATGCCTCACTTTAGATTCCAAATAATTTCTGAACCTGAAGCACATCTTTGATTATTGCCACCCAGATAGGTCTCAATAGAATTAGGCTGCCTTTACAGCTCAAAGGCTGTGTGGGAAAAAAGGCAACACTGTGTACTTATCTAAAACTAACAGCTTTAGAACATGGTGAGATTTAATTTTCGAGAGACATGCATTGGATAGTGCTGTTATATCATTCGCAACCTTAACTGGTCAAAATGCTCAAGGCAACGGAGGCAACTTAATACCAGCTGCTCTGACTCCTCCTCTGAGTAGTCACCCAAAGGAGCAGGTGGATGTGAGCCACCTACATTACACCTCTGAGCAACATTCTCTCTAAAGCGTACAATCACACAGAGGTCCATCAGAGTCACACAGTAGCAATTGAGGTTGATGCCTGCTTACTTCCAAGTTTTAGCAGGCATGTCCAAGCTTCAACCCTCCAGATATTTTGGACCGCAACTCCCAGAGTCCTTTGCCATTAAGCTTAGAATTCAGGGAGTTGCGGTCCAAAACATCAGGAGGGCCGAACTTTGGACATGCCTGTTTTAGAGGATAACCTACAGAGAGAGGGGGGGGATGAAAATAAAGGGAACATTGCCTGTAGGAACAATCCACCAAATTGTCCCGAATCACCGAACTGTGGTAAGTCCCCAATTAAATCTGAAAAAATTTGGCTCCTGTTTTTGTGGCACCTTTAGAAGAAGAAGGTTCTGCTGTCAGAACAAACATGCATCTAATCCTTATTTCTTGCACCCTGTACATCTTTGAACTAGAATTCTACATTGGGCTGTAAGCCTTTACTTAGGGCCTTTTTACACAACCCCTAAGATCTGCTGGCCACTTAAATTCGGACCAGAGATCTTAGGGGTTCATCGCTCTTCCTCTGTCCCCACCCCCTCCGCACTTCCTGGTTGCTGGCTGCCTGAGGGAGGGAGAAAAAAGAAAGAAAAGAATGCCTTCTTACCTCCGTTTTGTTCCGGGCAGCATTCAGATCTCTTAAAGGGGCGGGGCGCAAAAAAAGAACAAACGGAAGCCAGGAGAGCCCCGCACTCACTATCCTTACACCGGATCAAATATTTGTCACCTCCAAAAAGCAGGTACAAGAAAACTGCTGTTTGGTCTTGCTAAAGTGGGCGGGGTCGCACTTAATTGTCTGCAAAGTCCGGAGCTGGTGGGTAAACATTTTTAAGGTCCGGACCTTGCAGCCATTTGTGGCGGAGCTTAGGGGTCGTGTATAAACGCCCTTACTTACATGGGAATAGGCCCTTCATTAGAATAGACATGGAGAAGCTTACATTGTTCAATGGGTTCACAGTTGGAAGATTTCCCAGCATTCACATCATATCTTGTCCATATATCTCTCAGTTCCCATTTCTTCTGCTCTTCAATTTTTGAAAAATTCACATGCCCCCAAATTTAAAGGGATGTGTGGGTTTTAGTAATGTATTATGAAAAATTAACTCAGGCAAAAAATTTATCCATCCCTTTTTTCCCTAGCCATTCGAGCTGGCCCTGCCTGTGGTTAGGGATGAGCTATAACATCCATAAAATGTTAGACCTCCACAGTACTAAGAGCTGTGTGTTGAAAAATTTAAGAATAACAAGATTCCGTTCATAAAGTAATTATCTCACTAACTGTTTAAATTCCATAGCAGATGAATAAAATAATATGAAATGGATATCCAGGGAAATCATACAGATTTTCCCCCCTTCTGCAGTAGTTTGATAAAAGTTACATGCGCAGATGACCTTTAAATTCATAGACCGTATTAGCATGGCAGAAGCTGCTTCAGAAAGCCAAGTCAGAGAAAGTACTAAGCCTGTTAGACTGTGTGATGAGTCTAATGAGGCTGCTGGTCTTTAGAAAGAGCCAAACAACAGTCTATTTCCCTGAAGATCCTATGGGGATGACAGGAAAGAACTAAACATAATGCAATGAAATTAGAGATGCTCTTATGAGCTTCCTAGTATTTCATCTAGAGATGGGCACAAACTGGTTCATCCCAGTTCATCCCAGTTCATAAAGGTAAAAGCACAGGTGCCATACCTGCCACCTCCCTTGCCTCCCCTGGCCCAACCATCAATTCACCAGGCCCAGCAACCTAGCTTTCTGCACCTCCTTCACTGATCTTCCAGTAGTACCAACAACAGCTCAAGTTTCTCTGCCAACCCTCTTGGCTGATCTCCAACTCAGACAGAGTAGAGCAGAGAAGGCTTGTTACTGAGAGATTAGCCAAGGAGGTGGAAAAAGCAAACAAACTCAACCTGGTAAGTGGCGGGTTGGATGGGGAGCCAAGGGAGGGGAGCAGCAGTACCTGTGCTGTCAGCTTTATGAACGGGCATGAACTGGGATGAATCAATTTGTGCCCATCTCTAGATGAAATACTAGGAAGCTCATAAGAATGTAAGAACATAAGAACAGCCTTGCTGGAACAGGCCACAGTCCATCCAGTCCAGCATTCTGTCTGACACAGTGGCTCACTATTTGTTTCAGGGTATTCCCAAGCAAATGTCTTCACCTGCTTATGATTCCCTGCAAATGATGTTGAGAGATATCCTGCCTATCTCTCCAACCTGGAGATTGTCCTTAGGCATCCATAAGGATAGCCATTGATACCTTTGTTCTCCACGAACTTGTCTAATCATTTCTTAAAGCTGTCAAGGCTGACAGCTGTCACCACTTCTTCTGGCAGGGAGTTCCACAGACCAGTGATGCGCTAGGTAAAAAAGTACCTTCTCTTATTTGTTTGAGACCTAGCATCCAAAAGTTTCATGGCTGACTTGGTCACTGGAAGGTAAACATGGGCTTCATTTGCAAATCTGGTTGCTAAGACATGTAACACCAAGGAAAGCCCACTGTGACATAAGAATCAAGTGAACTATAGGAAATTGACATTTCCCTTAATGTTTGGTAAGACCTGCCCGGCAGTTATACAGTAAGTATCTACCACTTTACTCCAAAGCAACCAGCGCTCCCAACCAGAGCAGATTCATCCATTGGGCAGAGTGTTGTTCCCTCCTCAGGTAATAACAAAGAACAGGATGGCAAACCATAGAGATCCCTCATGAGAAGGGCAACAGCCACCATAACGGAGACCTTTGTTGGTCAGTTCCCCATTTTAATACATGCCACATTCAGGAGAAAACGAGCCCACAAAGAGCCACAGCAGCCCAGTTCTTGTGGCAATGGTCAGATGGGTCAAGAATTTGGACTCAGCTGATTCCACAGAGATGGGCATCCACCACTTTGGACAGCTGGCATTGCTGCCCACAGAGCCAGGCTGCCCAATGGCTGATTTCATCCTCCGTCTTCTTCTCGTTCTACAGGACACTGTCATGAGAACACACTCAGTGCGTTCTTCCTGAGAACCTCCTAAGTCAAGCAAGGAAGACAAAGATGGCTTTGATCATGTGTATGTCCCAGCATCTTGTCTCACATTATCTCCAAAGCTTTTATAACCCATGGCAAGGTCTCTATCAATGATGATATCTAGATTATGATTACGGGGCATTTTCCTGCCACAACTGGAGATTTATTAGTATTATTATTTTACATTCTCAGATCCCTGTCTTCGAGCTGATTGTGAGAAATAGCCTTAATAAAACTGAAAGGTTTTATGAGACTCTCTTATTATGGTGCAACCACATTAGATTTCTGTGGAATGAGATGGGAGTCCATACTTTTGTGAGAGCAAGAGAGTCAAAGGGAGGGGTTAGGAAAGAAGAGGAAACCTAATTTTCTTGCAAGAATGAAGCTAAGATAATTGTTTCATTAGATGGCAATTCTACACCGAGTGACACTCTGTGGCCACATCTCTTTAAGCAAGAGATAAGTGTTGCATTTCATTTGGAGCAAAGGTACTCACTCACTGTAAGACTGAGCCTGGTAGATTCAGACACAGATGAACAGGCTCAAAGCAGCAATTTATTATTCCCTTGATCTCAACTACCCTCCTAAATAATTGGGCACAACTTGGGGGGGCGGGGAATGCTGAACTGGAATGGTTTGTGGCTACCCACAAATCACAATCTGCCCACGAACCCTGATGAATCGAACTGTGAACCTAATGCCCTTCCCACTACTTCCACCAGCAGCAGCAGCCAGCCTGGTCCTGCTGTAACCTCCTATTCCTTCTCCTGCCACCATCTTCTGGCTCAACGACCTGGTTTCCCTATCGGTACACATGAGCATGCCTGTCGAAACAAAGAACTAGATGGTGCTTTATTTCATTGGCAAAACAGAATGGACAAGCCAAAACACAAACAGAACCGTGAACCAGCGCAGGTTGTAGGGTTTTTCCGTTCCTAGTTTGGTTCATGCCTATCTCTAGTTGCAAGTGACTGAATCTGTGATGCTACCTGACAGCAGCGGGCCAACCTGTGTGTCTTCCAGCCGCTCAGAAACCTGGACCTCTTCCATACTTCTCTTCCTCACTTGGTTTCCATCAAGATAGGACTTCAAATTCATCCAGCCATCACTTGCTTACACATTTCCACCTTGGGCAGCACAAAACTTGGATACCTGGGCTATAGAAGTTATGCTCTGTGCAGATACTGGAGGGTGTAAATCAGGACCTTGGGAGAGCATCTGAAACTCTGGCTTCTGGTGGACAAGCTCCAAAATCTGTTCTTCTCTATGACTACTGTTGTGTTTTCTGACAAGCCTGAAAGACTGAGTTCTTCTATCTATCTATCTATCTATCTATCTATCTATCTATCTATCTATCTATCTATCTATCTATCTATCTATCTATCTATCTATCTGCCCGCCTGCCTGCCTGCCTGATATAACATCAAGGAACCTAAATTCAACTGTCAGTTCAGTTGGTTTCTCTACATGCTGAGCCTATTCCGGGGATAGGTTTATTTATTTATTTATTTATTTATATAGCTTGTATGCCGCCCACTACCCAAAGGTCTCTGGGCGGCTCACAATCAAAATGGACAATTAAAACATCAACATACAATAAAATTAGAATAATAAAAACATGTAAGTACAATAAATACGATACATTAAAAACACCACTAAAATTGCCATCAGGACCCACAGTCATTAGTCATTATCGGTGCCAGGCAAGTCTCATTTGGGAGGGCATTCCATAGTCTGGGGGCAGTTGCCGAAAAGGCCCTGTTCCTGCAAGCCATCCCTTTCACCTCCTTAAGGGATGGCTCTTTCAGGAGGGCTCCCTGACTAGATCTTAATTGCCGGGTAGGTTCATATGGAAGGAGGCGGTCCTTCAGGTATCTAGGTCCTAAGCCGTTTAGGGCTTTATATGTCAAAACAAGCACTTTGAATTGGGCTCGGGCAGCAACTGGTAACCAATGAAGGTTATACAGAATCGGTGTGATGTGTTCCTTGGTGGCCCTACCACTCACCATCCATGCAGCACGATTCTGAACCAGTTGCAATCGCCGAACCGTCTTCAAAGGCAGCCTCACGTAAAGCGCATTGCAGTAATCAATACGGGATGTTACCTGTGCATGCGTAACTGTCATAAGGCTCCATTAATCCAGGTAGGGGTGCAGCTGATATATATTCCGCAGCTGGAGAAAGGCGCCCCTGGCCACCGAGTCCACCTGGGCTTCCAGAGTTAGAACGGGGTCCAGGAGCACCCCCAAGTTACGGACCCTGTCCCTTAGGGGGAGGGCAACCCCATCCAGGACAGGGAAGTGGCCCTCTAGCCTGGCTGACGAAGCACCCACTAACAGCACTTCCGTCTTGTCTGGATTGAGTTTCAATTTATTAACCCTCATCCAGTCCATTATCTGGTCCAGACACAAGTTCAGAACAGAAACCGCCTCACCTGGATTGGTGGAGAACGAGAGGTAGAGCTGAGTATCATCAGCATATTGCTGACTCCTCAGCCCAAACCTCCTGATGACCTCTCCCAGCGGTTCCATGTAGATGTTAAACAGCATGGGGGGATAGTATTGAGCCCTGTGGAACCCCATGACGTAAACACCATGGGGCAGAGCTACTTCTGGACACGGTCAGCCAGGAAGGAATGGAACCACCGCAAAGCGGTGCCTCCAACTCCCAACCTGGCCAGCCTATCCAGAAGGACACCATGGCCGATGGTGTCAAAAGCCGCTGAGAGGTCCAGGAGTATCAACAGGGTTGCACTCCCCCTGTCTCTCTCCCGGCAAAGGTCATCGTACAGGGCGACCAAGGCAGTCTCTGTTCCAAAACCCGGCCTGAAACCAGATTGAAATGGATCCAGAAAATCCGTTTCATCCAGCAGCGCCTGGAGCTGTCCGACCACCACCCGCTCCAACACCCTGCCCAAATAAGGGAGGTTCGCTACTGGTCAGTAGTTAACCACCAGTCCTGGGTCCAGGTTAGGTTATTTTAGGAGTGGTCTAATTACTGCCTCTTTTAAGTCAGCAGGGACCACTCCCTCTCTTAGAGAGGCATTTACAGCTTCCTGGACCCAGGTGCGAACCCCCCTGGCAGATCTTACAATTAGCCAAGAAGGGCAAGGGTTGAGCAGCGTGGTGGTGGAACGGACAGAGCCAAGCACCCTGTCCACATCCTTGGGTCTCAACAATTGAAACTCATACAATAACACTGGACCTAAGCCCAGGTTTCAACATGTTAGAGTGCTGTGGAAGTTCGGACAACAACCTGGAGCAAATTCACTGCCACAAATTAACTGCAGTGTCCACCTTCTATGTTTCTGCCTTGTAGCTGAAGCCATGAAGAGTATTTTCTCTCACCTTCCTCTTCTCCTTCTGTCCCTCATCTGCCCTGAGAATCTTGCCTTTCCCTTCAGGAGCTCCCTCAAAGTCCCCTAACATTCAAGCCTCAATGTGATCAAACCCCTTCGACCTGCTGTAGGTGAGGGACGTAACAAAGCTTAGCACACAAGCATTTTATGAAACTATTAATGAATGCAGAACAATGGGAAAATAGAACCTTGTTCAGAAAAAAATACCACTTTGCAAAACAGAGATTTTTTAAAAAAATAAGATTTCATGCATTAAATCATGTATCAATTCTAGAACAATACAAGGCACATTTTTGCAGTGTGCGGTTTTCTTAGTTGTCGTCTATGGAGAGCTCTTTCTTCTTTAGAATTTTTTTTTCAATTAACAATTTTCTAATTATATTTCCCCTTTTTGTTATGCACATTCACGCTCTTGCAAATCAGGCAAAGAGGAAAGATAAGAGGTGGCGGAAAGCTGCCACAATGTAGAGTTTTAGAGTCCTGCACACAATTAATTAACATAAAGTTGACCTCTGCCACCAAAGGCATTTTAACAAAACAAGATGCAACAGAGATGCCTCAACCCATTGTCTGGTCTTTTGTAAACCTGTTCAGTGGTTAATTAAAAGGGACAGATTCTTTGATGCCTGCCTCAGTCATGTTTTCCCACCCACCCTGCCATCTGAATGCACTGAAGTTTTTCAAATGTTTTCTTCTGCAAAAACAAACAAAACGAGTGAGTGAGATATTTGTCTATGAAGCTAAATGCTAGGAGGTCAATTCCCCCTATTTGGCATCACAGAACAACCAACCTGCGTGTGTGTGTAAATCTTGGGCAAAGCTGCTCCATCCCAGGGTGGACCTAGAACAGGCATCACCCAACTTCGGCCTTCCTGATGTTTTGGACCACAGCTCTCAGAACTTCAAGCCTGTATTCCCAATGGCAAAGGACTTTGGGAGTTGTGGTCCAAAACATCTGGAGTAGAGATGGGCACGACTAGGGAAAATGACGTTTTCGTGTTGTCGTGTGTCGGAGGCGGCCTGTGTCGGCTCGTTTCCGTTTTTCGTGAAACTTCGCAAAAATTTGTCGTTTCATTTTTCGTTTTTCGTCTGTCGTTAAACTGGTTTGGGGGGGTAGCGGGCTCCTGGAGGCACCTCTTTTTTGGGGGGGGTGCCTCCTATCCTCCCCGCTAGGGAAAGCAGGCTCCTGGAGACCCCTCATACATGAAGGTCTCCTCTCCTCACCTGCTGCAAAATGGCATGCATGCATAGCCATATGGATATGATTGCATACCAAGTTGCACGCAGAGACACAGCAGACTGGCAGAGGCACCCCTCTTTTTGGGGTGCCTTCCCTGCATCAGTCAGGCCTCGGGGGCATGGTTTGCATGTCACACATGCTGCCGGCCGAGCCAAGCCTGCAGGAGTCACCCAGAGCCACAAGTGGCGGACTGGCAGACTCTCTGCACCCACTGTGTCTCACTAAGAAGGGAATTGTACTTGTTGTGTGTAGTGCAATGCAACAGTACAGATCTGGCTTAGGCAACAGGGTTAGCGCAAGGGCTAGGGTTAGGCTAGTTACGGGTGAGGTTAGGGTGAGTATTGGGGTGCACCTCTGCGGGCCTCTCTGACCCACTTAGAAGGACAGTGTACTGGCGTATGGGTTAGGCTTAGGGTTCGGGTTCGGGTTCGGGCTACGGTTAGTGGGCTTTTTATGCCCGGTTGGCACATCCCAGAAGTCTCTGTGGTCAACCTGGCCAAGTGGCCACTGGCCATGCGATTGGTGGAATGGCTCCAAAAATTTGCATGGTCACTCCCATGGCCAGCCCATCATTGCGCAGGTGTAAAAAAATAAAAATAAAATAAAATAAAATAAAATCAATGGAGAGAGGAAAGAGGAGACATTTGTTGCAAGAAAAACCCACTGCTACTGTAAAAATTCTGGCAGTTTTAAAATAGTAATTTTCGCATGTTTCTGTGTGGTGCTTGTGGGTTTTTGGACCACGATTTCAAAAAAAAATTTGTGGTCGCCACCCCATTTTGGATCCCCGGCCCGCACCGCATGGCATGGTGACTCGAGTCCGGTTGCCCAGGACAGGAGAGGGGGGGAGGCCGGGACCCCCCCAGAAACCACCCCTCTGGTAGGTGCACTCTGCACTGCAGGCATATTTTTGCCTGCTTTTTGGCCCGGGAATGGGGGGTTAAAACGTTTTTTCTGTGCCGCTTCCGCTTGAATTGCGGCGGCCGGCGGCGAGTCCGGTGCTTGTTGTGAGCGACTACGACGAGGATTTCCCCCACCACCAGAGCAGCCCAGGACAGGAGAGGGGGGGGTCAACCACCCCTCTGGTAGGTGCCCTGAGCCCTCACTCAGGCAGGCATATTTCCGCCTGCTTTTTGGCCGGGAATCGGTTTTTTTTTTAACTTTTAAAAACTTTTTTTCTGTGCCGCTTGGCATCGCGGGATAGTCACGATGCCAGGAACGACCACAACAAATCAGACCCAATTATTCTTTAGTCGGTTCGAGTTCGAGTTCTGGCGGAGTAATTCCCGTTACCGTTTCCGTTCCGTAATGGAAATGAGGAACGGAAACGGAAACAGGAATTCTGCCAAGTTGTGCCCATCTCTAATCTGGAAGGCTGACGTTTGGACATGCCTGACCTAGAAGAAAGGATAGAAACATACTTATGATTATTGTTGATCTGGAAAGTCCTGGAAAGTCAGTCAGAATTTACACAATTCTTTATTACAGTAATACCTTGGTTCATGAGCATAATTCATAGAATCATAGAGTTGGAAGAGACCTCAAGGGCCATCCAGTCCAACCCCCTGCCATGCAGGAACCCCCATCACAGGATACCTGACAGGTGGCCATCCAGCCTCTGCTTAAAAACCTCCAAAGAAGGAGACTCCACCACCCTTTGTGGCAGCATATTCTACTGCCAAACATCTCTAGCCATCATGAAGTTCTTCGTAATTCATTCTGGAAACATGCTTGTAAATCAAAGCACACTTATCTCAAAGCACATTTCTCCATAAAAAATCATGGAAGCTCAGATGATTCATTCTGGGGTCCCATAGACCACATACTGTACACACAAACTGCCAAAACTCACCAAAGAAGTTGTCTAGAAGTCCATGTCCGCTCCATGGTTTACGCACCTGGCTGCAGAATCTGCTCTGCTTGGGATTAACAACTGGATTTTACTCTGTATTTTCAATGTGACAATAATAAAGTGCAATTTGTAGCCATATACACACATGACCAGCTGTCCCATGAGTAGAAAGGGTTTCAAAAAAATAAGAATGTTGAAAACAAATTAAATATAAATATATATATGTATAAGGAAAAATGAAACCCTAACCTGCACTCCCCTTTGAACACGTTCCTGGCTGGTACAAGAGAGACCTCTTTTCCTCTCTCCTCGTTCTGCTTTGGAGGCTGCCTGAGATGAAACGTTCCAGACAATCACCCACAATCCAGCAGGGGGAGATAGAGAGATCCACCATTGGCTCACTTATGATCACGTGACCTGCTCTAGTGCTTGTATTGCAAGACATTGCTTGTTGATCAAGGCAAAAATTAGAAAAATGCTTGCTTGTCTTGAAAAACCCACTTTAACCAAGTTACTCTTAAATCAAGGTATTACTCTATTTATAAAAGCTTGAAGGCACAACTTTCTACTAAAGGAAAGAGTTTTCTCCAAAGGTAGTTGAGTGGAGATGTCTGAGTTTCTTGAGGTTTGATGGAGATCTTAATGGAAGGGGTTGCTCTAAGCAAGGGATAAAGTGTCTTGTAAGGCTTCCAAATCTTTTCAAGTCCACACATCTTAAATATAGAAGGATATAGTATTCAACAAGTCTGCGCATCACAACTTCATGGCCTCCACACTGCCACAGACCTCATTAGCTCCCACCCACTGGGAATAACTGAGTGTGGTGACATGGTAGAGGGGCCCATGATGCTCAATTTAACTTTTATTTTATTTTATTTTATTTTGTTTTGTTTTATTGCCCTACTTGAAAACTTCATGGCTTCCTTCTTTTCCCAGGAGCCAGGTCAGGTTTCTCCAAAGATGACAGTGGTGGAGGAGGAAGAGGAGGAGGAGGAAGGAGAACCATGTAGGTAGGTCACAGGGGGAGCAGGAACATAAGAACCTAAGAACAGCCTCGCTGGAACAGGCCACAGCCCATCCAGTCCAGCATTCTGCCTCACACAGTGGCTCACCATTTGCTTCAGGCTATGCCCAAGCAGATGTCTTCACCTGCTCACGATTCCCTGCAAATGGCATTGAGAGATATCTTGCCTATCTCTCCAACCTGGAGGTTGTCCTTAGGCATCCATCATGATAGCCATGGATACCCTTGTTCTCCATGAACTTGTCCAAGGAGGAGAGGCATCCATTTTGCCAAAAACAATGCAATTAGGAAAAAAAAGCTTAGCACTTTGTTTCATTTCAGTAAAGCTAGATCCACAAACCAAACTGAAAACTGAATCACCGTTGTTGTTGTTGTTGTTGCTGCTGCTGCTTCTACATCCCCCAAATGCAATCTACCAACTGGATAATCTGCGTTGCTTGAAGGTGTAGCACTGTGCGTTTAAAAGTCCAATGAGCTTTGTGGGAGAGGTGTTCACCAAGATGCCATTCTGGAGTCACTCCCCAAATTAAGTGCCTTCTGGCACCTTTCAGTGCTTAAAAGACTCATTACCAATTCTGACAAGCGATTCATGAGCCGTGCCCGTATTTAGCAGGGGTACTAAACCAAAACTTCCTTTCGTATCCTCCAGGAAATTTAAATAAGTCACATTTCAGCATTCACCAACTGTTCCCCAGCTTTTAATATCAGAGGTTTACTGTGACCAGGGAGAAACAATCCAGAAGTTTTATTCCTGTTTGTTGGGTGAGAGAACAGGGAACATGTTGACCTTCACTGGTAGCAGAGTTAGGGGAGACTTTTTGCACATCATATCAGGCAATTTTTCCCCTCTGAGTAGCATTTTAGATAATCAGAACTTGGAACTACATCTCCCAGCATTTTAACCTTTCTAACCTTATAGAACCCTTGTTACAAGCCAAGAAATGTCATGGTTGTATTAGCTATAGAAATCTTTCATTTAAAAAAACCCTCTGTACACCATGGATCCTAGCACAATACCTATGAATTATGAAGAGTCAAATCCAGAATGCTAAGTATAATAAAATTACAAGATCTATACTGTACCTTAAACATTACCCAAAAAGTGTGTGTCTGAACTCATTGATAAAAAATAATGTAAAATAAGGTTTATGTGGATAACATCCTTAGCATGTAAAATGTCTTGCCAAAGAGGAATAAGTTGTTTGAGTCTTGAAAAGGAGGCAAAGCTGGGTGTCACTTGTATCCCCCACTAGTAAGGTAAAAGTAAAGATCCCCCCATGTGTGCGAGTTGCGATGCTCATCTCCGTTTCCAAGCCAAAGAGCCAGTGTTCTGCAAGTCTGTGGACATGTGTCCAGCATGGCTGAATGCATTTCTATGCATGGAACACTGTTTACCTTCCCGCTTTTTACATTGGTGCCTATTTATCTGTTTGCATTTTCATGGTTTCCAACTGCTAGTTTGGCAGGAGCTGGGGTTAACTTAACAGTGGAAGCTTGTTCCACTGTGTGGTCCCCGGGATTCAAACCGCTGAGCGGCCAACCTTGCAGCCGACAGTGTCAGCGCTGAACCACCATGCCCCTACAAAAAATCAGTTTAGGTGTCACCATGGACAAGATTCTGGCTTTGCTACTGCATAATAGATTTCCTCTGTTGGTCTGAAGTTCTTAGTACTCAAAAATGATAGGGGAAGAAGGGCTGCTTTCAAGACACTTACAGTATTTATCTTTAAAGACATTTTGCACACACTCCTCCAAAGAATCCGATGGGCAATATATACCCATATGTCATTTAATAACCAACACATACCATGTGTCATTCCAGGTCAAAGAAGAATTCTGGAGCCCCATGGCGCAGTGGTTAAATGCCTGTACTGCAGGTAAAACTGTGTTCCCGACCTGGGGTTCAATCCCAGGTAGAAGGCTCATGGTTGACTCAGCCTTCCATCCTTCTAAAGTCAGTAAAATGAGTACCCAGCTTACGGGGGGGGATGTGTAGCCTGCATACTGTAATTAAACTGTAATCCACCCAGGGACTACTTGAAGTGGTATGGAGCAGTATATAAGCATAACACTTTGCTTTGCTTTGCTTTGCATTTGGTGCAGTCTCAGTCAGTTCAAATACAACCAATGCAATAAGATCTGGAATCTCCACCACCACCTTTACTGGTTGGGATTTTTTAATTTTAAAAAAAATACAGATTCTGTGATTCTCTGTTCTGGAAGTTCTCCCAACTTTATGAACACACCTTGTTAAAAAGGAAAAAAAACACCTAAACTTGGCCCACCTAGGAGAAAGGGATGGGCATTTTGTTTTGGAATCAGTAGGTTACAAAATGAACCATGTGAGCCCAGGTGGTCCTCAGAACCAGCTGATACACACAGATCCAAATGCTCTACCATTCTCTGTCTCATGAAGGGTTAAAATCCAACAAGGAACCACTCTGCGACGTCATCTTTCCTTCTTAGTGCTGCTGGCCATTCAGAGAGGGAGGTGGGATGATGCTTGTTCCTACACAGCTCCTGATTGGCCAATATCACAGACCTAGTGCTTCCTCATTGGATTTTAACCCTCCGTGAGACAGAGAAAGGTAAAGCAATTTGATCTGCATGTATCAGCGGGTTCCAAGGACCAACTGGGCTCATGTGGTTCATTTCATCACCTACTGGTTCTGAAACAAAATGCCCATCCCTATTTGTCCCCCTTTCTGCATTCCTTCCTGGGATAGAGAAACCCCTGGAAATTTATAGCCTAGCCTTTTCAGCTAAATCATGCCCAAACCCTGAATCAATATGTACTATAGCAACAGACCAGCAACTGACATATTGGCTGATAGAGATGGGCATGACTCAAAAAAATGGTGTTTCGTTTGTCGTTTGGTCATTTAGGGGTCCGTTTCGGTTCGTTTTCATTTTCGTGACTTTTTTGCAAAAAAAATCGTTTTTGTTTCGTTAGGTAACGAAACAAAAAAACGAAAACAAAAATGAAAAATTGCTGTTTCGTTAGCATTCTTTTTAGTTCAATGCATCTGCTGCAATGAAAACGAAAAACATGGCAAATTTGGTCATTTCGTTTTCGTTTTTGTTTTGTTTTTTTAAAAAATTCATTTTGTTTTCATTGCGTAACGAAATGAAAAAACGAAAATGAAAACGAAAAATCACCCGTTTCGTGCCCATCTCTATTGGCTGATATTGCTTGTGTCTAGCTTTATCCATTCCAAAATAGACTCAGACTTCACATTCGGCTTAAATGGGGCAGGGGGGTTGGGGGTGGGCAAGGGCACATGGAAGATATTTTTAATAAAACCACAGGGGTTCTTAATACCTTTTTGCACTTTCATCCAGCTTTTTCCATTTTCCTCCCACCCAACACCCTTGCAACTCTGAAAACTACCCCCGCAGCCAGCAAATGGAACGCTGGTCCGGTCAGCGTCCAGGGAATCTAGATTTATCTTCAGCTCTGATATGAATTTTCTTCAAAAGGTCAAACTGGCTTCAGATCACACAGAATATCCACTTGGAAAAAAAAACAAGTATTTTAAAGCAAAAAATTCCACCACACGCTTCCCTGCATCTCTCTCTGTATCCGAGGCTTAAAAGGCTGCGCAGAAAGTTCCAACAAGGGGGACTACAAATGTCTTTTGTAAACACCATGTGTTTTTGTTTGGTTCTGATATCTAGACTTCAAGCTACATTCATGTATTCTGATTTTAAACATCACTGTTAATCTGGGTTTAACATAGCTACAGTCCCGATGACCTGCAGCTAGAAACTGCAAGGTAACGCCATTGAACAAGGAACAGATCCTCGCCTCCTTCATCAGCAAACGGACACTGCTTCATGGCAAAAAAGCATCAAGGCTGAACTGTAGGCTGCAGTCCCAGATGAACCAAGAAGCTGGAGCCTGGGAATGACCAATAGCCAGGACCAAGGAGCCAGTCAAGACCAGAAGGCAAACCAAGAAGTAGGACTTAAGTTTTACTAAGAATACAGAACCATCCTAGAAGGATCATAGGTGCATCTACATTGTACAGTTTAATATTACATGGATGAATACGACATGAGTTCCACCCTATACAATCATGGGGAGGCACTATGAATTATTGTATCTCCTGTTGTTTGGGATGCAGAGCTCAACAGCAGAGAAGTGGAAGCATCCTCATCATCCTCATCAGAGAGAGAGAGGAAAGACCATGTAGCCCACATGACTGAGAAGATTCTCAGTCATCCAGGTGAGTTTATCTAAATGTTGAGTCATGGCAAATGGATCTTTTCTTGAGAGATTGAAATGTTTCACTGCTCATCCAAACAGCTTTGTCAGTCTGAGGAAAGCCAGTTGGGAGTGCCCCATTTTATATTTCACTTTGAACTCATGTCACCCTGGTCTGAAATAGGCTTATAAGATGGACAATAGCCTGAATAGGCTTGTTAGATGGACAAAAGTCTCAATAAGCTCATTAGGTGGACAATGGCCTAAGACTGGCGTATCCAAACTTCGTCCCTCCCAAGTGTTTCAGACCACAACTCCCAGAATTCCAAGCCTAGACTGCCAATGACAAAGGACTGTAGAGTTTTTGGTCCAAAACATCTGGAGGGCCAAAGGTGCTGTGAAAGTCCCACATTTAACCTTCCCTGTTTGGATGAGCAGCAAGACGTTTCAATCTCTCAAGAAAAGAAGTCTAGTTGCCATAACTCCGCTTCCAGATGTGGCCCATTGATGGCTCTTCCTCAACTCAACAGCCAAAGATTTCATGGGGGCTTCCTATGTTACTTCCCAGACTGTGTTGTCTAAAGCTCTATTAGATTCTGCCTGATCCCAGGATCGACGCTATGTGGGACTCTGAACTCACCTGCTCGTTCTGTTAGTTCCATAAAATCCACTCCCTATTGTTTTTCAATCAATTCAAAAATTAATACAATGTGACCTGTGTGATTTTGCTTTATTTTAAAGTAGCTGCTTGTCTCTGCAGTGGACTGAAGAGCATTACCACAAAACCCAGCTCAATTGAAGCTTAACCTTGCATGTAATGTTCTGTAACAGCGGTTGGCTAAGTGCGCCAGGATTACCCCAGGCATAAATTTTTCAAAACGAGGCTTTCAGCATAGAAAGACTATTGTTTTGTCTTCTCATAAAAATCATCCCTCCATAGCTACCCAAACATGACTTGTGTCAAAAGATGTTTTTGCTTTTCCTTTCGTAAAAGGGGGGGGGGTCATGGCATGATAAGGAATCAACACAGACACCAACTTGAAAAATGATTTCAACCATTCTTTCAGCATTTCAAAGAAAGTCACACTTAAAGTCCTGGAGAAATACAGGTATGCCAACTTTTCAAGGTTCAGGACAGCAGGGGCAGTATACAGTGCACAAGGGCACGACCAGAAAAAATGACGTTTTGAGTTTTCGTTTGTCGGAACAGGTCCGTTTTGGGTCGTTTCCGTTTGTCGCAAAATTTTTCAAAAATTTGTCATTTCGTTTGTCGCTTGTCATTTCCAATGCAATTTAGCGCGATTTGACTTCCCAGAGCATAGGGGCGTCCCACAATCAGGGCAGGCGCTAGGTGTTTTTGCGCCCTAGGTGGCAGGCGGGGTAGGCGGTGGGTGGTGGTGGGAGGTGCAGGCGGGCAGCGGTGGTGGGGGGCCATGGGCGGGGGGCGGCGCAGGCTGCAGGTGGGGGGCAGCGCGGGTGGGCGGGCGAGTGGGCAGTTAGGATATCACTTAGGATAGAGGTTCTGTTCTTGGCTTGCACCCCAAATGTGTGTGTGTGCAAGCAAATTGAAGTTGGGAAAATAGAAAATAAATGGTAGTATATAATATATTTTTAAAATAAATCCACACCTCCCACTCCCAGTCGAACCTCCCCCTTTATCCAATATCAGAAAAAAAATCCTCACAAACTGCCAGAGAAGAAATAAAGAATAAACTGCTATTCCCTTCAGCAGACAAAGCTGCAGGGAATCAAAGAAATTATTTTCTAAATTCAATTCCCCCCCTCCCTGCCTAACTTAAACCCTAAAGCCTCCAGCCTCCCTCCTCAATCTCGATCAGATCACACCAGCACCAGCAGCCAGCCCTCCTCCCTCAACCACATCCATACACCCGACCCGACTGCGATTTCTGGCCCCTCCACTAACCAGCCATATTGCACGATTCTGAACCAGTTGCAATTGCCTGACAACCTTCAAAGACTGCCCCATATAAAGCGTATTGCAGTAATCAATACAGGATGTTACCAGTGCATGCGTAACTGTCATGAGGCTGTGTTCATCCAGGTGTGTGTGTGGGGGGTTAGCTGGCATATCTTCCACAGCTGAAGAAAGACACCTCTGACCACTGAGTCCACTTGGGCTTGCAGGGTTAGACTGGGGTCCAGAAGCACCCCCAAGCTACCCCATCCAGGACAGGGAGATGGCCCTCTAATCTGCCAAACAAAGCACCCACTAACAGCCCTTCCATCTTGTCTGGATTGAGTTTCAATTTCTTAATCCTCATCCAGTCCATTATCCAGTCCAGACACGAGTTCAGAACAGAAACCGCCTCATCTGGATTGGTGGACAATGAGAGGTAGAGCTGATTATATTGTTAGCATATTGCTGACTCCTCAGCCCAAACCTCCTAATGACCTCTCCCAGCGGTTCCATGTAGATGTTGAACACCATGGGAGATAGTATAAAGCCCTGTTGAGGAGGAGGAGGAGGAGGAGGAGGAGGAGGAGGAGGAGGAGGAGGAGGAGGAGGAGGAGGAGGAGGAGGAGGAGGAGGAGGAAGAAGAAGAAGAAGAAGAAGAAGAAGAAGAAGAAGAAGAAGAAGAAGAAGAAGAAGAAGAAGAAGAAGAAGAAGAAGAAGAAGAAGAAGAAGAAGAAGAGCAGCCTTGCTGGAACAGACAACAGCCCATCCAGTCCAGCATTAAAATGAGTCTTTGAAACTCAGCTCAGAAATGGAGACAAGAATATTTCTACACTGCTTCCTTGACCTTTTGCTCTCTAGCCCAATAGATTTAAAAAGAAAATATCTTCCTTTCATGCCTTCGAAACAAATTTTGATGTATACAAAGCCTGAATCGACCAGTGTGAATAAAACATGCCTTCCTTTTCTCCAGTTTCAGCCTGAATACACATTTCACTGAAGAACGCAAAAACTGCAGGTGTTTTGTTTTGGTGTATTTTTCTCCCTGCGTTTTTTTTTTTTTTAAAAAAAACGTGTTTACATTAACTCTATGAATGTCAGGAGAACCTTTGAGGTCAGATGAAAGGACAATGTGGTCAAGATCTTCACTCTCCAGGAAGGACGAACCAGCGCATCTGGAAGTTCCCAAGTGGTCATCGGTCATTCAGCAGTATACTGTAGTGGTGTGCAAATCATAACTAGCCATTGTGGCACTTGGGACAAGCAGCACTGAAGCCATCCCCAAATTAACTTTGTAATCCTTGACACAAAAATAACACACCAACAAATTGCAACAGCACATATGATCAGAATATCCCCTCCTGCATGGAGAAGCAAACCAACAGTAAATCTGCATATGTTGTTCAATATAGCTGGGTGAACAGCTCACTATTTTAGTTACCTAGTCTTGGGAGAAAAGCCAGCCTATGAGGCCTTGGACAAGGTGCCTAGTCCCAGGGCACCCCCAGAAGAGAGAACAATAGACCACTTCTGGATACTGTCTACCTAGAAAACACCAAAAGGGGTCACCATGAGTCCGAATTGACTTGGTGGTACACAACTTATTTTTTAAATATTTTGTTCAGTATACCATAGAATCATAGAATCATAGAATCTCAGAGTTGTATATTAATCATATATTTAACGTAAACTAATCATATACTTTAATAAGGACTAGTTCTGATTATCCCAGAGTACTGGACATCTAATATTTATTATTTATTTATTATTTATTTTATTTCTATACCGCCCATCTTCCAACGGAACTCTGGGAGGTTTACAACAAAATTAAAATTAAAATTGACAGTACAATACAAAAAAGGAAAGAGGAAAAAAATCAGATAGAGAAAAAAAAATCAGATAGAATGGGTTCCATTGACAGGACGCCAGATTTAGGGTGAATACTAGGGAAAAAAACTAATGACCTCAGAAGGTGGAATTTATGGCCTTATAGATCCTTTCCTACTCAATAATTCTACGAAATTCCTAAGGTAGAAATTTATGGGTCAGGACTGCTGAGCATACGGCAGCATGGATGTTTTTCATTCCACCACCACCCTTTGCTACAAGTGATACAGGCTAGGGATGTGCTTATAACTTCTCACCTCAAAATGGACCCCAACTCCACCCAAGCACCAACAACAACTATCATTAAAAGCCCAACTACTTCTTATACTTTCTGTACAACATGCAGCTGAGCATTCTGTTATTTCAGTCCTTAGGAGGCTTATGAGAAGCCCTGTAATATGCTTCCTGGGTCCCTTTGGAGAGAAAGGCAGCATAGAAATAAAGTTGTTTATTATTATTACAGTATTTCTTCTTCTTCTTCTTCTTCTTCTTCTTCTTCTTCTTCTTCATTATTATTATTATTATTATTATTATTATTATTATTATTATTATTATTATATATTATTATAATAATAATAATAATAATAATAATAATAATAATAATAATAATAATAATAATAATAATAATAATAATAATAATAATAATAATAATAATTCAACTTATATTTACTCCTTCCTCCTAAAAGGGGACCCTTGCCTCATTAAAAGCACAATATTAATACCTAAAACCAGTATGTTATTAAAACCTTAAGGAAGAATAGATAACTTTATTTTTAAAATGTTATGTAAAAGCACTATCAAAAAAAATCCCCTGTCTTAAAAGTCACGAAATATAAAGCATACCATTTATTGTCTCTTAGATTTAATTTAATAATTCAATAATTGTGGGGTGTTTGAGGGTGAGGCGGTTTCCGGTTTCCTCCTCTGGTGTGACTAATTCCTGAAAACTGATCTCCCAAGCGTAGCTAGAAAGCAGTGAACTAATTTGGATGTAATCAAGTTGCATGGAACTTTTCCTCTTTCCTTTCATATTCTTTGTTTCAAACACTTCTGCCTGCTTCCCCCTTCCTCTTTTCTTTGCTTTTCTTTTCCCTATTAGAAAGGAAGAAAAAAAGGAAATTAAGAGATCAAGAAAGAAGGAAAAAAGCGTGTTTCAAAAGAGCCAAAATGATTTCAGATATTGCTGTTAGATTACCCGTCATTTAGGAGTAAAAGCGGAACTCTTTGTTCAGTTCAGTCCTTAGGGGGGCTTATGGGAAGCCCCGTAATATGCATAAATCTTCCCATGACTGAGGAACTCATTACCTCAAATTGTATCATTTGAGGTTCAATTTGTGATGCTATTTTGAAGCACTGCAGTTCCTAATTCCTTTAGGGCATTCACGGGCACAAGATGCAGAGGTAGAATGAACAGTAGGTTAGGAACCCGAGAAAGGATCCTTCAGCATCTCAGTGAACAATTCCAGCCTTGGGGGTTATGCCAGTGCTCAAGTGGGGTGGGGGGGATAACTCTTTGCACTAGGACTCCAAGATTCCTCTGGCCATATGGCCATGCAACTGAGGATTCTGGGGATTCTACTCCAGAGAAGTAACTTCTCTAAGCTCTGCTCTTACCCATTGTAGTGGCATCCCATATTGATTACGGTAATGCGTTTTACGTGGGGCAGCCTTTGAAGATGGTCCGGCGATTGCAACTGGTTCAGAATCGTGCAGCATGGCTTGTTAGTGGAGGGGCTGCCAGGGACCGTATCACACCGATTCTATATGACCTACATTGGTTACCAGTTGCTGCCCGAGCCCAATTCAAAGTGCTGGTTTTGACCTAGAAAGCCCTAAACGGCTTAGGAACTAGATACCCGAAGGAGCATCTCCTTCCATATGAACCTACCCAGCAATTAAGATCTAGTCAGGGAGCCCTCCTGAAAGAGCCATCCCTCCAGGAGGTGAAAGGGATAGCTTGTAGGAACAGGGCCTTTTCGGCAGCTGCCCCCAGGCTATGGAACGCCCTCCTGTCTGAGATTCACCTGGCGCCAACGCTGATGATGTTTCGGTGCTAGGTAAAAACCTTTCTGTTTCAGAAGTTTTTTTACTGACATAATATAGATTGTGGGTCCTGATGGCAACTTTAGTGCCTTGCATTTAAAGGTACTTATTATTTTTACTGACATTTTAATCCTTTGTTTTAATTGTTCACTTCTATTGTAAGCCATCCAGAGACCTTTGGGTAGTGGGCGGCATATAAATTGTATTAATAAATAAGTAAAATAAATAATTAGGAACAGAAGCTGAGACAAAATGTTGCATCTGTTTTTCCCTAGTCAGAGGTTTAAGGGTGGTTGAGCTAGACCCAACCAAAGCTCTGCATGGTCCCAGCATCCTGTGCCCAATCAAAGCCACCCAGAATCCCGTAGGAAGAATAGGGGCAGGACCACAAACAAACAAACAAACAAACAAAGAATGAATCCTTTCTTGTTTGTTCAGTCTCCAGTAATATTTTACCCGCTCTAACCATTGTACCTTTTTTGTGAGGTATTCCAACCTCTTCCCAGGTTTGTTGACTATAGCTCCAACAATCCTCATTAATTGAACCACACTAGCTTTGCATGATGGGAGCACCGGTCCAACACAGGTAAGGAATGCCAAGGTGGGCAAGTCGAGATGGGCCAAAAGTGAACCAGAAAAAGAAGGTAGGACTTGGGATGTGAGCTCCATCTAGAGTTTGGAAAATCAATAACCAGGCTGAATTATGGGAACTGTAGTCCCAAAAAGTGTATCTTTTCCAACTCCAGGCCCTCCTTGCATCAGATAACCATGAAATGTGTGTTCTTCCTTAGATACATCCTAGATAGCAAGTACAATATCACATCATATGATGATGTGAAACCTTACAAATCTATCTGCGATAACAGGGTGCTCCAGAAAAGCCAGAAACATGGTGGAAGTGATAGTGTAACTCACACCCGCAGTCATGCCTTCAAAAGGGGATTGGACAGATTCCTGAAGGAAAAGTCCATCACAGGTTACAAACCATGATGGAGATGTGTATCCTCCAAGCCTAAAACTGGGGTACTTTAAGGACCAGATGCAGGGGAGTGGTATCAGGAGACAAATATCTAGTCTTGTGCATTCCCAGACACATTTTGTGGGGCCACTGTGAGATACAGGAAGCTGGACTAGATGGGCCTTTGGCCTGATCCCGCATGGCTCTTCTTATGTTCTTATGTTATGTTATGTTCACGAGATCACCAAAGGACAAAGGATAGTAGGCTGCAATCAGTCCTGGTTAATAATACACATGCTTTTTGCACAAACCGCCCGCATGCATTATGGCACCAGCGGGGCTGTGTTGCACATTTCCATGCCACATTGCGCTCCTTTGATATAAGGGCTAAACATATGAGATCCTCTCCCAACAGGGGCAACATTTAAAGCCTCCGGGGTGATCCAACTTGCTACAGGAAGTCTGGATGGTCAAAGCTCATAAGAAAGGCTCCTTTCTCCCACGTTACCTTCCCTGGATTTGGAAATAGATAGGCAAATTCTTCTCTCACCATCAGAGGCATGTTAGGTAGGAGCGGACGAGTGAACTTTCTCGATGACTGAATTTGGAATTCCTGGCCATTGAGATTAATTTTGGCTCCCTCTCTTCTGCTCTTCTCTCAGGAAGCAATGGCATCAGTATGCTAGCAGGACTTTTACGGGATAGAAAGATGCTGGCAAAATTATCCACTATTGAGAATTTAGCTGCCAGTTGATGAGAAGGGTAAACTATCTGGGGAAACTTGCAGCAATTTTTCTTTGTGGAATTGTATACTTTGAGGCATGGTGGCTCAGCGGGCTAGAGCACTGAAAACTGTTGGCTACAAAGTCAGCAGCTCGGTGGTTTGAATCCCGGGTGCCATGCAGCAGAGTGAGCCCCCGCTGTTCATCCTAGCTCCTGCCAACCTAGCAATCTGAAATGCAAGTAGATAAATAGGTACCGCCATAAAAAGTGGGACAGTGAAACAGTGTTTCCTTGCAGCCAGGCTGGCCACATGGTCATGGACTTGCACAACACTGGCTCTTTGGCTTGAATACGGAGATGAGCACCACCCCTAGAGTCAGACACAACTCGCATGCATTTACGGGGGGAACCTTTACCTTTACCTTACTTTGACTGCATTTCAAAAAGGGATTTGACCCGAAATTTCAAACTCTGTGTCAGAATAACACCCCTCAGGAGGGCGCTCTCATGGGACAACCATTCTTATCAAATGAAGAAAGCAAGAATTCAGTACTGTGTCTGACAGGCAAAGAAGAGACAAACTTTCTCTCAGGTCACTGATGCATCCTTCCTGATTCATCAGAACGCAGTGGATAATATCCAGCAGATGTACAGCCAGGAACACAATTAATGCATCCTCAGAAATATTTTTGAAATGAAAACAGCAAGGTAGAAGATGAAAATCTGTAGCCAAGAAGCCTAACATTAGTATAAAAGGAAAAAAATCTAATTTCCTTTCACCTTTGGTCTGTGATTGTAAGAATAGTTGCAGTACCTGGTAAGATATTGAAAAGTGCAGTTTGAGGCCATTTTAAAACTCTCTTTTTTTCCCCTGCCACATGTAAATGTCAAGAAATATCAAGTTGCAATATGAAATGGAAGCGTGGTCTCTGCTTCTCCTCTCATCTCTTATCAGTCTTGGAACAATGTTCCATTTGCTATCTCTTTAATTGCGCTCATAGGCATCAGCTGAATATTATGAAGTTGGGTTGTGCGGAGAAGAGCAACACCAGTTGGGGGCAGGGGGAGTTAATTCTACTTTGCAAATGATCATGAACAAGTGAGAAGATGAATATTTACTGATAGCAGAATGGCATAATGGACTGCTTTCCTGCACTCAGTCCCCCCCACACACACACACACCAGTATGTTTGATGCCCCATCTGTCAGGGAAATGGAAAAATGGCAGTAGTTAGGATACGAAATTGAGAAAGGATTTGCGAGAAAATTGTTTGTGGAGTTGTTTTTCCCTAGTTCCATCCTAGGCCTCACAGCTGTGTGTTAGCTCCTGAGAAAGAGAGAAGAGAGACTTGTGAAATTAAACTGACTTGTGAAATTAAAATGAGGAAAGGGCTGAGCAAGTCTAATGATGACTTTAATGGAATATGGGATAAATTATTGGTATATGTATTCCAAAAGGGTAAAGAGTATACACCCGGAGAAGATTCAATGTATTTCTGGAGGGAAATGGGCTGGTCAATATCATGAAAGTTGTAATTTTGATTAAGTCCCAAGAGGGGTGGGTTGCACGAGGTTTATGTCTGTTATATTTGTTATATTTTTGTTACATTGATGTGTGTTGTTTTTTTCTTCCTTATGTTATTTTGCTGTTTTATCTGTTCTTTTATAAAATAAAAATAATAATAATAAAAAAGAGAGAGACTGCAGAAGTCATAACATTCACATTTTTGAAGCTAGAATTTATGGGAACTGGAGGCGGGGAGAAAGACTGGAAATGAACTAATGAATATGCTGATTATTGCTCTGTGATTGGTTGACCACCAGAATGACTGTGAAAGATGGGAGAAGATGCTACTAATGAAATGTTGCTTCATGTTAGCGAGAGTTGGTCTCAGAGCCTTAGATTCTGCATATGGCTTCAACTTGGGATTTTATTTATTTATTTATTTATTTTTGTACTTATTAACCACCTTATTTTCCCTCGGGAATGACTTGCCCAGTGTGCACAACCCCCATAAGGTTTAAAAACAGAAAAAACAAAACAAAACAAAACAAAAAGAGCACAGAATCTGGCAAGGAAAGGGACAGAACAAAGAACAACAAAGGACAACAATGCAAACATACACTCAGCAATAGAGATGGGTACGACTAGAAATTTTTTTTTTCAAGTTGTCGTTTTTCGGGGTGGGTCCGTTTCAGGTCATTTCCGTTTTTCGTGAAATTTTTTAAAATTTTGTCGTTTCATCATGTCGTTTGTCATTTGTCATTACCGCCGCCGCGATTTCGCGCGATTTGACGTCCCAGCAAATGGCGTCCTGACGGTGCTAGGTGTTTTTGAGCCCTAGGCGGCGGGCGGGGTGACGGGGGGCCATGGGCGGGCGGCGGCAGCGGCAGGGGGGAGGGGCGGGCACGCAGGCGGCAGGCGCGGGTCCCACAATGACCCAGAGCAGGCGGAAAACACTTTAAACTGACTTGCTGCACAAGACTGCATCAAATAAAGCAATTGCAAATTTTGCAAACAACGTGGGCAGTGCACCCACAGCAGAGCTCCAGGCAGGGTATGAAAGGACCTTGGCTTGCCACCAAGCAAATGAAATTTTTAAAATAAATCCACACCTCCCCTCCCACTCAAACCTCCCCCCCCTTTGAAGCACTATCAGAAAAGAAATCCTAACAAACTGCAGAAGAATAAAAAAGAATAAACTGCGTTGCTATTCCCCACAGCAGACAGAGAATGAAAGGAATTATTATTATTTCCTAAAAATTCAATTGAATCAATTCCCTCCCTGCCTGCCTAACTGAAATCTAAAGGCTCCGCGAAATCAAAACTAGTCTAACACAGAGGCCAGCTACACACAGCCCTCTCCCACCCACATCCAAGCCCGGACTGCGACTCTTCTGGGAGTGCCTCGGCTTTTTATGCCCTCTTGCTCATCCAGAAGTGTCAGTCAAAACCTGGCCATGCGATTGGTAGAATGGGTCCAAAAATTTGCATGGTCCCATCCCATGGCCAGCCCATCATTGCACAGGTGTAAAAAACTAAAACTAAAAATAAAATAAAATAAAATCAGTGCGATCTTTTACTGCTATAAAAAACCCACTGCTGCTACTGTAAAAATTCAAGCATTTAAAATAGCTAATTTTCGCATGTTTCTGTGGTGCTTTGGTGGTTTTTTGGACCACGATTTCAAAAAAAATATTGCGGACACCATTTTGGATCCCCCCGCACTGCATGGCAAATGGAGACGCCGAGGATGCCCCCTCCCAGCCCAGTACCAGCAGCCCAGGACAGGAGGAGGGGGCAGCTGGGGACTCCCCCAGAAACCACCTCTCTGGTAGGTGCCCTCAGGCAGGCATATTTTCACCTGCTTTTTTGGCCAGGAATCAGGTTTTTTTTTTTTTAAAACTTTTTTTCTGTGCCGCTTGGCATCGCGCGATCGCAACAAATGACAAATCAGACCCAATTTTTCTTTTTTCGGTTCGAGTTCGAGTTCTGACAGCTTAATTGTCGTTACCGTTTCCGTTACGTAATGGAAACGATATCCGAAAATGGAAACGACAATTTCGCCAAGTCGTGCCCATGTCTACTCAGCAATATCCAAAAGTTTCCCTGAAAAAGTGAGGTCTTCAATGCTTTCCGAAAAGCCAGCAGGAGACTCCACCAGCTTAATCACTGTGGGCAGTTTGCTCCAGCCACTGAGAAGGCCCAGTTGTGGGTAGAAACCCTTCAGACCTCCCTCGGTGTGGCCACCCAGAGCGAAAAGGCAAGCAAAACTCTGGTAGGACGGGACGAAGCTGATCTCTGGGAGATACGCTCTGCCAGATAGTCATGTCCCAAAACTTTAATACTCCCAGATGGGCTTTGTAGTCTTCGGTGCTCGCATTACTTAGATAGTTTTCTTATTTTCTTGGACTGTATATTCTGAGCCATGCTGCTGAATAATGCTATATTCATTTTTCTTTGCGTTTGCCTTTTTTTACTGAGATTTTAAATCATCTTGACTTTTGCTTTTTAACTTTTTCTATTTTAATTAAATAATATAATATTTTATCAGAGCGTAGATTTTGCCTAAGACACTGGCTAAAGCTCAGAGAAAGTAACTTTGGAATTTTGGGACATTTTTATCCCTATATCCTACCTAGAACTGTTGGTGTATCTTTTAAATTTTGCAACCAGAAGTAAGTCTATGGAGTCTAGTGACCTGAGAGGGCTCAAAGCACCTCCACAAACACTTTCCTCAGCTCAGGGTGTAAGAGTGGTGACACTGGTGAGATTTTTAGGTGAAATTGCCTATCAGGACCTAGATCCTCAAAGGAGGGCAATCTTCAGATCCCGGCTTTTCCTCAGCACCATCTCACGTGAAATTCCATTGCAAAATCAAGAGTACAAACTCTTTCAAGTGAGAGTCAACCTGGTTTCAATAATTCCAGGGTGTTTGGTGACGCTCTACAGAATTTGGTTCAGCTGCTCTTCCAAAAGAAACTGAAGGTGAGCTGGAAGTTACACTGGCCCAATGATGTCCGTGGCCAAGCAGATGTTTCTTTGGTGTCTGACTCATCCTGATGCCTTTGGAAACACACCAGCCCGATCTGTATCTGGGTCCAGGTTGCTATTAACCAGGTTTCCTTTTGATCTCATGTGAAGGTATTGATTAGAGATGGGCATGAAATGAACAATTTTTATTTCCGTTTCCGTTTTTTCATTTTGTTACGTAATGAAACGACAAACAAATTTTGTCTCTAAAATGAAACAAAACGAACAAAAACACCGGAAATTTTGTCGTGCGTTTCGTTTTCATTACTGCAATATGAGTGAAAGTGATTTGCTTAAAATCCAAAAAAATCACAAAAAATTGAAATAAATGGTAACAAAATGGTAACAAAATGAACAAAAATGAAAATGATTTTTGTGCAAAAAATCGCAAAAAATGGAAACGAACCGAAACAGTCCCTCCAAATGACAAACGACAAATGAAATGCTATTTTTTTATTCATGCCCATCTCTAGTATTGTTTCCAGCCACAGGATCAGAATTTAATCCAGAAAAACACAGACAACTTCCTGTTTCAATACTTTTGCCCCTCAAAGAAACCAAACAGTCACGTACCTCCAGGAAATGCATGTGACCTACATTCTCCAGGCTCATAATACTATTGTGACTTTGAAGTGCCACGTCTGTGGCTGTGGCTGTGTTCTCTAGATCTCCCCACGTGTACGGATGTATGGCTACACGTTTCACACCAGGTGTTAGAGGAGGAAGATTATAATTTAGTACTTCAGACAGTACTTCAAACAGAACTTTATGGAGATTTATTTATCTATTTACCGTTTTAGATCTTATGGAGTCTGCTGGCTGCCCCATTAGGGTGGTGTCGGGCCGTGGGAGATACGCTGTGGGCCGGCGGGTCGATCGGATCAGGAGAACTCGGGACAGACATCTTCTGCCTGTCCCCCGTTCTGATCCGTCGGCTCACCGCCAAATGGCTGGGATCCAAACCGTCTGTCCCCCCGACCTGTCCTGTCTGCTTATTAATGCCAGGTCGGTACATAATAAGATCCCTCTTGTCCACGATCTTATCGTGGACGAGCGTGCCGACCTGGCTTTCATCACGGAGACCTGGGTTGGCGAGGGGAGTGTGGCTTCCCTCGCCTCCCTTTGCCCCCAGGGCTACCGTTTGCAGCAGCTGGGCAGGTCGAAGGGGCGGGGGCGGGGTGGCTATGGTCTTTAGGGACTCTTTTCATATCAGTAGATCCGCGACGTTGGTGAGTCCGGGTTTGGAATGTCTCCACCTTATGGTGGGTCACAGGGACAGGTTTGGGGTAGTGCTTGTGTACCGTGCTCCCCGCGACCCTGCACTCTCCCTTCCGGAGCTCTCCGAGTTCATCTCGGCGGCACTTTTGAGGTCCCCCCGCCTATTGGTGGTGGGGGGATTTCAACGTGCACGCCGAGGTTGGGCTGTCTGGAGTAGCTCTGGAATTCATGGAGTCCATGGCCTCCATGAACCTGTCCCAATTAGTCATCGGACCCACTCATACTGGTGGACACACCCTGGACCTGGTTTTTGCCTCCTCATCGCGGGGTTTTGATCTGGGGGTCGGGAGATTGCTGGCCCGGCCCGTGTCATGGTCGGATCATTATCTACTGACTTTCTCTCTTGCGGTAGCCACCCCGCCCCGCGGGGAGCTGGGCCCGTCCATCTGGGCCCGCCCCCGGGGCTCCTGACCCTGCGCGGTTTTCGGAGGCCCTCGGGGATGTACCAGACGGTTTGGATGACGATCCGGCCGACTCCCTAGCCCAACGTTGGTTTGAGGAGGTGGCTGGGGTTGTCGACCGGATCGCCCCCAAGCGCCTGATCCGATGCCGAGCCCGCTCGTCCCCTTGGTTTACCGAGGAGCTACGGGCGATGAAGCAAGAGCGGAGAAGGCTAGAGAGCAGATGGCGGAACGCTCGGACGGTTCAGAATTGGGCTGCGGTTAAGGCGTTGAACGGTCGCTATTCTCGTGCGATAAGGGCGGCTAGGAGATCTTTTGCCGCCCTGAGAATTGGTGAGGCCTCGAATCGTCAAGCGGAACTTTTCCGTGTGGTCCGAGACCTCACCAATCCCGCTCCGCCTGGGCCTCCTCCTAGTGATTTCACTAGTGAGTCATTCGCAGCCTATTTTAAATCTAAGATAGAGGCCATCCGTTCCGAGTTGGATGCCGGTTGCCCTGATCCGGCCCCTGTCATGGCCAGTGTCGGGCCGCCTCGGTCGCCTCGGTTTGTTGAGTTTGGGCCTGTTACACCAGTGGATGCCTCCAGGGCACTGGGACACTGCAGGCCTGCGGCTTCTCCGTTCGACCCTTGCCCTTCCTGGTTGATTAAGAGCGCAGGGGGGAGCATGCCGAAATGGGCTTCACTGATTGCCTCAACCTCCTTCAAGGACGGGATTTTTCCCAGTCTTTTGAAGGAGACGGTGGTGAAGCCCATTATTAAAAGACCCGGCTTGGCAGTGGACGATTTGTCCAACTATCGCCCCATAGCCAATGTTCCCTTTTTGGGCAAGGTGATCGAGCGAGTCGCCGCCCTGCGTCTCCAGTCGTTCCTGGAGGAGAACCATGTCCTGGATCCTTTCCAGTCCGGGTTCAGGCCGCGTCATGGGACCGAAACGGCCCTGGTCGCGCTGCATGATGATCTGTTGAGGAGGGCTGACAGGGGTTGCTCTACCCTGCTGGTCCTTCTCGACCTGTCAGCGGCTTTTGATACCGTCGACCACGGTATCCTGCTGGAGCGGCTCTCAGAGGTTGGGATTGGAGGCCAGGCTTTGGCCTGGCTCCGGTCCTTCCTCGGGGGTTGCACCCAGCGAGTGAGCTTGGGTGGTGAGTTGTCGGCTCCCTGGACACTCTCTTGTGGGGTGCCTCAGGGGTCGTCGCTCTCCCCAATGCTCTTTAACATCTATATGAAGCCGCTGGCTGAGATCATCCGGAGTTATGGAGTCTGCTGCCATCAGTACGCTGATGACACGCAGCTCTATCTCTCCTTTTCCACCTGTGCAGTGGAGGCCGTCGGAACCCTTGATCGCTGCTTGGCTGCGGTACTGGACTGGACCAGGTCCCACAGGCTCAGACTCAACCCAGGCAAGACCGAGGTTATGTTCTTCGGGGGCTCGTCGGAGGGGTACTGTGGCCCTCTTCCCAGTCTGGATGGGTCCGCCCTCCAGCTGGCGCAAAGAGTGAGGAATCTGGGCGTCGTCCTTGACCCGGATCTGACCCTGGAACCTCAGGTGTCAGCCGTGGTCAGGTCGGCCTTTTACCATCTTAGGCTTATCGCCCAGATTCGCCCGTACCTCGATGAGGGCTCCTTGAGAACTGTGGTACAGGCACTGGTCATGTCGAGGCTGGATTACTGCAACGCTCTCTACATGGGGCTTCCCTTGAACCTTGTTCGGCGACTGCAGCGGGTCAGAATACGGCGGCCAGGCTGGTGGTTGGTGCGCGTCGTTATGACCGCGCCACCCCCATCCTGGCTCGCCTACACTGGTTACCCGTTGCCTCCCGAATAAGGTTCAAGGTGTTGGTTTTGGCTTACAAAACCCTCCATGGCTTGGCCCCGGCTTATTTGGCGGAGCGTCTCTCCCGACAATTAAATCCGGCCCGACCCTCCCAAGCCTCGGTGGCCTTATCACTGCGGACGGTCACTCCGAGGGATGCCCGTAAGGCTAGTACTCGTGGGCGGGCTTTCTCGGTAGTGGCCCCATCCATCTGGAACAAACTTCCCAGTGATTTACGGCTGGCTCCATCGCTGCAGGCATTTAAGAGGAACCTTAAGACCTTCCTCTTTCGAGAAGCCTACGGCGATGTCTAAGGTCCCACTCTGGGTTTTTTTTTTTTTTCGTTTATATATATTTTTGGATTTTATAACCCCGCCTAACTATTATTGTTCATTGTAGCTTTGGTACTGCTTGATTCCCTTGTGTTGTTTTAATTGTGATGTTGTGAACCGCCCAGAGTCCCCATCGTGGGAATGGGGCGGTATACAAGTGTAAATAATAAATAATAATAATAAATATTTATTTATTTATATAGCTTGTATGCTGCCCACTACCCAAAGGTCTCTGGGCGGCTCACAGTCAAAATAAACAATTCAGATAATTAAAACATCAAATTGCAATAAAATTAAAACAATAAAATATTTAAATACAATAAATACAATATATTAAAATACAACACTAAAATCGCCATCAGGACCCACAATAATCAGTTAAAAGTAGACATGGGCATGACCAGAAAAAATGACGTTTCGAGTTTTTGTTTGTCGGAATGGGTCCGTTTCGGGTCGTTTCCATTTGTCGCGAAATTTTTCAAAAATTTGTCGTTTCCATTTGTCGTTTTTCATTTGTTGTTTCCACCGCGATTTAGCGTGATTTGACTTCCCAGAGCATAGGGGCGTCCCGTAATCAGGGCCGGCGCTAGGTGTTTTTGCACCCTAGGCAGCGGGGGGAATGGGCGGGCGAGCGGGCAGGCGGCAGCTGCGGGCGGGCGAGTGGGTGGGCGGCGGCGCGGGCCGCAGGTGGGTGGCAGCGCGGGCAGATGAGCGAGTGGGCAGTTAGGATATCACTTAGGATAGAGGTTCTGTTCTTGGCTTGCACCCCAAATGTGTGTGTGTGCAAGCAAATTGAAGTTGGGAAATAGAAAATAAATGGTAGTATATAATATATTTTTAAAATAAATCCACACCTCCCACTCCCAGTCGAACCTCCCCCTTTATCCAATATCAGAAAAAATCCTCACAAACTGCCAGAGAAGAAATAAAGAATAAACTGCTATTCCCTTCAGCAGACAAAGAAGAAGAAATTATTTTCTAAATTCAATTCCCTCCCTGCCTGCCTAACTTAAATCCTAAAGCCTCCAGCCTCCCTCCTCAATCTTGATCGAATCACGCCAGCACCAGCAGCCAGCCCTCCTCCCTCAACCACATCCATACACCCAAGTGCAATTTCTGCAAGGTGCCTCGTCTTTTTATGCCCTCCGAGACATCCAGAAGTGTCAGTCAAAAACCTGGTGATGCCATTGGTGGAATGGTTCAAACAATTTGCATGGTCCCATCGCATGCCCAGCCCAAATGGGCAGGTCTAAAAAAAAAAAAAATAAAATAAAATAAAATAAAATCAATACGACGTTTTATTGCTATACAAAAACCCACTGCTGCTACTATTAAAATTCAGGCATTTAAAATAAATAAATTTCACATGTTTCTGTGGTGATTTGGTGTGTTTTTTGACCACGATTTCAAAAGAAAAATTGCAGTCGCCATTTTGGATCCCCCCCACCGCATGGCATGGCGAGACGACGAGGATGACCCCCCCAGCCTGGTGCAAGGAGCCCAGGACAGGAGAAGAGGGGGAGGCCGGGACCCCCAGAAACCACCACTCTGGTAGGTGGCAAAGCCTCAGGCAGGCATATTTTCGCCTGATTTTTTGGCTGGGAGTCGAGTCGGTTTTTTTAAAAAAAAACTTTTAAAAACTTTTTCTGTGCTTCGCATTGCGCGATCGCCCGATGCTACAAATGGAAACGAAAAACCTGACCACATTTTTCTTTTTTTCGGTTCGAGTTCGAGTTCTGACAGCTTAATTATCGTTACCGTTTCCGTTACGCAACAGAAACGATAACCGAAAAGGAAACGACAATTTCGCCGAGTCATGCCCATGTCTAGTTAAAAGACTTCTGGAACAGGAATGTTTTTACCTGGTGCCAGAATGTCATCAATGTTGGCGCCAGGCGGGTCTCGCTTGGGAGGGCATTCCACAATCTGGGGGCAGCTGCCGAAAAGCCCTGTTCCTACAAGCCATCCCTTTCACCTCAGAGCAGCACTTTCCATCGTGGCCCAAACTGAGCCAGAGGCCATGTGGGAGACCAAAACAGAGATGGCAAGACACTATCAATAAGGATGTGCAAATTCTCAACCTGTGCCCTGAAGATGTGGTTAGTCAGGCAAAGAGGCATTTCAGGATCCAAAGAGCAGGTCCCGCACCAATGGGAAAATGTTAGGAAGAAGAAGATTGCCCGGGTTGGGTGGGAAGAATGCCAAGCTTTACATAATAAAGGGCAGTCTGAATGTTGCTAAGATCAATGGCAGCAGTCAAGATGTTCTCCAGGATCCCCTCTTGTGCTAACTGCCATAAACAAATTGACACTACACAAGGGAAAATCCCAGGAGCCGACTCCTGCTTTTCATCGGTTGAACACTTCTCAGTTCTGTTTTTCAACAAGTGTGAAGGATTGTGAACAAGACCCATCTCAGATGCTACAAGGTGCTGTTTTTTTAAGTGGCACCCCCCTCCCATTTCAGTAGCTCCAAACTATTGTTAGTTTTATCGTGCTGATGTCTTAATGCTCCCACACTGAGGGCAACCCTCCCGCTTTTGTTAAATAAACTCCGCTAATAAGCGATCTGCTGTTCCAAATGGAGGTAGCCCCTGGGATGTCTCCATGAAAGCGAAAGTAATGATAGGATTTCCTTTCTAAGAAATAAAAGGCATATGTAAACATACCAGGTTGGTTGACTTTCATCAGTCACCGATGTGTGCCATTGTGTTTGATACTGAGCCTTATAATCGCTCAAATGGGATAAATAAAAGGATTAAAGGTAGGAACAGGTAGTAAGCAATTTAAAATCCCTTTACCTCCTTGGTGGTGTTATCGATTGGTGGCAGATTAACCTGTGAAACAGCAGAAGCTGCTCTGAAAAAGGCTTCTTTGCTGGCAGCTTGTGATGGAGAAGAGCTTTCTTCATGTTACGGCAAGCAATCTGAATCTAATTTCTCAGGCTTAATATGCAGTTAGGGAGCAGTTGTCCCTTTGCACTTTTCCAAATTTGCCATGCAATTTGCGGCCTCAAGATTGCATGCAAAAGTGTGCAAGCCTATAATAATAATAATAATAATAATAATAATAATAATAATAATAATAATAATAATAATAATAATAATAATAATAATAATAATAATAATAATAATAATAATAATAGAAAAAGCTACTCAGAAAAATCTCTGTATTACTGAAAGTTGCATGCAGAAGAAAAAGTGATTTTAAAAATACTGTAAGAATTTAAGCTGTTTGTCTGTGAAGATTCTCAGTCATCCAGGTGAGTTTATCTGAAAATTGAGTCATGGCTAATGGACTTCTTTTTCTTGAGAGATAGAAACGTTTCACTGCTCATCCAAAACAGCTTCATCAGTCTGAATACAGCTAGTGCAAGTCCTCCATCTTATAGTCAGCTCTTTAAGCAGTTGTTTGAGCAGTTGAGTCAACCATGAGCCTGCTACCTGGGATTGAACTCCAGGTCGTGAGCCCGGTTTTAGCTGCAGTACAGGCATTTAACCACTGCGCCATGAGGCTCCTGAACCAACCAAGAGAAAGCATTGCAATTTGCAACTTTAACTTCATTAAAAGAAAAGACCAAAGAAACAACTCCCGCTGGGATTCTAAACACATCTTTCATAACTTCTTATCATCGTCCTCATGAACTCCACCTAGCTTCAGTTACAAAATGGGAGATATTCAGCCTAGTGATATTGCAAGAGAAAAGGAATTGGAATTCTTTCAGAACACAAGCTGAATATGAGCCAACAGTATGATGAGGCTACCAAAAAAAAAAGGTAAATGCTGTTTTAGGCTGCATTAACATTCTCCTGATCCCATGAAATATGTGTTCCCCTCTATTCAGCACTTGGTTAGGCCTCTTCTTGAGTGTTGTGCCTTGTTCTGGACACCACACTTTAAGAAGGGGGCCAACAAATGGGAACAAATTCATAGCAGGGCAACAAGGATGATCAGAGGGCCGGAAATCAAGCCCTGTAAGGAAAAAATGAGAGGGGCAGGATCTGTCCTCAATCATCGCAGAGTGCAGGACATAATAACGGGCTCAAGGTACACACACAACCTCTGCCTATAAGAATACAGAATGTTCAAAACAGCATCAGCCCTCTCTCAATGAACATATTTTCATAATAAATATTTGTAAATTTTCATTTCTAGTTTTGCATGTTTTCATGTTTACCTGAAACAGTAGAGACCATGAAAATCGTTGCATTAAAAAGTCAGAAATAAACTATCCCAGCCATGTCAGACTTCTATTGCCTCCTTAAGTTAAATAGATGTGTGGGTTTGAACAATATTGGAATAATACAAAAGACAAACTAAAATGAAGAGGTATTCATTCTTGTAAAGTTAATATAACCTTGCCTTCTGAAGCCATGTCTGCTGTTAATGAGTTCTCTGTGGAGATTACTTTCTTAAGGTCACCTCAAGATGGTGTGTGTACAACATGAAAGCATCCACAGAGGTATATGTGGCTGATTTTATCCCAAAACACCCCTCTCTTTCTCATCCAATATTTGAACACTGGCTACAGTCTTCTCCCCTACTGTGAATGTGTCAGTAAAGAACGCCTCAAATATTGTACAACCCGCTGAGTTAAATGGGGTTAACCAGATTAATCACCATTTTTTTAATGACACTGCCATTCTCCTGGATTTGGTGCCTCTGCCAGTTCAGGTCATTTAATGAGCTCCCGAAATGAAGCACTTGCAAGGTGTTTCACTCAAAATATGGAGTTGTCAACCATACTGGTCCTACGTTGTAAATCAACGTTATTCTCTCCCCTGTTAAACATGAGTGAAGATGGAGATAAGCAATAAGTGGGTGCCTTAAGGTTCTAGTAGGACCCCCTTATCTGAGGGGAGTTGGTTCAAAGCCCTCTGCAGATGCTGAAAACTGTGGATAATAATGAATTCAATACAAGGCATGGTAAGAGAAACAAAGAATATTTTCATTATGTGTTGCCATAACTAGCCAGTAGGAGGAGACAGAGAGCATGCAATGTATTCTTTGTGCTGAAGAATACATAGCATGGTAACTGTCTCCCTCTACTGGCCATTTCTGGTAACTACAGCATGAAAATCCATATTTCTAGTGTTTTTAATGTTAATATTTTTAATATTTTCAGACTACAGATAAGTGAAATTGTAGATGCCAATTCTACAGATATGGAGGTTCCACTGAGTTAATTTAAGAAAGAACCAGTGCTCCACATTTGATATTAGGATTTGTCACTCCTTAGCCACTTAGATAGACCAGCTGTTATCTTGTGCATTACTTCCTTCATGATAATGATACAGGTATGGACAAATGCAGGGATGTACAGTGTGGTATAGTGGGCAGATGGGGTTAGACTCAAGAGACCTAATTCCTATTCAGCCATGAAACGGTTGCTAGGGGCTTGGGAAACAGCTGGTTACAATGGTAACTGTGATGGCAAATGTCCTGCAGTCCTGATCTTTTGGACTACAACTCCCACTGGCAATACAGAGTTAGAATTCTGGGAGTTGTGATCCAAAACATCTGGAGTGCTGAAGGTTCACCACTACTAGGGATGGGCACATTAAGAAAAACGACACACAGTTTTGTCAGCTTATGTAACCTTACAAAACTTAATGAAACAGCAAACAGCGTGTAATCAAGAAATGAACTAAACCATTTTTGTTTCAGAAATGAAATTATTTGTCCTAGCCTCTTGATTCAACCATCTTGAGAACAATAGGTTTATTATTTAACTGATTGATTTGTTTTTCTTTCTTCCTCTGCCTCAGCTGTTGAGATAGCTTATCTATGATCTTGAGCTGCCTGAAGCTAGCAAGGAGCTGAGCTGTTCCCTTCATTGGCTACGTCTCTATGCATGAATGTTCTGGGATGTATATTGTCCCTCATTGTTGTAAGCCACCTTGGGTACTTTTCCAAGGAGAAAGGTGGGGAAAATATTCAAAATAAATAAATAATAAGTAAATAATAAATAAACTGATTGTTTTCCTTACCTTTTTAAGTAGGACTGTGGAGTTTATTTTTTAAAAAAATGTTTTATTTTCTTACCTCACCGTGCCGATTAGCTGTTGAGCTGATGTCTCCAGTCTTTCTGTGCAGCAGCTAGCTATTAGGCTTCAAGCTTGTTTACAGAGGGTTCTTTGCTTGAAAGCAAATTGATTGGAAGGTTTGAGGGTCTTTGATTTAGGCCAGTGGGCTCCCTATCAAATAAAAAAAAGGAAAGCTCCCTATTATTTATAGCCTTAAGAAGCATTTTGTTTCATTTCGTTTCATGATGAAAATTCTTTTTAAAAATCCATTATGAACAAAACAAAACAAAATGAAGAATGAAATGAAATGAAACACTATAGTTCTGTTTCATGCCCATCTCTAGCCATCACTGTAATTGTTGATCATTGTAGAGTTTTAATTGTTGTGAGCTTCCTTAAGTCTCCTATGTGGTGAAAAGTGGCTTATAACTGATGATGAAGGAAGGAAGGAAGGAAGGAAGGAAGGAAGGAAGGAAGGAAGGAAGGAAGGAAGGAAGGAAGGAAGGAAGGAAGGAAGGAAGGAAGGAAGGAAGGAAGGATTAAGAGGTATAGTGGTGAATCTACCTAGATTCAGAGTATGGTCCACAAACCCAACTGCTATAGATAGTGCAACATAAAGTAGACATAATTACAAGCCTGGTGGATAAAGTAGATAGAATTACAAGCCTGGTGGATGAGGGGAATGCTGTGGATATTGCTCATTTGGACTTTAGTAAGGCCTTTGATAAGGTTCCCCATGGTATTCTTGCTAAGACATTAATAGAAAGTGGGATAGATAGTGCTACTGTTAGGTGGATTTGCAATTGGTTGACTGATCGCACCCAAAGGGTGATTATAAATGGCCTCTCTTCAGCTTGGAGAGATGTGATCAATGGGGTGCCCCAGGGTGCTGTTCTGGGTCCAGTGCTGTTCAATATCTTTATTAATGACTTGGAAGAAGGAATAAAGAGTATGCTAATTAAATTTGCAGATGATACCAAATTGGGAGGTGTTGCTAATTTCCTAGAGGATAGGATGAAAATCCAAAAGGACCTTGACAGATTAGAGTGCTGGGCCAAAGTTAAAAGAATGGATTTCAACAGAGGGAAATGTAGGGTGCTACAACTAGGTAAACAGAATGAATTGCACATATATAGGATGGGGGATACCTGGCTGGAGAATAGTACCTGTGAAAGGGATCTGGGAGTCTTGTTGGACCACAAATTGAACCTGAGACAGCAGTGTGAGGCGGACAGATCAAGGGAAATGATAGTACCACTCTATTCTGCTCTGGCCAGACCCCACCTGGAGTACTGTGTCCAGTTCTGTGTGCCTCAGCTTAAAAAGGATGTTGACAACCTCGAGCAGGTGCAGAGGAGGGCGACCAGGATGGTTGAGGGTCTGGAGGAAATGTCTTATGAGGAATGGCTTAGGGAACTGGAAATGTTTGGCCTCTCTAAAAGAAGGCTGAGGGGGATATGATTGCTATGTTTAAATACATGAAAAGATGTCATATTGAAGAGGGAACAAGTTTGTTTTCCATGGCTTCAGAGACTAGAACTCGGGGCAATGGTTTCAAACTACAGGAATGGAGGTTCCATTTGAACATTAGGAAGAGAACTTCATGACAGTTAGAGCTGTTCAGAAGTGGAATATGCTGCCACAAAGGGTGGTGGAGTCTCCTTCTGTGGAGGTTTTTAAGCAGAGCCTGGATGGACATCTGTCGGAAATATTGTGATGGGGTTCCTGCATGGCAGGGGGTTGGACTAGATGGCCCTTGAGGTCTCTTCCAGCTCTATGCTTCTATGATTCTATGATTCTAGAACATTCAAACTAGACTGCAGCAAACAGTATTATATTATATGGCAAGTATATATTTCAAATATCTTGATCTCAGACTCTATCCTAAACAACTAGCAACAGGAAATAGCCTTGTGAGCATACCTGAAACTTAGTGGTTTGTCCCATGTGGTGGCAGGGTCCTCTCTGTGAAATTGATTCCAAAATGTTCATTTTTAAAAAAATCCCTTTGTCTCAACAGTTCTTCTTAGTCCTTGGTAGGTTTCATCCCACATATATGAACATACAACAACAACAACAACAACAACAACAACAACAACAACAACAACAACAACAACAATGCTGTGGAATATCGTGCCCCCCATCAATAAAGATGTGGGTGGAGGAGCCCCCTTCTTCCCAAGAATGGAATTTCATGTTCCAATTAAAGTGTGAGAAGAACAGCTGCCCAGAATCACACTCTTGTAGAGATACCTGCAAATATTGCCACCAGAAAAGGCCATCAGGTAATTTGGTGGCAAGCCCTCTGCTAAAACGACTGCTCTCTCTCGCTCTCGCTCTCCACTGGTACCAGATGGGAAAAGTGGCTATTTATTTGTCCTCTCCAGACAACAACCAAAAAAACCAGCAGGGCTGCTGACACAAGACAGCCAAAAACAGAAATAGTGTTTTTTTTTTTAAAAAAAAATAATAAAAAAGCAGCATCCCACCATCTGTCTAGGTAATGCCAGGGGTCACGTTGCTGCTTTGTGGGCAAGAAAATGAAGAAGTGCAATTCTCTGAGCCAATCGCTGTCTCCTATGGATATAAACACTTGGCATGCTGGGAGTAATACACTCTCCACATCCTCTGATGCCCTGTTTGCACAGATTGATTTGGAAGCTCCACGTGCAAAGGAATGTGGAGGCCACAATATACTTGAAAGAGAGAGGGAAAGAAGAAAAATTGTTGCAGAGCTCTGAATTTTCAGTTAAACTCCTCTGGCCATGAAGCAGAAAGTCATGGATTTAGACAGCACAATAACTTCATGTTCCCCAGCGTAGTCCACTCTTTTTTAAAATGTACTGGCTGAGTCTCAACACCTCACTCTGAGTAGTAAAAGGAAGAATAAAAACATATCATTTACTTAGAGATCAACAGCAAACTGACCAACACGGCTGCTTTCAGCAACAGACTCCAGTAAGGGAAAGAGTCACAGCACAGAGAGGCAGGGCTCTCTTTGAATTCAGAGGCTGGAAGGAATCATTGGTTAATGCTAAATAGATTGACAAGCACCCCATCGAATAAAGGTTTCTCCCAGCCAAAACTGCTAAAGGCATCATGCCAGTTTGTAAAAACTCACACAGCTGATTGGAGGATTCTGAGAAATTGAATAAAACAATGTAACTTCTCCAAACACTGATATGCTTCTACATGATGGGATGCCATGCAACAGCATCTGCCTCCACCTCAAGTTCCCATTTCATGGTTGTTTCCACCTGCTTTAAGATACCATTTTGTCACATAGGTTCCTGTTGGATGACCTCAAATCCCAGGCAGGGAGAGAGAAAATAAATCCCATAATTCAAAAGCTTGACTATCTCCAGTATAATGAATGTTTAATTCTTTCATCCCAACTATTCTTTTCTTTCAGAGCCAGAAAGTAGAAAAGGAATAGACATCAAGTTCCTTTCAGAAGAATAAATAATGTTCAGTAGGGGGAGGTGCGAGGAGAGATTTATCTTGAGAACCCAAGGCTGCCAATAATGCAAACATTATTGGTAACCTTATGATTTAAAAATAAAGAAACTTGATGCTCATGCAGTTTGATGCTTGCCATCCCATCTATTCTGCCCCTTTTCTTTACGGTCGCCGTTTCTTTTCATCGCCATTTTCATGATCAAGTCATTATCCATTACTATTTATCTTCAGCCCCCCTGGGCGCAGCTAGACTATGTTTTCACGCCACTTACAAATCCCAAATTAAAGGGCATAAAAGCCTTTCTTTAATTAGATCAAATACAGAGCAGTGGATCAAAATGACTCCAAATTAATAACAAGGACAATGAGGTGCTTGAGGATAAAAAAAAGCAATCGCTCAGTTGGGGAAAACGTTTTACATACTTTAGAAGCACCTGCAATGGTGTGTGTTGAATATGCAGGATCAGAAAACATTCTGTTGAGGGCCCCTCTCCTTTATTTATTTATTTATTGGATTTCTGTGCCTCTATACTACATCTGGCAATGAGGCCTCTCTGGGCAGGCTACAACATCAACACATCATAATAAATAACTGCACAGTTAACTCATACCTTAACAATAAAATAAAACCACAAATAAGCAAAAATACAACAGATGCTACAGTCAGCAAAGGACAAAAGGAATCCACTCGCCACTGCAGGAGTATACCGGATACCTTGTACTTGTGTCCAGGTATGTATTGGGACCACAAAGCTCAGCATCCAGACCAGAATCAAAGAGCATGAAAGACATTGCAGATTAAAACAACCTGAAAAACCAGAAGTAGCTGAACACACCCTGAAACAAACTAGACATGAAATCCTCTTCCAGGACACAGAGGTACTGGACAATGCTACCAAGCACTATGTCAGACTACACAGGGAAGCCATTGAAATCCACAAACATAAGCACAGTTTCAACAACAAAAAAGGAAGTCTAAAAATTAACAAAGCCTGACTTCCAGTACTAAAAGCTGTAGAGTTCAAAAGGTCAAAAGTCAATGATTCCCCACACAGCCACAAATGTGATCAGTTCACACAATAGAACAGCTAACGACACCCATCTGGGATCGTTACTACCCCTGATTGCATTGAAACATCTTAACCCCTTCATCACAATACGACTAACACATATTTTCCTCCATAGGACAAGTCTCCTCAACTTAAAAACCCCAGTCTCACTCACTTTATAACCCAGAGCACAGAGAGAACTCCTAGTTCCCTGAACTCCTTGCCCTCTGAAGATGCCAGCCACAGAGTCTGGCAAAATATCAGGAAGAAAAACTTCCAGAACACGGCCAAACAGCCCGAAAAAACTCACAACAACTATCAGATCCCAGCCGTGAAAGCTTTCGAGAATACAATAATATCTATCATTATACTTCAAAGCATTTTGCAAAGCAACACAGTAAACATAGTAACCCTTTGAGGTTAATTGGTCGGGTCGGGGGGACCTGCTCAAAGATGTGCCAAGTATACAAGACTAAACACTCTTCTGCCAGCAGAGGTGCTCTTGAGCCAGGGGGATTTTATTCCACCAGCTGATCTGATCTCAGGCATCTGCCAGTGGAGGGACCTGCCAGCAGACCTCTCCTGCTCACTAAGAGGGGCTGGAAGAAGAGTAAAGAAAGGCGTGAAGAAGGGGAAAAGAGAGAGGTGCTGACATCAACCGGGAACTAACATTTTCCAGCTGAGGAACACGATCAGAATTCCAGCACCATTTTAGTTCAAGTTTGTGGGGATGGGGTGCTGGCTTGTAAAGAGTTTGATATAGGATAGGTGATGTGTAGCTGGAGTTGCACACGGCACGCATATCTTATGCAAGGCGTATGCACCCGACACGCAGGGAATATGCACACGACTCTTAAGGGTGTGCACACAGTACGCTAGCTATGCACCCAGCACAGTAAGAAAACTAGGCGGGAAAATGTACTGCTTTGATTGGCTAATATATGCCTGCCATGTTAATGTAACTGTTTGTGTTAAAAAAGAATAAAGAGCCAGTGTTAGGTGCGGCTGGCAAGTTCCTTTCTATGCACCATAACCTCAGACTGCAGTCCTGTTTATTCCAGTGCACTCCCTTCGCACCACATCCTGATTGTCGAACTGGACCTGGAGCTGGACCTCCCTGGTTCTGACAAGTGGTGCCCGTGTGAGGCAAATCAGAAAGCTGAATCGTTCGTCACTCATCTGCACCCATTTCGGGTCCCAGGCGCGCCGATCATCTGTTTTTCAGATCCCGGGTGAGTGACCCCATACCTTGCATCTAAAATGGGCTCGTCTTTGTCAGCGCCCCAACAGAAATTTGCTAATGATCTCCACTACCTCCTTACTAAAAATGGACATAAAGTACTCACTGAGGAGATATCTCAATTAATAAAGGACATTGGTTATTTTTGCCCATGGTATCCAGAACAAGGCAGTTATGACTTGGCTTTGTGGGACAAAATTGGCTCCTGTTTCCATGGTCACCCAAAGGTTTCTGTGGCTACGTTATATACATGGTGCAAAGTCAGAAGTTGTTTAACAAAAATGACCCCACAAAATATATTAATAAGCCAATCTCAAGTAACCCCAAATCTGCCATACTTAATGCCACCATCTCCATTGCTAACTGCTAATATTGTAGTTCCTACGGCTCCTCCACCTACTTACCAAGAGTATAATAAACCAATGGAGCTGAAAGAAACTTCTGATCCTCCTGATTTACAACAAAAATTGCCACCAGAGGATACACCCACAGCCAAAGCCATCCAGGAACTGTCCTTGGAAGATGTAGGTGCATTTCCTGTCATACGAGGGGTCCCAGCAGCTGGTGGCAATCCTGCAATCCCTGATAGATATGAGGCTCTGAACTTTAAGTATGTTAAAGACCTCAAAAAGGCAGTAACAGAATATGGCCCCACTGCTCCCTATTGCTTTGGGATCCTTGAATCTTTATCTACTATGAGATTGGTTCCAGCAGACTGGAAATTGATCCTCCGAACTATTTTGAATCCTGCAGATGCTATGCTTGTTAGGCAGGAATGGATGGATCTAGCCCGGAGTCGGGCACGGGTCAATCTGAATGCTAATCCAGTGGTTAATATTACTTATGAAATGTTGGTGGGAGATGGCCAAAACTGGGCGACAGTTGCTCAACAAGTGGCACTTACGGATGCAGCCCTTGTGCAGGTGGCAGAATTATTTATAAAGGCTTGGAGACGTATCCCCTCTAGTGCTACAGGCCAACTGGGAGCTACCTTCGCCACCATTCATCAAGGGCCCAAGGAGGATTATCATGAGTTTGTTAACCGCTTGGTGGTGGCCTTACAGAGGCAGGTGGACAGTCAACCTGCTAGGGATATGTTGGTACGACAACTAGCCTTTGAAAATGCGAATCAGGACTGTCGCCAGGTTCTTGCAAGCATTTACAGTCAGCCCGGGACTGGGATTGTCGATTTCCTTAAAGCATGTCAGAATGTGGGTTCTGCTTCTCACAAGGCAGCACTAATGGCCGCTGCTGTCATGAATGTTAGACCTCCGGCAAACCCTATAATGAACCCAGCAGCTGGAAAGAAATGTTTCGGTGTGGCCAGGAAGGACATTACCGTAGTCAATGCCGGTCAGCGGCGTCTCTGGCAAAGCGCCCATCAACAAAATGCCCCCACTGTCAAAAGGGGTATCATTGGGCTTCCCAATGCAGGTCTAATCTGAATAACCAAGGACATAATCCCCAGGGTTTGCACCAACAGCCGTCGGGAAACCGACCAGCGGGCCTGGCCCAGGCCCCAGCCAAACAATAGGGCAAGTAGAGGGGAGTCATGTCCAGGACTTGGACAACATGCTGCATTATAAGAGTCAAGCCCCCGAACGGACTGATTCGTCCAACATAGTTTATCTCTATGCAGCAGAAAAAGTGCCTTTGACTGTTCCCTTTATGCCCGTTGGCATACCCACAACATACGATACTGGCATCCCTAACGGAACAGTAGGTTTGATTCTGTCACACAAAGCAAGCATGACTGATGGTCTTATGGTAGCTCCTGGGGTCGTCACTAGTGATACAAATTTGCCGCTTTTTGTGTACTGCTGGACAACGGGACATTACCCTGTGCAAAAGGGTGCATGCATTGCACAACTTCTGCTTTTGCCTGTGGCCTCTGACTTCAATGGATTTTCTGAAAATCCCTCTGGAACACACATAAATGCTTTGTTGTCCATTACATCTGGGCGGCTTGACCGTGGTGATGCGATCCATCCCAACTGAGGGACTACTGGATACAGGGGCTGACTCCACGGTGATAGCCGAAAGGACTGGCCCAAGGAATGGCCCACTCGGAAAGCAGCAGAGGTCTTCGGGGTTGGTGGTTTTACTGCAGCCGAGGTATCTGTCCATCCCATAATTTTTGAAACACCAGAGGGGCCAATATCAATACATCCCTTGATCATGGACATTCCTGTTACCTTATGGGGGCGTGACCTGCTTTCGCAGTGCAAAACAACCATTCAGACAAATTTATGCTAAGGGCCTCCCCTGCAGCGCCCGCATGCGCTTTGCCGCTTTCATGGTTACCCGGGCCGCCTGTCTGGGTGAACCAATGGCCGCTGCCCAAAGAAAAGCTCCGAGCAGCGGAGGCCCTCATAAAGGAGCAATTAACTTTAGGCCACATAGAGCCCAGCACTAGCCCTGGAATACTCCCATATTTGTCATAAAGAAGAAATCAGGGAAATGGCGCCTCCTGCAGGACCTAAGAAAAATTAATGAAAGGATGGACACCATGGGGTCACTACAGCAAGGAATGCCAAACCCTAATTTAATCCCCAGAGAATATGAAGTGGCCGTGATAGACCTAAAGGACTGTTTCTTTTCCATCCCACTGGATCCCAAGGACAGGCCTATGTTTGCATTTACCTTACCAGTATATAATAACGAGAGACCAGCAGCCAGATTCCAATGGGCCGTTCTTCCACAAGGAATGAAGAACTCCCCGATGTTGTGTCAATATTTTGTGGACACAGCGCTGCAGCCCTTTCGAGACACCTTTCCAGAAGTGACTGTTTTCCATTACATGGATGATATTCTTGTGGCAGCGCAAAAAATCACTAAGGAACATCTACTGTCCCTGGAAAAAATGCTTCAGCAACGGGGACTGATCATCGCACCGGAGAAGGTTCAAAAAACGTCTCCTTACACTTATTTGGGACACCGTCTTCTTCAATCTTCGTCAGCACCGGTAATCCCTGAGCTTCGAATCCCATCCTCCTTTACTTTAGTGGAGCTTCAACAGATGTTAGGACATTTGAATTGGGCTCGACCATTTTTGCCTCTTACCACTGAAGAGCTGTCACCCTTGTTCTCTGCACTCGCTGGACACACTTCTCCAGCGGATGTTATTCCTTTTAACTCCCGAATGAAGGAAGTTTTGCAACTCATCAACGAAAGTTTGCAACTGTAGCAGTAGATAGAATTCCATTGGGGGTTTACAGGGATTGCATTGTGCTGTATTTTGTACTAATCAGTTGCCTACAGGAATTTTGTATTGTTCAGGACAAAAGGGTCACATTTATATCTTAGAATGGTTGCATCTCCCTCATACACCACCTCGTAGTGTGTATCCTGTTCCAGATGCAGTGGCGGATGTCATTAGCAAAGCCCGGCTTCGAGCTGTAACGTTGACTGGATATGATGTATTAACAATCTATTTGCCTTTTAAACAGGATCAAGCAGAACACTTGTTGCAGGTTTCGATGCCGTTTCAGATCGCGTGTGCTGACTTTGCAGGAAAATTTGTGTTCAATCCTCCTAAAGATCCAAGGCTAACATTTTTGTCTTCTTTCCCATACAGTTTACACTCTTGTTTCTCAGATAAGCCCCTCTCAGAGGCGGTTACTTTGTTCACTGATGGTTCTAAGCGCCGTGGGGTGCTCACATGGATGGATATTTCAGGGAATGGAAATGTAAATTCACGGAATTGCAACTTTCAGCTCAAAGGTCCGAGCTGGCTGCGGTAATACTGGCGCGTTCCGTACCTTTTCTCATGAGCGGTTCAATCTTATTGTAGACACACAGTATGTATACCGTCTTTTATGCAATTTGCAGCATGCTTACCTGTCACCGGTTCTTGATGGAGATCTCTTTTCCCTGTTTTTGGACTTAAAGACTCTTGTCTTGCATAGAACTTTGCCTTGTTTTATCAGTCATCTTAGGTCCCATAGTAACATGCCTGGGGCGCTCATGGAAGGAAACCGTAGGGCAGATGCGTCCCTGCGTCTGAATCATACTGATACTGCCTGTTGTTTTTCCCTATTTGATGACCCTATTCAAAGCCATGGCACATTTCATCAGCCCGCTAAAGTTCTTCATAGGCAATTTGGTATTCCCTTGTCTCAGGCTAGGGATATTGTGTCGACTTGTGCCTCATGTTCAGTTTCACCTTTGAATGTGCCCTATGATGCTGTGAACCCTAGAGGTACAAAATCAAATCAGATCTGGCAAATGGATGTTACGCAGGTACCTGCCTTGTCCCCATTTAGTAAACTTCACGTAACAGTTGACACCTATTCTGGCTACATTTGGGCTACACCAATGAAGGGAGAGACTACCCGTCATGCAATTCAACATTGCCTTCGGACCTTTGCAGTAATGGGACGGCCTGAGGTGATGAAAACTGACAATGGCCCAGCATATGTATCCCAATCCTTCTCTCGATTTTGTTCCCAATGGGGTGTAAAACTTGTTCATGGGATTCCCTTTAATTCTACAGGGCAAGCTATCGTAGAGAGGGCACATCTGACCTTCAAGTTGCTTTTAAGAAAACAAACGGAAGGAAGGGGGGTACAGGTGGCGCATGTCCCAGACGCTGTTTCTAAAGTTTTATTTGCTCTTAACCATCTTCTTACTCCTCATAATAAGACGCACACTCCTGTTGAGCTCCATTTTCAGGCAGAACGAGAACTGGAACGTCCACTGGTAACCTACCGCAGACCGCCAGATCCACAGTGGAAAGGCCCGGTCCCCCTCATCACCTGGGGAAGAGGGTACGCTGCGGTTTCAGTGGACGATTGCGCTGTGTGGATTCCTGCTCGGTGTGTCCGGCCATGGAGGGCGACGATAGCAGCTCCTAAAGATGAAATTTCTGTTCCTGTTTCTTTTGATGATCTCCCCTTCCCTCAAGGGGGTGCCGATGGAAGCGTTGCACCATAGTTTAGAACAAAATGCTTGATTGGCAGGTGTACTGAATATTACTAAGTTCTGTATTGTTGTTATCTGCAATGCTTTCCTTTTCTGATTGCTTCATACTAAGACTGTATACTTTTGCCTCTCATGCTTACTGGAATGAGCTGTCGCCAGATCTATGTGTTACAGGATATATGAAAAATTGATCTGATCAATTAGTTTAGTTGGTTTGGTTGATTGCATTAATTGATTAATTGATTGAATTAATTTAATTAAATAAATAAAAAAGGAGGACATGTGGGGATGGGGTGCTGGCTTGTAAAGAGTTTGATATAGGATAGGTGATGTGTAGCTGGAGTTGCACACGGCACGCATATCTTATGCAAGGCGTATGCACCCGACACGCAGGGAATATGCACACGACTCTTAAGGGTGTGCACACAGTACGCTAGCTATGCACCCAGCACAGTAAGAAAACTAGGCGGGAAAATGTACTGCTTTGATTGGCTAATATATGCCTGCCATGTTAATGTAACTGTTTGTGTTAAAAAAGAATAAAGAGCCAGTGTTAGGTGCGGCTGGCAAGTTCCTTTCTATGCACCATAACCTCAGACTGCAGTCCTGTTTATTCCAGTGCACTCCCTTCGCACCACATCCTGATTGTCGAACTGGACCTGGAGCTGGACCTCCCTGGTTCTGACACAAGTTCATGGTAGACCCAAGTAATTCCCAACCTTCCTTATTCTAGGACATCAGATCCAGCATATCTTCAGTTAGTGTAGTGTACTCAAAATCCACCCTGTGCTCCATTTATTTTTCTGTATGCATCATAAATTGGCAAAAAGGCCCAGGTTATTTTGCTGTTATTTAGATCATTTCAAAAAAAAAATCCATTTGTATCATGCATAGCTAACATCAATTTATTTATTTATTTATTTATTTGACTTCAGCATTCAATGTATTGCCTTCTTGCTGGCAGAGTTGTTTTAAAGTACAGTGGAACCTTGACTTACGCCCCGTTTGACTTGCATCATATTTGACTTGCGTCCACTAGGGGTCTGTTTGACCTGCATCGTGGGCTCCAACTTACGTCTTGAAGCCCTAGCGCAAGGCCCTGGAATCGGGTGGCAGCCAGGAAGCCAGGCGTGCATGGAAGAAGCAGCGGCTGTTGCTGCAGCTGCTCTCTGGGTGAGAGAGAGGTGGGGGGAGGGAGAGAGGGAAAGAGTAAGGTGGATGGGGTGGGGGGCAGAAAGAGCGCAAGGGGTGCGCGCCTGCCTGCCTGGCTGGCGACGTGAGGGGAAGGAGGGAGGGGAAGGGGTGCTGAGTGCTGGATTGTGCTTTGTGTCTCCACCATTGCCGTAACGTCCTGATGTTCCGCAGGGCCCCGCAGACAGGCCAGAAGGCGAGCCAATGGGTGTGTGTGTGCATGCATGCAGGACATGAGGATGAAGAGAGGATGCATCCCCTGCAGAAGGGGGGGAAATGCGGGGCTGTTTTACCTCAGCCGCTGCCGTCCGTTGCCTGGGCACAGGTTCGGCGGAGCCGCTGCTGAGGGGAATCTATGGTTTGTATGTGTGTTGTGAGGTGGGGGTGGGGTGGAGGAATGCCTGCTGGGCTGCCTCTGAGGAAAGCTCGGGCTCCAGAATGCACACACGTGGGTGCGCCACCTCAGAGTCTGTGGGCTTTTTTCTTTCTTTCTGTGCAGGCGCATCTCCACCCCACCGGGGCCAGTCGGGAGGTTTGGGTTCAGCTCAGCAGGACTTATTTGGCGGGGAGTTGGGAGCAAGGAAGGGGCTTGCTCGCTTATTTTATTTTAACCCCTCTGTATGGGGTGTGAGTGAGGGATGATTCCCCCTTCCTTCCTTTTAAAGCGGACAAATCAGTCCCACCAGTGGTTTCCCCCACTGTGGCTGCACAGACTTAGGTGCTCAGGCTTTTGTCAGGAGCGTAGGGAAGGCGCGGGAGTCCATGATGTCAGGAACGCACGGGGGTAGGGGTGCCCCCTCCCAGCAATCATTGGAAGCATGCCCGCGAAGTTTTTTCTTTTTCTTTCCGGTCATAATTGTTCCAAAGGGGGCAAAATGAAAAATTATTGTGTCTTCACAAAAGGCAAAGTTTATTTATTTATTGTGAACATTTTTACCCATCTTTTCTCCTTGGAAAAGGGTCCAAGGTGGCTTCTGCTCCTAACGCAATAAAGATTCTTTTAATAAACATTTTAATTTATTTATTTATTTATTTATTTATTATTTACTTGTTATATTTATATCCCGCTTATCTTCTAAAAATAGAACTCTAAGCGGCGAACAGTGGGTGACCAAGCGCCAAATCAAACAAACAACAGAAGAATAACATAGAACCTAAGAAGAGCTCTGCTGGATCAGGCCATCTAGTCCAGCTTCCTGTATCTCACAGTGGCTCCCAACCCCACTGACCCCACCCCACCACCAACATCGCCCTCACCGTTCCTGCCACCACCCCCTGTAGGGTCAGAGTGTCTTTTTCATAGTCTGGAATGGATTAATCCACTTTCCCGTTGCTTTCTATGGGAAAAGTTTGTTTGACTTAAGTCATGTTTGACTTAAGTCTAGACCTACGGAACGGATTAATGACACAAGTCAAGGTATTACTGTATACAGTATTAATAATATAGATGCAATTCATTCCAACTATGCATGTACGAATGCTGCTGCCAATTTATTTAGTTTGCAAAGGGGTCAGAGTTTGAAGTGCTGTGGCCACTTCATGGTCACTGCACTTGTACCCTTTGAAAAAAATTATTAAAGGCATATTGGTAAATCACTTGTCATAGCAGCAGACACAAAAACCACAGAAATATGTTGCTCAGAAGGAGACAGTCTTCCCCCACTCCCTTTGTAGATGTAGAAAGTGAGTATGAGCAGAGATTGGGACATTTTCTGCTTGGGATTTTTTAGAAGGGAGAAAGAGACATCAACATTATTTTTGATATATTGATACTGTAATTAAAAACAAACTTTTAAAAGGGAGTGGCAGGGCACTCTGCCTCAGAATGATCCCAATAAAAGATAAAGCTTAAAACTGGTTGGCCAGTTTGATGGGTCTGGAGGCTGGGAAGTCATCATGAATGAATGAAACTGGAAGTGGCTGGGTAAGTAGGAGGAGTTCTTGGACAGTGCAAGGGAAGCAATGATCTTTTTCAAAATAAAAATTGAGTTTCCTGGAGGCTTCAAAGACAATGCTTCTTTTTGTTATAGTTAAGGAGATATTTTCTAGTGAGGGAAGAACAGGGGTAGGTTCCACCAAAATAGCCTTGGAAAACGGCACTTGACCCCGCGGTCGCTATTTGCTTATCACTGCCTGAGGAATCAATGCCTTCAGTGAGCATTTGTATGAACCAAATAGGTGTGATGGGTGCAATATTTAAGTTAATCCCCCTGAAATCCACTTCAAAAACAGTCACACCAGCCGTCCTGACATGATCCTCAGGCCAACATGAAAACACTCCTTTTGCTTCAGAACTCACAAGGCGGACACAAAAAAGGGAGAGAGAAAGATTGATTCATCAGCATTATACTTGATCATGGGTGAGCCTTGGCATGCCGGTGCTACGCTGCCGTCTCTTCCATGATAATGACTAGAGGAAAAATCTGTCAGAAGATTTAATAAGTGCCCTTACTTCTATAATGGCTTTTATATACGCTCAAGTTGTTCTATCCTGACATAAAAATGCAAGGCTCGTTTGACAGTCTTCCGTGCTTCTTTTTAATGACTTCATTAATCAAATCAGGTAGGGGGAGGGAGGGGCTGGGTGGGTGTTTTCTTTCAAGTCCTTTTCAATAGCGGTCCGGATCAGATGGAAAATATTCGTTCAGCTGATCTCCGTCGGAGGTTATTGTACCAACACAAAGTCAATCAATCCAGGAAGAATACAGTACATTTCCCCCCAATAACTTTTCCCCTGGTCTAGTTATACAATATCTTCAAAAGACATGTAGGACCCAGTTAACATTTTTGTTAAATGCTGGAATGCAAGGGATTGTTCTCTGTTAGCCAGGCCGTTTGATCAGTTTTTCCAGCAGTGCCTGCAGAGGGCAGCACTGCTTCTCAGCTCTCTTTTTCACCACTTCTGATGGGGTCCTTTGGAGAGAAGATGCAGACCACTGAACTTGTATATACCCCTCGTGGGTTCCAAAGCTCAGTTGTGGCTTCTTCTCGGCCTTGGGAGGGCAGGAAAGGGATGGCTGCATGGAATATATGGGCCTGGATGCCAAGAAATCAGAAAGCAGTTTCTAAGCACGAGGAAAAGAGCAGCATCATTTGGAGGGTGGGGGAACCAATCAGACAACTTCAAGGGGTAAAAGGGGGACACACACAATGCCCTTGGAACACTCTGTAGCCATACCATTTGAGTGCATGTATATATTTTAGAGGTGCAAATAACAAGAGTAGATTCCATAAGATTTTAAAAAATAGAATTGAAAGCTGAAGCCAGCAAGCCGCCATAATGGCTTAAGTGTTTGTAAAAAGAAATAAGTGCAATGGGGAATGATTTACTCATGTAAAATTGACCGCAGAAAGTACTTTAATATATATATATTAGAGATGGGCACGACTAGGGAAAATGACGACTAGGAAAATGACATTTGTCGAGTTGTTTTTTGTCTGTCGTCAAACTGTTTTGGGGGTAGTGGGCTCCTGGAGGCACCTTTTTTGGGGGTGGGTGCCTCAACCACCTCACCCGTCAGCTCGTTTTCGTTTTTGCTGAAGGGCAACTTTGCAAAAATTTGTCGCCTTTCGTTTTTCATTTTTTCGTCTGTCGTTAAACTGGTTTGGGGGTAGCGGACTCCTGGAGGCACCTCTTTTTTGGGGTGGGTGCCTCCTATCCTCATCCATCCTTTAAAAAAATGGAAAGCACTGATGCTCTGTCTGGAGACCTGTTTCCTGGCATCATTGGCAGCCCCCCCGCCGCCGCCGCTACTGGGGAGCCCCGCATGGCACAGCCGCCTGCCCTCCGCCGCTTGCCTGCCTGGGGTGCCCTGCTCTGGCCGGGCGAGGCGGCAGCGGCTCACCTACTGCAAAGGGCAGGCATTGCCATCGATATTTGGATATGCAAAGTTGCATGCAGAGACACCACCAGAGCAGCCCAGGACGGGAGGGGGGAGGTCAACCACCCCTTTGGTTTGTGAAGTAGGTGCCCTGAGCCCTCACTGGCAGGCAGGCATTATTTCCGCCTGCCACTTAGAAGGACAGTGGGCGTATGGAATCAGGGTTAGTGGGCTTTTTATGCCCGGTTTCCCAGAAGTCTCTTTCAACCTGGCCAAGTGGAAAAATGGCTCCAAGAATTTGCATGGTCACTCCCATGGCCAGCCCATCATTGCGCATGTGTAAAAATAAAATAAAATAAAATAAAATAAAATAAAATAAAATCAATGGAGTTGGAGAGAGGAAAGAGGAGACATTTTGTTGCAAGAAAAACCCACTGCTACTGTAAAAATTCTGGCAGTTTTAAAATAGCAATTTTTGCATGTTTCTGTGTGGTGCTTGTGTGTTTTTGGACCACGATTTCAAAAAAAAAAATTGTCGGTCGCGCCCATTTTGATCCCAATGGCATGGTTCTTTAGGACAGGAGGGGGGAGGCGGTCTGGTTTGCAGGCATATTTTCGCCTGCTTTTGGCCCGGGAATGGGGGAGTTTAAAACTTTTTTCTGTGCCGTTTGAATTGCGGCGGCCGGTGGCGAGTCCGGTGCTTGTTGCGAGCGACTACGATGAGGATTTCCCCACCACCAGAGCAGCCCAGGACAGGAGGGGGTCAACCAAATGGTGCCCTGAGCCCTCACTCAGGCAGGCATATTTCCGCCTGCTTTTGGCCGGGAATCAGGTTTTTTTAAAACTTTTTTAAAAAAATTCTGTGCCGCTCTCTCCGCGATGCCAGGAACAACCATATAAATCAGACCCAATTATTCTTTATTCGGTTCGAGTTCGAGTTCTGGCGGAGATGCCAAAGGAACGGAAACGGAAATGGGAATTCCGCCAAGTTGTGCCCATCTCTAAGATGCCAAAGAGGGAGTGAAACAGTTTTTCTGCAGATTTTATGAGTTTCCACGGGCTCATGTTCCGGTTTAAAATCCACGTCAGAACAGCAGCAAGGATTTTACCACTCCGAGGCCAGGTACTTGTAAAATGTGCTGAGCCACGCTTCAGGGGGCATGGTTGCCCTTTATTTATATTTTAAGTTTGCTGGACATTGGGTAACAATTTTATGCTCCTCATCAGATAGCACTTTACAGCGGATTTTAGTGGACATGGGATAAGGACCTTAGGGGCACTGTGAGCCCCTTTCTTTGGGACAAGAAAGATGTTTAAACAATCTCCCATGCTGCCTTTAGTGGGTTAGGCCATTGGCATAGTATATGGGAGGGGCAGAAAGGTGGTTGCCCTGGATGAAAAATTATTAGGGGTCCATAGGCCACCCTGTCCTAGTTTGAGTTGCCAGGGAACACTACCTCTGTTGCTGCCACCAGTCCAGACCTTGAGTGGCACTGTGGCTGCTTCATGGCACCACTTCTCCCACCGTGCCCCCGTGCCCCCACACCATCCATGCATTGCATGTCCCATCTTGACTATGCATGACCATTCTGGGCTTGGATGATTGTCAATCTACCTAGGCCTACTCCATTGTTCTTTTCTGTCTCTGAATTCAACGAGAACCCTGTGTCTCTGCTCACTGCTTTCCCCCTTTCCTTAGTCTGCTGAAGTTTGTTGTTGAAAGCAGTCATGTTTGTCAGTTTGCTGTTTGACCTGTTCAAATGTAAGTAACCTACCTTTATATTCTTTCTCCTATTAATGTCTTTGAGTGGGTGACTGAGCCTTTAAGTGTGGGTTAATGACAAAAGGGGTGGAGTGCTCTAGAGAATTTGAAGCCCTTATGATGTGTAGCTAGAAGAATTTAACCAAAAATTGAAAACTCTGCAACAGGAATTACTTAGCATAAAGGCCAAAATCCAATTAAACTGCAGTTCCCTGCTTCCAATTTATGTCCCCCTGATTTCCTATTAAAATGTCATTCAATGAAAATATATTATTCTTTAAAGTTTCCCTAATTTTTAATGTCACTGGACATTTTTTGTGTGTGTACATTTCTGCTTGGCCATACTGCCTCAATACGGAGTTTCAAATCAATGCTTTCACTTGTCCTTCACATTTATTTTACCTTCTAAAGGATTTTCCATATAGCTCCAGTTCCCAGATTCATGTGAGTTTTATCTAGCAGTCTCTAGCTCTGTGTTTGTAGGTGAGAAGTCCCAGAATTTCACAGGTTTAGCAGAACAGCAGCCCAAAGGTTTCTGGGAATGACTACCCCAAAAAACATGTGAAAGGATACGCACATGATTCAGTTTGGAAGATGATTTATCAGTTGTGCATTTGGAGCCACAATGCTCATTCAAAAGGATTGCATTGTCACTAGAGGTGGGCACGAAACAGAAAACCCATGGTTTGGGTTTGTCTGGTTCAGGCCCATCTTGGTTCGGTTCGCGTTTGGGTTTGCACGAATTTAGAAAAATCATGCAAAGCCGAATCAGTTTGGGTTCTTACCGTCACCAGCGGCTCAGTGGTGGTGGTGGTGGTGGCAGATCCTGGCCCCTGCGGAGGCGGGAAGAGGGGTCTCTTCAAACATTTCCCCCCACAGATGATGACAGCACCGAGTGGTCATCCGTTTAAAGATCCATTTAAAGAGACCCCTCTTCCTGCCTCCCCATAGGCCAGGATCTGCCACTGCCACTGTCACCACTGCCACCACCGAGCTGCCTCCGCCTACAACCAGGAAGACTGAAGACTGTCCAGCACCAGGTAGGAGACATCACCACTAGAGATGGGCACGACTCAAAAATGGTGTTTTGTTTGTCGTTTGTCGTTTAGGGGGTCCGTTTTGGTTCGGGTTTTTTTTTGTGGATTTTGTGCAAAAAAATCATTTTCGTTTTGTTATGTAATGAAACAAAAAAACAAAAACAAAAATGAAAAATTGCTGTTTCGTTAGCATTCATTATTGTTCAGCCCAGAAATGGAAGAGGACATTTTATCAATTAAAGAGATTAAAGGCTGACATCATATGTTTGCAGGAAACACACATCAGGAAAAAGGATGAACACCTTCTAAAATATCCAAAACTTGGGGAAGTTTTTACAGCATCTGACCAAAAAAAGGGGGGGTTGGCGATTTATGTTAAAAAACAATGGAACCCAAAATTAGTCTTTGCCTCCGATAATGCTAGAATTTTAATGATAGAGATACAGAGATAAGGCAAAAAATCTTTAATTGTAAATATATATGCACCTAATGAAAAACAAGATCCTTTTTATAAGTTTCTAGAACAAGAGCTGGTCAAAGCCAATCAGGATGAACATATTATAGTTGGAGATTTCAATGCAGTGGTGGAAAAAAAATAGATACAAAATCAGAAAAGGAGAAGGGAAGGGAAGGTAGGAGACAGTTTATCCCTCAAAGTTTTCTACAAATAGCAGAAGAATTAGGTTTAGTAGATGCATGGAGAACTAGAAACCCCACCGGCAGAGACTTCACTTTTTATTCACATAGACACAGATCATGGTCAAGGATAGATATATGTTGGATATCAACTAGTATTATGAAGGAACTTAAAGAAATAGAAATTTTACCGAACACATTTGCTGACCACAATCCCATTTTAACTAAGATAGGACTTTGGAGGAAAAACCCCCAATGGAAACTCAATAGCTCTCTACTTAAAGATAAAAAATTAGTTATACAACTTTAAGAAGAAATGAGTTTTTATTTCAAGGAAAACATATCTCCTGACATGCCAATGTGTATTGTATGGGATGCTGCCAAGGCAGTTGCACGGGGAATCTTATTAAAGATGGCAGCAAAAAAGAAAAGAGAAAAGCAAAAAGAAGAAAAAGAATTAGAAAAGGCAATACAAGAACTTGAGAAAGAACTTAAACAAAAAAACCCCAAAGAGGAGATAAGAGCAAGGCTTAAAATGAAACAACATCATTTAAATACCCTCTGGACAGAAGAAATGGCAAAAAATATGAAGTTTGCTAGGGTAAACTTTTTTGAAAATGCAAACAAGCCAGGGAGGTGGTTAGCTTATAGACTGAGAAAAGAAAAAGAATGGACATGTATACAAGTATTAAGGGATAAAGATGGGAATGAAAGATATGATGAGAGAGAGATGAAAAACATTGTTAAACAGTATTTGAAAAGAGATTTCAAAAGAAAAACAGGAAGAATATCTGAGAGGAAATAGTAAACTAAAAATAACAGATAAACAAAGAGCAGCCTTGGAGGAACCTATAGCTTATAATGAGATTGTGGATGCAATAAGACAGCAGAAGAGTGGCAAGGCACCGGGTCCAGATGGTTTGTCAATTGAATTTTATAAGGAATTAGAAGATACAATAACTCTACCATACAAAAAATTACTAGAAGAGATATTGGAAAAGAAGGAAATCCCAGTAACATGGATGCAGGCAACAATAGCCATAATTCATAAAGAGAAAACTGACCCCAAAGAAATAAAAAATTACAGACCAATATCATTGCTTAACTCAGATTATAAAATCTTTGCTTCTATATTGGCAGCCAGATTAAAAAAGGTTCTAGTACAAATAATACATCAAGATCAAACAGGTTTTTTACCAAAACGTCAGATATGTAATAATATGAGGACAATATTGGATGTATTAGAATACTATGAGGCCCATTCAGAAAAACAAGTAGCTTTGATATTCTTAGATGCGGAGAAAGCGTTTGATAATGTTAATTGGAACTTTATGTTAAAGCATCTAGAATATATAGGAATTGGCCAAAGATTTAGAGATTATATAACAGCTATATATACACAGCAAAGAGCCAAAATAAAAATTAATACTGAGTTTACAGAAGAGATTAGAATTGAAAAAGGAACTAGACAAGGCTGCCCCCTGTCACCTTTGTTATTTATATTGACATTAGAAGTATTAAATCAAAAAATAAGAGACCAAAAGGAGATACAAGGTTTGAAAATAAAGCAAGAGGAATATAAGTTACAGGCTTATGCAGATGACGTAGTTTTTATATTGGAAGACCCAATCAACTCAGTAGAGTTATGGAAGAAAATGGTACTGGAATTTGGAGAGATGGCTGGTCTTAAAATAAATGAAGAAAAGACAAAAATACTAACTAAGAATATGGGAATAGAAGAAAGAAGAATATTGTTGGAAAGATCTAATTTTAAAGAAGAGAAGTCCATAACATACTTAGGAATCAAAATAACAAAAAAGCAAGTACAGTATATCAAGATAATTATTTGGAAACTATGAAAGGTATTCGATCAGACTTAGAAAAATGGAGTAGGATGCATTTATCAATAATGGGGAGAATTGCAGTCATTAAAATGAATGTGTTACCTAAAGTGCTGTTTCTATTCCAAATGATACCAGTAATAATGAAAAGAGCATTTTTTATTGAAATGGATAAATTGGATCTGAAGTTTATTTGCCAGGGAAAGAAAGCGAGGATTGGGAAGAAGGCTTTACAAGATGGTGTAAATAGAGGAGGATTGGGAGCTCCTGATTGGGATTTGTATTATAAATATTGTGCATTGGGATGGGTAAGAGAATGGATTCTCTTATAAAACCCAAGAGTTTGGAAATTGGAAGGCCATGATTTGAATCTGGGATGGCATGCGTCTGCATGGTATGAGAAGGCAAAAGAACAGAAAAACTTTAGCAATCACATGATTAGGAAGGCTTTATGGAGAATATGGGAGAATATTAAAAAACAAATGTATAGGAAGATCCCAGGTTGGATGTCCCCGATAGAAGCCTTCACACACCCAAATTTGATGACTGAGACGAGATTTGGTAGATATCAAGATATATTAAATAGTAAGACTGAATTAAAAACAGAGGAAGAATTAAAAAAACAAAATATTATATTAGACTGGTGGGCAAAATCGCAGTTGCAATCAAGGTTCAGTAAAGATAAAAAAGAAGGTTTTTATATGCAGAAAACTGAATTTGATATATTGTTTTTGGGGAGCAAAGAGAAATTTATTAGGAAAATGTATAAACACCTATTGGAGCGTAAAACCGAGGATGAAATAGTTAAAGATTGTATGATTAAGTGGGCTCAGAATATAGGACATAATATTGAGATAGATAACTGGAAACAACTATGGGAAGTTAATATTAGGTATATCAGAGCGACTAGCTTGAAAGAAAACGTATATAAAATGTTTTATAGGTGGTATATAACACCACAAAAATTAGTGAAAATGTTTGGAAACGGATCTGATAAATGTTGGAAGTGTAAGGAGAAAGAAGGAACTTTCTATCACATGTGGTGGACATGCACAGTGATTAAAAACTATTGGAAAAGAGTACATGAGATGTTACAGAAAATATTGTGTTGTATGATACCATTCAAGCCAGAAATATTTTTGTTAAATATTATGCTGGAAATTAAAGATTATAATAAGAAACATTTATTAATGTATATGTTAACTATAGCTAGGATTCTGTTGGCAAAATACTGGAAAACAAAGGACTTACCAGAACAACATGACCTTTTTGGACAGATCCTTGGAAACAGCAGAAATGGACATTTTGTCAGAAATACTCAAGGAGAAAGACCTACAGAAGGCAAGAGAACGCTGGAGACCTCTATATGTTTTCTATGAGAAAAAAGGCGCTAATAGACTCTGACCCATAGTAGACTGAATTTATATTTAGATTTGAGATCAAGATCGGTAATGAGGTGTATTTCTATGTAAGGTTTCCTTTTTATTTATAATAATAATAAAATTATTTTAAAAAATATTGTTCAATGTATTTGCTGCAACGAAAATGAAACACACGACAAAATTTCTGTTGTTTCGTTTCGTTTCGTTTCATTTTGGAGACAAAATTTGTTTTTCATTTCGTTACGTAACAAAATGAAAAAACGAAAACAAAAATGAAAAATTGCTCGTTTCATGCCCATCTCTAATCACCACCATTAACGAACCGAACCGAAATGAACCAATTGTTTTCGGTTCAGTTCGGTTCATTCTAAATTCACTCTGGGGTTCATTATTCATTGCATTAAGTAATGAAACAAATAATGAACAATGAAACAAACTAAATCTTTGTTTCGTGCCTATCTCTAACTGTCACCTCTCATTGTGAAGCTTCTAATTGCACCTGTTTCTGCAATGCTGGGTATTCTGTTTCCTCTGTGCAGTACAACAGGAATGAAAATCGTTAGAGCCTAGTAATAAATCTAGAGATAGATCCTTCTGTATGACAGCAGTGTTTATTGGTTTCCCAATTTTTCTACCATTTTTTTCTTCCATTCTGCTGAGATCGCTTTCTTACAGCTTCATTAATGGCATTAGAAGCTTTAAGGTAAATTACAGTGGTATTTGTTTGTTTGTTTGCTTTTCATCCTTTTGCTCTAACGCTTGCCATTAAAGGAATTTGCCCCCCCCCCCGAGAGCTCATTTGAAATTGGACATGGATCTTAGGCTGAAAAATGCTCACTGCCTTTCATATATAAAAGGTCCAAACATCGTTTCTTTCCGGCTGTATATATGAAGTGCCAGATATGGGGGAAATAATTTGTTTAACTAAAAGAAGCCTTTTGGTGCAGTGGTTAATCTGCAGTACTGCCGTCAAAATTCACAACCTGAGTTTAACTCCAGCAGACTCTCGTATGCCGCTTAAGGTTGACGCAGCCTTCTATCCTTCTGAGGCTGCTAAACTGGGGAGCAATGTGTCATCTTCAAAATTAAATTGTAAACTGCCCAGAGAAGGCTTTAAGCACTATAAAAAGATAAAGGTTTCCCCCCGCACATGCGTGCTAGTCGAGTCTGATTCTAGGGGTGGTGCTCATCTCCGTATTCAAGCCAAAAAAAAAAAAGTGTTGTGCAAGTCCCGGCAGTGGCTGCACTGGGCGGCAGAAAGCCTTGCCACCACCTACAGAGCCCCGGCAGCCGCTGTTCTTGGTGATGGGAGGCCTTTCTACCACCTTCAGAGTCATGGCAGCAGCCACGGCGGGCGGTGGGAGGCCTCCAAAGTCCCCTCCGTGGAGGCTTCTCATTGGTGCTAGCTGCTCTCGGATCTGGGCAGCCAGAGCGAGGCCTCCAAAGCTGGGGGCTTCCCCCCGCCCACAGCTGAGAGGTGCTTGCTTCCTCACGTGCCTTTTTTAAATTATTATTATTATTATTATTATTATTATTATTATTATTATTATTATTATTATTATTATTATTATTATTATTATTATTATTATTATTATTATTTTATTTAACCACACAGCTATCTACACTGGATTTTATATTACCAATCACTAGTCGAACGCTTCCCAAGCGTTTAGGACTCAGTGATGTATTGGCGAATTATGCGAGCAGATCCCAGTAAGGTGGCTTTCTGCATCTGACTGATGGTGACTTTGTCCAATTTCTTCTTCTTCTTCTTCTTCTTCTTCTTCTTCTTCTTCTTCTTCTTCTTCTTCTTCTTCTTCTTCTTCTTATTATTATTATTATTATTATTATTATTATTATTATTATTATTATTATTATTATTATTATTATTATTATTATTATTATTATTATTTTTTAAGTTTACAATGCTGACCATGCAGCTCCCGGGTTGGGTTGGCAATTTTAATTTTAATTTTTTAATTTTTTTTAACGTCCCCGATGCCGGGGGCTGGTTTTTTTCCCCCCACAGCTGAGAGGTGTTTGCTTCCTGGTGCCCCATTGGCACAAGAGTTCCAGCAGAAGAGAAGGTCGGGACTCCGCGTGACTCAAGGTAGGTGTCCAGAACAAAAACCGAAATGAACAAAATGGAAATTTTCCGTTTCCTTTCATTTTGTTATTCTTTGTTAGGTTGATTCGTTATTTGTTTCATTAGCTAACAAAACAAATAATGAATAACGAAACCCATTAAAAATTTGTTTTGTGTCCATCTCTACCTGTGAGTAAACCCACTTAGCAGAATGTTTACTTTGATGTAATCATGCACAGCATTACACTATGCACCTAAAACACCTAGCCCTTCTTTTCATTCATTCCTTCAGCTACAGGTGGTTCTGCTCCCCTGCTGCTAATCCCTGCACAATGTAATCAAATATAATTTCTACCAGGATTTAGTAATTTCCTGGAGAGTATAAATTAGGACAGTTGAGAACAATAAAACATGGCAACATGTTCCCTTGACTCTCTGACATGCAGCCCTGCGAGGACAGATTACAAATGCAATTAAATTATATAATCAGATATATTTGTCTCTGTCTTTTTTAATTGCTAAAATGAAGCAATCATTTGTCACCAGGTTGTCCACCTCACCTGATATATGTATCAATGGCTATTTGATTGTTGTGTCTACCTGTTGAAAAATCCCAATGTTTGACCTCATTGAGTCTAGCAAAACACTCGTCTGGACTGTAATATTTCTGAGAAGATTGAAATCTTTTCTAATGGAAGTGTTCCAACTTGTGGAAAAATGCACACACTTCTTTACTATTGGGATGAAAAAAATGGTGATGAAAGAAAGAAAAAACTGAATGTAAACTAAACCAAAGCTGGCAGTCCTATCCATCCAGGCTCAGCCAAAGAAGAAGAGAGTGGTAAAACCAAGTCTGAGTAATATCTGCATGGAAAACTCTGAAAAGAGATACTACAAGTCAATTCTGTCTTGATATACACAAGTATACGCTGCCTAGATGCCCTAAGCACATCTGATCTCACCTAATTTCAAAAGCTAAGCAGGGTCGGGCCTGGTTGGTACTTGGATGGGAGACCACCAGGGAATGCCAGGTGCTGTAGGCGCCTGGAGTAGGAACTGGCAAACCATTCCAGTACTCCTGCCAAGAAAACTCCATGGGCATGGGGTCACAAAGAGTCAGTCACAACTGTAACAACACAACGCATACATAAGTATGCATACAGTGTTACCTCTACTTAAAAGCGGCCCTATTTAAGAGCAATTCAACTTAAGAGCAGAAAATCATTGGTATTTTAACTGCCACCTTACAAATTTTAGATGCGGTCTACTTACATTATTTATTTATTTATTTATTTATTTATTTATTTATTTATTTATTTTTTTAATTTTTTTGATACGGTACCTTTACTTAAGAGCTTGCATTCAAGATGGATTAAATTTGTAAGTGAAGGTATCACTGTATTTGTATGTATACAGAGAGAGAGAGAGAGAGAGAGAGAGAGAGAGAGAGAGAGAGATGCACATACCAGACATGCATATATTCCAGGCTGTCAGTCATTTTCTCCTCTGTCATTGCCAGCTCAGTATGGAGCGATCACTTTTTTTATTTCCCTTCCCTCAATTCAAATCACTGTTCCTCATTTTATGTTTATTTCATTGTGATTTTGCTTTTTACTTTTACATTCTACTATGTGCTGGGTGTCGAAAACTCCTCCAACTCTCCAGTGCATCTGGAGCTGTGCTATGCGAAGCAGACTTCCACCTTGGCATGACTGGAGGTGCTGCCTGCACAACACAGAATGGCACAACCATAGCTAAGCTGTAGGCTTTTCGGATGCAGGGCTGTGGCCACCGCCCGGTAATGAAGGACAGCTCCTTGCTCCACTCCTGTAGTTGCTCCAGAAAAACCCTCACTCTTTTGATTGTACAGTACATGTCTGAAATCACTGCATTTGAGTAGTCTGGACCACCTTTCTGAATTTGGCAGAAATGCTGAGAAGCAGCTTCCAGAGAGATTCAGACAGAGGAAAGTGGAGGGGAAAAAGAAGAGGCTGGAAGGTTGGCGCCCCTTGTTTCACATGTATTAGCATTCTTGCTGCATTCTGGAGCCGTGCTATAATTTATTTAAGAGGAAAAGAATACTTTGTATGAGAGATTCAAGGACCTCTTTGATTGCAGTGGGAGGCCTTCTCTTATATTCCTGGGTGCTTTTGTGCTCATTGACTGGCATACATCTTAACTGAACTCTCAAGCAAAGTATTGCACTACATAATTTTCCTCTTTCTTTCTTTCTTTCTTTCTTTCTTCCTTCCTTCTTTCTTTCTTTCTTTCTTTCTTTCTTTCTTTCTTTCTTTCTTTCTTTCTTTCTTCCTTCCTTCTTCCTTCCTTCCTTCCTTCCTTCCTCTCTTACTTTCGAGAATCAGCTAGATTTTTTTTTAAAAAAAGAAGCGGCCACCCTGTCTTTATTACAAAGGAAGGTTTTTTTTTAAGCTCTAATGCCACAAGAATAAGGTTAATAATAAATAGCAATTTTAGAACTCCAAAGCTGGAAGGAACTTTCTGGATCACTGAACCCCTGTCAAGGAGAAACAGTCCAACAGATTGTATGCCTTTGAAGGTGGATTGGACAGATTCCTGGAGGAAAAGTCCATCACAGGTTACAAACCATGATGGAGATGTGTAATCTCCAGGCTTAAAACCAGGATACGTCAAGGGCCAGATGCAGGGGAGTGGTATCAGGAGACAGATATCTAGTCTCATGTGCTCCCAGAGGCATTTGGTGGGGCCACTGTGAGATACAGGAAGCTGGACTAGGTGGGACGTTGACCTGATGCAGCATGGCTCTTCTTTTGTTCTTATGTTCAAGTCGGGAATCGAACTCCCAACCTCTTGGTCTACAGCTAGGTGCCCTCAGCAGCTCCCTTGCTTGGGTTTGGAACATTCCAAGATCAAGACGATACTGCCTTTCCTGTTCTTTTGAGGAAATATTTCACTTGCTGCTTTCACCATGGTTTGCTTTCCTCTCACACCTACTGTAAAAGGAATTATTTCCATGTCACTTATGTCGAGACCACAGATTTGAAGATGTGAATTAAAGCAAAGCAAAACAGAGTGTTCTGCTTATATACCACCCCACACCACTTCAAGTAGTCTCTGGGTGGCTTACAGTTTAATGACAGCATTCAGGCTACCCATAGAATCATAAAATCACATCTTAGTATTTAAAACCCAAAAGAAATAAGGCTTGAGTTCCCATGGCTGAGCAGGGATTTGAACCCTGTTCTCCAGAGTCCTAGTCCATCATTCTATCCACTTCCCCATACTGATTTTATTAGCAAAGCAGAATTAAAGCATGAATGCTTACCATCCTTATGTTGCCAGGAACCCCAAAAGAAAAGACAGCAGATGGACCTCTTGAGCTGGGCAGCATATTGCACCCCATAGGTCTATGCTAGTGTACATTTAATCAGGGGAAACCTGGGGCTTATAGACTACACCTTGAAATGGTGTTAAGCCATTTCTCCTAGTCTTATTTAGTTGTTTCATCTTGACAAGCCTCAGATTTTTCTCATAGGAAGACTATTACCTTTAGTGTTCTGCAGATGTCCAAGCCAAGTCAACGATGGCACAGTCTGAGACATCCCTGTGCCAAATGGGGCCCAGCCTGAGAGCTTTGCCTAGGACCATCTGAAGAAAGGCTGGGCAGCTCAGTGGTTTCAGTATCTGTCTGTGGAGCCAAAAGTTGGGAGTTTGGTGCCCCATTGTGAATCTGGGAGAAGAGCCAGCCTGTGTGTCCTTGGGCAAACTGCACGGCCCCAGGGCACCCCAGAGGAAGGGAATGGTAAATCACTTCTGTGTATTCTTCACCTAGAAATCCCCTGAAGGGGTCACTGAAAATGACTTGACAGCACAGTTATCATTTATTTGGAGCCCATTGTGGTGTAGCGGATAGAGTGATGGTCTAGGACTCAGGATGCCTGGGTTCAAATACCCGTTCATCCAATGAAGCTTACTCTTCATATATCTCACCTTGAAAGCCCAGCTAAGGTAGCTATAAGTCAGTTTCGACTTGACAGCACATAACAACATCTGAAAAGCATCAAATTCCCAGTACCGACCAGTACCATTGGACATTTGTAGGTAGCTTTTAGAACATACAAGACAGAAATCTATGATTCCAGGCTTCAAAGCAGCAACAGGTATGAAAGCAGAAATGAAATTATGTTAAGCAAATTTCTATCAACAAATTTCCCATAGGAATGCATTGAAAACAGAGTAATCCCTAATTGCGACCATTTTTATGTTGAATTAAGCCCCATATTGATTTTGTTAAATATTTCCCCTATCTCCGAGATTTTATATTATACAAACCATTTGTTATATTGTATCTCCATATCACTTAATAAACTCCATGCTATGTTTCCACTTGATTTTTATGTTAAAGCAGAAATACACTGGTACCTTCTATAAAGGAATTAATTGGTTCCCAATAAAACAGAGTAATCCCTAATTGCGACCATTTTTATGTTGTACGGATTCACCCCATAGGCGATTTTGTTAAGCATATTTCCCTTATCTCCGGAATATTTTATGTTATTCAGATTTTATATTATACAAACCATTTGTTATACGAGGGTCCACTGTATCTCCATATCACTTAATAAACTCCATGCTATGTTTCCACTTGAGATGGGGATGAATCAGAAAAAAAATGTGATTCGTTTTTATTTGTAATTCATCAAAGTGAACAAATCACAAAAAATATGCTTTTTTCTTACAAATTGAAGAATCAATTTGTAAACTCATGTTTTATGTTAGAACCATATAGAATGCCCTCCAAGGCATCTAGGGATAGCAAAGTTGTGAGGAAGTTTCCCTAGATTCTTCTCCACAAGCTCTGCATGTTTAGTAAAGTTTGGGTTCTGTGTTGTGCACCCTCAAATAGCCCCCAAAGGAAAATACACTCCCCCCCCCAGACACCTAGAGACACCAGATTTGTAGGGAAGGCTCTCATCACCCTCCTCTACAATTCCTCCAAAATGGGTGAAAACTGGGTTTCAGACATCAGGGGAAAATAACATCACCTTTAATAACTGACTAAGGCAGTTACTTCATGTCCTTCTTTGTTCCAAGACTAGTTTTGTACTTTGACAGCGTTGGTCGCAATCACGTGGTTTTGTCCCTGTTTCAGTGTTCCCATGGTCATGATAACTTATCTCGTGACAAGTGTTACCCCACGATCTTGTACCGTAACAAACACTGAATTTGTCTAGCTTCCTTTTTCCTTTTTTTTGGCGGGGGGGGGGCTTAAAAATTATTTTTCGATATTTCACTTCTGAAAAGTAAAAAAATAGTTTTCTGAGAGAAACAAATGTTTTGTGGCATGACAGTTGCTACTACACGGTGTCTTGTCTCAGAACAGAAAGCAGGAACAAAGAGTGACAAGGGAAACCCCTATTCCAGACCACGTACACCATTGTCTCGCTTACCACCCATTTCAGGGGCATAGTCAAGACAAATTTCAGTAGTTGTGCAACAGATGTGAAGTAACATTTTTCGTTCCCCTCCTAAGCACAACACTAACACAGACAAAACGAATATGAAGTAACTGCCTAAGGGAAAGCCAATCTTAACCAGATTTGGAGGGAATGCAGAGGAGATTCAGAGGAAGTTCCTCTGCTAGTTTGATGTCTCTAGATGCTGGGGGCAGGAGGGTATTTTATTTCCCAAAAATTTGACAAATCAAAATGTTCTAAATTTTGGACTGGGGGGGCTCTTCAGGGGTTCATAACTCAAAAAGCAGAAACCCAATATTCCATAAACTTGGAAGGGTTGTAGAGAATTATCATGGAAAGCCTTCCTGAATGTCTCATATTGCCCCAGGTGCTTTGTATAGCCCAACAAATTCATCTACAAAAATTGCCAAAATAATTCAATAATTTATTTGTTGAAAGTATCAAATTCGTATGAATACAAACAAATGAATTAGCAATTCAGACCCTTGCAAATATTTAGCAAACCCCATCTACTCATTCTTCATATATTATTCTTGTGGGTTTGGTACAGTCGTCCCCCGCCATTTCACGATTCATATACTGAGGTCCCGGTATACTGCGGGGCCATAGTATATGAATCAAAGGGCTCCTGGGGCAAGCTGCATGGGCCTGTCTGAGGCCTCCTGCACTTACCCCAGGCCTGGTGCTGCCCCGAATGCACCTCTGATGGGATTCCCAGAGCTGTCGGAGGCCCCGGAAGTGGTTTCTGGCAAACCAGAAGTGCCTTCTGAATCACCTCAAAACACTTCTGAGGCCTCCGACAGGCCCAGGAAGCCCATCGGAGGCCCGTTTGGGGCAGTGCCGGGCCTCAGGTAAGTGTAGGAGGCTCCAGAGACGCCTCCCAGTCCTAACCTGACCCAGCATCTGCATATTGCGGATTTTCCATTATCACGGGATGGGTTGAATCCCTAACCCCCATTATAGGTGGGGATATAAATTAAAACTGTAGGTTCCTTGACAGATGGCAGAGGGGTTGGGGTTTGAACAGGAAAACAGCTCAGTTCCAAGCTCTGGAGTAAGACAGAAGCATCCTCCGTCCTTCCCAAGTTGCCCATGGTTGCTTAACACTATCTGCATTTTAACAGTGTCTACAGATACACATGTTCCTCTGCCCTGAAACTGCAACACCAGCCTAGCTGCAACACAAAGCAAGTCTAATGAAGATAGAAAATGTATGGAACTCTTGGAGGGTTGTTTTTCCCAGCTTTGCATGCTGCCTTTAGCAGGTTTGCCTGGAAGGGCTCTTGTTGGCTGGGATGATTGTCAATCTGTCCAGCACTAACCAATAGTTCCCTCTTGTCTCTAAGGCCCAGGTCCCACATCCCTTTAAAAGCAGTTTAAATTACCTGATAAACTGTGTCTAAAAATCCCGACCCCATGGGCATCGGGCTTTTTGAAAAAAAAAAAAAAAAAAAGAAAACCCGGTAATGCTCCCTTAAGCGAGGTTTCTATGACTTACCCAGGAGGTAGGGAATTTTTTGCCTCGCTTTGAAAATCCACATTTTAAGGAGGCAGACGCCGTGGGACCACACAGATGATCTGGGTTTCTTTTTCTGTTTTTTTTCATAGCACCGACTGGCTGTTCCTGGGGCCAATCGGCACTGTTTTTTAATTTTCTCTGCACCATCGGAGCAACAGGAAGTTCAATCAGGTCTGATAAGCATTCATTTCCCCCAGCCAAGTGGTCCGTTTTTTTCAAATGCTAGTGCCACCTGCTGGCCAAGGGGGCTGAACTGCACTTTAAAATAAAAAAACAGCTTTTGACGTGGGAACTCTTGTCCCACATATTAAATCACGTGATGGGATGAAGAGGAAAAGCAGGACCTTCAGAAGATCAGGATCAAAACCCAGGTGTGACCATGGCCTAAATGCAAAGGGAGCACTGCCTCTTTGCTTTGTGCTTCTTCTCCTCTCTTTAGTCAGCGGTGAGTCCATTGAAGTTTGTTGCTGAAAGCAATGCAGTCATGTTTGACAGCTTCGTGTATGTTGTGTTCCATTCTAATGGAATACTTTTGTTCTTACTAATGTCTCACAGCGAGTTATTGGGACGGTAAGCAACAGCTTAATGAGAAAAAGGAATGGTCTTCCCTAGGGAACTTGAAGCTATGTTGCTCTATGCATCCCCACATTTCTACTGCAGAGAGAGAAAAATATAACCAAAAACACAAAACTCTGCAACAGGGGGCCAGTAGAGAATTTGTATTGTCTAACACTGACAAATCATGTAGAGCTCTTTCTGACAAGATTTTTTTACAAAGAATATAATCCCTTCCAAGTGGAGGCAATGCGCTTGGAGAAGAACAAAACCCACCGAGGTTGACGCACTGAGGCATGAGGTTATCATAACCAGGCTTCTAACTTTGTGCTGTTAGGCGTCCCTTTGTGTTCCTCTATCATATGTCATTGGGGATCAAGGATAAATGAAACATGTACAGCTACACTGGTAATAATAATTGCTGTAATTGTTAAATGATCCACGGAGAGGTTTCCTCATCAGCTTTCATAGGAAATGGAAGTTGGAATATCTACTTTCATTTATTAAAAGTTATTTTGAGAAAGAAAGAAAGAAAGAAAGAAAGAAAGAAAGAAAGAAAGAAAGAAAGAAAGAAAGAAAGAAAGAAAGAAAGAAAGAAAGAAGGGTGGAGGTAGGGATGGAGGGAAGGAAGGAAGGAAGGAAGGAAGAAGGGTGGAGGTAGGGATGGAGGAAAGAAAGAAAGAAAGAAAGAAAGAAAGAAAGAAAGAAAGAAAGAAAGAAAGAAAGAAAGAAAGAAAGAAAAACAGGAAGGAAGGAAGGAAGGAAGGAAGGAAGGAAGGAAGGAAGGAAGGAAGAAGGGTGGAGGTAGGGATGGAGGAAAGAAAGAAAGAAAGAAAGAAAGAAAGAAAGAAAGAAAGAAAGAAAGAAAGAAAGAAAGAAAGAAAGAAAGAAAGAAAGAAAGAGTAGCTCGTGCTCGTTACTTGCATGTACTCCTCAGGTAGATTCAGATTTGTTTTGCTGGGCTAGGTCAGAAGAGGAAGATCTGTTCCAGATCATCCCACAAGCCTACCTTGTACATCGTGGTGTGCCCACGTGATCATAAGGAGGACATGAGCAGAGAAGGGCTCTCCCACTCATGACCACCAGAAACTAATATATGGAGCTCTGTTGCCTCCATGCTAGCAGTACTATTGTGAGGTAGGAGGGGTGAAAATTACTTCTCACTACTTTGTAACCTGAAAAACCTAGGAGAGTCACCATAAGCAGGAACTGACTTGATGCCATATCATCATCATCATCATCATCATCATCATCATCATCATCATCATCATCATCATCCAGGTAGTAGTAACTGACAGCTGGTTGGATAGTTTGGTGAGCTAGGTATTTGGGAAAGCTGCCCAGTCAGTCCCAGGATGGCCCCAGATGAAGGGAACAGTCAACCACTTCTGAGTAGAGATGGGCACGAAACGAGCATTTTTTCATTTTTGTTTTAATTTTTTCATTTTGTTATGTAACGAACCAAAATGAATTTTATCTCCAAAATAAAACTAAACAAACCGAAACAACAGAAATTTTGTCGTGTGTTTCATTTTCGTTGCGGCAAATACATTGAACTGTAATGAATGCTAACGAAACAGCAATTTTTCATTTTTGTTTTTGTTTTTTGTTTTGTTACGTAACAAAACAAAAATGAAATTTTTGCAAAAAAATCACGAAAAATGAAAACGAACCGAAACGGACCCCCTAAATGACAAATGACAAACGAAACACCATTTTTTTGAGTCGTGCCCATCTCTACTTCTGAGTACTCAATATGGAGGAAACTCTGAAAGGGGTCGCTGTGAGACAGAATTGGCTTGATGGCATTTGGTTGTCATTCTGAGCAGTAGGAAGAGACAGTTGTACCCTTGCCTGCTCAGTGTATCCTTGCCAATCCTTTCTTTCTCTCACACAGGACACATCAGCCCCTCCAGGATGCAACCTTGTTCTCCTGGCCAATATGCGTTCCACATCCCAAACAGAAGCAGTGCTGTGTTCCTAGCATTGTCATCATATTCCATGTACTAGGTCGTTATGCTCAACCCTTTTTTTATTCCTTTTGAGCATTTCCCCAAACCTTCCCCTCTCTCATTTTAATAATACTTCCAAGACATTAAGTTGATTACACAACAACATAAGAACATAAGAAGAGCCATGCTGGATCTGGCCAAAGGCCCACCAGGTCCAGCTTCCTGTATCTCACAGTGGCCCCACCAAATGCATATTGGGAGCACATGAGACTAGATATCTGTCTCCTGCAACCACTCCCCTGCATCTGGCCCTTGAAGTACCCTGGTCTTAAGCCTGGAGATTACACATCTCCATCATGGTTTGTCACCTGTGATGGGCTTCTCCAGGAATCTGTCCGATGCCCTTTTGAAGGCATCCAGGCCAGATACCATCACCACATCCTGTGGCAGGGAGTTCCACAGACTAACAACGCGCTGGGTGAAAAAATAATTTCTTTTGTCTGTTCTTACTCTCCCAGCCCTCAATTTGAGTGTATGTCCTCACAATGACCCTCCCTGAGGTTTTTCAGTTCTACTAAGAAGGTGTCTCCCATTCTCTTCTTTTTATGGCTGCTCTAGCTGGGTTTCCTCCTGGGAGGCATAGTAGCCAAACCCTGGCTCTGCAGCCAAGTATCCAACTCAATAATAATAATAATTACAGAGTGTCAAGTCAATTGGTTACTCTTTTCAGGGTTTTCTAGACAGAGGCTATGCAGACATGGTTGACTATTCCCTTTTTCTGCTGCATCCTAGGACTGTGCAGCTTACCCAAGGTCACACAGGCTGGCTCTTTTCCCCGGAGGCACAGTAGGGATTTGAACTCCCAACTTTGCAGACAGAGAGGCATAGCCAGGATTTGGTGCGCCTGGGGACAAAGTTCATTTTTGCACCCTTCCTGCCATCCCACCCCCCAAATTGCACCCACCCAGCAACGGGTGGACAGGCGGAAGTGTGTGTGTGTGTGTGTGTGTGTGTGTGTGTGTGTGTGTGTGTGTGTGTGTGTGTCTGTGTGTGTCTGTGTCTGTGTCTGTGTGTCTGTGTCTGTGTCTGTGTCTGTGTGTGTGTGTGTCCCACCAAGGCAAGGAAGATGAGGAGGAGGGCACCACAGCTTCTGCCTGCCTTGCGCACAGTGGAGGGGGTACCATCACCAAGCATTTGAGGAAAGGAGGACTTATTTATTTATTTTTTATTTATTTATTTTTACAACTTCTATGCCGCCCACTACCCAAAGGTCTCTGGGCGGCTTACAATCAAAAATTAAAAGAGTTAAAACATCAAATATCAATACATAATTAAAACAATAATAAAAACTTACACTAAGATCATTATACTAAATTTGCCATCAGAGGACCCACAGTCTATATTGTATCAATTAAAAAACTTCTGGAACAGGAAGGTTTTTACCTGGTACCAAAATGTCATTTATGTTGGCGCCAGGCGGATCTCACATGGGAGGGCATTCCATAACTTGGGGGTAGCTGCCGAGAAGGCCCTGTGTCTGCAAGCCATCCCTCTCACCTCCTTGAGGGATGGCTCTTTCAAGAGGGCCCCCTGGCTCGATCTTAATTGCTGGGTAGGCAATTCTGGGTGGTGGGAGGGTGCACAGCTTCCTCCTCCTTCTCCCCCTCCAAGCACCCCAAGATTGCTGCACCTGGGGCAGATGTACCTTTCTGCCCCCCAGATATGCCCCTGGAAGCCAAGTGACTAGTCCGTAAAGCTACCCAGCCAGTATTCAACTCACTTAGACATTCGAGAATCAGAACAACAGACCCTCAGTCTCTCTCCCTCTCTCTCTCTCTCTCTCTCTCTCTCTCTCTCTCTCTCTCTCTCTCATCTCTCTCTCTCTCTCATAAAGTGTTGTTCCTTTCTTCTTTTCGATAGCACACATTCAGATCTGTAACACAGCCACTGATATACAGCTATACAAGGATCTTTTACTTAGCATCCCCCAAAATCCAAATAGATGGCTCTCTGTTCCTGATAGAAACGCCATTTCCTAGCAAGGCCTTCAGCTGAGAATAACAAGAGAACACCTTGGAACGATCAGACCCCTTGCTGGGAGATAGATTTGTGCAGCGTGTGAAATGCTAAAACATATAAAGTTTTCCATACACTGGAAAAGCAAACAGCATGATCCAAAATATTCAGAAAGGCAGCCAAGCCAAGTGACATTAAAAATGTGTAAATAGAAGGAACCAGATGGCTTCTAGGCATGAGTAGCAACATATAACTAACAAGTCTCCATGGAGACATGGCCTAATTAATTGACTGACAATCTCCAGCCTTATCTGTACTGCAGATTCAATAGACTGGTTTAATAGCCCTCTTCTCTCCCTCCTCCCAAGGGAAACTGGAATAATATGCAGCTCTTCAAAGGGACAGAGGGCTAGGAAGAAAACAGATCTGTCATTCTTTCTCAGTATTGGCACCAAAAGCTGTTTCTAAGGTTTTTTGGAAGAAGTCATGCAGGTGGAATTGGGATAGATCCACATATGTTCATCATGATGTAGCTGCTGCCTTATTACAGCGTCAATGAAATGGAGTGTAGTTACAGCATAACCGAACATAAGAGGAAGGGAGATCCATTCAAAGCCAAATACGGGGTGTGAGTGACTCATTACCGTTTAGGAGGCTTCTGAGTCTGACAGGTACAACACCATTAAAATTAATTGGGTAAGCCTTCCAGGAGGCGAAAAGAGCATGATTATTATTTATTTACATTAGAAAGCATTTAACATCATTAATGCAGCTGATTAAAAAGAAATTAAAATAGTGACATGCCCCATTTTGTCTCCGGATTGGATGTGTTACAGCCTGTGTTTCTGCCCTCGAAACGGGATTTGAGCCATTTCACAATGAAACTGTTTCTTAAAAATCACACACACACACACACACACACACACACACACACACACACACACACACACACACACACACACACACACAGCCTGAGGAAGTGGGATTTTACCCCCAAAACTTGCAATTTGTCTGATTCCTTTTTAGTGGTACAATAGAGGCATTGCCTAATCCTTGAGTTTGTGCAAACATGAAGCACCCAGCTTTCTCCTACTGTGGTTCGGGCTGAGGCAGGCCTGTGTGTGTGTGTTGTGTCATTATAGTCATGACCAACCCTTCATGACCCCATGTCCATGGAGTTTTCTTGGCAGGAATACTGGAGTGGTTTGCCAGTTCCTACTCCAGGCGCCTACAGCACCTGGTATTCCCTGGTGGTCACCCATCCAAGTACTAACCAGGGCCGACCCTGCTTAGCTTCCAAAATCAAGCGAGATCGGATGTGCTTAGGGCATCTAGGCAACCACTAGTCCAAAGCAATTTGCATGTTGGATTTCAAATGGGTTTTATAAATGCAGACCACCATCCCTCCCCGTTAACTTGGGTTAGAGATTTCGCCTGTGTGAAGACAGTCTAAGAAATTCCCTGTTGCCCTCCTTCTGCCTGCATCACACATTTATATTTTCATCGCCTGTCTCCCCCTTACCCCATTATAAATCAAGAACAGACTGAACAGCTTTCATTTTTCTCCAATAAGCAACTTTACCCAGTCTTATCTGGACACAATGCTAACCAAGCCAGTTCTATCTGAGATTCCAATCCACCCAGCTTTATTTATTTATTTATTTATTTACTGCAATCATCTAGCAAAAAAGCTACTCAATACAAAAACAAATTAAACAACTTAAAATAGTAAATAAAAATTAATCAATCAGACCAAAATGAGGTAAATAATCAAATCATCATAATAAAAGGAACAAATAAGCAAATAAGCACAAAAACAATAAATCAAAACCATTTAGCAATTCAAAATAAGAACTGACGGAAAGATTAAAGAACCAATAGAAATAGTGGTAAATAAAATAAGGGGTCTTTGTTTTGCAACGTAAATCATTATGGGATGTGTAGCATGCTGGTTGGACTAACCACAAAGCCTCTTTTTAAGCTAAGCAATCTGGTAGACTGATTGTTGCCTAGTGTTGTACCTGGATGCAGAAAGACTGCTGGCTACCTGAACCTTCACGAATGCAGCTGTCTGTCTGTTACGTGTGAATCATCCCTTTCAAGGGAAGAAAAACTGCAATCTCTTGGGTTATCAAGACAGCAAAGGACAGAGGTTCCCATCACAAACGTCAGAATGACTAGAGCTACAGAGCAGCGATGTTTCTTTTCTCACCTTGAATCACAAGGACTAATTTAGACAGCATCTCCAGAAGAATAAAAGAAGACACAGCTTGCAGAATGCACTTTTAGGACACCAAAATATAATATCTTATCCATTTCCATGGATTTGCTCAAGAAGTGGCTGGTCATCTTGAATGTACATGGAAAATTCAGCTGATTCTATGCTTCCAGCCCTTATTTTCCCCATCATTCTTTCCCACCACTAGCACTGGCTTCTGAGAGTTTTGTTGCTCTTATTTAGATTTAAAAAGCTAACCAAAAAGTACACTTCCACTCATCACCACGATGGGAAGAACTGTGTTGGAGAGACTGAAGAAAACACATAGAAACAAGTCAGAACTACATGTTACAGGTAACACATCATTAGAACATGGAATTTCCTAAGTGTTGGTTGTGTGTGATTATCACAGCAGGAACTTTCACAAATTTGCTTGCTTTGTTTTTACGATAGGTTCTCGAATCATAAATATGCTGTTTGTGTGGAAGTCAAATATCTGTTTGGGCCAATTTTCTGGAGTAGAGATGGGCACCAAATGCATTTGTTTATTTCATTATTCGTTGTTTGTTTCATTAGATAACGAAATGAATAATGAACCTAGGGGCAAATTTAACATGAAACGAACCAAACCAAGAAAAATTGGTTCGGTTAGGTTCGTTTTCTTAATGGGGGGCAGAGATGTCTCCTACCTGGTGCTGGTCCGGAGGTCATTTTGGGCCGAGCTGCACGGAGGGAGCACGCACCTCATCAGTGCCATCGAGGGACGTGGCGGGCTCAAGCCTCAGCCCAGCCCCGGGAGGAGAGGTAAGAAGCAGGCTGCATTTAGGCGGCCAGAGCAGTGCAGCTTTGAAGCTGCCCCCCTTGTGCCTCCCTCCCGTGGCCCGGTATTGTGGGGCTGATCGGGAGGGAGATAAGGAGGCCACGCTTAGGTGGCCAGAGCAGTGCGGCTTCAAAGCTGCCCCCTTGTGCCTCCCTGCTGCGGTCCATTATTGCAGGGCCGATCAGGAGGGGAGATAAGGAGACCATGCATTAGCGGCCAGAGCAGCGGGGCTTCAAAGCCACCCCCTTGCGCCTCCCTCCTGCAGCCTGTTATTGCAGGGCAGATTGGGAGGGGTGATAAGAAAGAGGTCACGCTAAGGCACCCCCCAGGGGCTGCACAGTGGGTGCTGGGGGAAAGTGTGTAAAATGAATAATGAATTAATGAAACAATGAAATGCATTTTTCCGCAAAAATTCACAAAAAATGAAACAAAATGAACCAAACTCCTTAACAAAATGAAATGAAACAAAATGTCATTTTTTCTATTCATGCCCATCTCTATTCTGGAGAACTAGTGTAATATCACTTTTCATGACAGGTGATCTGTTTGACCCTCATTTATCCAGGTGAAAGATTTTGAATGCTTAGTTTATTAAAAAAAAATCTGGATTTGTCCAAAAGATGACATTTTATATTTTGCAGGGGTCCACTTGCAAACATCCTTTACAGAATGACAAACGCCCGATTTAGGGGGCATGGGTTCACATCCTCACTCAGCCATGGAAGTTCACATTGGGGGAGGGGAGAGGTGGGTTGGGAAATGGTAACACCATTCTTTTAATATCTTGCTTACCTTAAAAACCCTACTAAGGTCGCTATACATCAGTTTTGACTTGACCGCGTGCAAAATGGATATCTGAAACTGGCCATCCCACCTGTCCCTTAATCGGAATGTTTGTGAATATTCCACAGACACAAAAAGCTCTACTTTCATGATCACACCTTTGCTAGGGAATGTGCGAGTAATGGAGACAAAAGAGAGCAAACCAATGGAGATAGAAATTGCAGCTGTTAGGAGGGGAATTTCCCCCCCAGTAATTCTCTGCCCACCCCACCCCACCACCCACATACGACGTACGGCACTATGCCACTTCCTTGTGGCAAGTACATTCTAATGGGAAACACAGTCCTTGGTCATAAACTTACTGAAGCAAGGGTCCATTTCTGTTTTTATTGTTGGTGTAGTAGTTTGCTGAAATGAGACTTTGCTCTATGATTTTGGGCTTGTAGGCGCTCCCTCGCACCCACGGATTAATTCTCAGCTTAACATTCTGTTTATTGTACATCTGCTTCACGGCAGCAGCTCCAATTACTGCAAAAGGCCCTACAAATCAATAGGGGTAAGGAACTTTTGAGCGCTATAATCCATTGCACAAATGTACACAGTGAAACAAAGAAAGCCATGCCCGGGGCTTGGATTTATAACTTGAATTGCTAGTGCCATCCAGTTGTGAATCATTCCCTTTGTCAAACACCCACCCACAATAATCTGTGTCTATCCATCTATTTGCTGTCTATTGATTACAACATTTTGACACTGTTTTTATCTGTCAGGAAAACCCTTCAATAATGCCATCTTGAAACCAGTCAGATAGAGTAGACTCAAGCACACAAACAATGACACGGTGATGGGGAAAAATGATGAAAATAACTGGAATCGCTTAGTGGTGGTAAACTAGTTTATTTATTTATTTATTTATTTATTTATTTATTTATTTATTTATTTATTTATTTATTTGCATTTATATACCGCTACCTTTTTCCATTCAGGAACTCAGGGCAGTTCACAATAAAACAGCTAAAACAGCTAAACAGCTAGTTACAAAGAACAGCCATGATAGAAACCAGTCTTCAAGGGAAGAGGAAAAAGAAGAGTACAGTGGTACCTTGTATAAAGGAATTAATTCATTCCAAATGAAATTCTGTTAATCAAATTTTCCTTTATACAAATTTCTCATAGGAATGCATTGAAAACGGAGTAATCCCTCCCTAATCGTGACCATTTTTATGGTGTACGGATTTGCCCCATAGGCTATTCTGTTAAGCAAATTTTCCCTATCTCCGGAATTTTTTATGTTGCACAGACTTTATGTTATACAAACCCTTTGCTATACGAGGGTCCACTGTAGTGTGGAAAACAGTAACTAAGATCCTCAGACTGTCACTAGAGATGGGCACGAACCACCAGTTTAGTGGTTCGCGCCAGTTCGTTAATTGGCCAAACAGGTGTTTGGTGCATGGCAGCTCTGTCTTTTCCAATGGGCACCCACTAAGAGGCAGTGCCCAAAGGAGGTGGGGCGGGGGAAGCCACCCGCGGAAGTGGGGCTGCAAAGCACTGAACAGCTGCTTAGCTCACAAACAAACTGGCCCAAACAATGCCCATCTTTACCTGATGCTTTTGCAGCCACCCCGACAAGTATTTCACAGAGCTGTAGTGCAAAGAAAAAGACTGCTATCTCAGTTCCTTTTCTTCTTCATTCATATCGGAGTACTGCAAAAAGCACCATTGTTTTATGGGCTTTAAGTGGGTTGATCACAGAGTTATGGCACTGCACGGCCTCTCAAAACTCCACTTGTGTTTCTCTCATTCACAGCTGCAGTTGCGAGGGGCTTTTTTTTTATTATTATTCCAGTGGCTCTTCAGAACCACACAGGTAATGTTATGGACCCAGGGATGCAATATCTCCTAATGGGTATGATATAGGGTGGCCCTGCTTGGCATGCCTGTTATAAAGCTATGGAACATGTTTGGAAGTATCCACACACACCTGCTCTTTAAAATCTCCAAAAATTAGCCAAACACGTTATGAGAAGACTCGCGGGACTCAACAGTTGGCCAACCCAAGACTTGTTTTCTGGGAGCTGAGTCATGGCAACTGGAGTTCTTTTCTTGTGGGATCAAAATGCATTGCTACTCATCCAAGTAGCTTCTTCAGTCTAACAAAGGTTGGTAGGAGGCTTCTAATTTATAAGCTCACGTTGGTTTCACCCCACCGTAGTTTGGATACGCTTGTTAGAAGGACAATGGCCTGGGGTGTGTGAAAGTCATATTGGTGCAGTCTTTCCCAACTCCATTTAGTATGGGTTGTTAGCAATGGCCTTTCTGGTGGAGGTGTGAAGTGGTTCTGATTTATTTGGGGATAGATGAAAGGGGATACTCAGAGCAGGGTGGGGTGAAACCAAGGTGAACAAAAAATTGGAAGCCTCCCACCAACCTTCCTCAGACTGAAGAAACTACTTCGGTGAGTAGTGAAGAACTCCAGTTGCCACAACTCAGCTCCCAGAAAACCTCATCTGGATGAATGAGAATCTCCAGAGGCCAAAGCTGTTTATTTCTCTCAAAAGTCTCTTTTAAACTTGAGTTGTCACTTTGTCAGTCGTTCTGTTGAAAGAGATTGAGTTAAAATCTTTGTCCTACTGGATCCAGCAACCCAGCTTTCCAGATTCGATCTCATGGCTTAATTATTCTTCCCTATTTCACATTCTCTCTCTTATCCCTCTCAGCTGTACCATGTGTCTACCTCTAAACAGGAAGGCCATCCAAGGAGGAGGATTTGGATCCTGCTTCCAGAGAGACAAATGGAGATGTCTGCTCCATAAACCCTGCCTGGAGAAAGAAGAAAGAAGAAGCTGCACCTGCTTGCTGACTTCCTGTCTTGCTTCTGCAATCAAGGGCAATGAAGGCATTTATCTGCCATGCATTAAAGCAACCACGTGAAACAGAGAGCACCATACTTTGCCTTTCACCTGCTTTGACTTAGCAGATGTTTTATAAGCAGAAGGGGGTCTGCAGTGACCCCTGGTTTATTGGAAGATTGTGAGTGGCCAAGAAGAAGAAGAAGAAGAAGAAGAAGAAGAAGAAGAAGAAGAAGAAGAAGAAGAAGAAGAAGAAGAGGAGGATAAAAAGCTGAGATATGTTACTAAGTGCTGCTTTACGAGAGAGCTTAAGTGAACCTTCTGTTACTGTAATTCAAGGCCATTGCTTCATGTGTCCCAGTTTCCATCACCAAAACCAGAAACCATGCATTGACCTTTGCAATGGAAGAGGGGCAAGGGTATTTGTCTCCATATTAGCCTCCATCTCCATTCTCATTGGCCTTCCTTAAGGGCAGCTTTCCCAAACTGGCTACTTTCAGGCATATCAGTTGCTACACAAAGGAGCAAAATGTGGAACTATTTATTTTGTAGTTAAGTTCTCAGCTATCGGTTTTTTTTTTCATCACATTGTTCAGCCATGAGCATAATTTGCTCCAATGCATATTTGTAACCTGCTGAGCCCTCCTTACTACCAAACTGAAAGACACACACACCAAGATGTTCTCTGGTTCCCTCTAGTGACCAATTCTGATACTGCACCTTGGAAGAATACAAGAGAGAAAATTGGAGATGGAATGACAAAAGACTGGCATAACACCTGGAAAATGCCATCCAAACACCTCTAAAATGCCTTGAAAGTCATTTTGATAATAATATCTCTTTCCATCAAGAAGTATTTCCAGAGGTGTGACTCAGAACTAATGTGTTCCCATTCGCTATAGCCCTTCTCAGTTGTTACCGAAATCTGAAGATATTTGAGAAAAAATAGCCAGCTTCAGGGAGGAGCAGCATCTCTTCAGGATGGCTGAAGTTGCACAGACAGGGCTGGGCAACGGAATTCACAGCATTTGGCCTCAGGGAGCCACCTCACTTTGGAGAATGGCAGGGCTGGCTGTCAGGATTGGGGCTGCATGACTCAGCAAACATGGAGCCTCTTTGCAGAGTCAGGTCCTACTCAGGCTGAGGCAATCAGGGAGTGCCACTGGTGGGTCTGCTACTGGCATAAAGCTAGCAACCCGCACTCCCTGTTCCTGGCCTCAGCAACAAGAGACCTTGGGGCCTTTTCACACGACCCCTAAGATCCGCTGGCCACTTAAATTCGGACCAGGGATCTTGGGGGTTCGTTGCTCTTCCTGCGTCCCCACCCCTCCGCACTTCCTTGATCCTGTCGGCATGAGGGGAGGGAGGAAGAAAGAGAGGAAAAAATGCAGGCTCACCTCCGAAGCCGGTCAAAGCCCCGTCGTCCTGCGAGGAGAGCCCTGCACTCACCAGATTAAATCCGGACCTGGGGATTTTCACCCTCCTAGAGCAGGTACAAGAAAAGTGCACTGGGATGCGCTTAGGTGGGCGTGGTCACACTTAATTTCCTGCAAACTCTGGAGCTGGTGGGGAAACAATTGTAAGCTCCGGAGCTGGCAGCCATTTGCTGCGGAGTTTAGGGGTCGTGTACAAAGGGCCTTGGACTCCTGAAGCTTCTCCTCTGTTATCTTGATCCTTCCCAGAACTCTGCTACTCTGTAAGTCTTCCTGTTTGGCATCCCCCTCCCTCTCAGACTGTGTTTGTGTGAATCTTGAACTTGGACTGGCTGACCATGCTCTTAGCTTCTGGGAACACCCTGGTCCTGGCCCCCTTGCAGATATCCTAGTTGCCACCCACGCCCCAGACGTTACACTGGCCTTGCATCTCTGGCCAACCTAAGCGGTGAATACCAGCGAAGCATCCATAAGGAACGGCTGTGATCCAAGGCAAGTAGGAGAAATCACACCTCACCAGATGAGCCAAAGGGAGACAATGTTAATTCTCCTTTTGTTAACTGCTGTGGAACAGTTGCTTTTCTGGCTGGTTGTGCTGTTATGCATGGCCTGCTTGCCAATCGATATTCTCTGTCTTCTTAAAGGAGCTGTAGCTGCAGCTGTTGCTGCTGTGAAAGTTATTTTATCTTCTTTGCTTTTTAAACTTTGTCGGAACTCTGGCTAATGCACCAGCGGCGGGGGAGTCTGGCAGTTGTCCAGGAATAATCAGACACGGATTTGAAAGGTGGGGAAAACTTGATGCACATGGAAGGGGCTGTGATTCTTCTCTTGTCATCCTTGTTGGTTCGGAGTTGCCTCGAGTAGCTCCTTTGCCAGTTCTCCTTCCCTGCAAATCCTTTCCAACAAACATCTGAAAAGCCAGTGTCTGCCTGCCACATTTTTCTCAATTTGCACTCCTCAAAGTGGCCAAATTGCTGAGAAAGCAGCAAGCGAGCAGATCACAGCGCTCTAGTGTTCTCGAGCTCATCTGTTGTCTTCCCTCAGCTCTTCAAAATGCAGTCTGCGGAATTTGTCAGGCTGCAAGGTGGCTCATGATGCAGGTGTAGCTTGTGTGGATGAACCCTGATGAACGTGCATGTTCTACACAGTTCTGAAAGGTCCAGGAATCTTGGCCTCAAAAAGATGCCCATGAGATGTCCAACAGCATGTTAGGAGCTCCACGCTTCATCTATCCTTCCTCACCTAAGGCTTCTCCAATGGACACTCAGTATCAAACAAGAGGCTATGCTTAGCATGTTTTTTTGAAGTGGTGCTCCCCTATGTGGTGAAAAATGTCTCTTTGTCTTAATGCAAACTTTTCTTCTTTGTTGCAATGTGCACCTTGCGGTGCTGTGTTTTGCAACTGGTCAATAGAAGGTAGGCAGAAACTTTCTTTAACAGTTGGTTGCTGAAGCATGCCCCCATGGAGAGATCCCAGCACTGGAGGGAATTGGTCTTTATTTCAGATAATGTGCATTCATCTCCTTCATAGGGGTAATGGGCACAGGACTCACAGGCATGAAACACCAAGACTTTATGTAACAGGATGACAACATTATCACTACCCTAAAAATGCAAAAGGTAGTTAGTTAGTTAGTTAGTTAGTTAGTTAGTTAGTTAGTTAGTTAGTTAGTTAGGCTGCTTTTACACGACCCCTAAAATCTGAGGCAAAGGGCTCCCAAATGCAGAGCTTAAAATTGTTTTCCCACCAGCTGCGGACTTTAAACAAAATAAAGTACAACCACACCAACCTAAGCGCACTTTAGAAGTACCTGGTCTCCTGAGGTAAAAAATCTTCCGATGCGGATTGTAAAGCTGTGGATGACGGGCTCTCCTCACCTTCTGTTTGTTTTTTTGTCCCCGCCTCCCCTTTAAGAGACAGGAATCCCTATGGGGCTGCTCAGGGCTGCTGGGACGGCAGACAGAGGTGAGCAGAGGTGAGCCTGCATTCTTTTCTCCCTTTTTTCTCCCTCCCCTCACCGCAGACAGGAGCAATGGATGTCGGAAGGGTGGGAACACAGGAAGAGGAACAACACCCCATGATCTCTGGTCCAAATTTAATTTGCCAGCGGATTTTAGAGATCGTGTAAAAGCACCTTTAGTTAGTTAGTTGCAGTAAAAAAAGATGCCATTGACCATCACTGCACTTCTTCAGCTGTCCATTTCCTTCTATATAGAGATGCAGTCTTGACAGTCAAGGTGGATGAGAGGAGGAAGATGGGAACTTTGAAACAAGATTCTTCTTGGAATGGAACCTATGGATCATTAGGTCCAGCGTCTTTGAAGGAGCCATCGTGGAAAATCAGACTCAATCTCTGTCTCTGTAGGTACTGAGATAAATGCTACAGTTCCTTGCTGCAATGTATCTCAGGTGAGAGACGAAATGTTTGGGGATGGCTTTGGCTTGAATAGGTAGTTAAGGCTCATTGGATGTACAAAAGCACTGCTCCTGGTGGAAATGGAAAAAAAGTTTAAACTGATTTGTTGAAAGACACATTGCTCTGATGCTTTTAAATGTGTTTTTAGCACTGATATATAGACATCCTGGAACATTATAATAATGATCATCTTATACATATCATAGCTAATAATCCCTGATAGTCTTAAAAGCAAGTATACACGGCCCTCAAGTTTAGGAAGGAAAGATCGCCACTAAACTAGCAAGAGTTTCTCAATTTTTGAAAAAGAAAGTTTTAAAATATAGCAGGACAGTTTTAAAAAAATGTTTACCAACTATGGAACCATATCCAGGAAAAATTAGAAGATATTTCAAATAACTTCCTTTCATTTATGGTGTCTGGGCCAATAAAATATCTTTGGCATTAATCCCTTCTGGATATGCAGGACTCTCCTACTCTTGATGGTTCCTTAAACTTATAATACAAAACAGAAACAGCAGAGAAATAGACAGGAAAACATAAATATGTCCCCTCTCTTGCCTTTGATGCATCTCTGCAGCATCTGTGTTTCTATAAATCTGTGTTATAGCTCTGCTGCCATCCAGTGATGGAATGATTTTAAGTTTTTTTAATTTTATTTTTTAGTGAAGATGTTCTATATTACATTACAAAAAAGTGGAAATAACTTTGGGAGGGGGTAATCATAGTGGAAAATTCTTCTTTATCACAATCCTTTAAATGCCTGTCAGGAGCCACCACTGGAGGGGAATAGCATGAAAAGTTGAAAGTTCCTTAATGTCTGGGGGCTATCTCAGTGGATTGATGTATCAGGAGGTTCAAATCCCCACTGTGCCTGCTGGGACGGGGGACAGCGGACCCCCCAGATTTGATAAGCCTGATAGAGTTATGCACCCTTCTTCTTGAGTAAGGACCAAGAAATCACTCCAGAGGACTTGATCTAAGAAAATAGTAGAAGAGTATTACAGTATTCCCCCATTTATTGCTGGAGTTTGGTGCCTGATCCACCTGCAATAAAGGAAAATCCACAAAATGCAGAGGTCTGAGTAAATTGGCCTTGGGCTGCTCCTGCCAGCTGCCTTTCCAAACAGAGGTTTTTAACCTGCTCCTGACACCTCAGCAGACCTTGCTGCCAGGAACTCAAGGTCTGTCTGCTGATGTGCCAGGAGGGGGTAAAAAACCTCTCTTTGAAAGCACAGCCAGCAGGAGCAGCCCCAGATCTGTTTGCTGAGGTGCCAGGAGATGGTTAAAAACCTCTCTTTGGAAGTCTACTTCTCTCAAGTAAAAAAACGCGATATACTGAGACTGCAATATATGAACCGCATTGTGGTGGGGGACTACTGTATTTATTTATATTTATTCATTTATTTATACACTTTTATACTGCCTGCCTTCCAGGGGAACCCCGGCAGTTTACAACAGTCACAAATTACAAAAGAATATTTATATATAATGATATAACCTAAGACTATTAATAATCAAACAAAGCCATAGAAAAAAACAGTTATCACAAATACATAAAAATAGACTAGTAGTAATAACCAGCAGACAGTCTTATGGCCAGGACAAAAACAAAAAAAAATTAACAGTCCCCAAACACCTCTCTAAATAGCAGGGTCTTAAGAGCTTTTTAAAAGGCTGGCAGGAACTGTGCAAGGTGGATCTCACTCGGCAGATGGGTCGGTCTTCCAAAATATTGGCAGTTCACCCCCCCCAGCTTTGTGTCATCTGCAGATTTGATGCGTTCTCCTTTAATCTCCACATCAAGGTCATTTATGAAGATAATGAAGAGCACTGAGCCCAAGACAGAACTTTGAGGGACCCCACTGTACACTTCCCTCCATGTAGGTGTGATTCCATTGAGGATCACACATTGGGTGCTTATTTTGCTCATTTCGACACTGCTCCCAAATCAAGACAAGACTCTGAAATGCTGAAACTTTGGCTCAGTTTTCGAAGGTCTTCCATCAAAGAGATGGAAAGAGAAGACAAAGGGTAGCTTCTGGGCAACTGACCAAAGACATTATGTGATTCTTCTTTATCCATCCCATCAACAGGATTCATAATTTAGCTCTAAGCTGAGTCACATCAGCATGTTCATTGACTAGGAAACATGCCAGATGTTTATTAGTTGGATGCATTCCACAGACTTGCCATTCTAGAATCCATGGAAAAGTTTATGGAACACTCTTAGTTCTATCTTTGATTAATAATTGGTGTATTGTTTGTTTGATTTTGTCCTACCCTTTGTTCTCCTGTCTTCCATCAGAAAAGAAGGAGATTGTTTCCACTGATATCATAAGAAGCCTGGTGGTTCTATGCCTTGGATTAACAATAATCAGGTGCTTTCAATTCAACTATGGCTCATGGCAACCCTCTTTTAGGGGTTTTCAGATAAAGAATCCTCATAAGTCTTCCCTTCTTCTAGTGGTTCCCTGGGACTGTGAAGCATGAAACAGCATTTCATTTGTTTGTTTTCTGCCCATCTCTACTCCAGAGCTTAGAGACGATATTCTGGGAGCCTATGATAGTCAGAACCCACAGGTGACTGCAAATATCAACCAATGTTTCAAAGCCATGGGAGGTCCTTTTGCTCCAATGTACCAGGGATCCTACCTCCTTATAAAGGTTCTGATTTTGTTCTATCATATATGGTGTCAATCTAGATTTTGACCATGGGTACCATAATGTTTTCTGCCTTCTGAGCTTGATATGGATTTTGCCCAGTAGACCTCCTGTGGATTTTCCTTCTCCAAAGACCTTCATCTGAGGAAGACACAACAGGCAACCAAGCGCTCCCCTTTGATTCTCCGGCCAAGAGAAGGGTGTGTTCTGGGAATCAGCAGCTGCCCGTCAAGCCCGAAAAGCTTTGCTTTTCAGTCTTCTGCAAGGGAGCTCTCTTGGCTTTATTATGTGCCTCTGCTGCCCAGCATGATTTGCTAGGGCGATCTCTAAATGTCAAAGCCATTAGCAGGCCCAGCCAGGCAGGTGTTTAATGAATACTGCATTACAGGTAGCGCTCTCCTCCAGACCAGAGTTTTGGTCCCCACAAGGCTAGCTAACCGAGAGGTCAGCCTAGAAGTGTCACTTTTTAAACATCGCTCTGTTGTACAACAGCATCTCTTCGGAGGAAGTGGTGCATCGTTTCAGACATTGGTGGAAATCTAGCTCTAAGTAACCATTAAAGCAGTCCCATTGAATTAGCAGAGATTTGGTGAAACAACTCTTGCACAAGTTCCACTGATTTTACTGGCCTTGATTAATTGCAGCTTAGTTATTTCATAGTATCATAGAATCATAGAACTATAGAGTTGGAAGGAACCCCAAGGGTCATCCAGTCCAACCCCCTGCCATGCAAGAACCCCCATCACATTTTTTTCTTTCATCTGCTAATCAGAAATAAGAGTACCAAGTGAAGAAAAAGAGGATTTTTGCTAGAACCTCCAACAGACTTATGAAATAACTTGTTTTGTTTTGTTTTGTTTTGTTTTGTTTTGTTTTGTTTACATTATTTTTACCTACTCCCGCTTTCTCCTTTAAAATGACTTAAGGTGGTGGACATCCTTTAAAAGACAAGGTTGAAAAGCAGAAGAGAGTAAGGGGTAGAAATGTTAAAAAAATAATTAAATAATTACTCTATTCAATATGGCAAATTAATGCAAGTGCTAAAAACATATTTAAAAGCATCAGAGCAAAACATTCTCTTCAAAACACCATGCTGGGAGAGCCAGTCACTGAGGAAAAGCCTGCCTGAAGAGAGAGAGAGGTGCTTTTGGAATTTGTGGAATGCAAATGACTGAGCAAAAATTCCCCTAGAAATGTGGTGAAAGCTGTTTGGAGAAGACTGCTCTCTCTGAAGGAAATAACCCACCTGGTAAAGAGCTAGAGAGACATTTGGAGAAGTGTTTATTATAAAAGCACTTAGCCTCGCTGGCAACCCCTGCCCCCGAGCCTTCCTTTGAGATATGGATTGGAGTAGATTGGAGTTAGATTAATATTATTAGTCAAGATTTATATCATAATTATATAGCAGGACTGGCATCATTTTGGGAACGGAGAAGGCAAAGTCATCACTCTGCCTGCCAGCAGTTGGGACCAAATGTATGAGCCAGCTGAAACAGCAGCCAGGCAAAGTTGGGGGAACGTGAAAGGGAACGGGACGTGAGCGGGTGCCGTCTTTCTCCCCAAAGAGAAGGATGTCGAAGGAAGCCACTGGAACCCCCATTCAACCCTGCCCCACCACTCCTCCCTGCCTGGGATCCTTCCCCCCCCGGCCCCGGGCTCCCTCCTGCTTGCCGTCATCTTCCACCCCTTGGTGCTTGACCCTGGGGAAGCCAGGAGTGTGGATCCTGTTGAAGTTGCCTGGCCTGGGGCCTTGGGGGGGTGGGGGGCTCAAGGGGGCTGGTCCAGGGGAAGCCCTCAGGCAGAGGGGTGATGGAAGGGGCAGGGTCGGGGAAGGAGCCTTTCACTTCCCAACAGTTTGTGGCTCCCAGCTATCGAAAGGAGCCGCCAGGACAGGAAAGGCTCCTGGGACTTGTAGTCCAGAACAGCAGGAGAGGGGTGGAGGGAATGAAGGAAGAAGCTTCTGAGTGTGCATGCATGCCATTTTCGGAGGGCTGCATGGTTGAGCCAGGTCTAGTCTCTCATGCACTAGCTGCCCACTGCTTGATCCCACTTCTCTCAGGGCTAGGGCAGCTCTCTTTCCCCCCACTCTTTACTGATCTGGTTGGGGACTGTGTGCAGCTGCCTTCAGGAGATTGGCTGCTGCCCAGGGTGGGGAAAACAGCCCGATGCCTCCACCACATCCACCTCCCCATCGCTGGGGCTGCTCTATTCCCCCACCCACCTTTGAATCTGGCACTGGGAACATGTGTGGCTGCCTCAGGAGTGTGGCGGCTGCGCAAGGCTGGTCAGACCAACCCAGCACCGATGCCACATCCACTTGTCCCAGTCACTCCACCTCCCCTCCCCCCAACTTGGTTGCCAGCTGTTGGGAGCACGAGTGTTGCAAAGGAGGGAGGGGGAGAGAGGGAGTGGGCCAGTCATTCATGGGCCAATCAAAATCTGACAGGCCGGATCCGGCCCATACGACGGACTTTGGACATGGCTGGTTTATACTATTGTCCTTGAGGTAATAGGTAAAACAAAACAGCTATACTGTAGTAGTGTGGCCTTTTCACCAGATGTTTGTGGTAAATAAATAAATAAATAAATAAATAAATAAATAAATAAATAAATAAATAAATAAATAAATCTGTGAGATTTTGTCCGCTGTTGTCCAAAAGGAGTTGCCCCAAATTTTGCTCTGCTCCAGGTACTTCTTGCAAACATTTTAGAAGTGGTTTTCGTCCTCTGGACTTGGGGATCTGGCTTCTCTAGGCTGAAGAACAGTGATGTGCAATGACAGCCTGGACAGAGGTGCAGATTTCTCTTCTGCTAACACAGCTCACCTTCTTCCCAATCATTCCAATCCCTCCGGATTTTATTCAAACTGCAGATACAGTATGACAGGCAAGTGCTAAGCCGAAGCCTCGAAACGTCTGCTTCTGGACAGGTCTGACCAGAAAAGGGAATAGTTGGAACAAACCCTGTCTCCCAAGCCCATTGTTAGTCTCCTTTGCTGTATGACATCTCTTGTTAGAAAATCAGTCAGGTCATGTTTGACAGGAGGAGGCAGCTGAATTGTCAGTGGTCCAAAATGTGGCTTCTGTCAGAGGACAACTGATCTATTCTGGGCTTGTGCTGGCTTTGTGCATCCATCTGCCCCTCAGCCAGTCGCTCTCTGCTTTCGGAATAGATGGTACCACTTCATCTCCACTAGCAGAGCACGGAATACATATATTAAATTAACATTGATGTGGTAACAGCTATGCATCTAAGTTCAAATTAGAGATGGGCACGACTTAGCGGTATTCCCGTTTCCGTTTCCGTTACTCGTATCCGTTATTCTACGGAAACGGTAACGGGAATTACTCCGCCAGAATTCGAGCTCGAACCGACGAACGAACAATTTGGTCTGATTTGTCATGCTCGTTACTTGCATCGCGGCGATCGCGCAATGCCAAGCGGCACAGAAAAAAAGTTTTTAAAAGTTAAAAAAAACCTGATTCCCGGCCCTAAAAGTAGGCGAAAACTGTCTGAGGGCACCTACCAGGCCAGAAGGGTGTTTTATTTTGAGGGGGTTTCCCCGCCCGCCTCTCCTTGGCTATTGCTACTGCTGCGCTGCTGGTACCAGGCTGGGAGGGCGCATCCATTTGCCATGCCGTGCGGGGGATCCAAAATGGCGACCGCAATATTTTTTTTGAAATCGTTGCCCAAAACCCCACCAAAGCACCACAGAAACATGCGAAACTTAGCTATTTTAAATGCTTGAATTTTTACAGTAGCAGCAGTGGGTTTTTCTTGCAAAAAAAAAAAGTCTCGGTTGATTTTATTTTATTTTATTTTATTTTATTTTTTTACACCTGCGCATTCGCAATGATGGGCTCGCCCATGGGAGTGGACCATGCAAAGTTTTGGAGCCATTCCACCAATCGCATGGCCAGGTTTTGCTGACTGTACCAGGCTGGGAGGGCGCATCCATTTGCCATGCAGTGCGGGGGATCCAAAATGGCGACCACAATATTTGTTTTGAAATCGTTGCCCAAAACCCCACCAAAGCACCACAGAAACATGCGAAAATTAGCTATTTTAAATGCTTGAATTTTTACAGTAGCAGCAGTGGGTTTTTCTTGCAAAAAAAGTCTCCGTTGATTTTATTTTATTTTATTTTATTTTATTTTATTTTATTTTATTTTATTTTATTTTATTTTACACCTGCACATTTGCAATGATGGGAGTCGACCATGCAAATTTTCCACCAATCGCATGGCCACTTGGCCAGGTTGACCACAGAGACTTCTGGGATGTGCCAATCAGGCATAAACAGCCCACTAATCGTAGCCCAAACCCGAAGCCTAAGCCTAAGCCTAACCCATACGCCAGTACACTGTCCTTCTAAGTGGGTCAGAGAGGCACCCAGAGGTGCACCCCAATACTCACCCTAACCTCACCCATAACTAGCCTAACCCTAGCCCTTGCGCTAACCCGTCTTAACCCTAAGCCAGATCTACTTGCATTGCACTACATGCAAGTACGTGAGACACAGCGGGTGCAAAGAGTCTGCCAGTCCGTCACTTGTGGCTCTGGCTGACTCCTGCAGCTCCCTCCAGGAGCCCGCTACCCCCAAACCAGTACTAACGACAACGAAAAAACGAAAAAATGAACCGACTAATTTTTGTGAAATTTCGCGAAAAACGGAAACGAGCCGAAACGGACTGTCTCCGACACACGACAACTCGAAAACGTCATTTTCCCTAGTCGTGCCCATCTCTAAGTTCAAATACACCTCAAATGTTTGAAGGACACCAGAAGCCTCTAGCTGCTTGTTTCTAAGGTTAAAACACAGAATGGCTTTTCATTGTACTACTCCATTCCCTTGGACTACCAGTGAGCACTTGGACAGTATTACCCAGCCTGTTGTGTAGATGCTTGGTTTTTTTCGGGGGGGGGGGCGTTGGTGGTGGGGGAGTGCTCGGGGATTTTTTATGTGTGTGTCTTGAGGGGATTTTTTAATGTGTGTGAGTGTTCAGGGATTTGTGTGTGTGTGTGTGTGTGTGTGTGTGTGTGTGTGTGTGTTGTTTTGAATCTGGTCTCTGGGTGTCTGAATGTCGTTGTATGTGTATACTGCGTATATACATACAATGATAATAAATTATTATTATTGTGGTATTATTCTCTTTCTCCCACCACCTGCTTTTCTGTGATTTGAGTTTCTGTTCAACCACCTTCTGGCAGTGAACTAGAGCAGAGTATGAAGGTTTTTGCAGTGTGGGTAAAATATTCTCCCCCAAGAATGTGGGTTCCATGGTTGTTACCAAAAAAGTGCTTTCACGGGGTGACTACAGAAATGCAGACTAAAATATATAGGTCTTTTAAAGGTATTTTTAAAAGCAATTTATGTTCTTAAAGTAGCATAGACATTGAGAACTGTAATTTACATGATTAGTGGTTGCATGGATACTAACCAAGGGATGGATATCCAATATGGCCATGCCATGAAAAGAACTGAAAAATATCTCTCTTGTGCAGCTATCAGCTGGTTGTTTCTTTCTAGAACATCAAATGAATACATATTATCTGCTTGTTGGAGAAAATGCTTAACAGGAGCCAATGAGCAGAAAAACAAGGAGAGGCTCATCAAAGCTGACGGTATCTCTTCTTCTGGAAAGGACCACAGAAGAAGACTTGTTATCTGACATTTCTTGGCCACTGACAGGACATATCAAAGGAGCAAACTCACAGATTTATTTTATTTATTTATTAATTATTGCACTTATTAACTGTGCCAACTTTCCCAAAGGGAACTCTGGGCCGTGAACAAACATACACCGTAAATATAAGACACAGCAATACAAAACCAATAAAAAAATAGACCAACTCAATATAAAAGCAAACAATCATAGATGTGTCTGGCAAGGCAAGAGGGCAGCTAAACAGCTGGGCAAACAAACATACAATTAGCGATCACTGAAGTGTTCTTTAAAAAGCCATGCTTTTTAAAGTTTTCCTGAAAGCTGGCAAAGACTCCACTAGCTGAATCTTGCTTGGTAGTTTGTTGCAGAGCATCGGGCTAGCCACCGAGAACGCCCGGCTATGGGTCAAAACTCTGCGGGTCTCCCTAGGGGTGGCCACCCAGAGCGAGAGGGCTTGCGATGCTTTGGTAGAACAGAATGAAGCTGACCTTTGGGAGATACGCTCCACCAGATACTCAGGTCCCAAGCCATGGAGGGTTTTGTAAACCAAAACCAATACCTTTAACTTTATTTGGGAATCAACGGGCAGCCAATGCAGACGAGCCAGGATGGAGGTGATGTGGGCGTACCTGCCCGCACCAACCTCCAGCCTGGCCACTGCATTCTGCACCTGTTGCAGTCACTGAACAAGGGTCAAGGGAAGCCTATGTAGAGAGCATTAAAATTTCTTATCTGGTCCTCAAGAAATTGTGGATGGTCTTGTGAGGGATTGCAGTGAATCATGGATAAGGCCCAAATCAGCAGGCAGAGTACAATGGAAGAACCTATTGCAGAGAAGGACAGAAATGAAGAGAAATAATGGTGAGTCCTTCACTTTTCTCTATGATGAGTAGAAGCTGTTTGTGGCAAGTTTTTTAACTATCAAAATAAAATCATTGTAAACAGCCCTCGGTATATATGTCTGACTCCCCTCAGGCATGGTTTATATGGGGAAGGTTTTAAGGAATTGAAAAAGTTAGAGATCTACCTCTTGGTTCAATCATGAGTCCAAAAGGAGACTGCAGCTAAGAAATCGGTTAAAGAATGGAATCAGGATGGGCAGAAAACGAAGGACTAAAGATCATGGAATGTAGGAATGTGTCAATGAGGTCCAAAATAATCCACACTTGTGTATTTCTGATCACCACGTATGGGTATGAAAGCTGGGCAGTGAAGAAAGCTGACAGCGGAATAAATGATTGATTTGACATATGGTGCAGGAGGAGATAACCTAAACTACCAGAAAGAAGAGTAAATGGGTCCTAGATCAAATCAAGCCTGATTTGTGGAGGCAAAAATGATGAAACTGAGGCTGTTGTGCTTTGGGCACATCCTGAGAAGAGATGCTTGTTTGGTAAAGACATCAGTGCTGGGAAAGGTGGAAGGTATCAGGACCAGAAGACGACGGGATAGACAACCTCAAGTTTAGAAGAGCTGGGCAGTGAGGTTGAGGAGAAGACTTTTCTCTTCATAGGGTCACCATAAAGGAAAGTGACCTGGTGGCACGATAGAAGGAGGAGGAGGAGGAGGGGGAGGGGGAGGGGGAGAACCACCACTATCACCACCTTCAAAAATGTGGTAGTCCATAAAGATAGTCCAATAAAGTGGTCCCCATTTTTTTTAAAAGCCAGAGCCTCTGAGTGTGTATAAAACATACTGCTGTGCTGAACTTCCATCAAAATTCAGTGGGAGAAACTTCCCAACCCTTTGTCTCATGTCTTTAAACTATTATCTTGTAATAGTGACAAAGTCCTCTTTCCAAGCCATTTCCTGGGAAATTAACGGCCATCTTGCTTAATGGCCCAAAGCTCTGCTCCGGGCCATCAATTCTTCCCGCTAGTCATCAATCCTTGGCAAATGCCTCAGGCCTTCAACATTACGGTGCTAGTGTCAAAACAGGCCAACACTCTGCTTTGCGCAGACCCACACAGGGTAGGGTGTCACGTCTGTGCATTTGGCAAATGCTGTTTTCGTCATAACAGAGCTGTCAGACATTTATCCATCTCCTTTCCACAGGTTCATTTGCTGAATGACCAGAATGCCAGAATGCCTGAAGAGAGAAGTGGGGATGTTTAACAAACAAAACACTATATCACTGGTGGTGAACCTTTGGCACTCCAGATGTTTTGGACTACAACCCCCACAGTCCTTTGTCATTGACAACAGAGGCTTGGAATTCTGGGAGTTGCAGTCCAAAACATCTGGAGTGCCGAAGGTTCACCACCACTGCACTATAGGATGTGCCAGAATTATCCTTCTGTTGTAACACAGGGCCAAGCTCAGATCGTAGCAGCTCTTTGGAGCAATTGGGGTGTAACCAAGTTGCCTCTCACAAGGATTAGGAATAAAATTACTGGTACCTTATTGGTAAAAGTACATTTTTAGTTGACATTGTTATTTATTAAGAGTGTATCCATCCAGGAATTTATCGAGTTTTATGCTATTCGTTTATGAATCTGAAAGTGCTTTTCCCCGTCAAATAAAGAAACAGAAAGTAACCACACACACACACACACACACACACACACACACACACACACACACACACACACACACACACACACACACACACACACACACACACACACACAAGGAGAGGGGGAACAAGCAGTGAAATGTGCAATAAAACTTTACTTTCTTAGTACTGTAATATTTAATGACAACAGGTTACATTTTAAATAATAAATAAATAAAAACCAATTACTGTTTAAAAGTAACTTTTCCCAGGCTTTTCCTGTTTGTGTGCTTTCAGTTGTTTTCTTTGCATTCTTTCTCTTCTTCTCTGGCTGTGGGCTAGAGGAGACATGTAAAAGTATCTCCCTGATCTCTGACCAATCAGCCAGTATGGTGGATTTCAGTCTCCCCAGATGATTGAGACCACAGTTTCTTTCATTATTCTTTTCATTCTTCTGATTGCAACTAAAATTCCACAGCTGTAGGTAAAGATTTTTCTTTTTTTTTCTACTTAAAGCAAAGCAAAAAGCAGTGTTCTCTTTCTATATCATCCATAGTGCTTTAATGGTTTAAATTTAATTATGCAGGCTACCCATTGCTACTTGCAGAGTGCCATTTGTACTTGATAGTCTGCTAACTAAAAGGAATTAACCAAAATTTCTCCAACACATATTTAGTACGTCAGATACTTTCTTCATGCCTTTCATGTGTTCCATTGCTGAGCTGTAGTCCCTAATGTACAAATACATTCCATAAAGTACATATACCATTCATTTGGGCATAGCTTCTTGGAGAAATACTTGAGTCACTTTTACAGGATCTCTTTTCAAAAAGGGAAACACAGGAGAGAGAGAGAGAGAGAATTACTTTTCTTGCTGTATACATAACTTAGAAAGTTGTCCATTTGCTGTAAAGCTCTTTTATTGCCCTCCATAACAAAGGAAAAGCAAAACAGGTGGCACATTTCTACCTGCCTGACTGTAGGTGGTTCTTGATGGAAATGAAAATTGGAATGATTGGCAGCACTAAATCCATCCTTGCTTTAAGAAGAATGAAATGGTTGCACCTAGAGATGGGCACAAAATGGAAGAATTCCATTTTGTTTTGTTTGGGGGGGGTTTGTTTCGTACAAAATGATTTGCTTAAAAAATATCATTTCATTTTGTTTTTGTTATTTGTTCTTCGTTCTTCCAACGTGCCCTATCATGGGGAAAGGCACGGGGTTTTAAAACTATTTTTTAGCCATCAAAACAAGCAGCGGATGCACCCATTAGTACTTCATTTGATGGTGAGAAAAGTTTATAAAGTCCACGCTTCCCCCAATTGGGTGTGTTGGGGGGGGGGGAGCATGGATTTTCAAAACCTTTCTCTGCCACCAAAGCAAGCACCGATGGCAGCCATCAGCACTTGCATCAGTGGCAGAAAAAAATGGTTTAAAAGCCTGTGCTTTCCCCCATTGGGCATGTTGGGGGAGAAGCATGGGCTTTTTAACTCTTTTTTGTCACTGAACCTGCCATCGGTGCTTGGTTCAGTGGGAAAAAAAGTTTTAAAAGCCCACACTTACCCCCCCCCCCAAATCAGGTGCCAGCATGAAACGCCAGTGTGAGAGCCCTGAATGGCATCGCGACCATTTTCAGAGGGATCCTGCAAAGCTGTCATTGGGGGGGAAACCCAGGTGGTGACTGGCTTCCCCCCAAGTGCCGATCAGCTGGTGCGCAGGGTAAGCACCAATAATCTGGTGCATGGGGCCTTACCAGCTGAACCCCTGAGCACTGATCAGCTGGCACATGGGGCAAGCACCGGTCAGCTGGCACATGGGCCCTGCAGGCTGTCCCCTCCATCAGATCGCTGCTAGGGAGTGAGGTGGCCGGTGCATGCCACTTGTCAAAAAAAAAAAAAAAAAATGAAAAATGGAATGGAAGAGAATGAAAATTTCCAGTTTGCTTCGTTTTTTGTTAGGAGCCCCGTGGTGCAGTGGTTAAATGCCTGTACTGCAGATAAAACTGTGCTCATGACCTGGGGTTCAATCCCAGGTAGTGGGCTCATGGTTGCCTTCCATCCTTCCAAGGGTGGTAAAATGAGTACCCAGCTTGCCTGGGGGTGTGTGTGTGTGCAATGTGTAGACTTCATACAGGAATTGACCTGTAAACCACCCAGAAACTACCTGAAGTTGTGTGGGGCGGTATATAAGTAGAACACTTTGCTTTGCTTTGTTAGGAAATGAAAAGAAAAATGATAATCAAAATGGGGGAAAATCATTTCGTGCCCATCTTTAGTTGCACCTAATCTAAGGAACAAACTGACAGCACCTCTTTGGGGACCTGATTTATAGTACCATTGCTGCCTTGTTACAATTGTATTTGAAATTGTAGCTCCTTTGTGGCCGTTTCTTTCCTGTCATGGGTATGAATTATGATTTCTGGTTCCTTGTAAAACGATTGCCCAGAGCAGCAGTTATTTTGTAACTAGGTCTGACAAATTAAAAAGGAGTGCACAGCTTTTCTACTTATTTGGAACACCCAAGTCGAGCCAAGCTACATGTTACACGATAGCAGAGTGTACTTGAAAAGATTACAGGTACATAAAAGGAGCTACAATCTGTTTTTTCCTCTGATCATCTGTCAGGGCAGAGTGAGTATATCCAGTATATCTCTGGACATTTATTCCTATCCATTCCACAGTGCTAGACAATGGAAACTTCTGTGCCATGTGTCCTACCTGAAGCGTCTTAACTACTCCATTCCCGATATTTATCCCAACATTGTTTTCCCAGCAGCAATGAAGTAAAACTCAACCATCCTTCCAGGGAAATGGGAAAAGACATTCCGTATTTTGCCTCAGGGTACCAAGCATATTGAGCCACTCCGTTCTTCATCGGGTGACAAGTGCCAGGGCTGTTATCCTCTGATGCCAATCCTCATTCACAAATCAGTCAGTCATGGGTAAAGGTATACATTAAATCCAAATAAATCAGTCAACTTCACAACAGGGTACAGAGGCAAGGCCTTGAGTGGTCCAATCTTCAAAGGTTCCAGTAATCTGGACAGACAGGATGGTATAACAAGTAAGAGGTAAACCTCCATGTTGTCTCACACAAAAGCTCCAGTGACAACATACATAGAATTTCGAGCTCCCAGGTAATGTTTCTCTGCTGACCAGTTGTTTCCGATTAGTGCTCCACATAGCCTCAAAATGCTGCTGGTTGTTCTTTTGCTCTGATCTTTCCAACCTACTCCCCTCTCTGGGACAAAAGTGCCTCACATCTATTGCATTTTCCCTTGTTCAGTTACCAGTGTCCAGAATCATCAGCACAAAACCATGTTTCTGTTTATGTGGATTATTTAGGATTCTCTAACAGAACGCAAGCTCCTTTCCTTGTGTGTTCTTCCTGCATGATCTGCTCCAATGGCTTTGATGAAATAAAATGGCTGCACTCTTTGGCGGGGGGTGGGGTGGGTGGATTAAACAAAATGGTTGCCCTTGGGTTCTGATTCATGTTTCATGGGCATTTATCACATGGGAAGTCCATGCTAACTAAAAAGCAGAACATCTTTTATGTGCACCTGAGTACCAAAAATATAAAAATAAAAGTTCAATTGTTGCACTCTTGCAAAAAAAAAAAAAGGTTTTGAGCTATTCTGATGCTCTCACTCCATATTGTCCATGTTTTCATTCGTTCATTTGTTTGGTTTAAATCCACAAATGGAACTCAAAGCTGTTCAAATTTAAACAGTCGCAATGCAGTTCAAACATTTAATACCAGATACGTGGAAAGGCAGCACAGTGTTCTCAACACTCTGACATTTTTAGGCATCCTCCCTGTCATTCGTACCTTGAACAGAACTTTTGACAGGCACACCTATCCCCTACTGCCATATGCCTCTTAGCCTCTTTTTCCAGTGTTCAGCCAAACAAGTAGACTCTCGGACGAGGTGAGTGGGTGTAATCCTAGCTCCTTTAAATGTTTAAGTAGGAGGACAAGTAAAACCACCTGGTTAGGGAGAGTTTTGGAGTACTGCCAGTAGCTCTTTGGGACCTTCGGTATACAACATACAAAACAGGGCAACGTCAGACAATCTGAGGACCACTGCTGCTCCTCCAGAACCCATTGGGAGACCCATTATTCTTGGAACATACAGTCGCCTCCCAACCTTTTGCGGTTCATATACTGCAGTCCTGGTATATCGCGGATCCGCAGTATATGAAAAAAGGCCCCCTGGGGTAAGGAGGAAAGGCCTTCCCAGGCCTGTCGGGGGCCCACAAAGTGCTTCCCCACAAAGTGACGTCCGGAAAACCAGATCACTAGAAAGCACTTGTGGGGCCTTTGGGGGACTGGAAAGCCCCTTGCAGGCCCGTTTGGGGCAGCGCCAGACCTGGGGTAAGTACAACAGCCCCCAGAGAGCCCGCCAGCTCCGACTTGACCCAGCATCTGCATATTGCAGATTTTCAATTATTGCTGGTCGGGTCGGGTCCCTAACCCCTGTGATAGGTGGGGGTTTACTGTATCGGAAACAAGGGGGATATTATTAGATATGAGCAGGTATTCGCTTCCAGTATTTATCTCCCAGCTTTGGGAGTGAAGACAGGTTTGGACAGCCTTTCATCACAAAACTACTACTCTTGGAGGCTGCAAGAGGGTTTAGTTCACATAGTGAACACAACATAACATATAAGAACATAAGAACATAAGAACATCAGGCCAAAGGCCCATCTAGTCCAGCTTCCTGTATCTCACAGTGGCCCCACCAAATGCCTATGGAAGCACCAAATGCCTTCCCTGCATCTGGCCCTTGAAGACCCTGGTTTTAAACCTGGATATTACGCATCTCCATCATGGTTTGTAACCTGTGATGGACTTTTCCTCCAGGAATCTGCCCAATCCTCCTTTGAAGGCATCCAGGCTAGATGCCATCACCACCTCTTGTGGCAGGGAGTTCCACAGGCTAACAACACGCTGGGTAAAAAAAAATATTTAACAATTGCCATGGGCCAAAACAGAACTCTGGAGGGTATTATATGACCCACAGGCTCTATTTTGCCCAGCCCCAGCACAGAGAATGGCGAAATCATAGTGGTAAGTTGACTTGAAAATTCATGGCACTCTTGCTCCACTCATTGCTCTTCTGAGAAGAAAGCATCGGCCATCGCTTACCTTGGTCAATTGACTCCTGCAGCATTAGAAAGCCATCATCCTAGACTTCTTGTCTGCTCCTTCCCGTTAGGAGCGTCATTGCCTAATGACAAAGGGAGGTTGTGCTTGGGAGTAAATCTGGGGGTCTTCATAAGCCAGTACTATTGGCAGCAATAAATATGAGGAAAGGCCAGACTCCCGCCACCCCCCCTTCCTTGGAGCTGCTGATTGAATATCCCCAACTCTGAACCCAGCTGTGAAGTATGGATTTTCCCCTCATCACCATCTCTCACCCAGCAGCATCAGTCATTAAGCTGTCCTCAAGATCTCCTGCCCAGTTCTGAGGGCTCATTATATATCATAACTTAGGGTGAATTGTGAAAGGGCATAAATTCACAGTATAGGCCTTGTTTTCAAAACCCAAACGAACAAGCATTGACTGTTATTGGCTGCAGCCATAGAAGCATAAAGGGATAGGTCTGGCTTAAATCATTCCCGGAAATAAATCTTTTCTTCAAATGAGGAGACGGGAGTGACTAACAAATATTTTGCTTGTTTTTCCTCTGTTTATTTTATTTTATTTTATTTTCCTTTTTTAAACATAATGGTAATGGCTAATTAGTCAAAAAAGAAAGGACACCAGCCCTGCCTGGAATCCACATCATTTGATTAAGAGTTTTGCCTTCTTAAACCTCAGTGTGGATGATATGTGGTTGGAGAAAATACTTTCTGTGGACCTAACAAACTGCCTGGCAATATCATTCTTGCCATGCATGTTTTGGACATTATCTTTTGGATAAAGATGGGGACAAATAAAAAAGAAACCAGGAATGACTCGTGATTCGTCCGAAAATATTTGTTGGGGCCAGAGACCTTGACGAATATGAATGAACAATTTCTTGATCTTATTCCTCCCCTTGTATTTTTTTCTTACAGCCCGTGACAGTCTGAAAGACACACACAAACAAACACATACACACCCCAATCCTATCCCTTCCACTCCCACCCCATTCCCACTTACCCATCCCTATCTTTCTACAGACACCAAGAACTGCCCTTTGCAGCTCCTATTGATTTGTTCTGATGAAAATTCTCATTCTCATTCTCTCTCTCACACACACACACACACACACACACACACACACACAGGGCTGGCGCGTCCATTAAGGCGAACTAGGCAGTTGCCTAGGGCGCCAAAATGGACAGGGGGAGCCAAAATGGACAGGGGGTGCTGCCCAGCCGGCTGCCCCCCCGCCGCCGGCGGACCCCCCTGCCGCCGCCGCCGCCGCCCAACCCGCCTGCTGCTGCCGCCCAACCCCCTCCCCACCACCACTGCCCAACCCCCTGCAGCCGCCTGACCCCCCACCGCCGCCGCCCAATCCCCCTGCCACCGCCATCACCTGACCCCCCTGCTGCCGCCACCTCTGTCGCCTGACCCCCCCGCCACCGCCCCGCCCCCCACCCCTCACCTAGGGTACAAAAAACCCTACCCCTGGCCCTGCACACACACACACACACAGAGACACACACACACACACACACCACACACACACACAGAGAGAGAGAGAGAGAGAGAGAGACAGAGACAGAGACAGAGACAGAGACAGAGACAGAGACAGAGACAGAGACAGAGACAGAGACAGAGATTTTAAAGCAGAGAGAGATTTTAAAGCAGAGCTGTGTTTTTTGGCCTCAGAACCTCATGGAGAACCTCCTCAGCATGGTCTTTTGTGGACCTTACTCTGATTGCACGAGTGTTCTGCAAGTGATCACTTCAGATCCTGGCCTGATGAGATGGGGAGAAAGGGAGGGGATGAGGACACAGAGATAGAAAGGGGGGGTGGCAGAGAGAAGGAATGTGTCTCCTGGCATTTTATCACAGTGGACTGCAGGCTTGTTTTAAAATAAAAAGTTTTTTAAAAATAGGACTCAGTCCTACCTTGAGCCATTTTCTGAAGGAGGGGGGATTAATTTCTAGCTTTTCAAGTTTCATCTCTTTGGTGTTTTCCCCTTGGGAATCAGCTTAAAGAGATGGACAGTTGGACACCTTTCTCCATTTCCAAAATCAAAGAGAACTGTGTTTAACAAGGTCAGTTTTGTGACTTCTTTTCTAGTTAGCTTTTTGGCATTTTTGTTTTGCATCTAAGTAAGTCTATCCCTTTTGGACGAAACTGCCTCTCTCCTTTTCTTGCACATTCTGCAGCATTGCTTTTCACATGGAATGAAGAAATGGTGGATTAAACTCATTCCTTCCACTCCCGCCCCTGCAATCTGTGGTCCTGAGACGGATCACATTCCTCCCATTTTCCAGCAGCTGAACAACAAAGATGGTTACTTCACATCCACTCTTGACCCGGGAGGAAGTTCGTTGCGTGTTGATGTCAGTCGCGGTCATGTGGTCTTCTTGCAGTTCTGTCCCTGTTCCCGTGTACACATGGGCATGATTTCCGGGGTTTTTTCAGCCCGACCTTCCATTTTTCGATGTTTCAATTCTCCAAAGCCTTGCCTTCAATGCGTTATGGAGCTAGGTTTGAGGCATTTGTCTTTTAATCTCTCTGCACTGCATTGCTGACTCCATAGGGAATGTACTGGCGAATGGCACTACGCACTCCTGCCACTATATGGAGAATGGCACGTTGCATGACAAGCCTTACCTCACAGGCACTCATCTCGGAATAAGAAGAGTGATGAGCAGATTCCCAAGGCTAGGGAGGGGAATCTCTCATCCCGCTTAGATCGCAGTTCAGGGGGCGTGGTCGGGACGAACTCCCCTCGTCCCGCAATGGATGTGTGGTTAGATTTCGTCGTACCGGTCCCCAGCGGGACTGCAAACAGCGATGAGATGGACGTGAAGTATCAGCCAAAGAGAAAAGGAACAGGAGAAATAGAGCAGGAGAGTCTAATGAGCAGAGTGTTTAGCTGCTTGACGTTTTGATCCCAAGTGACAAGAACAAAGAAGGGGAAAGGAGACACAAATATGAATTTGGTTTGGACAATGATGGTGACATCACAGCTGAATCTTTGGATTCTTTCAGGCGGAAAGGTGGGATAGAAATATTTTAAATAAATAAAGCCCAGATAGATCTAATGGCCAAGGAAGTTTGAACCTCCAGAACTTGAGCTTTTATCTCCCAGCATGTGGTAAGGAAATGGGGCAGGAGAATGAGAAGAAACCAGCATCAAGAGGCAGCTGAAATCAGAAGCTTTGCAGAGCTGATCCAGTGTGACTGTGACCGATTTTAAGGCATTGTTTTGGTCGGAATTCAAACACCCCCATCTCCAGCCACTTGAAGGTGGGAAAGGATCACAAAGAACTGCCCAATCACCTGTTCACCCCAGGCAGGGCACTTGAGTGGTGCAGTGATTTAATTGTTGTACTGCAGCTGTAACTGTGCTCATGACCTGGGGTTCAAATCCCTGGTAACCTCCTCAAGGTTCACTCAGCCTTCCATCCTTCTGAGGTCAGTAAAATGAGTACCCAGCTCACTGGGAGGGAGGCCAATATTAAATTGTACAGTATTATTAAACTGAAAGTGCAAACTGCCCAGAGAGTGCTTTAAGTACTATGGGGCGGTATATAAACTGAACATAAGAACATAAGAAGAGCCATGCTGGATCAGGCCAAAGGCCCATCTAGTCCAGCTTCCTGTATCTCTCTGTGGCCCCACCAGATGCGTCTGGGAGAGCATGAGACTTGGTATCTGTCTCCTGATACCACTCCCCTGTGCCTGGCCCTTGGAGTACCCTGGTTTAAGCCTGGAGATTATACATCTTCATCATGGTTTGTAACCTGTGATGGACTTTTCCTCCAGGAATCTGTCCAATCCCCTTTTGAAGGTATCCAGGCCAAATGCCATCACCAGATCCTGTGGCAGGGAGTCCCACACATTACTTTTTGCTTTGCTGACTGTGAAGGAGGTCTGGAAGGTGGTGACGAGGAGCTAGGCCTCCTTGCCAATCGCCTCTTGTCTTTGGAATCAACTCCCTCCAGAAATCTCCCTGGCTCCCTTGCATCAAGCGTTCAAGCACCAATTACGAGCATGGCTGGCTTCCCCAGATGTTTCAACCAGAAATCAAAACACTCAGTAAACCCCATTTCTGGCACCTCTGGTTTTGATTTCTCTTAACTGCTAGACTTATTCCTTATTTCTTTTAAAAATTTTTGTTATTGATAATTGCTCCTTTATTCTACATGTTGTTATGTTTTAATATTGTATTTATAATGCTGTTATTGTTATATAATATTGTATCTTTAGTTTGTGTACTGCCAAAGTATCCCTTGGGCTAGATAGCTGCAGTATAAAAATCAAATCAAATCCATCCATCCATCCATCTATCCATCCATCCATCCATCCATCCATCCTTGCTACCACCAGAATCTTCCCAGAATCGATGTGGAAATCATGTGCTATATATTTCACATAACTAGGAACTGAGAATGATACCTGGTGTGGTGTAAGGGATAGAGGGATGGACTCAGTAGGCGTGGGTTCAAATCCTCGCTCAGCCATAGAGGGTGTGGAACTGGTAAAAACACTTCTTAAATCTCTCACCTTGGAGATTTAAGGTCAGCTAAGGTCACTATAAGCCAGTTCTGACTTGACGACACATAGCAACACAACAGGAACTGAGAAAGCTGTGTTCCTATCATTCACTTTATTTTATTGAGCTTTTAAACCACCTGGCTTAGTGAAATACTTCCTGGGGAAGTTTACATAATTAAGCAAAACATATAAACTAAAATAATTTTTAAAATGCATGGCACAAACAAACAAAAACAAAACCTGGAAGGCAGCTGAGTATCATGGGGAACCTCTATCATTATTTAGGCTGAATGGCAACCAAAACAGAGTTGATCTGGCCTAGTATTTGGCAGCACTAAGAGATAGTGAGAACACATATCCAGCATTCCAGGCGGCCATGTCTCCTAAGTAGAGATGGGCACGACTTAGCGGTATTCCCGTTTCTGTTTCCGTTACTCGTTTCCGTTACTCTACGGAAACGGTAACGGGAATTACTCCACCAGACTTCGAGCTCGAACCGACGAATGAACAATTTTGGTCTGATTTGTTGTGCTCGTTCCTTGCATCGCGCGATCGCGCGATGCCACGCAGCACAGAAAAAAGTTTTTAAAAGTGAAAAATTCCCGGTTCCCGGCCGAAAAGCAGGCGGAAAAATGCCTGCCGTGCCTCAGGGCACCTACCAGAGGGGTTGTTTCTGGAGGTCCCCGGCCTCCCCCCCCATCCCCCGTCCTGGGCTGCTCTGGTGGGACTCGCCGCAGGCTCGCAGTCGCAGGCAGCCAGCAAAAAGCCCAGTCTTGCCGGCCGCCGGCCGCCGCAATTAAAGCGCAAGCAAGCGGCATGGACGGCACAGGAAAAAACTTTTAAACTCTCCCCCCACCCATTCCCGGGCCAAAAAAGCAGGCGTAAAAATGCCTGCTTGACTAAAGGCGCAGGGCACCTACCGGAGGGGTGGTTTCTGGAGGGGGGTCCCGCCTCCCCCCCGTCCTGGGCAGCCGGACTCGAGTCGCCATGCCATGCAGTGCGGGCGGGGGATCCAAAATGGGGTGGCGAACGCAATATTGTTTTTGAAATCGTGGTCCAAAAACACACAAGCACAATAGAAACACGCGAAAATTTATAAACTGCCAGATTTTTCACAGTAGCAGTGGGTTTTTTCTTGCAACAAAATGTCTCTCCTCTCCTCCTCTGCCCTCCATTGATTTTATTTTATTTTATTTTATTTTTACACCTGCGCAATGATGGGCTGGCCGAGTGGCCAGCCATGTGGGAATGGACGACCATGCAAATTTTTGGAGCCATCCCACCAATCGCATGGCCACTTGGCCATGGAGACTTCTGGGATGTGCCAAAAAGCCCCCTAAAACCTGCCCTAGCCCCCTAACCCTAACCCTAACCCTTGACTCCTTACCCATACGTCACAGACTGTCTTCCTAGTGGGTCAGAGAGGCACCCAGAGGTACAACCCACTAGCCCACCGTAACCTTACCCGTCACTAGCCTAACCCTAGCCCTAACCCTAACCCATCTTAACCCTAAGCCAGATGTACTTGCATTGCACTACACGCAAGTACAATTCCCTTCTGTGTGAGACATGGTGTTGCGAGAGCCTTAGTTAGGCATCTCACCTATGGCTCTGGGTTCAGTGCCATCCACTAGTCTTCACAGTCACTGTCTGCACATTTGCACAACTGGTATGCAATATCCATATGGCTATTGCATACCATTTTGCAGCAGCAGCAGGTGAGGAGGGGAGACCCCCATGTAGAGGGGTCTCTTGGAGCCTGCTTCCCCTTCCTAGTGGGTGAGGATAGGAGGCACCCACGGGTGCCTCCAGGAGCCCACTTTCCCTTTATAGCGGGCCAGAGGAGGCACCCACCCCACAGAGGTGCCTCCAGGAGCCCGCCCCCCCCCAAAAAACCAGTACTAACGACAACGAAAAAACGAAAAAATGAACCGACTAATTTTTGCGAATTTTCGTGAAAAATGGAAACGACCCGAAATGGAACCGGCCCGACTAACGACAACTCGAAAAAAAAAATTTCAAGTCGTGCCCATCTCTACTCCTAAGCTTACCTAGAGTTTCCACTGAGACTTTCTGCTTCTGAGCTGCTGTTCCTTCCTGGGGCTTAACACCTTGTCCCTTGCTCAAAATTGTGACCAACTCAACTGCATTATCCCACTGTGAACCATGCCTTTGCTTTCTGTGCCCAACTGGTGCATTGCTTTGAGCGAGGTGTTCATGCTTGCTGTCTGCTCCAGACCGCTCTCGATAAAGCCTGCTGCATATTTTTCACATGGAAGCAAAAAGATCTCAGATATCTTGGGTGTCGTGTGGCAAGACCTATCATGTAACTCAGCCAAGATTCACTTGGACTTTCTAATTCAAAAGAACCATAATGTCCTTTGCTATTTTTCTCAAGTTTCCCTCTTCCCTCTGAGCTGATGTCCTTGCAGTATCTGAAAGAGAAATGGGTTTTCTAAGGAACCGTATAATCTTGCAGGCTGCCTCTATTGCAACTAGTAGTATTTGTGAGTGGTTTGGCAATTCAGAGCCATTAACTCGATAAAAAACTGCTCCTCATTTGTAGACATGGGTTGATGTAACTGTCTCATCTGTGGCATCTCCTTATGGGGCACTGACTGTTAGGATTATGGGGTTGAAAGCCTGTTTTACCACTGTGCCACTGATTGATGAGAATGATAACCCAGATACCTTATCTCTGCCCAGTATCTGTGCTATACATCTCTACAACTGTATGATACCCAACCAGAAGGCCACCTATACCCCATGTTTCCCCTTCAACGATTTGAAGTAACTTGGTTTGCTAGGGATCGTCTTCATTTTCTTTCTACATCTGCTTTTCAGAGCTGGTTCTTGCAATTTGATTGGTCCACCCACCCATTTTCCATCCCCCTGTGTATACAGAATAGGACCCAGTGATCTCATCACCAGTTTCATTAAATACACAAAGCCTAGCACTCTTGGACCACAGGATCAACAAAGTTACAGGGAGTGGAGGGGGAAACACAGGCAGAGACAGTCATAAAGGCGCAAGTGGTTTGCCCTCTCTGGCCTTTTCTAGCTCAATGTGTAGATTGGTATTGGAAGGAGGTCTTCTTTCCTTCTCCTTCCTCTGCAGTTACTTCCTTGCTGCTGACAGGCACTAACAGACAGGTTCTAGGTAATGATTGCTGGCAGATTCTCCATGTGCAGAAAAGGAGCTTCTGTGTGCAGGTTGAGCTGCCTTTGGGTTGTTCTGTTCCTCAATGGTTCTAATAAGAATTAAGTTCTCATCAACCTTGTTGCCCTCCTCTGAACTTGTTCCAGATTGTTGGCCTTCTTTCTACAGTGTGCTGTCCAGACGTAATTACACCCTGAAAAATGATGCTGCCCCCCCCTCCATCTCATTTCTCAAAATTTACTAGTCCAGGAAGAGTTTTGTCCTCTGCTGCTTGCAATTGTCCTACAAAGGGTTACATTTAATCATTCCATTATTGTCTTCTCTCTCCCCCACCCCTCTCTAGGGCCCCCAGAGTTATTTTAACATCCTTTGTAGATGTTTAAAGTGATGCAGGTAATTGATGGCCTTCTATAATGAGAGTGCTATTAAAGATAATAAACCTCTGGGGAGAAATACCTGGCTAAGCAGTGATCAGCAGAAAAGTGGTAAATTTTTAGTGCAAATCTGACTTCCTTTCTAACAAAGAAAGTGGGGAGGGAAACACAGAGGTGAGCTGAAGTCAGAATGTAATTACATTATGTGCGTAATACAAGTAGAGGGAAGAAATTCAACCTGCCTACCACTGCAATTTTGTTCTTCCTGACCACTAGCATGTTGCGCCGGGGGGGGGGATGACACCCCACACCTAATTAAGTGAACTGCTGCTGCTTAGTAGCCGAAGGATGAACCTTGATCGCATTTCAAATCACCGCTGCTAATCTTCGGATTGGGCTGTTATTTACTGACACACATTCACTATTCCCAGAACTCATTTCTTCCCTAAATTAATTATAAAGGACTCTAGAGGGTTAGGGCCATAAATGGAACTTTAAAACCATCTCTTTCTCTCTCTTTTTTTATCTCTTACCTTCATGGATCAAAAGGCTGAAGAAACAAATTCCATTCATTTGCAAATTTATAACGGGAACATATACATGTGCAATGCAAATACCTCAAATACTTCCCACCCTTTGTCATTTCAAGAGACCATCAATATTAATGTTTGTTAGATTTGCAAGGTTGGAAGACTTTCTTCAGCTGCCCACCAATTAGGCAGCACTAGATTGCCTGAGAAATGGGCCCTTTCCATTTTTTTCCAGAAGGCGAAACATGGCCCAGCTTTTGCAGTGAAATGGAAACCTTTTCACCCTCCCTGAAACGTGACCCCTTGTCAAGGCAATATTTTAATGAATGCCTATAAGGGGGGGAAAGGTTTAGTCCTGTCCCATCTGCAACACCGCAACTACCGCACTTTAGATTTGAAACACCTTTTCCTTACAGACAAATTGCCTTAAAAATCACTGTCCACTTTTCAAATCACTTTTTTTGAAGAGCCCCCTTGGCCACATCTGTTTTTGACCACTGTGTCTGTTTTTCTTGCGATGACCACTGGGGGTGGTGCTTTTTAAAATTGGTTCCTGCACCACCTTTTAAAGCAATTTGGTTGTATTTGCGGACATACTACACCATCTTTTTTCAGTTTCCCCCTGTTTCTGCTGTTTCCCTGTCGTTGTTTAAAGCGGTTCAGCCAAGTGCGAAAGGGGAAGCTGTTCGCTAAGCAACCACTGAAGTGTGGACTGCCAAACTGCAGTAGTGACCACATGACCACGGGAGGAGATAAGCAGCTGCTCAAGGAAGTGCAGTAGTGGCCAGAGTCTCTGCCAGCCTTTAGGAAAGCTTTAAAGACCTGGCTTTTTGTGGAATCCTTTGGTGATCACTGAGCGTACAACTGTGAGTTGTTGTTGGTTGTTTCATTTTGTCCCTGCCCTTCTTCTTGCCGGATTCCTTGTAGTCATATTATTTGTGTTGTTGTCATTTTTAATTTTATATTTGTTTTGCTTATGATGGGGGTTTGCTTGGGTTGTGTTTGTTATTTGTTGTACATCACCCAGAGTACAAATATAAATAAATAAATATAAATATAAACAAGATCCTTCAGTCTGAACTGGCTTTATGAAGACGACATGAAGCCAACTGGCTTTGGGGCGGTGATGTCATCTGTTTGGCTGTGATCACATGATTCCTGGCTACATGGAAGAAAGATAAGATACCTGGGAAGAAAGCAAATTACACTGAGGCAACAACAGCTGCTGTCACCACCACCACCACTGAGACATGATTGTGAAAGTTAAGACCTGAATCCCAAGTCCAATGGAGATGTGCCTTTGCAAAATATTTCAAGCTCCTGAAGAACTCTTATTCCCACCCCGTATAGTCACTGCTTCATTTGAGGTGAGATTCAGTACAGTGTAGTGGCCAGGGCTGGGGCTAGGTTTTTTGCACCCTAGGCGAGGAGGGGGGTGGCAGGAAGTGGGGGGCAGGGGGCGGGGGGCAGGGGGCAGCGAATGACAGGGGACGGCGACGGGCACGGGGGGACGGCGACGGGCACGGGGGTGGGCGGTGATGGGCATGGGGACGGCAGACGGCAATGGGGGGACGGACAGCAGTGGCCAGCAGTGGGGGGGTGCGGGGCAGCAGGCTGGCCAGTGCCCCCTCTCAATTTTGGTGCCCTAGGCAACTGCCTAGTTCACCTTAATGGACGCGCCAGCCCTGGTAGTGGCAAGAGTGATGGGCTGGAACTCAGGAGATCCTGGTTCAAATCCCTCTCATTGATAGGCTAGTGTCAGTACCTACAAAAGCAGAAAGCACACACTTCTTCCTTCATCTACCTTGGAGTTAGAGGTGCCGTGCCAGATACCTGTGAAGTTCAAAATCTGTGTATAACTTTTATGTTCCATGAGAACATAATTAAAAAGCATAAACAGTTGGTTCCCATACATACATCCCTCCCCTGACCAACATCCCAGCATGCCCCAGCACCCTCCTGTGATGGCATCTGGTGCCATCATGACAGATGAGGGAGCCAGCTAGTCAAACCAGGGGTTGCCACATTGATCACAAGAGGGTCCTAGGTAAGTCTGAGACACACCTTTCTTGGGCCATTTCCGGGGGATGAAAAGCATCACAGTATTATTTGAATTTTCATTTATTTATTGAAATATTTCTATATCTCTATAACAAAAACTGTGCAGCTCAGAGTCCATGAAATTCAAGGGAGAAGTGTGCTTTCTCATGCTCTCATCTCATGCTATTCATTGCGTGTTCCACTCGCCGGTGTGAGACGAAAGCTAATGAAGCTGTATGGTACTTGTAATGACGATGGGTGTGTTCCAGTTGCACCTATGAATATCTGCTTTATGTTTGCTTCTATAGGCTATGTGTAAAAACTTCCCCCTCCCCCACAAGTGAGGAATTACAGCATGGCAGACATTCATTTACTGCTAAGCAATCCTTCCCAATAAAGCTAAATTTACAGCATCACACGAGCCATAGTTCACTGAGCTAATTCCTAGTAATTGCTGTGAAGCTGGGAGTACTTTATGCATTCTGTTGGTGAGAAATACAAAGCCTTGATGGGACGCATCATCCTCATTTGTACAATAACTGACCTTGATTATCTGCTTAGGTACAATTATGATAGAACCTATTCATAAGATCAGCTCTTGACTGTATGTTAGGGTGCTAGGGCTGGGTAAACAGTCTCCATTTTAGATAAGACAGAGGCAACACAATCCTGTCCAGTCCCATCCTTTTGTATATATGCTCCACTGAAACCGCACAGCACAAAAAAAAGAAAAAGAAGATGTGAATGGAGTGAGACCAAGATCATTATATGGTAGGAATGACTGGAGCAGTAGCTAGTTACTAGAGATTGCCACGAATTAAAAAAAAAATGGTGTTTCGGTTTTTTGTTTTTCATTGAGGGGTCCATTTTGGTTCATTTTCATTTTTCATTTTTACCCGCTTTTTGTGTGATTTTTAAAGCACTTCTGTGCGCGGGCGTCCCCCAACGCCCTAGACCAGAGGGAAAACACTAAAAAAAATGATGCTGGCAGAGACACAGTATAGATTAGGTACGCAGGGAGGCTGCAAAGGCAACGGCAGGCATTGCCCAGGGTGCAAGGCAGCCAAAGAGTGACTGCACTGCGGGGCAAGGGAGGGTACTCACCGAGAGGTACGCACGCACTCACACAGGGAGGCTGCAAGAGAAATCTCTTCTTTCTCTCTCCTAAGAGCCAGGCTGCAGCCAGCAGGAACACTGAGAGATACATACCTGCCTGGCTGGCCTAAAGTGAAAATAATGAGTCACAGAGACAGCAATCCCATCCTAACTCCCACCTGAGACTGCAAGGAGGACGGGGGCTGCCAAAGCTTTTTATGCCCTCTGTGGCTGACAGACCTGCCCAGTCTGCAACCTGGGCATGCTATTGGTTGAAGTTGTCCAAGAATTTACATAATCCCATCACATGGCTTGCCTCCATTTTGTGCCTGGAATGGCGACATCCATTTTGTCATCTTAAAGGGAAAAGAAAAATACATTGCAATGGGAGAAGACAAAAACAAACATTTTAAGGACCCCAACCCCCGTAGGTATTATCAGACAGTATAAATAATTATCGCATTTTTATGGATGTATATGGCGTTTTTTAACATTTAAAACAGCTCATTTCATTGTGCATCGACATTAACGAAAAATGAAACATAATGAACCTAATTTTCATGGTTCTGTTCAGTTCATTCCAATTTCATCACAATGTTCGTTATTTGTTTTGTTACATAATGAAATGAATACTGAATAACGGAAACAAAAAAAAGTTCATTTCGTGCCCATCTCTACTAGTTACTCATGGGGACAGTGGCCAGATGGGTGGGGTATAAATGTAATAAATATAAAAGCAAAAGAAAGAAAAGCAAAATACTAAATACGGTGAATCTCTTCCAGGTATTAATCTGAATTTGAATAGAATTATTCAGGATGCTAAGCGCATCTTGAAGGTTGCATTCAGCACCTTGGAAAGAACTTAAAACATTCAAACTAAAACCCTGGAGGAGATTCACTACCTCTTTGACAACTACCTCTACCACTCTTGAATGGAGATAATAATAGCATTGTTCAGGCATTGTCTTGCATTGAATTCTTCTTAGGTATAGAAATAATTTTGTTTTTGCTCTCACATTTGATTTATTCACCGTCATCTTATATTTTTATATTTTTTATATTTTATTGTCTTCTTAATGACTTTATGGTTTCAGTTTAATATGTTATTTATACATCTTATAACACGGATTTATTGCATTTTTGTGCTCTTTGTTGGGAACCACCCAGAGTTTGAGATTCCTGATTAAATGAAAGGCAAGTCCCCTCACAAATCCATAACAATGATAGAAATACCTTCTGCCAGGTAATTTTTGCACAGTGTAGATTTTAGTAGTTTGGGTCAAAGCCCTGGTCAGGTGGCCTTATTTATGGCTCTGAGACAGGCATAGATCCAGGGGCACCAAGATGAGAGGATACTGGAATTAAGACCAAGTTGCTGTTCAACTAGAAGAGCATCTTCCTGCTGTTCAGAGACCACCAAGGCAGAACCTGACCCCAGTTGGATGATGCCGCTATTAAAAAGATACCATTCCAGGGCTAATATCAATCCTCTAAGGGCCTTTTCACACAACCCCTAAGATCCGCTGGCCACTTAAATTTGGACCAGAGATCTTAGGGGTTTGTCGCTGTTCCTCCTCCCACCCCCTCCGCACTCCTGGCTGCTGGCTGCGTGAGGGGAGGGAGAAAAAAAGGAAGAAAAGAATGCCGCTCACCTCCCTTCTGCCATCCTGGCACTGCATTCAGATCTCTTAAAGGGGCAGGGGGCAAAAAAGAACAAACAGAAGCAAGGAGAGCCGGGCAGTCACTACGTTATATCCGCATCAGGAATTTTCACCTCCAGAGAGCAGGTACCTGAAAAGTGCGCTGGGACGCGCTTAGGTGGGCGTGGTCGCACTTAATTATCTGTAAACTCCGGAGCTGGTGGGGAAACAATTTTAAGCTCCAGAGCTGGGAGCCATTTGCAGTGGAGTTTAGGGGTCGTGTACAAAGGGCCTAAAAGGCCACACACTTCAACGGATTTATTTGTAGGTCAGGTGATCTTTGCTCCATGAGGAAATGGCAAGCTAATGAAGAAGCATCGGGGTCTAGGCCAGAATATGGCCCATTGAAGGTTTTCCACCCAGGAAAGGAATGGAGGAAGACAACTTGACCCAAGAACTGAAGAAGTGCTCACCACCCAGGTTCATGTTGCTGCAGATTAGTTGCTTTCTCTTCTCTCCAGGAATTAAAGCTATCTGTGTCCAGCCATTTTCATCTTCTAGTGCATTCATCTGGAACTCTGCAACCTCTGCTGTTTTTGCCTCCTTATCATTATTGGTAGACTTCTCAACTTACCTTTTGGCTCAAGCAGGACACACCTCTGGGACAGGTTTGGATTTCGTATCGTTTTGGTGGACCCACACATAACCATTGGCTTCCCAGAGACAGTTCTAGCGCAAGTGAGCATAAAAACTAGTTTCAATGTGAATGCAGGTGTTTGGTTTCCAGATGAATCTCAAGCTTCAGATGCACTTCCCTTATTCTCCCTCAATGACTTTCTCTTCTTCTTTGGAATTTCTGACACCATTTCCTGTCCTCTTTCTTCTCCAGTCCATCTTGCTGGTGTCTTCTCTTCCAATCTGTTCTTTCCATCCTTTCCACTTTCCTCCATTGTCACAGTTCCATGTCTGAAGAAGTGGACTTGATCCATAAAAGCTTGCATTAAAATATAATAGTCTTTAAGGTGCCACATGTTTTTGTCATTTGTTTTATTTTGGTTTGTTTTTAAAAAAAAAATGCCTGGAAATCATGACTTAGGAGTACCAGTTGTGGAGGCCATAAACCTAGTTTTTGGTTGTTAGAAGGAGGGAATTGGGTAATGTTTAGTAAATGTGGCTGGTTGTAAAGTAAGCGGGGGGCTATTGTATAAATGTTGCAATTTGTGAGTGTTCAATTTACTGGGTCTCTTGAGTTGGAATAATTACAATGACAATAGGAACCACTGTGTTTCACATATGGAAGGATGCAATTAAAGGGAGTACCTATAGAAAACTGGAATCTGGAGCAGCATCCATATGTAGGATGGATACTGTATCTTAAGGAAATCATGTTAGTCTCATATTCAGACTGAAAGAGCTCATTGCATAAAGTGAGTGTTAAAATAATTCAGAGAGGTATCAAAAATAGCCCTGAAAATAAAAGTGCTTTTAAAACCGAGGCTTGAACAATAGTTTACTGTCCTCACTCCAAATAGTTACCCAGCTTTCCAGCAAGCAAGGTCATGTACCATAACCATCCTGACCATTGAACATGTTTTACAAATAGAGACAAAGCTCAAACAAAGGATGCAGGACTTATGCATTCTTTGTAGTTCAAGTACCTTGGAGTTGCAATATTATGGAATGCAAGAGTACTTCAAGCTCTACAGAATTTTAATAATGCCTTGAGTGGCAGCTTGCCAGATTTTAAGTTACAGACCCTTAGAATTACAGGAGTAGCAACAACGATTGTGATTCCTATTCTTTTTTTAAAAAAATCTTGGAATTCTAGGACCCTGGACAAAGGATTATTTATTCTTAGTTTTGAAGTGCATCTAGATATTCTATAATTATCTATATTTATGAGAAGCAAGCCTACTTTTTTTTCTTGGACAAGAAAATAAGCCTTATAACACTCTGCTCAGAGTTGGAAGATGAACTCTTAGCTGTGGATAAGAACAAATTCCCTTGGTCAATGAGAAATGGGCAAGAAATAAGGAAACTGAAGTGTCTATCCAGAGCTTTAAGCCTGGGGGACAACAGTTTTTAAGTGGTCCTGACACCTGTCTCTGGCATGAACTGAGACAAACTTGCTAAAAGCTTTAATGACATACAGAGGGAGGTGACCATGAATACAGTCAAAGTCCCAGTGTGCGACATTTTGTACCTGTGAGTGTGATTAACTGGCTGCCATGCCTGGTTCAGTTTAAATGCATTATTGTGATGGCAAATAAATTATTTGAAATGCATTACTTTGGCAAGTATGTGATGGGATGGGGATCTGTGAAGAATGTGGGGTTTTTGTAAGAATGGATTAGACCAGCATGGAGAAAAACTAGAGGAGTGAAGCATTTTGGGGTCAGTTTTGTATGGAGATGATGGGTAGAGAGTTCTCCTTGAGTTTGGTGTCAGACAGAGCAGTCGGAGAGTGAGTTTCAGAGGGTGAGATGATGGAAAGAACAAGGAATTGCGCTGAATAAACTTAAGGCCTTGGATCTGGAAGCTGAGTCATAGCAGCTGGTCTTCTTTTCTTGAGAGATTATTTATTTATTTATTTATTTATTTATTTATTTATTTATTTGACTAGCCCTAGGGCTACTCTGGGTGGTTTACAACATAAAATAGCATAACAAAATAACAAAGTAACATATTTAAGAAACCAAAATACAAACAACATAATATAAGCAAAATATACATAAATCCACAACAATAAACTAAAGCTAAAATGAAAGTCAAAATAACCAGGAGGAATGCATTGAAAACCTATTAATCCATTCCCTCTGGAACAGGTTAGTGGATTGGTTTTCAGTATATTCCTATGAGATAAAATTTTTGGTATGAAGAATTGACCCATAGAATGAATTAAATTTGTCTTATGAGGCACTTCTGTAGAATGATTTTTCTCCTAGAGGCACTCCCTTTGGAGCTTCAGAACTCAGCCCCCTGAACCCCAAACCTTTCCAAATTTCAGGGGGTTACCTAGAATCACTTGAGGAAGCTGCCCCTGCCATTGTGATCATTTAGGACCCAGGGGAACATAGTATTTTGTTTTGTTTCATTTCATAATGAAACTACTTTAATAACCATTAGTAATGAAACAAAACAATACTACAGAGATGAAACAATATGAAATGAAATGCTATTTTTCCGTTTCATGCCCATCTCTGGCAAGAATATGTACAAATAAAAGGAACAAAACAAAAACTTCTGTGCTGAAAAACAGGAAGTGGAAGCAACACCAACATCACTCTCAAAGGGCCTTTTCACACAACCCCTAAGATCTGCTGGCCACTTAAATTCGGACCAGAGATCTTAGGGGTTTGTCACTCTTCCTGTGTCCCCACCCCTCTGTACTTCCTGGCTGCTGGCTGCATGAGGGGGAGGGAGAAAAAGAGAAAGAAAAGCATGCCGCTCACCTCCGTTCTGCCTCTTGCTCTTGCCGGCAACATTCCAGTCTCTGTAAAGTAGCTCTTAAAGGGGCGGGAGCCAAAAAAACAACAAACAGAAGCGAGGAGAGCCCCGCACTCACTGTCGTTACACTGCATCAAGGAATTTTCACCTCCAAAGAGCAGGTACTTGAAAGGTGCGCTGGGACGCGCTAAAGTGGGCGTGGTCGCACCTAATTTCCTGTAATCTCCGGAGCTGGTGGGGAAACATTTTTAAGCTCCGGAGCTGGGAGCCATTTGCCCCTGAGTTTAGGGGTTGTGTATAAATGCCCAAAGGAACAGGGCACGATACACCATTTTAAAAGGCCTCCCAGGCCGGATGGCACTGAAGGTATGCCTACCTGAAGAAAAAAGATATTTACTTGCTTGTGGGTGGATACCAAAGATGGGGACAGCCTAGACTCCTAGAGGAGGGAGTTCCAAAGTCTGGGAGCATCCATAAAGTCGACCCTCTCCTGTGTTCCCATCCGGCACACCTGTGGAGATGGCAGGATCCAAAGAAAGGCCCTGTATATATATTTTTTCTTCTCTCATAAACTGGTGGTGGTTCATGCACAGCCCATCTCTAATCGCAACACAATTATACCCTGAATTTCATGCACTTCTATTTGTTCTGACTTTTTCCCCTCTTGAGTGGGCAAACTATGAGAGTTCAAATGCTAACTGAGGAGGTGTCGGGGTGCTTCTCAACTGCACAACTAGGCACATGACTGAGAGGCACCCAGGCCGCTCATCAATCAGTTGCAATTAGCTGCAGCCAGTTGCTCAAACTTTGGGCGTTTATACACGACCCCTAAGCTCCGCCGCAAATGGCTGAAAGCTCCAGACCTTAAAAATGTTTACCCACCAGCTCCGGACTTTGCAGACAATTAAGTGTGACCCCGCCCACTTTAGCGCGACCCAGAGCATTTTTCTTGTACCTGCTTTTTGATGGTGAAAAATTTTGATGCGGAGATTGCCTGAGCTCTCCTCGCTTCTTTCTGTTGTTTTTCTTTTGCCTCCGCCCCTTAAAGAGGAACCAGGAAGTTAACGGAGGTCGGAGCAACTTCCCCTAGCACCAGAGGTAAGTCTTTTATTCTTTTGTCTCTGTCTAAGGCTTTTTTTTCCTCCCCCCTCACGCAGACAGAGCAAAGAAGTGCAGAGCGGGTGGGGATGGAGGAACAGCAACGAACCCTCAAGATCTCTGGTCCGAATTTAAGGGACCAGCAGATCTTAGGGGTCATGTAAAAAGGCCCTTTATATGATCATTAACAAAGTTCTGGTTGTTGTGTTAGAAAGGCAGTTCCCAATCTTAGTTGCCCACACATTCTTGGACAAAAAGTCCCAGGAGCCTTCACCACTAGCTTTCCTGGCCACTATTTCTGGAAGTTTGAGTCCAGGTGTACCTTGGTATCCAAGGTTGGGAAGCATTGTGTAAGAATTCCTAGTGTCTAGATTCAAAAGGCAGTTTATATCTACCCTAACCCAAGTTGCCTTTGGGGGACTACTACATCCTTCATAACCCCAGTCAACACAACCCTGTTGATTGTGGCGATCTGGGTGTTGTACGTGTAAGATCATGGGAAGTAAGGAATAATGGACACAACACCCTTCCATTTTTGTGTCGCCGTCCAGTGTTTCTATAAAGAACTCAATAGGTTCCATAAACCTGATCTCTCCCCATAAATCTCTGTCCAACTCCGGTTGTGACTTAACTGCGAACTTGCTTTCAATGCTTTAATTTCAATTTTTTTCCTCCTTCCCTAAACTTGCTCTTGATTATTCGATCCCGAAAGAAAATTTGGAGCCAAAAGCAAGGGAGAAGCAATTATTCCCGCAGGAGGCTATCACACAGGCTCTCCCCTTCTTTCCTTTTTTTGTAGACTATGATTATTCTAATGCTTAAAATCACCCTCATTAATGTCCGTTTCTATAGGAACGGAATTACAGTTCTTTCTTGTGGCTCAGAACAGACTTCTCCAAATGAGAAAGAAAGAGGAAGGGGAAATCGCCTCTGCTCCATTTCTAGCTGTGATGAAAAATAGAGTATAAATGATATATAAACAGTACCCAGCCTTCATGGACGGATGCCTTCTCTCTCTCTCTCTCTCTCTCACCTCACTTTTTATCCTTACATAGGGAGCACCAACACTAAATGTCCAACACAACGGACACTTGGCAGCCTCAGTAATGTGAAATAAATCATGACTGTCGAGCCCACAGTTGGCTAAGATCCTACAGTCCAATAAAGAGGAATGAAAATTAATTTCCTGTGATGTGTTAATGAGGATTCCGCCCTTGAGTTCCAAAACAGAAGACAGTCATGTTTTGGGAAGAACTTGTAGGCCATTTTGGGTACTTAGCTGGAGAATCAACTGACAGAACTGGTTCTTCTCACAATCTATTGGGCAAGGACCAGGTTGCAGAGTCTATTCTTCAGTTCAGCGCTGTTGTATCAGTTGCTCAAGTCTGCAATACCAATACCTGGTTCCTGTGGCAGCTACTGAGGTCAAACTAACCTGGAAGGGCTCACTAAATCTAAGAGATGTGCAAAGGGAGTATTTTTGTGCTGGTTTTGTTTTGGAATCTTGGGGGAAGGGCCTTCTGTCTGTTCCAGGTTCCATTAGGTGTACAGATTAGGGATGGGCACAAAACAGAAAAGCAGTGTTTTGTTTCATTCTGTATTGTGGGGGGCACATTTTGCTTTGGTTTCACCTCATATGAATTTTACAACAAAATTTGTATAACAAAACAAGACAAAAATGAAATGTTTTGTTACCTTGGGCTGCTCCATCCGAAGGCTCCAGCACCATCTCCAAAGGCTCCAGTGGAGGCAGTCCTAGGCCAGCCTGCCCAACCGTCTGGTGGGGCTCCAGTGGCAGCCATGGCAACTGTGGCGGTGGTGGTGTCTGTGGGCCTAAAACAGCCCACTGGCCACTTGCCCTCTCCTGCTGTGGTGGCAACTCTGACAGCGGCCATGGCAACAGGCCTAGGCCACCCTGCTCAGCTCGATGGTGGCGACTCCGGCAGCCGCCGCGGTGACTCCAGCAGTGGTGGGCCTAGGACAGCCTGCCCAGCTGGCTGGCAGGGCTCCAGTGGTGGCCATGGGGACTCCAGTGGCAGCGGTCCTAGGCCAGCCTGCCAGCCACTTGCCCTTTGGTGCTGCAGTGGCGGCAGCTCCAGCAGCAGGCCTAGGATGGCCTGCCAGTCACTCACCCTCTCTGGCCTGGCTGGGCGGTCTCAGCAGCAGTGGCAGTGGCGGAACACCCACAGGTAATTGACCATTTTCATATGGAATGGAATGGTTCATTTTAATGAAAAAATAACCATTTGGTTTCATCTGTAACAAAATGCTGCATCATTGTTTCGTTTTGTTTCATTTTGTTATGTAACGAAATGACAAAACAGTATTTCATTTTTCGTTTCATGCCCATCACAAGTACAGTTTGTTTCTGTAAACCCTAAAATACCTACATCTCACTTCCATGTCAGTTTTCCCAGTCCGGTTTCTGGTGTTAGGACCAAATCAGCCCTACCAAACCAGTCCAGTCCAAAAAATAAACCTGGGCATAAGACAAGAAAAAAATCACTCTTTCCAGAAGTGGGCAACAACAACAGTACACAATAAATAGAAATCAAACATTTGCAAACCTATGCAGTCATTAATTGTATGTTAAAATTCACATTTCTCATCATATCATCATCCTCATTAATTCATCAGAAGGAATCAGCACTGGGGGGAAGGAATCATTGCTGTGATCACACTAACTGGAGAAGTTCAGAGGAGGGCAACAAGAACAATTTATTTATTTATTTATTTATTTATTTATTTATTTATTTATTTATTTATTTATTTATTTAGAGTATTTTTACCCCGCCTTTCTCCTTGGAGAAGGACCCAAGGCAGCTTACAGTAATCAGGGGTAATATACAGTTCAGTACAATTAAGACATGTTCAAGCATTTGAAAACAAGGAATTGAGGGACATCGTACAGCATTAATAGACAGACACCATTACATTAAAGCTACAAGAGAACGAAGCAGTTAAAAATAAAGTGTAGAAGTTATGCGTGAGGGAAACTAACATTGAAAACATATTGTCAATGCAATCACAAAATCTATAAAACATATAAAATCTATAAAAGTCATGTAATAGGTCGTCCATCATTCAGAGAAAGCTTGCCTGAAGAGGCATTTTTACAGGTGACATTTCTCTCCTGAAAGGAGTGTGTATTCTTTGTACCCACATTTGAGAACCCATAACTTTTATCTCTCTTTTTGGCACTGTATTATTTAGTTTTGTACCATAAGGGGACTGGAAACAAAACCCTATGAGGAAAGATTGAAAAAACTACGCATGTGTTAAGCCTTGCCAAAGGAAAACTGAGGCGAGACAGGATCACATTTTTCACATATTTGAAAGGCTGTCATACCAAGGAAGGGTAAGGTCTATCCTTGAGCACACCAGAGTGCAAGACATGCAACAATAGGCAAAGGCTAGTGGAATTCAGATTTAGTTTGAACATCAGGGGGTGGGGGAACTTCTTAACTGTTAGAGCAGTACAACAGTGGAACTAATGGCCTTGGGAGGGTTAAGTCTCGAGTGCTCCCGGTCACATTTGGTGGGGTCACTGTGAGATACAGGAAGCTGGATTAGATGGGCCTTTGGCCTGATCCAGCATGGCTTTTCTTATGTTGTTATGAACTGATGGAGATTTGGCAAATCAATGCCTCTGTAAGCTCTATTTATGCAAATAGGCTTACTCTACTTACAGCTTGTTAAGTCACAACTCATGTAGGGCCATTTGTATCAATGGAACACACAGAGGAGTTGACTTATTTGGTCCCAACTGAGTGGCCCTACTCTAGTGTGCCTTCCGATTTTGAGCAAGAGCAGTTCAGCCACTGTTGGCCACTCTTAAGGTAAAAATGTCCTGGAATAGCTGCCTTACGGATTTAATTCTGTGCTGATTTTTTGCTGAAGTAGACACTGGGAAACCACTAAATGTGCACCAAATGGGTATTCATCCCCTGATCCCTCCAATAACAAAGTAGAGATGGAACATCTCAAATAGCTCCTTGGTGCATTCAACATTCTAGGTTTCATTCCTAATATCCTGACATTTTACTCAAAGAGGGCACAGTGAGGAATTGAACTTCCAAACGCTGGCCCTGCAGCCAGATACCTAAACCACTGAGCTAGCTGGAATAATGGGTGAGCCGGGATTATTTTTAATAGATGTAGACAAAAATATGTACAGATATAGTATGTTCATTATAGGGCAAGGCCCTCAGAAAGACGGCAGGTAGAACTAAAAAATGAGAAAAGAAATCTGTAGACTCAAATCCTATTACTCAGTGCCATGCATATAATTTGTCCAAGCCATTTCTGCATTTTGCTGGCCATCTCTCACATACCTGAGTATATGATGGTGTAAGAAGCCACTTGTACAGCATGGATACACCTGAGCGTGCCTCAGCCAGCCAGCAAAATTGCACACTCCGTATGAGTGGTTTTTGGTACACATTAGCCAAGAACACTCCATGGACATAGGGTCACGAAGGGTTGGTCACGACTGTAACGACACAACAGACAGACAGACAGACACAATACCAAGATGACGGTGAATTCCTAAGAGTCACCATTTTATATATGGAATAGAGGGAAATGTAAGAGAAAACACTGCTTTTCAAAACTCATTTCTCCCCGGGAGAAAATAGGATATTGTTTTTGGTTTTAAAAAGTGGAAAATAGGATACTGCTTTTGGTAAGCAGATCCAGCTAGAGCCTTTGATAATGGTAGGGTGGGGTGGGGTGGGGGGAATGGAACCTGTCACTTAGGCCGTTACTTCACGAAGTACTTTGCTTCGCAGCGGGATTGCCTTCGCTTTGAATGCGAAGGCGGTCACGTGGTCTCCCTTCGCCCCCACCCCTCTTTCTCTGTCCTCACCATGCGAAATTTTAGGATTGAATCCATTACTACCTCACGTGCTCCCTTCGCATTGGGAAGCTTACTTGCAACGTCCGGTTTCTGCTTTCTTTTATTTTTTAAAAAAAAATTACCACGGCGTATCGATGCATCAATACCCGGCTGTCATTTGCGGCAAAGCTGAATTACTCTATGATCCTTCGTTTTCTACTCCCGATTTGTATTGCTTCGTCCATTGGCGACGTGAAAAAATTGCTGTTCTCCGTCAGGGTCACTAGGTGGACCAGCACACAATATTTGTTGTGTATGATCCATCGGTCCTCCAAGGACATTCGAGTAATCCCTTCCTAAATCCCTAGAGCAGTGACCAAGGAACTTCCACCTCCGTCAACCATTGCAAAGGTATCATGGCTAATATCGATGCATCGGCATTTCAGAAAAAGTAAGTAAAAATATATATATATATATATATATATATATATATATATATATATATATATATATATATATATATATATATATATATATATATATATATATATATATATATATATATATATATATATATATATATATGCATGTTAGGGTGGATTCGGGTTTCTTCCCGTGTAGAAATCTGGTTGTTTTGGCGACGTTTCGGCGAGGTCTCACTCGTCATCTTCAGGCTGGTGTTCTGGCTTCTTTCTTCTTGAAGCAAAGAGTGGTCTCAGTTGAAGTCCTTCTATAAATACTGCTGGGGGTGTGGTTTGCTTTCTCTGTTGCTGATTGGAGGTTCCTTTGTTCCTTTGTTCTTTTGTGATCTGCTGTGTGGCTGAGGCGATCGTTAAGGGATTAACTGCTGATGGCTGTTTAGATGGCTGTTTACATGCTGGTGGGTTAGATGGCTGGTAGGTTCTGGCAGTATCCTGGGCTTTGGTGGAGTGGGGTCCTGTGTCTTGTGAATTCATTTTGGTCTGGCTACGTGTCTGTGGTCTCCCAATGTTTTTTTGGGTGTGTGAGTGTGCTCCATGTGGTGACTGGAGTGGGGTGCCGCAGTAGATGGTGCAGTCGTGGTTTTGTTATTGGATGGTGGTTTCGTTTCATCTGTGGGAAGGGTCTGGGTTTGTGTTTGGTGTGGATGGAAGGTGGTGGCATCTTGTGTCCTTTTGGACCTGGTGTCAGTCTTTGTGACAGAGGCTCGTCTGTTGACCAGGGCTAGTTTCCAGATGTCAGGCAAGCGGGAGGTGTCATCACGTTTATTCATGTTGTTTGGGTGTTTCTCTATTTCAATGGCTTCCATGATTATTCGACTGTTGAAGTGTTCAGTTTTGGAGATGAGTTTGGTTCTTTCAAAGTCAATTTCATGACCTGTTGTTTTTATGTGCTGGAAGAGAGAGGAAGATTTTTCTTCTTTTTTGACTGCGTTCTTGTGTTCTGCGATGCGTGCGCTTATTCTCCTGTTTGTCTGTCCGATGTATGTGGCTGGACAGACTTTGCATGGTATTTCGTAGACTCCTTGGTTTTCTAGCTCAATCTTGTCTTTGGGGTTTCTTAAGATGTTGGCTATTTTTTGGTCGGTGCAAAAGGCTGTCTTGATATTGTGTTTGTGGAGAATTTTGCTGATTTTGTCTGTGGTGCCTTTGATGTAAGGGAGGAGGGCGGTGCCGTTGTTCTCTTCTGTTTCTTGGTTCTTGGGGGTGTTTCCTTTTGGATTAGTTTGGTGATGGTGTTTTTTGGAATCCGTTCGCAATTAAAACATTCGAGAGAGTGTGTAATTCAGTTTTTAGGTGGTCTTTGTCAGCGAGGCGTTTGGTTCTGGAGATGAGGGTTTTTGCTACGGAGTTGATCTGTGCAGGGTGGTGGTGTGATTGTGCATTTAAGTAGCGGTTTGTATGTGTTTTTTTCTGGTAGATGGTATGTCCTAAGGAGCCGTCGGGTTTTGTAGATTAGGACGTCCAGGAAGGGAAGTTGGTTGTTGGCTTCTATTTCCATAATGAATTGTATTTTGGGGTGTAGGCTGTTGAGATGTGTGAGGAAGTTGTTCAGTTTATCTTTCCCGTGTGGCCAGATAACAAAGGTGTCGTCAACATATCTGAGCCAGAGTTTGGGTTTATGTTCGGACTTCTGTAACGCGTTGGTTTCAAAGTGTTCCATATATAGGTTTGCGATGACCGGTGAGAGGGGTGATCCCATGGGTGCTCCTTCTATCTGTTTGTATCTTTGTCCATTGTGGATGAAGTATGTGTTGGTTAGGCAGTGGTTGGTCAGATCTAGGATGTGTTTGGGGGGGTTGTATTTGTTGTGGATAGCTGTCAAGGCTTCTTGAATGGGCACTTGTGTGAAGAGCGAAACAACATCGAAGCTCACGAGTAGGTCATTGGGTTGTAGGTCTTGTTTCTTTATAATTTCTATGAAGTGGAACGAGTTTTGTACGTATGAATTGATGGATTCTGCATAGGGCTGGAGTTGTTTGGCAAGAAATTTGGCGAGGTTTTGTAGAGGTGAGCCTATGGAGCTGACTATGGGTCTGAGAGGTGTTCCTTCTTTGTGAATCTTGGGAGGCCGTAGAGCTTGGGGCATCTGGATGATTTCTCTCTGGGGATGATGCTTGGCTTGATTTCTTCACTTAAGGGAGAGGCTTTTATTTTGGCTTTGGTGGTTTTTTCCAGGTAGGTGGTGGGGTCTGTGTTCAAAGGTATGTAAGCAGGGTCTTGTAGTAGGTTGGATAATTTGGCTTGGTAGTCGGATGTGTTCATCACCACTGTGGCATTGCCTTTGTCTGCTGGGAGAATGATTATGTTGTTGTCTTTCCTCAGGTTGGAGAGGGCTTTTGTTCTTCTTTGTGTAAATTGCTTCTGGGTGGTTTGCTGGAGCAGAGGACATTGGTGACTTCGAGTCTGATTTTGTTGGCTTCATCTGGGTTGATTTTGGTTAGGCTGGCTTCCACTCCGCATATGATGTTTTCGGTGGGGATGTGTCTGGGGGCGATTGCAAAGTTGAATCCTTTGGAAAGGACTTTGGTCTCTGCGATGGTGAGTGTCCTGTCTGATATGTTGTGAACTGTTTGTTTCATGGGCTGTTGTGTGGGGGTTGGGCTTCTGGCGTTTTTCCAGTTTGTGGAGTTTGTTGGTGTGTGTGTCTGTCTTGTGGGAGGTCTCTGTTTCAGCTCTCCAGGCGGCCAGTTGCTTGGATTTGTTCCAGAGTGTTGGGTGGATTTTGTTGCTGAGTTTGAGGTGGAGAGTGAGTAGGTCTCTGTTGGTTTGATCTAGTAGGTATCTTTTCCTGTGTAGTTCGCTTCTGATTAGGGCTAGTTCTGTTCTTTTCAGGATCCTTTCGCTGGATGGGGTTTTTGAGTGGAATTTCAGTTGGAAGCTTGTGGGGATCACATTTTTGTCTCGGCAGTTGCGTAGGAATGCAATGTCACATAAGATGGTGGCTCTTCGGACTTCTAGTTTCTCGTAGGTTCTGGTCAGCTGGAAGGTTTCCTCCCGTAGAGGTCGGATATTTGTTTTCGTAGATTTTCACGGGTATAGGTATGCATGTTAGGGTGGATTCGGGTTTCTTCCGTGTAGAAATCTGGTTGTTTTGGCGACGTTTCGACGAGGTCTCACTCGTCATCTTCAGGCTGGTGTTCTGGCTTCTTTCTTCTTGAAGCAAAGTGTGGTCTCAGTTGAAGTCCTTCTATAAATACTGCTGGGGGTGTGGTTTGCTTTCTCTGTTACTGATTGGAGGTTCCTTTGTTCCTTTGTTCTTTTGTGATCTGCTGTGTGGCTGAGGCGATCGTTAAGGGATTAACTGCTGATGGCTGTTTAGATGGCTGTTTACATGCTGGTGGGTTAGATGGCTGGTAGGTTCTGGCAGTATCCTGGGCTTTGGTGGAGTGGGGTCCTGTGTCTTGTGAATTCATTTTGGTCTGGCTACGTGTCTGTGGTCTCCCAATGTTTTTTTGGGTGTGTGAGTGTGCTCCATGTGGTGACTGGAGTGGGGTGCCGCAGTAGATGGTGCAGTCGTGGTTTTGTTATTGGATGGTGGTTTCGTTTCATCTGTGGGAAGGGTCTGGGTTTGTGTTTGGTGTGGATGGAAGGTGGTGGCATCTTGTGTCCTTTTGGACCTGGTGTCAGTCTTTGTGACAGAGGCTCGTCTGTTGACCAGGGCTAGTTTCCAGATGTCAGGCAAGCGGGAGGTGTCATCACGTTTATTCATGTTGTTTGGGTGTTTCTCTATTTCAATGGCTTCCATGATTATTCGACTGTTGAAGTGTTCAGTTTTGGAGATGAGTTTGGTTCTTTCAAAGTCAATTTCATGACCTGTTGTTTTTATGTGCTGGAAGAGAGAGGAAGATTTTTTCTTCTTTTTGACTGCGTTCTTGTGTTCTGCGATGCGTGCGCTTATTCTCCTGTTTGTTTGTCCGATGTATGTGGCTGGACAGACTTTGCATGATATTTCGTAGACTCCTTGGTTTTCTAGCTCAATCTTGTCTTTGGGGTTTCTTAAGATGTTGGCTATTTTTTGGTCGGTGCAAAAGGCTGTCTTGATATTGTGTTTGTGGAGAATTTTGCTGATTTTGTCTGTGGTGCCTTTGATGTAAGGGAGGAGGGCGGTGCCGTTGTTCTCTTCTGTTTCTTGGTTCTTGGGGGTGTTTCCTTTTGGATTAGTTTGGTGATGGTGTTTTTTTTTGAATCCGTTCGCAATTAAAACATTCGAGAGAGTGTGTAATTCAGTTTTTAGGTGGTCTTTGTCAGCGAGGCGTTTGGTTCTGGAGATGAGGGTTTTGCTACGGAGTTGATCTGTGCAGGGTGGTGGTGTGATTGTGCATTTAAGTAGCGGTTTGTATGTGTTTTTTCTGGTAGATGGTATGTCCTAAGGAGCCGTCGGGTTTTTGTAGATTAGGACGTCCAGGAAGGGGAGTTGGTTGTTGGCTTCTATTTCCATAGTGAATTGTATTTTGGGGTGTAGGCTGTTGAGATGTGTGAGGAAGTTGTTCAGTTTATCTTTCCCGTGTGGCCAGATAACAAAGGTGTCGTCAACATATCTGAGCCAGAGTTTGGGTTTATGTTCGGACTTCTGTAACGCGTTGGTTTCAAAGTGTTCCATATATAGGTTTGCGATGACCGGTGAGAGGGTGATCCCATGGGTGCTCCTTCTATCTGTTTGTATCTTTGTCCATTGTGGATGAAGTATGTGTTGGTTAGGCAGTGGTTGGTCAGATCTAGGATGTGTTTGGGGGTTGTATTTGTTGTGGATAGCTGTCAAGGCTTCTTGAATGGGCACTTGTGTGAAGAGCGAAACAACATCGAAGCTCACGAGTAGGTCATTGGGTTGTAGGTCTTGTTTCTTTATAATTTCTATGAAGTGGAACGAGTTTTGTACGTATGAAGTGATGGATTCTGCATAGGGCTGGAGTTGTTTGGCAAGAAATTTGGCGAGGTTTTGTAGAGGTGAGCCTATGGAGCTGACTATGGGTCTGAGAGGTGTTCCTTCTTTGTGAATCTTGGGAGGCCGTAGAGCTTGGGGCATCTGGATGATTTCTCTCTGGGGATGATGCTTGGCTTGATTTCTTCACTTAAGGGAGAGGCTTTTATTTTGGCTTTGGTGGTTTTTTCCAGGTAGGTGGTGGGGTCTGTGTTCAAAGGTATGTAAGCAGGGTCTTGTAGTAGGTTGGATAATTTGGCTTGGTAGTCGGATGTGTTCATCACCACTGTGGCATTGCCTTTGTCTGCTGGGAGAATGATTATGTTGTTGTCTTTCCTCAGGTTGGAGAGGGCTTTTTGTTCTTCTTTGTGTAAATTGCTTCTGGGTGGTTTGCTGGAGCAGAGGACATTGGTGACTTCGAGTCTGATTTTGTTGGCTTCATCTGGGTTGATTTTGGTTAGGCTGGCTTCCACTCCGCATATGATGTTTTCGGTGGGGATGTGTCTGGGGCGATTGCAAAGTTGAATCCTTTGGAAAGGACTTTGGTCTCTGCGATGGTGAGTGTCCTGTCTGATATGTTGTGAACTGTTTGTTTCATGGGCTGTTGTGTGGGGGTTGGGCTTCTGGCGTTTTCCAGTTTGTGGAGTTTGTTGGTGTGTGTGTCTGTCTTGTGGGAGGTCTCTGTTTCAGCTCTCCAGGCGGCCAGTTGCTTGGATTTGTTCCAGAGTGTTGGGTGGATTTTGTTGCTGAGTTTGAGGTGGAGAGTGAGTAGGTCTCTGTTGGTTTGATCTAGTAGGTATCTTTTCCTGTGTAGTTCGCTTCTGATTAGGGCTAGTTCTGTTCTTTTCAGGATCCTTTCGCTGGATGGGGTTTTTGAGTGGAATTTCAGTTGGAAGCTTGTGGGGATCACATTTATTTATAGAAGGACTTCAACTGAGACCACACTTTGCTTCAAGAAGAAAGAAGCCAGAACACCAGCCTGAAGATGACGAGTGAGACCTCGTCGAAACGTCGCCAAAACAACCAGATTTCTACACGGAAGAAACCGAATCCACCCTAACATGCATACCTATACCCGTGAAAATCTACGAAAACAAATATCCGACCTCTACGGGAGGAAACCTTCCAGCTGACCAGAACCTACGAGAAACTAGAAGTCCGAAGAGCCACCATCTTATGTGACATTGCATTCCTACGCAACTGCCGAGACAAAAATGTGATCCCCACAAGCTTCCAACTGAAATTCCACTCAAAAACCCCATCCAGCGAAAGGATCCTGAAAAGAACAGAACTAGCCCTAATCAGAAGCGAACTACACAGGAAAAGATACCTACTAGATCAAACCAACAGAGACCTACTCACTCTCCACCTCAAACTCAGCAACAAAATCCACCCAACACTCTGGAACAAATCCAAGCAACTGGCCGCCTGGAGAGCTGAAACAGAGACCTCCCACAAGACAGACACACACACCAACAAACTCCACAAACTGGAAAAACGCCAGAAGCCCAACCCCCACACAACAGCCCATGAAACAAACAGTTCACAACATATCAGACAGGACACTCACCATCGCAGAGACCAAAGTCCTTTCCAAAGGATTCAACTTTGCAATCGCCCCCAGACACATCCCCACCGAAAACATCATATGCGGAGTGGAAGCCAGCCTAACCAAAATCAACCCAGATGAAGCCAACAAAATCAGACTCGAAGTCACCAATGTCCTCTGCTCCAGCAAACCACCCAGAAGCAATTTACACAAAGAAGAACAAAAAGCCCTCTCCAACCTGAGGAAAGACAACAACATAATCATTCTCCCAGCAGACAAAGGCAATGCCACAGTGGTGATGAACACATCCGACTACCAAGCCAAATTATCCAACCTACTACAAGACCCTGCTTACATACCTTTGAACACAGACCCCACCACCTACCTGGAAAAAACCACCAAAGCCAAAATAAAAGCCTCTCCCTTAAGTGAAGAAATCAAGCCAAGCATCATCCCCAGAGAGAAATCATCCAGATGCCCCAAGCTCTACGGCCTCCCCAAGATTCACAAAGAAGGAACACCTCTCAGACCCATAGTCAGCTCCATAGGCTCACCTCTACAAAACCTCGCCAAATTTCTTGCCAAACAACTCCAGCCCTATGCAGAATCCATCACTTCATACGTACAAAACTCGTTCCACTTCATAGAAATTATAAAGAAACAAGACCTACAACCCAATGACCTACTCGTGAGCTTCGATGTTGTTTCGCTCTTCACACAAGTGCCCATTCAAGAAGCCTTGACAGCTATCCACAACAAATACAACCCCCAAACACATCCTAGATCTGACCAACCACTGCCTAACCAACACATACTTCATCCACAATGGACAAAGATACAAACAGATAGAAGGAGCACCCATGGGATCACCCCTCTCACCGGTCATCGCAAACCTATATATGGAACACTTTGTAACCAACGCGTTACAGAAGTCCGAACATAAACCCAAACTCTGGCTCAGATATGTTGACGACACCTTTGTTATCTGGCCACACGGGAAAGATAAACTGAACAACTTCCTCACACATCTCAACAGCCTACACCCCAAAAAATACAATTCACTATGGAAATAGAAGCCAACAACCAACTTCCCTTCCTGGACGTCCTAATCTACAAAAACCCGACGGCTCCTTAGGACATACCATCTACCAGAAAAAAACACATACAAACCGCTACTTAAATGCACAATCACACCACCACCCTGCACAGATCAACTCCGTAGCAAAACCCTCATCTCCAGAACCAAACGCCTCGCTGACAAAGACCACCTAAAAACTGAATTACACACTCTCTCGAATGTTTTAATTGCGAACGGATTCCAAAAAAACACCATCACCAAACTAATCCAAAAGGAAACACCCCCAAGAACCAAGAAACAGAAGAGAACAACGGCACCGCCCTCCTCCCTTACATCAAAGGCACCACAGACAAAATCAGCAAAATTCTCCACAAACACAATATCAAGACAGCCTTTTGCACCGACCAAAAAATAGCCAACATCTTAAGAAACCCCAAAGACAAGATTGAGCTAGAAAACCAAGGAGTCTACGAAATACCATGCAAAGTCTGTCCAGCCACATACATCGGACAAACAAACAGGAGAATAAGCGCACGCATCGCAGAACACAAGAACGCAGTCAAAAAAGAAGAAAATCTTCCTCTCTCTTCCAGCATATAAAAACAACAGGTCATGAAATTGACTTTGAAAGAACCAAACTCATCTCCAAAACTGAACACTTCAACAGTCGAATAATCATGGAAGCCATTGAAATAGAGAAACACCCAAACAACATGAATAAACGTGATGACACCTCCCGCTTGCCTGACATCTGAAACTAGCCCTGGTCAACAGACGAGCCTCTGTCACAAAGACTGACACCAGGTCCAAAAGGACACAAGATGCCACCACCTTCCATCCACACCAAACACAAACCCAGACCCTTCCCACAGATGAAACGAAACCACCATCCAATAACAAAACCACGACTGCACCATCTACTGCGGCACCCCACTCCAGTCACCACATGGAGCACACTCACACACCCCAAAAAACATTGGGAGACCACAGACACGTAGCCAGACCAAAATGAATTCACAAGTCACAGGACCCCACTCCACCAAAGCCCAGGATACTGCCAGAACCTACCAGCCATCTAACCCACCAGCATGTAAACAGCCATCTAAACAGCCATCAGCAGTTAATCCCTTAACGATCGCCTCAGCCACACAGCAGATCACAAAAGAACAAAGGAACAAAGGAACCTACAATCAGCAACAGAGCAAGCAAACCACACCCCCCCAGCAGTATTTATAGAAGGACTTCAACTGAGACCACACTTTGCTTCAAGAAGAAAGAAGCCAGAACACCAGCCTGAAGATGACGAGTGAGACCTCGTCGAAACGTCGCCAAAACAACCAGATTTCTACACGGGAAGAAACCCGAATCCACCCTAACATGCATATATATATATATATATATATATATATATTAACTGGCCACACGTGACTTTGGATGCGAAGCGGGATGCGAAGTGAAAAAGATTCCCGGCCTCCGGCAGGGGAATCTCTCGCCCCGCTTGGAGCACGGTTTAGGGGGCGTGGTCGGGGTGGCGCCGCATCCAAAAAGGAGGAGCGTGCGGACTGAAACGATCGATTCGCACAGAAATTACGGCTCGACGCGCAGCGAGAGGTTCGTGAAGTAACGGCCTTAGTTTCACTACAAGTTGCATTGATTTTCAAAAAAGAAAAGGAACTAACATTGCAACGCATAAATGACTCCACATGCGGGTTTAATACAATCCTGCTAGGAGGAAATTCAAAAGAACAGCTGGATAGTGGGAAGAACAGCTCCCATAGAAGGCATAATTGATTTCATTCATCTCAGGAAAGTGACACATGAGTCTTGAGACCCCCTCAGAAAACGTAAACCAAACATTTTCATAGGGGTAGAATTAAAGGCCCACTTGACAGAGAAGGGAAGATTCTTGCCATCACATCTCCACCCGAACCTGGTAAACCAACTAATAAATCACTGGGCTGGCTATAAAGGTCGGAACACAACTTTTTCACATAAGCAACGAGCGGCTGGTATAAAACCCAAAGGCCCAAGAGCATCAAAGAGCAGTGATTAAAACAGATCAAAAGCTTCTAACTTAACCAGGGCCTCAAATACTGTGTTAAAGCCACAATGTGTTAGTGGAAATCCTGTTTTCATAGCATTTCTAAACCCAAAGGCTGTTACTGCTAAGAACACTGCAAAGCAAACACTCCTGGGTCAGCTTATTAAACGTTCTGTACCTAATTCGTTGTAGATGTTCCTGGGCTGGAGAGGAAGTTCTGAGCCAACTTTAACTGGAGCACAATTTTTCTAAAAGGTCTTCTCAGATCACTTTTCCTGTCTGTCTTCCTCTCTTAGTACAACAGCCAGCTACAAAAAAGATTTGAGGTCATCCCTCTCCCCCATTCTTAAAGGATATGTCTGCAATGGAGATGGGCATGAATCAGGAAAATGGTGATTCGCTCACCTAGGTCAGCAAAACACAAAGAATGAATTTATGATTTTTCCTGCCGAATTGACAAATCAATTTGTTGATTTGTTTTGGTTTTAAATACCCCCAACAAACGTTATCTTTGCAGGTACCTGGAGGCACCAAAATTCCAGAGAAGTTTCCCCTAACTCTAACATAGAATCATAGAATCATAGAGTTGGAAGAGACCTCAAGAGCCATCCAGTCCAACCCCCTCCCATGCAAAAACCCCCATCAGAATATTTCCGACAGATGGCCATTCAGCCTCTGCTTAAAAACCTCCAAAGAAGGAGACTCCACCACCCTCCCTGGCAGCATATTCCACTGCTGAACAGCTCTAACTGTCATGAACTTCTTCCCAATGTTTAAATTGAACCTTTTTTTCTTGTAATTTGAGACCATTGCCCCACATCCTAGTCCCTGAAGCCATGGAAAATAAACCAGTCCCTTCTTCAATGTGACATCCTTTCAAATATTTAAACATAGATATCATATCCCCTCTCAGTCTTCTTTTTGTAAGGCTAAACTGGGTTTTGGACACCCATGCTATACACTCACACAGGAGGGGGAATTTTGTGGTTGTTTAACTAGCATGTAAGAAATCTAGTCTTCACCAAATGTGGAGGGAGAACCAGGAGAAGCCTATTTGAGATTTTGTTGCCCCTAGGTACTTGTGAGGCACTTTTCTGGGGGGCCTTCCTTTGTGGTGCATAACTCGGACATTGAAATCCCAAACTTTGCCAAATTTGTGGGGCCAGTAGAGGAGAACCACAGGAAGCTTCTCTGCATTTTCAGTGGTTCTAGGCACCTGGGGGCATTTTATACCCCAACAAATCTATGAATTAATTCACTAAAAATTCATTAATTCTCATTTGTTAGGGAATTTGTTAGGGAGGAATAGGAATATAGACTTGAATTGATGAATTAGTGAATTTTAATGAATGTTTAATGAATAGTCAATCTTCAAGTCCATCTCTAGTCTACACCACAAAGACAAACCAGTTTTCAAACTGGTTTAACTGCCATGTTTTCTTCAAGAGATTCTGGAAGTGCTCATGAAGTTTAACCCTACTGAATGTTGCAGCTCCATGTTGACACTCTCAAAGCAGATCTGACAGATGGTTACCCAATTTTCTCTTGAATTCCTCCAACACTGGAGCACTTGCCAATTTTAGTTTCTTTTGATTATTCCACATTCAGACATTTGAATGCACATTGGTAGATAATGCATTTGAATGCACATTTCTCTGAATATCTTCATTTTGTAGTGAACTTTTTTAGTACAATAAAAAATGAAAGGAGAAAGACAACTAAGTTCATCCTAAATAAAATCAAGCCTGAACGCTTACTAGGAGCAAAAAAAAGAAAAAAAAAGGATGAAACAGAGACCATTTCTTTGCACATCGTGAGAACACAAGACTTGTCAGGAAAGTAGATAAAACCAAGAAAAATTTGAAGGTGGAGCAGTGTGTAGATTGCTGTTCTGCCTCTCTGCACTTCATCATCTTATTCTTAGTACTGCAGAGGTGGAAGGGACCTTACGGTTCATCCAGTCCAGCCCCTACCAAAGAGGCCCAGTGGGGAGTTGAACTCCCAACCTCAGGTTCTGCTGTCATATAGCTATTTAGAGTTCTTTCCCTTTAAATCAGGTCTGGAGTTCGTTTAATAGAGGATATGTTAAAAAGGAGGACCGTTTCCCATAGAAGGGGACACTTGCATTCCCATTCCGGGAGGAAGTTCATTGCGTGTTGATGTCGGTCACAGTCACGTGGTCTTCTCCCACTTCTGTCCCTGTTCCCGTGTACGCAGATTGATGATACTGGGAGGACTGTTACCGCGCGTCCTCGTTCCGTGATGAGATGTGATATTCTATGCCTTCATGCTCTTTTTTTTCCAGTCCGACCTTCCGTTTTTCGATGTTTCGATTCTCCAAAGCCTTGCCTTCAATGCATTATGGAGCAAACTTTGAGGCATTTGTCTTTTAAAATCTCAGCACTGCATTGCTAACTCCATAGGGAATTTACTGGCGAATGTCACTTCACACTCCTGCCACTAGATGGCAACGAGTTACAATCGGCACTCATTCCGCGACGAGGCTTACTTCACGGGCTCTCATCTCGGAATGAGAAGCGAGACCAGCAGACTCCCAAGGCCAGGGAGGGGAATCGCTCATCCCACTTAAATCGCAGTTCAGGGGGGCGTGGTTGGGATGAACTCCCATCATCATGCAATGGACGTGCGGTAATATTACTTCGTACCAGTACCAAGCAGGACTGCAAACCACGATGAAAGGGATGTGAAGTAACGGCCTTGGTGATCCTGCTGCCTCGACCCCCTTCCAGATCCTATCCAGCACTGTCCTTTCCTGAACCCAGGACAGCAGGCAACCTGTCTTAAATCCTTCCCAGATGTAACACCAGCCCTGCAGAGAAGGAAATTTGAGCTCTACTGGTGGCGTTCGTTTATAAGAGCGTCCCAAGAGGGTTGCATAAGTTTACAGACAAGTCCTGTTTTGGGGGGACATTTGCAAAGTGCAGCGTGGTAAAATAGAGCTGTGGTTTAACTTGGGGAAAAGGCAGCTTAACGGGAGAATGAGGAGGTGGTGGTAATCACAGATCTGCAAGCAGAGTCATGGCAACTGGACTTCTTTTTCTTGAGAGACAGAAATGTCTCGCTGCTCATCCAAACAGTTTGGATGAGCAGTGAAATATTTCTATTTCTCAAGAAAAGAAGTCTAGTTGTCACGACTCAACTCCCAGATAAACTCCCCTGGATGACTGAGAATCTTCACAGACCTATCATCATAGAGTAAAAAAAAGTTAATGATTTTGGGTGTGTCAAGCAAATGACCCAACACTGTTGTCTCTAATCTGCAGTTTGGGGAGAAAATATGAATCCCAGTGCTTTAACATGTTTTGACTTTCCCCTGAGCTATAAATTTAACGTAGGAAGCTGTTTTTTCTTGTTGTAGTCTATGCTCCCCTCTAGTGTTTGTAAAAATGCATCACAATGCACCTGTTCTGAGAGACATGTTCTGTAGCCCTGCAGACATGTTCTGTAGGGCTCCAGTCCAGAGGCCAATTTGGGCTTTCAAAATGTATCTCAGTTTGGTTCAGAGCAATGTAACATTTTATTTCTGCACCAGTTCCAAACTGATTCAGAACTTTTTTTCCCCACTTTGGAGATCAAAAAAATCACTTTATGTCAGTGTTGTTGCATTGATTTATATTAAATGTAGAGGTGTGGAAGGACCTGATCAGGAAAGAGTCGACATACCAAATTCCAGACAGGTATCGTCTAAAATCTGCATAGATCAAGTACATGCAAATCTTCTTTCTTAAGAAAGAAAGGAAGTCTCAAGCTGCTTAGGCTGATAGAATCTGTGGATCCAAATGTGTTGGCAATTATAATAGTATTCATGTGCTTTCAAGTCAATTCTGACTTACGGTGACACTTTAGTTTATGGGGTTTTTCTAGGTATTCTAAAATACTCAGAAGTGGGTTGCCATTTGCTTCTTCTGGGGGCACCCTGAGACTTGCCAGGTTTGAACAAGGCCATGCAGGCTGCTTCTATTCACAGGATGCTTAGTGGGGAACTGTTTATTTACGGTTTATTTAGTAATTTAGCCTTCAGCTACATGTGGAGCACACCCTTAGATACACACTGAATGGCTGAAATCTTGCTGTATCATTACAGAAATACAATAACTTTTAGATGAGAATTAAAATATCTCCATTGATCTTAATATGCAACAGATAATGTGTATAATGATTTTTTTAGCTTAGAACAATTCATTTACAAGGTTAACAGTACTTGTGTAACTGTGTAACAGGATTTTAGCCGAGACAGTTGGACTCCTGTCTCCACAGAATCAATCCAGGGACACCTGTGGATACTGAAATCTGTGGATAATAGTGAACGCTAAATATATATTATAGTAAAGGGGGGCAGAAAAAATATTTTAATACGTATTAGCATAACTGCCTACTAGAGGGCACCAGATACCATGTTATGTATAATACATTCAGTGGATAAGTGAAACCGTGGATACAGGAGTCCTGCTGCATTAAACAATCCTGAATGTAAGCTGTCAAAATAAGGAAAAATTGAATAGGATGGACAGCCATGTTTGATAGAGGAGAACTACTTTGAAACAGTGTGTTGAATCCAGCACCCAACTGTACATTGAGAAGATGGCTTGAGAAATAAGAGAAGCTCTGCAGGAGAGCATCTCCTTTGTCTGTGGCAGATCCCAGATTCAATAACTCCTATCTCCAGGTTGGAGAAGAAGAACAGGGACCTTCCTGGAGAACTGCTGCAAGTCATGGCCGACCATAGTGGACCAGGTGAATAGATCACTTGACTCAGTGTAAGCCAGGTTGACTCAGCCTTCCATCCTTCCGAGGTCAGTAAAATGAGTACGGGCAATGTGTAGCCTGCATACTGTAATTAAAACTGTAAACTGCCCAGAGACTACTCAAAGTGGTATGGGGCGGTACATAAGCAGAACACTTTGCTTTGATTTGCTTTGATTTGTGAAGAGTACTGATTGGGCATTTCCTGTGACAATCATCTGAACCTACAGCAGAGAATCCTTATTGCTCCAAGACCCGGGCTATTCTCCGTCTACTTTATTCTTCATTGTATTACCGGAGGCAGGTTCATTTAAAAAAGAATACTTTTAAAACAAATTGGCATCATGGCATGCTGCTGTTAAAATTCCTTTTTTTTCCACAGTAGAAGTACAGAGACTCACGAAAGAAAAATAGCTTCAAGTTCCCTAAATGGTGCACCCCTTTTTTCTCATTAACTGGCACTTACTGTCTCTATATCTTATTCTTGGGCATTAGTAGTAGCAAGAATAAAAAACAAGTCCTAACTTTGAGTTTTGAACATATTGTCAGCAAACTTAAAACAATGACTTCCAATGCACCAAAGAGAGAAAGAGGAGCACAGGAAAGAGGCAAATCTGTCTTCAGAGTCAGAGACAGGAAGGAATGATTGGTTAGTGTTGGACAGACTGACAAAGAGCATGATAGACTGACAGAAGAGCCCCTTCCATCCAAACAGGCTACAGGCAGCATGTGTGGTTGTAAGAACGCAAATGATCGCAAGGTTATTGAGGTTCTGATCCTCAGAATTGAGCAGGCTGGCAAGGGAAGATCGGAACGGTAGTCCAAGGCTCACAGAGTTCTTTATCCCTGATTTAAGCAAGCAGATTTAACTGTAAAGGCTTTGCTAGGACATAGGAGAGAAAAAGTGGCAATTACAGAGACATACAAAATAATGCAGTGCATGAGTAAAGTGGATAGAAGGACGCTCTTCTCCCTCTCACAAAATACCAGAACTAGGGGGCATCCACTCAAAATGAGGGCTGGGAGAGTAAGAACAGACAAAAGAAAAAAGAATTTTTTTACCCAGCATCTTGTTAGTAGAGATGGGCACAACCAGGAAAAATGATGTTTCGAGTTGTCGTGTGTCGGAGCCGGCCCGTTTCGGCTCGTTTCCATTTGTCGCAAAAAAATTCAAAAATTTGTTGTTTTGTTTGTCGTCTGTCACTAGTACTGGTTTAGGGGGGGTAGAGTAGCGGGCTCCTGGAGGCACCTCTCTGGGGTGGGTGCCTTCTCTGGCCCGCTACAAAGGGAAAAGGAAGGGTACATGACCATGTAGCCATTGCGTACCAAGTGGCACTGGCAGAGGCACCTCTCTTTTGGGTGCCTCTAGCTCACTAAGAAGGACAGCATACTGGCGTATAGGTTTGGAGTTTTTGGAACTTTGGACTGTGAGCGAGGTGAGAGAAGAATGCCTCTGCTGGGTGCCCTCTGACTCACTAAGAAGGGGAAGTGTACTTGCGTGTAGTGCAATGCGAGTACAGATCTGGCTTAGGGTTGGGGTTAGGGCAAGGGTTAGGCTTAGGGTTATTACGGGTAAGGTTAGGGTGAGTTAGTGGCCTGCACCTCTGGGTGCCTCAGACCCACTAAGAAGGACAGTGTACTGGCGTATGGGTTAGGGTTAGGGTTAGGGTTAGGGCTAGGGTTATAGTGGGCTTTTAGCCCAACTGGCACATCCCAGAAGTCTCAGTCAAAACCTGGCCAAGTGGCCATGCGATTGGTGGAATGGCTCCAAAAATTGCATGTTCCCATAGTCATTGGGCTAAAAAATTAAAAATAAAATAAAATAAAATCAATGGAGACGTTTTATTGCAAGAAAAACCCACTGTCTCTACTGTAAAAATTCAGGCAGTTAAAATACCTAATTTTCACATGTTTCTGTGTTGCTTTGGTGGAATTTTGGCTTTCAAAAAAATATTGCAGTCGCCATTTTGGATCCCCCATCATGGCTGATGAGGATGCCCCCACCAGAAGCCCAGGACCACCCCCTCTCACCCCTCTGGTAGGTGCCCTCATTCAGGCAGGCATATTTTCGCCTGGTTTTTTGACCGGGAATCGGGTTTTTTTAAAAACTTTTTTCTGTGCCGCTTGGCATGGCGCGATCGCCATGATGCCATGAACGACAACGACAAATCAGACCCAATTTTTCTTTTATCGGTTCGAGTTTGAGTTCTGACGGCTTTATTGTCGTTACCATTTCCATTGCGTAACGGAAACGAGGAACGGAAACGGAAATGAGAATTTCGCCAAGTCGTGCCCATGTCTAGTTGTTAGTCTGTTGAATTCCCTGCCACAAGATATGGCATCTGGCCTGGATGCTTTCAAAAGGGGATTGGACAGATTCCTGAGGAAAAGTCCATCAGAGGTTACAAACCATGATGGAGATGTGTAATCTCCAGGCTTAAAACCGGGGTACTTCAAGGGCCAGGTGCAGGGGAGTGGTATCAGGAGACCGATATCTAGTCTTGTGCACTCCCAGAAAACATCTGGTGGGGCCCCTGTGAGATACAGGAAGTTGGACTAGATGGGCCTTTGGCCTGATCCAGCAGGGCTCTTCTTATATTCTTATGTTCTTATGTTCTTAAACCTATCCCTTTTTAAATAATCAAATCTTCTCTCTCTCTCTCTCTCTCTCTCTCTCTCTCTCTCTCTCTCTCTCTCTCTCTCTCTCTCTCTCTCTCTTGGCATCAGCATCAGCATCGACATTGGAGAAGCATTCAAATTTCATCCAGCCCAGCTACCCTTTGCAGGGGTGACTGCCTGCCTGAAGGGCCGTGGAGAAGGATTAGTATGAGGCTTAATGATTCCTATCTCTGAAGCACAGGTATGAAAAGCTGGGGATGAGGGAGGTGGGTTTTGAAGGAGGTACAGTGCAGCAAACCTCTGTCGGAGGGCGCGGAAGCCAAAGGGATTGGCTTTAGCAGGGAGAAAAACAGGGCCTGGGGAAAGGAGGGCTGCTTAGCCAACACAGAGACCTGCCTCCAGAACTGGATCCTTTTCACAGTGTTTCAGTTGACTGGATTCATGAACATTCCCTGTTTGGGGTGAGGAGAGAGAAGGGGCTGGTTTCTCGATGTCTTGATGTGTTGAGTAGAGATGGGCACGACTTAGCGGTATTCCCGTTTCCGTTTCCGTTACTCGTATCCGTTACTCTACGGAAATGGAAACGGGAATTACTCCGCCAGAATTCGAGCTCGAACCGACGAACGATCAATTTGGTCTGATTTGTCGTGCTCGTTACTTGCATCGCGGTGATCGCGCAATGCCAAGCGGCACAGAAAAAAAGTTTTTAAAAGTTAAAAAAAAAACGGTTCCCGGGCCTAAAAGTAGGCGAAAACTGTCTGAGGGCACCTGCCAGGCCAGAAGGGTGTTTTATTTGGGGGGGGTTCCCCGCCCCCCTCTCCTTGGCTATTGCTACTGCTGCGCTGCTGGTACCAGGCTGGGAGGGCGCATCCATTTGCCATGCAGTGCGGGGGATCCAAAATGGCGACCGCAATATTTTTTTTGAAATCGTTGCCCAAAACCCCACCAAAGCATCACAGAAACATGCAAAAATTAGCTATTTTAAATGCTTGAATTTTTACAGTAGCAGCAGTGGGTTTTTCTTGCAAAAAAAGTCTCTGTTGATTTTATTTTATTTTATTTTATTTACACCTGCGCATTCGCAATGATGGGCTCGCCCATGGGAGTAGACCATGCAAAGTTTTGGAGCCATTCCACCAATCGCATGGCCAGGTTTTGCTGACTGTACCAGGCTGGGAGGGCACATCCATTTGCCATGCAGTGCGGGGGATCCAAAATGGCGACCGCAATATTTTTTTTTGAAATCGTTGCCCAAAACCCCACCAAAGCACCACAGAAACATGCGAAAATTAGCTATTTTAGATGCTTGAATTTTTACAGTAGCAGCAGTGGGTTTTTCTTGCAAAAAAAAGTCTCCGTTGATTTTATTTTATTTTATTTTATTTACACCTGCGCATTCGCAATGATGGGCTCGTCCATGGGAGTGGACCATGCAAAGTTTTGGAGCCATTCCAGCAATCGCATGGCCAGGTTTTGCTGACTGTACCAGGCTGGGAGGGCACATCCATTTGCCATGCAGTGCGGAGGATCCAAAATGGCGACCACAATATTTGTTTTGAAATCGTTGCCCAAAACCCCACCAAAGCACCACAGAAACATGCGAAAATTAGCTATTTTAAATGCTTGAATTTTTTCAGTAGCAGCAGTGGGTTTTTCTTGCAAAAAAAAAGTCTCCATTTATTTTATTTTATTTTATTTTATTTTATTTTATTTTATTTTATTTTATTTTTTACACCTGCACATTTGCAATGATGGGCTCACCCATGGGAGTGGACCATGCAAATTTTCCACCAATCGCATGGCCACTTGGTCAGGTTGACCACAGAGACCTCTGGGATGTGCCAATCGGGCATAAACAGCCCACTAATCGTAGCCCAAACCCGAAGCCTAAGCCTAAGCCTAACCCATACGCCAGTACACTGTCCTTCTAGGTGGGTCAGAGAGGCACCCAGAGGTGCACCCCAATACTCACCCTAACCTCACCGTAACTAGCCTAACCCTAGCCCTTGCGCTAACCCGTCTTAACCCTAAGCCAGAGCTACTTGCATTGCACTACATGCAAGTACGTGAGACACAGCGGGTGCAAAGAGTCTGCCAGTCCGTCACTTGTGGCTCTGGCTGACTCCTGCAGCTCCCTCCAGGAGCCCGCTACCCCCCCCAAACCAGTACTAACGAAAACGAAAAAACGAAAAAACGAACCGACTAATTTTTGCGAAATTTCACAAAAAACGGAAACGAGCCGAAACGGACTGCCTCCGACACACAACAACTCGAAAACGTCATTTTCCCTAGTCGTTCCCATCTCTAGTGTTGAGCAATTCAGATGATTGCAGCCCAATGTTCAAAGAATGGTGACACGGAAATGGCTTCCCATCACCGCGTCATTCCCCAAGCCATTTCCCGTATCTAGAAACCATAGGCAAAATAATGGATGGGAACTGAAGAATAGAGATGGGCACGGAATGAACTTTTAGTTCATTTTATTATTTGTTATCTGTTTTGTTACCTAATGAAACGAATAATGATCCCCAGAGTAAATTTACTCTGTAGGCAGTGGTGGGACTGTCTATCACCACCTGGCCCTCCCGTAGCCGGAGTTCTGGGGCAGTTGTGGGACTGTCTACCACTGCCTACGGAGCTCTGGCCGCAACCGGGCCAGGCAGCACTAGACAGTCCCACCACCACCTCTGGAGCTCCGGCCTGGGCTCCATATGCGGCGGCGTGACGATCTACCACCACCCAAACTGATTCTGATTTGTACGAATATTTTTTTAAAATTTGTACGAATATTTTTTTAAAATTTGTACGAACCCAAACCCAAACCCAAACCCAAACCCAAACCAAACCAAGGGTGGGCCCGAACCAGACAAACCCGAACTATGGGTTTTCTGGTTCGTGCCCATCTCTACTGAAGAAGACCAGATCAAACTGACAAATGTGTGACACTCCATTTTCCTCCAATGATTGCAATCGCAAGAGATGGGTGTACAGGTCAGAATCTTTCTGCTGGGTTTTTCTGGAAGTTGAGTCATGGCAACTGGACTTCTTTTCTTGAGAGGCTGAAACGTTTCACTGTTTGAGTCTCTCAAGAAAAGAAGTCCAGTTGCCATGACTCAACTTCCAGACAAACTCATTTGGATGACTGAGAATCTTCACAGACATTCTTCTGGATCTTGACATAAAAGATATCCTGTCAAGTCATGGGAGCAAACTGGAGCAAGTTCAGGGGAGGGCAACAAGAATGATCGGAATGGGGGAGAGATTGGAAACCAAGCTCTATGAGGAAAGACTGGAAGAATTGTGCATGTTAAGCCTTGAGGAAAGAAGATTGAAGGGAGATATACTAGCACTTTTCAAAGGGCGCTTTTACACAACCCCTAAAATCTGATGCAAAGGGCTCCCAGATGCGGAGCTTAACATTGTTTACCCACCAGCTCTGGACTTTAAACAAAATTAAGTACAACCACGCCCACCTAAGCCCATCCCACCGCATTTTAAAAGTACCTGGTCTCTGGAGGTAAAACAATTTCTGATGCGGATTGTAAAGCAGTGAGTGCCGGGCTGTCCTCACCTTCTGTTTGTTTGTTTTTTTGCCCCCACCCCTTTAAGAGACTGGAATGCTTCCCGGGGCAGCTCCCGACAGCAGAGCAGAGGTGAGCCTGCATTATTTTCTCCCTTTTTTTCTCCCTCCCCTCACGCAGACAGGAGCAAACCCCCAAGATCTCTGGTCTGAATTTAAGTAGACAGCGGATCTTAGAGGTCATGTAAAAGCGCCCAAAGACATGTAGGGGAGGATCAGTACTTGATCTGCCCAGAGTACAGGACATGTAAACATGGGCCCAAGCTACAGGAAGACAGATTTCAGCTAAATATCAGGAGGGGAAAATTTTAACTGCTAGAGCAGTGTGACAATGGAACCATTCAAGCTGTTTGGATGAGCAGCAAAACGTTTCTATCTCTCATAAAGAAGTCCAGTAGCCATGACTCAACTTCCAGATAAACTCACCTGGATGACTGAAAATCTTTACAGATGTTCAGAATGAGGGCGATGAATTATCTAGCAAACACTGCCTTCACTCTGAATTAGCTTGTTTGTCTTCTATACAGCTCTAGCCCATACTTCTCACCATTTAATCTTCTCACAATTTCTACTAATTAACTCTCCCTTCTCTTCTTCCCCCCCTCCTCCCTCCCCTCCCCTATCCACCCCCCAACTCTATACTCTACAGCCAATGATATCTGGACGACAGCCTATCAATATTGGGTATGATATGTCTATCTCATACTATACAGTATCTCACACCTCATTATGCTGCTATGTCTGAAGAGGTGCACATGTGCACGAAACGTCACATTAAAATATGAAAGTTAGTCTTTAAGGTGCCATGTCTTTTGTTTTGTTTTTCTTTGATTTTTGCCTGTAATTCTTGAAATGACTAACACGGCTACCCTCTCTGAAAATGGACTATCTCAACTCCCCACAGAACAAAACTGGCAGCCATTTAGAGATGGAAACATTACTGGGTTTTGTTTGTTTGTTTGTTTGTTTGTTTGTTTTGAATACAACTCCCATGACCCCAACATTGAGGAGTCTAGGAATGGTCCCACAAAAACGAAACATAAACCTAAATGCAAATTCTTTAATCTCACGTTAGAAGCAAACACATTTTTTTGCCAAACAAAAAAGAGTATCAGTGCCAGTGGTCCTCATTTTGTATTCAGATGGTTAATTAGATGAACTGCATTTGCAAGAAGGGATACACCTATTTCATTATGGTGGCTGAGAAACACAGAGGTGTTACCCAGGGACTAGCTTTTGGCTGACATTTTATGCGGTGTCATTTTCCTAATTAACTGAATCCATCTTACTCTCAAGGCGAGGAGGTGATGTTCTTCATATTAAGTCTCCTCGGGGGAAGATATTGCACCATCTCCAGACATTTCAGGTGGCAGGTGTACCTCAGAACAGTCAAAAAAAAAAAAACAAAACCACCAGTCATTCTGCTAATGATGTGTGACAGTTATGTAAGTCAACTGAGTCTGAAAAAGTCTGCACGATCAGTGAACATGAAAAAAATAACAACCCTCGGCTTTTTTTTATAATGCTTGCCATTAGATTATCTAATAGGAATTCAGTGTGTCTAAGTTGTGCACCATGTACGTTTAACCCTATATTACTCTGATGCTGTTTCTCACCACTTGCAAGCATTGTATAGAATCGCAGAAGTATTGAGTTGGAAGGGTCTTAGAGCCTTTTCACACGACCCCTAAACTCTGCGGCAAATGGCTCCCAGCTCCGGAGCTTAAAACTGTTTCCCCACCAGCTCCGGAGTTTACAGAAAATTAAGTGCGACCACGCCCACCTAAGCGCGTCCCAGCGCACTTTTCAGGTACCTGCTCTCTGGGGGTGAAAAATCCCTGATGTGGATCTAAGATAGAGAGTGCCAGGCTCTCCTGGCTTCTGTTTGTTGGTTTTTTTTGCCCCCCCACCCCTTTAAGAGATCTGAATGCTGCCGGGAACAGAGTGAGACCGGCAGAATGGAGGTAAGCCGGCATTCTTTTCTTTCTTTTTTTCTCCCTCCCCTCACGCAGCCAGCAGCCAGGAGTGCGGAGGGGGTGGGAACACAGGAACAGCGACAAACCCCCAAGATCTCTGGTCCGAATTTAAGTGGCCAGCGGATCTTAGGGGTTGTGTGAAAAGGCTCTTACAAAGACATCTCCCTGCTCAAGGCAGGAATACAAACCACAGCAGATCTGACAGATGGTTGGCCAATATTTTTTTCTTGAATGCCTCCAGCACTCACCACTTCATGAGATAAATGGTTCCATTGTTGTACTGCTCTAACAGTTAAGAGGATTTTCCTGATATTCAGCCTAAATCAGGCTTCCGATAGCTTGTGCCCATTATTACTTGACCTGCATTCTGGGATGATCAAGAACAGATCCTGCCCCTCCTCTGTAAGAAAGCCGTTCAAGTATTTGAAAAGCACTGTCCTATCTCTCCTCAGTCTCCTTTTCTCAAGGTTAACATGCCCAGTTTTTACAGTCTTCCTCAAAGGACTTGATTTTCCAGTCCCCCAGTCATCCTCATGGCCCTCCTCTGAACTTGCTCCAGTTTGTTGGCATCCTTCTTATGTGCAGTTGTCTGAAGTTTGGAGACTAAAGGCAGAGCTGTAACTAGCCATTTTGTATTGCTACCCAGTGGGTAACCCACCCACAACTGATGGCACTTATTGGGAGAGGATAGCGGAAGGATAAAGAACACCTGACTGAGTCATGGCAGCCATCTTAGGGCATTTATACACAACCCCTAAGCTCTGCTGCAAATGGCTCCCAGCTCCGGAGCTTAAAAATGTTTCCCCACCAGCTCCGGAGCTAACAGAAAATTAAGTACGACCCCGCCCACCTAAGCGTGACCCAGCGCACCTTTCAGGTACCTGCTCTGGGAGAGTGAAAAATTTTGATGCGGAGAGTGCCGGGCTCTCCTCGCTTCTTTTTGTTGTTGTTGTTTTGCCTCCCGCCCCTTTAAGAGGAACCAGGAAGTGACGGGGGGTCGGAGCAACTTCCACCGGCACTCCGGAGGTAAGAGTGCATTCTTTTCTCCCTTTTTTTCTCCCTCCCCTCACGCAGACAGAACAAGGAAGTGCGGAGGGGGTGGGAACGCAGAGAGAGTGACAAACCCTCAAGATCTCTGGTCCAAATTTAAGGGACAAGCGGATCTTAGGGGTCATGTAAAAGGGCCCTTAGTTCAGTACTGAGCTCATCTGTTTTGTTTTTTGTTCTGGATGGGGACAATTGTCCAGGGATGGTCTATGTTTCCTGCTCTTCTAGCAACAACAAAACAGTGGGAAGGTGTCACACCCTTCACTCACTGTATGTTCCAGCTGTCTAACTTGCCACTTGAGCTGTTAGACCTGGGCTTACCCACAGTTCACAGGGAAAATTGTGTCGTATCTGTTAATACTATTTTTCTTTCACAAATTTTCACCACCAGCCATTGCCATCCAGCCCCTGTTGCTCCTCATTGTTCTTGGATTAAAACTCCCAGAAGCCTTCACCACTAGCTGTGCTGGCAAAGGCTTCTGCGAGTAGAAGTCCAAGAACATCTGGGAGCCCAAGTTTGGAGCCACTGTGCTAGATAATAATTCTGAAGAGATTCTTTGTATTTAAAAATATAATGGACGTAACGTTTTGGGGGAATAATTGCATTGAGGAGAAGAAGGGCAACAAATTATGCCAAATGAATCTGGGGCTTGGAAATACACATTTCTTGAACCACAATGGCAAGAAGGTCCCAGGAGGAGTCTGGCCATTGTTATTTTAAAGAGTAACATTATCAAGCCGAGATATGCTAAAACATCTTAGCATAAGGTAAACTTAAGACCAGAGCTATTTTTAAAAATGCTATTTTTGCACAATTCATCATTTCTCGGCAGCTGAGTGGAAATTCTGCTTGGCTCCAATTGCACAACTAATTAGCTGCTAATCAGTGTGTTGAGTAGCAGTTGAGAGAAGAATATGCTTCATGACCCCCTCCAGTGGCCGCTTCTGATACTGCAAATTGGCCTGAATGTGGAATATTAGACTATGGCAAACCTAGCAATCTGGGCACCTGATTAACTTCTCTAGGGTGAAAATTCTATAGCTGGGGAAGGGGGTACCACCCCAAAACCTCGTGCCCTTGGAATATTTTTAGTAAGTGCAGAGAGACACATGTTTCCAGGGATGAAACTGTGAGCTTGTTGGTGAGAAGCAATTTCACAGAATCATAGAATCATTGAGTTGGAAGGGGGCTCTAAGGCCATAGTCTAACTCTTTGCCCAAGGAAGGAATCCAAATTAAAGCATATCTGACAGATGGTTCTCCAGTTTTCCCTTGAATGCCTCCAACGTTAGAGTGCTCCCTTCTGCAGTTTAACGCGGTTCCCATAGGAATGCATTGAATTTGTCTTGCAAGGCATCCCATAGGGCAGTGGTGGCGAACCTTCGGCACTCCATATGTTTTGGATCACAACTCCCTTTTGTCACTGGCAATACAGGCTTGGAATTCTGGGAGTTGTGGTCCAAAACATCTGGAGTGCCAAAGGCTCACCACTGCTGCCATTGGGAAAATTCATCTTACGAGGTTTTCCTATTCCCAGAAATTTCATTTGTCTTACAAGTTTTTTTTTTGTATTCAAGGGCATTCATCTTACAAGGTACTACTCTGTATTCACTTTTTGGCCTTGCTGGAAGGGAAACTGAGGGGTTTGTCATCTGAAGAAGCCATATTTCCAAGATGAGAACTAAAACTGACTGAGGTAACCAAGATTCACACAAAGGAGTATTGCTGCTATTAGTTGAGAAACAACGGAGGACAGTATGCCTGGATCCTTGATCTTACACAGCCACTGCTGGTGGATGATGCAAGTTGTGGTCCATCTGGAAAAGGCTGAGGTAGGTGACATGTTGGACTGAGCCCAGCAAGGCTCGCCTTCTTTGGTTCCTTTGTAATTTCACTCCCTGTTCACATCAGTAACAACATCCAGGAGGATTCACAACCGAAGAGGTGTCACCTGGAAGTAAGAATAGGTAAAAGAACAGACTGCCTGGACAATAACGATGAGGGCTCCTCCTTGAATGTGGTTTATTTAATGTGAAACACACACTTAATGTTCTTTCTCTGACGGGTCTTGTGGGCTCCATTCCAGCACTTTCGACCAAGCCTTCAAGTCCTGGCAGTGAAAGAGCACCAGTCTGGGAAATTCATACACTCTGGAAAGCCTTTTTTGCTGAGTTTCCTTCTGCTCCAGGTGGGTAGGAGTCAGACTTCAGCAGTATCCACCCATCAAGCACAGTGGAGGAGACTTTGATGATGCAGGAAGTGAATCTACACAGAGTTTTAGTCCAAAGGTACAAACCCGAACCTATTCAGTGGGTGTAGTGCTAGTGTGAAGTTCAAATGAAACCTGGGGTGGGTGCAACCATCACCCACAACAGTGGACTCACCAATGCTGGCTCTTCTAAGATTTCCCCAACGGAGAACTGAACCCACAGCCAGGGAACTAAACCACAGAGGCATCCAACAGTTCTTAAAAGGTGCATCTTCCTGTGGAAACAGAGAAGTGCGAAGGAGATGGAAACTGATGAGACAACCACAGTTGAGAGAAGAATAGGGAGGCAGGGACGGTGAAGGAGGCAGAGGAGAAAGGGGCATGTAGAGAACAGGCAAGTGGGGGAGCGTGAGGGAAGAGGCACTACAGCCTCCAAAACTGCCTTTTATCTGTAAAAATTTGGCCAATGCTGATATTAAGAATGGAGCAAGAAAGAACATATTGAAGAAGGGACTAGTTTGTTTTCCATGGCTTCAAAAACTAGGATGCGGGGCAATGGTCTCACACTACAGGAAAAGAGATTCAATTTGAACATCAGATGAATTTCATGACAGAGCTGTTATATGCTGCTATGGATGGTGGTAGAGTCTCCTTATCTGGAGGTTTTAAAGTAGAGGCTGGATGGCCATCTGTCGGGAACACTGTGATGGGGGGTCCTGCAGGACAGGGGGTTGGCCTAGATGGCCGTTGAGGTCTCTTCCAACTTTATGATTCTATGATTCTATGAACTGGAATGAGCACCAGTTTAAATCACAGTATGGGCTGGCCTAGTGCTGCCTAGATGCCCTAAGCCCATCCGATCTCGCCTGATTTCAGAAGCTAAACAGGGTCAGCCCTGGTTAGTACTTGGATGGGGGACCACCAGGGAATACCAGGTGCTGTAGGTGCCTGGAGTAGGAACTGGCAAGCCACTTCAGTATTCCTGCCAAGAAAACTCCATGGATATGGGGTCATGAAGGGCTGGTCATGACTGTAATCACTCACTCACTCACTCACTCACTCACACACACACACACACACACACACACACACACACACACACACACACACACACACACACACACACACACACACACACACACACACACACACACAATGGGGAGAGGTTTGCTTCTATTCCTTCCCCCACCCCACCCCATCAAAGCAACGACCATTATTTCAGCTAGCTGTATCTGACTAAAGGTGACCTTTCCCTGGTTTTCTATCTAAAAGAATACTGAGAAGTGATTTCCCCATTCCCTTCTTCTTGGGGGTGCCCTGGGACTGTGCATGTTTGCCCAAGACCTCCAAAGCTGGCTCTTATAAGATGCCCAACGGGGAACTGAAGTCTTAGACCCTGGCTCCACTGTCAGAGACCTAACTCACTGAGCTTTCTGGCCCGTTCCCTGCCAAAAGAAGGAGTTGTTACAATTTGCAAAGGTCTTCATGTCTGAATGGAGAGGAAATGGGTATGCGGGGTGTGCGAGGGGATCAAACATTGGAGGCTCCAGAACTGGCCAATGCGCTGTTTACCTGGGTCCAAGGTTCTGAATCCTGACGGAGCTGTTAATAGCCCAGGCTTTCAATGACAATAACAAAGAAACCCCCAGAATTCCTGTTTCTAGCACAGCAGGCCAACCCATATGTGTGTTGTATCATTATAGTCGTGACTATGATACCTGAAGGACTGCCTCCTTCCATATGAACCTACCTGGCAATTAAGATCTAGCCAGAGGGCCCTCCCTGAAAGAGCCATCCCTCAAGGAGGTGAAAGGGATGGCTTGTAGGTCTCTAGGGCCTTTTTGGCAGCTGCCCCCTTGTTATGGAATGCCCTCCCAAGTGAGACCCACCTGGCACCAACATTGATGACCTTTTGGCGCCATGTAAAAACCTTCCTGTTTCTGAAGTTCTTTTAACTGACATAAGATAGATTGTGGGTCCTGGTTGCAATTTTAGTGTTTTGTGTTTAAGTGCTTTTATTGGTTTTAACTGTCCATTGCCTATTTAATATTTTAACTGTTATAACTGTTCATTTTAATTGTAAGCTGCCCAGAGACCTTTGGGTAGTGAGCAGCATATAAGTTGTATGTATGTATGTATGTATGTATGTATGTATAAATGTATAAATGTATAAATAAATAAATAAATAAATAAATAAATAAATAAATAAATAAATTCCCACTATAGGATGCCATCCACATAGGATGCCTTCCAGTTTTGCAGATGATAATGATTAAATCCAAGGATGGAGTGTCCTCTTTCTGGATGTGGCTTGACTTTTTTTTTCCACTAAAGCAAAAACAAGGACAAATGAAGAACAGTATTTGCGTTACTTGTTTCCCTAAGATTCATGGTTCCCAACCTTGTTCTCCAACTGCATCTCCCGGATGCTTTCACCACTAGCTTTGCTGACCAGGGTTTCTGGGAGTCACAGTCCAAGAACCCCTGGGTCCCCCAAGGTTGGGAACCACTGACCTCATCATCATCATCAAACATCAGGTTTTATACACGGATCTCCTTTAAAGCAATTCCATATGAAAAGCAGCAGCTAGCTGGTTTGTGTGTGTGTGTGTGCATGCGTGCATGTGTTTATTTTTATTTTATATTTTGCACTTTTGTTGGGTTTTATTTGCATTCATAATAAAACCAAACGGAGAACTTAATCAAATTTTGTAATAGGCCATAAGGCTCATTTACGACGTACTGGATTTTATCTATGCCTAGATGAAACAACGTGGCAGCAAAAGGAGGTCCTTGGTAATTATTTCCACAAAACATCTCCCCGCTTGATGCTCAGTCTGTCCCTGCCCCCAAGAGAGCAACATCAACTCAGATGGTAATTCAAACCAATAACGATTCAGAGCATCGCAAATGCAAGGGGGGGGGGACAATTTGAATTGCATTTTCCAGAAATCTAAAGCTTGCAGTTTCCAATGAGACCACGACCAGGACTCAAGGTGCAACATTTCCCAATGTCCACTGATATTCTTGGCCCTGAAAGGGCCAAATGGCTTTCCTCCATATAGCTAGTCTGAAAAATGTCCCACTCTTTGGATCAGTAACAGCTTAGCTGGAAGATTCTGGAAGTATTTTTCCAAATTTTAACTTTTCCAAAGCAGGTCTCTTATCACCTATTGCAGCAGGAGGAAGAGAAACACAAGTTACAGCACCATCCCCAACCATGGCCAAACCATTTCTGGGCACAATTCAAAATGTTGGCTCCAGATATGGAGAGGAATCAGGGGAAAAAATGACGATTCATTTTGATTCATGATTTGTCACCAAATTTGGGGGTATTGTAGAGGTGAGTCCTTGCTGGTCCTTCAAAGGCCTGTCTTTGATCCTTCCTAGTGGACCACCTTCAGAGGATGCAGCTTGGTGAGATGTCTGCCCCTTAGGCCCTCAACTAAGCCCGACCCACTAGAACATTCCAGTCTTTTGGTCTTCGGATTGCCACTCCCCGGGAGGCGCGCAAAACTTCTGCTAGGAATCGCGCCTTCTCAGTGGCTGGTCCCACTTTCTGGAACCGTCTTCTGAGCAATATCAGGACCGCAGAATCCCTCCCAGCATTCAAGAAGCTATTAAAAACCTGGCTCTTTACGGCTGCGTTCGGTGACCTCGGGGGTTGATACACTCTTGAGCAGGGATCTGAGTTATTATGTCCGCCCATTTGTCTTCACCATCTTATGTTAGTGCTATCATTAGTGTTTTTGTTTTTGTTTTGTTTGTCTTGTACTATGGAACTTTTGTATCTGTTAGCCGCCTTGAGTTCCTTTGGGAAAATCTGGCGGGATATAAATATAAAAAATAAATAAATAAATAAACTGTGGAGCTCCATAGGGGTTGATCATCTGACCAATTGATTCAACATCTATGTGAGGCCGCCGGGGAAAATCATCAGGAGTTTGGGAGCTTCATATAATCAATATGCAGATGACACCCAACTCTATCTCTGCTTTCCACCTTCTGCAGTGGATGCTGTCTTGTCCGTTGAGTGCCGCTTGGAGGCCATTCTTGGGCGAATGAATGAAAATCAATTGAGCTGAACCCAGACAATATGGAAGTCCTGTGGGTGGGGGCCTTTAATTCTGTGGATTGGGAAGCTCTCTCTCCTCAGAGGGAATAACTGTCACTAAGGCTGAGACATGCAGCTTGGGCATTCTCTTGGACCCAACGCTTTCTGTTGTATGGATTTGCTCCACAGGCAATTCTGTTAAGCGATTCCCCCATCTCCGGAATTTCTTTTCCTTTAAGCGGATTTTCTGTTCAACAAACTGCTTGTTATACGAGGGTTCACTGTACATAACTCCTTGGATCCAGCCCCATAAAACTTTCATGGTGGGTGATGGTAGGGGGGCAGAAGCACCAAACTCGAGTCTAGTGTTGTTCTATTGAAATGTTTTAAAAAACAAAATTCCAGGTTGTGAAACTATTTGATCTCCTACACAGCATATGGCAAACCCACTCACCATGGCAAATAGTAACAGAAAAACAGAAGCCAACTGGAAGCCAGACTTCAAAATAGGAATGCAGAAACTTGTATTTTGAAGCTGGAAATAGATGTGGGAAGAGACATTATCGAGGAACCAGCTGAGGGAACAAAACACCCACCAGCGTATGGTACCCACAGCCATCCTTGAAAGAACCAAATACCTCTACTATCGTGCTAAAATCTCACCTGGGTTCTCCACAGAACGTTTTAGATATCAAAACCAATTCCATGGAAAAACTAGGGACACTCTCCTAATGTTGAAGTGAGCAACTGCCTGAGATTTAAGAACTGTAGACCTGCACTCTGGGGTCTGCATACTCCCACATTTTTAGAAAGTTATTTATCCAAAACATCCCCCTCTAGGGAGTAGGGCAATTTTCACAATAAATTGTTTTAGGCCCTGTCCTGGCTTGGGGACAGGATGGTGGGGAGAAGCAAGGCTAAATTTCCACCTCTGTGACACCTTCTAAAGGCCATATAGGAGCATTTAGCATTAAAAAAGATATTTAAAAGGAGGTGGAGGTATAATTGGGGTCCAGACACCAAATTTCTCCTTCTTCCAATGATCAAATGAGAAATGGTTTGTTGTCAAAAGTCAAGGGAAGATCGGATTTCCCCTTCAAGATAAAGAATTCTGTTTAATACCTCTGACTAGAGATGGGCAGATGCATTGAACTAAAAGAATGCTAACGATTTTTTTCATTTTCATTTTCATTTCGTTTAACGAAACAAAAACAATTTTTTTGCAAAAACCGTCACAAAAAAACAAACAAAAGTGCTCCCCAACCTTTTTGTCCCATGGAAATTTTTAAAAATTTTCTGTGGCCCGGGGTGGGGCGAAAATGAAATGACCAAGGAGGGGGAGGCACGAGACCGGCAGCAAAGTCGGGGTGGGGGGAACCCGGGGCTCCTGGGCAGGCGGGCCCCCGCCTCCTCCTCCTCCGCCGGGGAAAGCGAGCGGGCGCCAGCAGCGAGACCCGCGCGCTCCTGGGCCCCGGCGCCCGCGCGCAGCACCGTGTTTTTCATTTTCATTGCAGCAGATGCATTGAACTAAAAAATGAATGCTAAGGAGGAGGAATTTTTCATTTTCATTTTCATTTCGTTACCTAACGAAACAAAAACAATTTTTTTGCAAAAACAGCAGTCACAAAAATTGCGGAGGGGTGGCGGCGGCGGGATGGGGCCGAAACGGACCCTAAACGACCAAGGAGGAGGACGCGACAAATGAAACACCATTTTTTTGAGTCGTGCCCATCTCTACCTCTGACAAAAAACACACTTCCCCTCCATACCCATATAAAAGGGGCATTGAACAGTTTGCTGGTTTCTTTCTTGGTTTTAATTTTTGTAAGTCCGTATTTATCAGGCACATCCCCAGCCTGATAGACAATATGGACTGTGTCAGCACGGGTGGGGTGCCACAGTGTAATTTAAGGTACTCTTACTCCCAACATAAGGAAACTTATGCCACCTCCTCAAACATCACTATCTTGGTGGTGACACAATGACTGCATAGATCAAAGGTTTATTGTTCATTTTTATTACTTATTAACCACACGACTTTCCCAATAGGGTAAACTAAATGTTCTTGGACTACAAAACCCAGAAATCCTGGTCAGTGCAGCTAAAGGTGAAGGCTTCTGGGAGTTTTAGTCCAGGAACAACTAGGGAACCAAGGTGGGGACTAGATATGTGAAGGCCCAGGGGTAAAAAAAGAAAAATTCAGAAAAAAACTGATTTTTTCCAATCCCCCCCGACGCCTTTTGGGGGTCCTGAAAAATTGGAAAAATTGAAAAAGAAAAGAAAAATGATTACCAAATGTTTTATTTTAACATGATAAAATACTTTAAGACAGCGTGTTCAAGTATTTTCCAAATCGTTTCAAAAAAGTATGCATAGTATTAGTTTATTCTAATTTCTGTGCACTGAGGACAAGCAAGTCCTACCTAGGTTATAAACTGAACTCTCCAATGCAAGAACAAGATGCATTTTTTCGTTTTTAGGGGGTGCTGCTATTCATTGTAACACAAAAAAGTTTCACTTTTGTTTTTTCATGTGGGTGGGTGTGTTTGGTTCTGTTGTGTGCTCTTCACTAGGCCTCAAAGCACTGGAAGAAAATACAAAGCAACAAAAATGATTCTGATTAAATTTTCATGCCCATTCATTGAAACTTAGTTCCACTTCCTTCTATACATTCCCCCCTTCAATTATTTTTATGAGAATGAGGTTTTTATTTTGTTTTTATTTAATACTGTGGAGAGGAAATATGAACTGCTAATTTTGGATTTTTAAACATTGTTTGTAGAAGTTTTTTGTTCCACATAAACTAGTAAACAGTTCAGGAGATTGTTACTCCATTTGTTACTTACAATTACAATTAAATATTAAGTAAATTCTGCTTGTAATAATTGTTTGGATACACGACATTTTAATATGCTAGTTGTGATAATTTCATGCCAAGTCAAATTGTCCAGTCATATTTTATGTTCCTAAAGTAACAGAATGACTTTCAAGCTGTAAAGGGGGGAGGAAAGTACTAGTGTAGCATTTTTTCAATTTTTCCAAATAATTTCGTGTTGTTTTTTTCGGAGGGGGGGATAAAAATGTTTTCTTTCCCCAAGCTTCATAATTTCTGGAGATTTTACATCTCTAGTGGGGACCCACTGGGGTAGATGAATGTTCTTACACACCACCAACACCAGAGCTTAAACTGTGTGGAGTTCAAAAGTTGTTTTCTGCACAATTGGCCAACTGGATGTCTCCTGTGACTGGTTCCACCTTTATATGAGAAGCAAAGCCTAAATCCCCAAGAAAGTAGAAGGATGGAAGAGGTACTTTAAAAGATTCTTAAGGCTTTCAACTATTTCAGCTACTGAGCTTGAATCCTCTGCATGAGAAATGACTGAAGCAAATGGAAGGCACCGAGTTTCAGGGTGTCAAATAATCACATTTAGTAGTAGATTTATTTGTTTGCTATGATGTACAATCATGTCTGAACAAAAGAGCCACTGAAAAGAAAAAACCGTGTGGCTTTAAAGCTGGATTTGTGAGACTGATGTCAGTTGTGTTGATCAAAGAAGAATGAGTGGCAGAGAAATACAGAGCACAGACGGAGGCAACAGTTGTGCCGATATTAATACAGGTGGGCGCTCCAAAAGAACCACCTCCTCTTCTCACAGCATTTTCCTCTTCTCAAACTCCTTGAGGGATTAAACAAAGAAAGATAAATTGTAACATAAGACAACTGCAGTACAAATTATCAGCCTCAATTGGATGTTTCTGCTTCTGTCCGTATGTCCTTCCTTGCCCTGGGCGTCTTCTGCATTCCAGGACAATGCCAGCTGATTGGCGTCTGGGGTCACTGGGAGATTTTGAGAGTTAAAAACAGCCCCGTTGGAACATCCAGTGTTCCAATGTCAGAGAGAGGGGCCAGGGAGCTGGCCTGCTGGACCTCTGACTGGCACCCAGAGAATAACCACATCCTATAGAGCAGGGATGGCGAACCTATGGCACACGTGCCAAAGGTGGCACAGAAAGACCTTTTGCCTGGCACGTGACATGCTCCTTGCCCCACCCCACTTCCCCCTCCGCTGGACCAGCCATGAGGAATTTGCGGAGGGAGAAGTGGGGGGGGAGGGAGCATGTCGGGTGCCAGGCTGACCCTGCTGTCGCCAATGCCATTGCCACCCTTGCCTCCACCCCCTGCTGCCCCTGACCCCGCCTCCACCATCCCTGCCCCTCCCGCCGCAGCCGCCGATAACTCTGACCCCGTCTCCCTTGCTGCCCTCAACCTCGCCCCACCCGACCCCCCGCTGCCGCCGATCCCAAACCCCCCACCGCTGCTGCCATCGCCCTTGCCGCCCCTGCCGCCATCCCTCCCCCTCCCACCCTGACCCTGCCCCTCCATCACCCTTGCTGCCTTCGCCTCCTCCCCCCACCGCTGCCGATCTCGACTGCCACCGCCGATTTTGGCACTCGGTGGCAAAAAGGTTTGCCATCATATCAGTGGCTTCAGACCAACCACTGTTCTTTATTTCACAATTTTTTAAAACCCCTAGGCTAAGCTCAACACCACTGACAGTGAAACTGTAAAAACTATGGGGTGGAGGTGGGTGGGAAACTTGATGAAAACAGTTAAATAAAACCACATATCCCAGACAAATTAAACATATTCTTATTAAACCAGATCAACGTTGGCTTTCCAGGTGTTACTGGACTATAAACCCCAGAAGCCTTAGCAAAGGGGAGTACAGTAGGACCCCGTATCCACTGATCCGTTATCCACTGATTCAGTTATCCACGGCTGGCGGGGGGATTAAATAAATAATTCAGCAGCTGCAAAGCAATCTACTGTCACAAAAAGCAGCTGTAAAGAAAGCTACTATCATAAAACAGCATCCATAAATCAGGCTACTGTCACAAACAGCAGCTGTAGAGCAAACTACTGTCACAAAACAGAAGTTTTGGGGCTATTTGGTGTTCTCTCTTATTCATGGTATTCATTATCAATGGGAAGGCCTGGAACCAATCCCCAGCGAATACTGGGGTCCTACTGTAATGTTGACCATTGTAGGACAGCATCTGGGGTGAGGGGGAGTGCATTTCACCCACCCTGCAATGAGATGTCTTTTGGAATTAGAAGGGCCCAGTGTGACCCGGGGGAGTTAGGATGGGCTGGGGGCCAGATGGTCAATTCTAAAGCAAAGTTCTGCTTATATATATACCGCCCCATACTACTTCAAGTAGTCTCTAAGCGGTTTTACAGTTTTTTAATTATGCAGGCTACACATTTCCCCCCACCAGCAAGCTGGGTACTCATTTTACTGACCTCGGAAGGATGGAAGGCTGAGTCAACCATGAGCCTGCTACCTGGGATTGAACCCCAGGTCATGAGCACAGCTTTAGCTGCAGGACAGGCATTTAACCACTGTGCCACGAGGCTCTTCTGGACTGTGGCCTCCAGAAAGAGTAATCCACCTTTTAAATATCATTTTTTGCCATGGCCCTTTCCCTTTGGTATAAACCTTCGATCCCTAGTAAAAACTGTGCTATTCAAAACTGCCTCTTATTCATTACTTGCGATGCACAGATCTGTTTTAATCTGTTTAATTTTACTGAAAGTTACGTTTTAGCTAGGAGCAGGATTTTATCCCTTTAAGTATTAATTTGAGGGTATCTCATGTCTTTATATGTGCCATGAATGTGTTGTAAACCAGCCAGAGAATGTTGCACTGCGGAATGTATACAGATTGAAATAATAAACAAACAGATGCAGCCCAGCCACCACCACACTGTTTATCAAGAAAGAGCCCTTTTTGAAAACTGGAACTGGACTCGAGGGGCGTATCCCGGGGACGGACAGAAGAGTACATCTACCCCAGGCACAGCAATCTGGGGGTGCCTGGAGGGGGAGGGGAAGGAGGAAGCCCTGTGCCCTCCCGCCAGCAGTTCTCAAGCTCGGCGACAGAACCCACACTCTGTCGCAGCCACCTCCTCCGCCGCATGCCAGGCCAGCCGCAAAGCAAGCAGGCAGGGAGGCAGGCGTGCGAGCACGGTGGCTGCGGTGCCCTCCTCCTCCTCCAACTCGTCCTTGCCTTGCTGTGGGCCACTGGGAGAGGTACGGCGTGCACACGCGCACACACACAAACACACACCCATCCACGCACCCACCTGTCCTACGCCCGTTGCTGGGTGGATGCAATGGGCTGGGGAGGGCCGGAGAGGCACAAAAACAACTTTGCCCCCAGGTGCCCCAAAGTCTTGCTACGCTGCTGCTGGAATCCTAACCAATTTTGGGGAGGGTAGAGTCTTTCTTCCTCCTTTTTTGGGGGGAGGAGGAGGAGGAGGAATTTTTTGGGTGTGTGGTCCCTGAAGAATCACAGCAGCCAAAACTATTAGTAACTTTCTAAAGCAGGCATGCCCAAACTTCGGCCCTCCAGATGTTTTGGACCACAACTCCCACAGTCCTTTCCCATTGGAAATACAGGCTTGGAATTCTGGGAGTTGTGGTCCAAAACATCAGGAGGGCCGGAGATTGGGTATGTCTGTTCTAAAGAATGATAATAAGGGAGCCAACTTAAAGTTTCCTCTTTGCAGGAGGTGTAAGTACCTTCCTCTATGATACAACTACAGCTTTCCCGGGCCTATTCCCAACAGATATTCTTAACTCAAGTAATACTGTACAAACCATGCAATCCCAAAAGGAGTCAACCCACCATAAGGGAATTGATTCAGTTCACATATAAATAATAAATACTAGCAAATGCCTTTAGGACATTATCTCTTAACCTGAACTGCAAGGTGTAAAAAGGTGATTGTTTAAGACAAATCAAGTTACCAGATGCAGACATCAAAAGGCAAAAGAAAGAATGTGCTGCCACAGGAATCTAATCAGATTGAAACACTCTACAAAACAAAATGAGAACCCCAACTAATGATTTCTTTTTGCTTTTTCTCCATGGAGCTTAAAGTAAAATATACCACAGACAATTTCATTTCATCCTCATAACTGTCTTGGAAGATGAGTTAAGCTAGGGGGTAATGTGAACAAAACCATAATATGATTTATTATGGCTGTAAGACTTTGATTCCAGATCTCATTGGCATTAGCCCAGCTAATGTGCATGCACTTGCATTTATGTCTCGACCCACTGGGTACTCTGCAGATGTGCTATAAAGCTACCACTCCCAAATGGGATGGGAATGGCAGTTTAACACATCTGGAGAAAATCAAAACAAGCAAGCCTTGGTACATGATCGAGAATGAACTCCAACATCCTTTTACACAGCCTATAGGTCAGGTATATATTGCAGTAAGTTGGGCAACAAGCATCCTCATCTTCACCAACACTTAAGGGGCTGCTTGACCAACCTTGTACATGGTGGATCCCAGCTGAGCAGGAGACATACTGACAGTCACCCCAGCATTCTGAAGGGCAGCAATCTTCTCTTTCGCCCCACCTTTCCCGCCGGCAATGATGGCTCCTGCGTGGCCCATCCTTCTTCCTGGAGGAGCTGTCACTCCAGCTATAAACGACACAACCGGCTTGGCATCTGGACCCTGTAGTTTAAAAAAAAAAGATTTTTTTTTCAGAAGGGGAGGGAACAGAGAAGGAAAGGATGACAGTTACCATAACAAATGCAGCTAACTGCATTTAAAGGGGAGAAAGGGAAAAAAGACACCCTAAACTTTGACGGTTGCTTCACGTCCATTCTCGTCCCAGGAGGAAGTTTGTTGCGTATTGATGTTGGTTGCGGTCACGTGGTCGTCTTCTGGTTCTTTTCCTGTTCCTGTTTTCACACGGGTGTGATGGATGATACCGGCATGACTGCTCCCGCACGTCCTCGTTCCGTGATGAGATGTGAAATTCTATGCCTTTGTTCTCCGTTTTTTTTCGGCCCGAACTTCCATTTTTCGATGTTTCGATTCTCCGAAGCCTTGCCTTCAATACATTCCGGAGCTAAGTTTGAAGCATTTGACTTTTAGTTCCTCTGTACTGCATTGCTGACTCCATAGGGAATGTACTGGTGAATGGCACTTCACACTCCTGCCACTAGATGGAGAATCTTACCTCATGGGCACTTGTCTCAGAACGAGAAATGTGATGAGCAGATTCCCAAGGCCAGGGAGGGGAATCTCTCATCCTGCTTAAATCGCAGTTCAGGGGGCATGGTTGGGACCAACTCCCCTCATCCTGCAATGGACATGCGGTTAGATTACTTTGTACCGCTCCCAAGCGGGACCACGAACAGTGATGAGATGGACATAAAGTATCAATCTTTGTTGAGATAATGACGGTCTTGCATTCTTGGTATCAGTGGAAGGGAAGTTTATAAAACCTAAAGGGATTCTCCCTTCCCTGGTAACCTACTTGTGAAGCTATTTTCTTCTCACCTCTGGCTTGCCCCTCCTCTCTTCTGGTTTGCTTCTGCTTCCCTGATTGTTAGTCTCTCTCCTTTCTGACCTTTGAGCATGCTACCTCCAGCTTCAAAACACAAGCATGGAAGGGCCTCTCCCATGTGCGGAGACTTCCTTTTTCCTCTTTTTCTACTGACTGTAACTATCAACAGCAACTGCAAGTAAAGATGTCTGTGTTCCCCATTTAAAATTGCTCCCAAAGTGATTTTTGACATATACAGTGCTAGCCACTGTGAAAGGGGATAGGCTACTGAGACTTAAGCGATTCTCTCATGCAAACCAGGTTCCAAAGGAGACATCTGTCCGGGATGGTATAAGATCTCCTGTCTTGGGCACCGGTTTGGCCTAGAAGACCTTCCAAGGTCCCTTCCAACCCTGTGGTGATTCTATCAATGGTCTTGGAAAATCAGAACATTTTTGAAACAAATAATAGTTTGGCAGTCATCTTTGGTGTCTTTTTAACTGCCTGATCAAACACCTTGGAACAAGGCAGCAGAGGCAGAAGCTTTGACCCAGGGAAGGACTCTGCTCCTCCTGTGATATCCCAAATTCAAGTTTATGAAAAAAATAGAAGCAGTCTGTAGAAATAGAATTCACATTTGTGCAAAAGAACTGCAAGTTCCATTTCAAAAGAACAAACTATGGCAAAAATCAAAGCCTAGGCTGAACATGTTTTCTGAAGTACCCATTCCTTCATTCTCTGCATCTCCTTGCCAGCAAATTAGTGGGTCTTGGGCTCAATTCCAACACAAAGTAGATCCTGCAAGTCTGCCAGCTAGGCACAACATATCTGCAACCAACAATGGAAGCATTACTCATCCCCCTTCCTGCTGAGATATGTGCAGTCAACTCTACTGGAAAAGATTGGACCAACTACGGATGCCTCCTGAACAAAGAGGTTCAAAACAAAAGACGACTTCGGATTTATCTTCATCGTTTACATATACCTTTTAGAGAGGGGCATATATGTCCTTGAATGATCAGAAGGTCACCTTTCATTTCATTTCCTGACTTTTAAGAAGCTAAATACAAGCAAGATGATACAAGACGATAGTAAGGCCGCACCTGGAGTATAGCGTACAATTCTGGTCACCGCATCTCAAGAAAGACATAGTGGAACTGGAAAGGGTGCAAAAGAGAGCAACTAAAATGATTACTGGGCTGCGGAATCTCCCTTATGAGGAAAGGTTAAAATATTTGGGGCTCTTTAGTCTGGAAAAAAGGCGCCTGAGGGGGAATATGACTGAGACATACAAAATAATGCAGGGCATGAGTAAAGTGGATAGAGGGACGCTCTTTTCCCTCTCACAGTATACCAGAAAAAGGGGACATCCACTCAAATGGAGGGCTGGAAGAGTGAGAACAGACAAAAGAAAATATTTTTTTACCCGGCATGTTGTTAGTTTGTGGAACTCCCTGCCACAGGATGTGGTGATGGCATCTGGCCTGGATGCCTTCAAAAGGGGATTGGACAGATTCCTGGAGGTCCATCACAGGCTACAAACCATAATGTGTGTCATCTCATCACCAGATGCTGGTATCAAAGACCATGATGGAGATCTGTGTAATCTGGACTAGATGGGCCTTTGGCCTGATCCAGGCTCTGTCAACATAGGTTATATATTTAACAGAAATGTGAAAGAGAAGATGGCAGTTAGATTCTGCAGTGTCATGATGTTAATCCACAAGTGTTAGAGACTAGTAATCACAGGCATGTTTACAGAGAGGTGGAACTGATTGTCATCATGCAATGGTTCCCAGAGCATCAGATTGTTAATTAGTGATTGCATTCTTATGAGTGCTGAATAAGTATAAAAGGGTAACCTGTTATGGTGAGAACAGTTCACAGTTTGTCTGTTTGCTATATTGTATATAATGCTTATTGTTATGCTGTGTATATTTTAATGATGGGTTTTTACCTTTCATTGTCATTGTCTTTCTGATAGACCTCTGCAACCCTTTATCTTGACATTTTATCTACGTTACTGTGTTCTTAAGACCATTTCTTAAATTTCTTGTGTTCTTAAGACCATTTCTCCAAAGAGCCACTCTTCCTTTTCCTTGACAATAGAAAATCGACACCAAGGAAATACAGTCGAAATCCTGTTGCACAGCTACACATGCAGAACTGGAATGACATCAGCACCAGGGACCAATAACTGCAGATTAAAAGCTTCCTTTGGAGCTTTCCAGGTCCATGCAACTCATGTGCTGTGCGAAAAAGTTGTGCGCATCCTGGAATTGCCAAAGGAAGCCTTGAATCATTAACAATGTACCTCTGCAGTTGATGTCATTCCTGTTGCCCACACAATGTGATACAACTGGATTTCAGCCATTTTGTTACGGAAAATTAAACTTACAGAATTGTTTTTCTTCAGGAAGTCAGCGGCGTCTTCTTCAGCATTTCCACCAATCTCGCCTATCAATATGATCCCTTCTGTGTGGGGATCCTTCAGGAAGACATCCAGGCAGTCGATAAAATTTGTTCCATTGAACGGGTCTCCTCCGATTCCTGAACAAGATTTGAAGACCACCATGAAGAAATTGGTTCCATTAAAACAATTTGCTGATTTTCAAGACTGCAATCGAGAGATGGGCACAAATCGCTGGTTCGGTGGTTTGTTTCTTGGCCAAATAGGTACCCAGTGGTTCCCAGCCCTGCCTCCTCTGGTGGGCACCCACTCAGAGGCAGCACCCTGGCTTCCTTGCCCCACCTCCTCAGGAGGCAGGGTGGGGAAACCACTGAATACCTGTTATGAAACGAACCACCATGAATGAAAATGGCCTGATGCCCCTGAGGGAAGCAGTTTCCAGTGAAAGGAAGAAGCCAGATTTAAGGGGGTACGCAGAGGAAAGGCAGCAGTTCCTAGCTTGGGAAAAGTCTCCCTTGTAAACAGGAGGGCAGGAAGCCCAACCCCTTCTTAAGGCCGGAACAAGGTTTTCTTTCTGAAGCATGAAGAGACACCCAAGAAACTGGAAGTAAGTGGTTTGCAGCCCTACTACAGTTCACATTGCCTTCACTAGATCCAGAGTCAGTAGCCGAGATGGGCACAAAACGCCAAAATGGTGTTTCATTTTTTCATGTTTTTTTTTTCCATTTTGTTTAGAACAAAACATTTTTTTAAAAAAATTGTTTCATTTTTCGTTCGTTTCATTTTTCATTTTCAGATATTTTTTAATGTTACAGTTGACCAGCCAGTCAGTGGGTGCTTTTAAAAAAATTTTTAATGTTTTTAATCTAGCAACAACCAGCCATCTTGCAGGCCGGGTCGGCACTTTTTTTTTTAATTTAATCTAGCACCAACCACGGGCCAGGGCAGTGCTTTTATTATTATTATTATTATTATTATTATTATTATTATTATATTATTATTATTATTATTATTATTATTATTAATCTAGCGCCGACCAGATGGCTTGCAGGCCAGTCGGCACTATTTTTTTTAAACTAGCGTCAACCAGCTGGCCCGCAGGGTGTCTGGCACTTACTTTTATTATTTATTTTGAGATCGATGCTTGTCAAAATAAATAATAAATGAAAACGAAACAAAATTTCTGTTTCGTTTCATTTTTTAAAAGGCACTTCATTTTTCTTTTCTTTCTGTAACAAAACAAAAAAAAAACAAAAAGAAAAAAATTCATTTCATGCCCATCTCTAGTTAGTAGACTAAAATGGGATGTAACCATGTAATCCCAGTTAATGGATTGTGCAAAGAATCTTTTCAGCAATTCCCTTGAACACCAGGAATGCTGACACTCCACAAAGGAGGAACAGAAGGAGTTTATGCCAACCTGAGCCATCCTCTTTATCTGTATCGAGTGTCTCAAGGAGGCGCTTCTGGAATCTGCCTCTAGGTGCATGTAAAACTATGTACATTTCACAGGCCAGAACTCAAAATGTCAGTTGCTGTTCCGGAAATTTAATCCAGGAATTGGGCCAAACTGAATGAGGAATAATGAATAATTCTTTCTCCCTTTTCCTGGCCCTTTCCCACCCAAGGCAAAAAGGCACGAGAAAGAGACATGCCCACAGAGACTAAGGGCCCACTGAGTCCAACACTCTGCCAACCAGGAGTCTATGGCAAACTGACCAGCAAGAGTTGAGGGTTAAAGACCTTTTCAGTCCACCATTCCCTAAACTCTGGTATGCAAGTTAGAGTAAAATCATTCCAGCTCTGACAGCTTGTGCAAAAGTATGCTCAGACATTCCACAATCCTTAAGCCTTGCTGGAATTCAACCAAGAGCTTGTCAGCACAGTTAGCAGCTGACCTTTTGTTCAGAGTTGGGGAACAGCACTGTTACAACGGCTACGTTTCTTCCAAATCCGGAGCCAGTCCATGACACGGTTGTCATCTCAACCAACACGTGGCAAGATTTTTACCTTGTTCTCCTTTTAATGCACAGGCTCAAGAGCGCTTTGGCATGCACACAGAAGGGGACTTTCTCCCTCTGCTACTGTACTGCACCTGTGAACTGTGCTCCTGATCTGGGATTCAATTCTAGGTAGCTGGCTCAAGGTTCACTCAGCCTTCCATCCTTCCAAGGTTGGTAAAATGAGTACCCAGTTTACTGGGAGGAGGGCAGTGTGTAGCCTCACTCTTTCTTTAAGGGCTGAAAAAATGACCCAGAAGATTGTTCAAATATGAACATATCTCATAACTTTGTGCACACACATCCCATGATTTTGCCCCTCTTTATAGTGATGAAAGCGAGGAGGCACATGAATTCAACACTACTCTAAATATGAAATTAAGGCAGGTGGGAGAGAAAAAAAAACTAGAGTGCAATATACATTTTTGACAAGCGTACATGCTGCCTTACACAGGCACTGAGCCTCTCTGAAACCCACCAACACAGACGGATTGTCCCAGTCCAACTTGAGTTGTCTGATGAACAGCTTCATACGTCAGAGTGCCAGATCTTGATACAATACCTGAGGAACATGGGGCACAAATGGCGATCACAGATAAGCAATGTTAAAGTGAGAGGCTGACCTTAGCAAAACCCCTCTACTCAAACGTGTCACAACAGAGATCCCTGAAACACAGCATATGACACTCACTCACTCAGTCAATCCATCCATCCATCCATCCATCCATTTATCTAGCTCCAGAATATTACTGCATGTGCATGTCCACCCAAGCTGAACATGGGCTTTCTAGGATGTAACATGTGTGTTAATTTGAGAGCTCTTTGCAGATTATTTCCTTTTTCGCCTCCCCCCTTTTTACTTCGCCTTTGGCAACTGCATGACTATTAAGACAGTGGCATCCAACTTTGATAGTGGCCAGTGGATGGGTTCTAGAACTCTGAATACTGGCCTAAGTCCAGCAATGCTTGAGTTTTGCAAGCGATGCCATCTTTGCTGCAGGAAGACAAGACAGTAATGGCACCAGTAGCCAAAGCTTCTGAGACTAGATTTATTTGGGGCTTACTGAGAAGACTAAATTTTCCACCTGCTCCATGCATGTTCTATTTGTTCCCTGCTGTCGCCATTGCATGCTGCGACAGCTTTGAAAGTGTCAGACACTGCAGGTATCCCAGCATCCCACCCCACCATCAAGACTATCCTCATTCCCAAATTGGAGCTGCAGAATCAAGTCAGGATTCATGGGTCAAATTTAATGTACTCAGGATGACAGTCGCAAATATAGGAATGTGTCTTCACAAATGTGTATTTTGCTCTAGGATGTTCAGTAAAATACACTGCAAATGCACAACTATGGAATAAAAGCTGTTGCAGTTTCAAAAACAAAGGCCCCGGGTAGGTCTGAGATCTTACCGATTCTTCCTTTCTTGTGAATGTGGCCAGGCATGATACCAATTTTACATTCTCCAGGCTAAACACAAAACCAAATTAAAAACAAACAAACAAACCATTATATATTCCACAGCTTTCTTTTCTAGCTATCAAGAAAGTCCTTAGAAAATAGTTACTGCAACATTCCTAGATGTACAGGGGAAATGACAACTTTCCAAGGTGCCTAGCCGACCCAAAACTTTGCAAAAGATTCTGGATCATGTTCTAGAACAGGCCTGCCCAACAGGTAGACCATGGGCTACTGGTAGCCCGCGAAGGGTTCAAAAGTAGCCCGCCAGCCATCAATAAAAAAGTGAGGGGATAAGTTCTCCACCTCTACCTCCCCCACCCCAAGGACCACCACTGTCCCAGCAAAGTTCTGGGTCTGCCAGCTCACTTTCTCAGCTGAGTGGGGCAGTTCAAGGGCCATGGCACAGTCCCCTGTTCCCCCCACCGTCCAGATGATTGGCGTGCCACTGTCTTGTGACTAGCTGAGTTGCTGGTGCGGAGTGCAGGGAGGAGAGAGGAAGAGAGGGGTGAGAAGAGGGGCTGCAGGTGTGCCCATCCCCTTTGCACAGTGACATCTCTCTTCTTCTCTCCCCCTGGAGAATTCCCTCCAGAACAGATTACAGTGGTACCTTGTATAAAGGAATTAATTCGTTCCAAATGAAATTATGTTAAACAAATTTTCCATAGGAATGCATTGAAAACAGAGTAATCCCTAATCACAGACATTTTTATGTTGTATGGATTTGCCCTATAGGCGATTCTGTTAAGCAAATTTACCCTATCTCCAGAATTTTGTATGTTGTACAGATTTTATGTTATCCAAACCGTTTGTTATACGAGGGTCCACTGTAATTGATTTTCAATGCATTCCTATGGGAAACCGCTGCTCTGCTTACAAATTTTTTACTTAGGACCATGTGCTCGGAAGGAATGGATAAAATTCATAAGTAGAGGTTTTAGTGTAGTAGCCCTCAGGCACTTTGGGCCGGAAAAAGTAGACCTCAGCCTGTTCAAAGTTGGACAGCCCTGTTCTAGAACATTGAGGGTACACTTTTTGGAGTATGAAGCACTACGGAGATGCTGCCCCCGCAGCATAGGGCACGAATGTACTGGCAGTGAGAAGCTGTCAGATCGTTCAACGAAGCTTGTAGGAGGGGGTGCTTATGCTTTGTGGGTCTCTGTCTCCCTCCACCACGGTGGGCCACCCCCATGCCCCGAAGAGCAGAAGCCTTCTTCTGTTTTCATTACACAAAAACCTTTAAAAATAACTGGGGGTGGGGAAGCATACAGAGGCAGTGTGGTATGGTGGTAATAGACTGGATGATAATTCGAAAGACCTGGCTTGAAATCCCCACTCAACTCTGCAACCCAGTTGATGACCTTGGGCCTCTCGGCCTGAACTACTTCACAAGGTTTTTGGGATGATCAAATGGGTAGAGAGGAACAAGGAACATGGCAAATAAAATAATAAAGGCAGAAGATTCTGTGCCTTATTTTAAGGTAGACTAGCCACTTCTGGAAGATTCCAGGGGCAGAAACTTTTTTTTTTCTGACCAAAACAACTGTCAACAGGTGGAGCACAAAGGTGGAAAGAACAGAACTGGGGCAATACATGACCTGGGTGGGTGGGGTGTGGGGGGGCAGGTCTCACTCCATCCACCACAGGCTCTGACCTTCTGAATAAATAAAGAGAGAATGGAACATACAGTGGTACCTTGTATAAAGGAATTAATTCATTCCAAATGAAATTATGTTAAGCAAATTTTCCTTTATACAAATTTCTAATAGGAATGCATTGAAAATAGAGTGATCCCATTTTTATGTTGCACAGATTCGCCCCACAGGGGATTATGTTAAGCAAATTTCCCCTATCTCCGGAATCTTTTATGTTGTACAAATTTGATGTTATACAAACTGTTTGTTATACAAGGGTCCACTGTACTGGTCTACTGGCACTCAGCTTCCTTCCACAGCAAAGCTGTCAGGTGTCTAATGGACAAAGAGTCTTGCCCTCCACTAAACTCCCAGGCTATGTCAGATTCTGTGTGCACAGTTCCCCACATTTAAACCCAACAACATGCTGTGATATTTGCTCAAAGGCACATAGGGGAGAGAACAGGAGGGATTAGTAGAGGACAGGTCCTCAGGAGGATGCTGGTCCCGAAGGACAAGCTAGGACACCAAAATTAAAGATGTCCCAGTCTTTATCTCTAAAACCATCTTTTATCCTCCCAAGAAAAAACTTAGCAATCCACGTTAACTCCCTCTGAGCCCTTACGTTGATAACTCCGGGGCAATTTGGGCCGACCAGCCGAGTCTTGTCCTGACGAAGCAATCGGTGTTTGACGCGCACCATGTCCTGCTGAGGAATACCTTCTGTAATGCACACAACAAGGGAGATTTCGGCGTCAATCGCTTCATTGATGGCAGCGGCTGCGAAAGGCGGAGGCACGTATATGGCGGAGGCCGTAGCACCTGTTTTCTCTTTAGCCTATGATGCAATTACATTGATTTAAATCTTCCCCGTTCCTTCGAAATAACCAGTTTACCAACAACGGTACTTTAGTCATTTGAGGGAAAATTATATTCTTGCCCCTGAGAGAGTCACTCAACCATGGCAGAAATGCTGCAGCAGCCTTATCCTTTGAGAGAGCACATGATCAGATTCAGGGTTAAATCAGCCTGAGGCTAAGGCCCTGAGCACCGAGGGTTATAAATAAGCACACTTGCAAGTGGTAGGTCCAGACACAGTAGACTTAGCTCTGTAATTGTGTGTTAACACTGATATAAACCCCACTGACTTGATGGCCAAATCCAACCATGGATAGCTCAGTGGTTAGGTATCTGGCTGCAGAGGTTGGGAGTTTATTTATTCTAGTTGTGAGTTTTTGTGCTGTTTGGCCGTGTTCTGGAAGTTTTTCTTCCTGATGTTTCGCCATACTCTGTGGCTGACATCTTCAGAGGGCAAGGAGCTCAGAAAACCCAGAGCACGGACAGAACTCCTAGTTCCCTGAGCCTCTTGCCCTCTGAAGATGCCAGCCACAGAGTCTGGCAAAAAGTCAGGAAGAAAAACTTCCAGGACACAGCCAAACAGCTGGAAAAACGCACAACTATCAGATCCCGGCCAGGAAAGCCTTTGAGAATGCAGTTTATTTATTATTTATACAGTATATTTATTAGCTTTGTATACCGCCAGTCTACTGGGCTACTCTGGGCAGTGTACAACAATAAATACAATCAAGAAATCATAGTAATTCGATAAAACTATATAACATGATCTGGAAGTTGAATCATGGCTACTGGACTTCTTTTTTGAGAGATAGAAACATTTCGCTGTTCGTCCAAACAGCTTCATTGGTCTGAATACAGCTAGTGGAAATCCTCCATCTTATAGGCAGCTTTGACCTCTTGTCACCCTGGCCTAAATTAGGCTCATAAGATGAACAGTGGCCTAATTAGGCTCGTTAGGGAGACAATAGTATCCTTAGCCTTAAGGTGAACAATGGCCTAAGGTGCTGAAACCTATCAAGAATGGGCCGTTAGCTAAGGCCTTGGTGGTGAAGGCTTTTTGATTTGTCTCGGTACTTTGGAAAGCACAGCCTGATAAGTAGCAGATAGACAATGCCTGAGGCCCCCACCTCTGTTGAGGGAGGGGGTTTCAATGCTCACATGAATGGCCTCCCTTACTCCTCTTTCAAACCACCTCTCTTCTTTGTCTAATATGTGTACATCCTCATCTTTGAAAGAGTGGCCTTTGTCCTTCAAATGGAGGTGTACTGCTGATTCTGGTCCTGACCTGCTGCCCCTCCTATGTTGGGCCATCCTTCTGTTTAATGGCTGTTTAGTTTCTCCAATGTAGAGGCCTGAACACTCCTCACTGCATTGGACCACATATACAATATTGCTCCTTTTATGGTTTGGTATCGGATCCTTTGGGTGGACAAGTCTCTGCCTTAGTGTGTTAGTGGGTTTGAAATAAACAGGGATGTGGTGTTTGCCAAAAATCCTTTTAAGCTTCTCCGACACTCCTGCCATGTAAGGAATGACCAGGTTCTTCCGTCGGGTCTGGGTCTCAGACTGATCCCTTGTTCTTCTGGGATGGCCCACTGCTTTGTTGAAGGCCCACTTCGGATATCCACAGGCCTTAAGTGCTGTCTTCAGGTGCCTGTCTTCCTTCTTCTTGGCTTCTGTGGAGGTGGGGATGCTCTCTGCTCTGTGGCTTAGGGTCCTGATGACTCCTAGTTTGTGCTGTAATGGATGGTGGGAGTCAAACAGTAAGTATTGATCTGTGTGGGTGGGTTTCCTGTAAACTTCTACTCCCAGGCCACGGTCAGGTCTGGTGATGACTGCACAATCCAGGAAAGCCAGCCTGTTGTCTTGGGTGTCTTCCCTAGTGAACCTAATACAGTGGAACCTTGACTTACGTCATTAATCCATTCCAGTGGTCTAGACTTATGTCAAACATGACTTAAGTCAAACGTACGTTTCCCATAGAAAGTAATGGGAAAGCGGATTAATCCGTTCCAGATGATGAAAAAGACCCCCGAAAACAGCAATTTAACACAAATTTGACTGGGATAGGAGATTCCTTCTGGGGATGTAAATGAAATGTCTCTTCAAAGAGAGGAGGAGGCAGTGGAATTATAGTCCACAAGTTATACGCCTCCACTTTTTAATGTTCATAGCAACAATGTCTAACATTTAAGTTTTACTGATTTTTAACCTGACGTTCCAAGTTCTGAACAACTCTATGCTTACCATTAGAGTCCCACAACTTTACAGCTCCCCAACTAAAACGCTTCCATTGTGGACCAGACTTCTGCAGCCAGATTTTTTTACAAGACTGAGCCGACTGTCTAACCAGCGAGGCCAGCCCCGAGCTCCTGGCCCTTCTTCTCCTCCGGCAGCAGCGGCGGCTTCGGTGAGGCCGAGGACCAGCTCCAGGTGCTCTGAGCTGGCCTCGCCGAAGCTGCCACTGCCGGAGGAGGGGAAGAAGGCAGAAGCAGTTTGGAGGCAGCAGCCGCGATGCTGGGTTGTGGCTGCTGCCCGATTCCGGTGCCTTGCGCCGGGGCTCCGAGATGTAAGTCAAAGCCTGCGACTCAAGTCAAACAGGGCCCTTCTTGCTGCAAGTCAAATATGATGCAAGTCAAGCAGTATGTAAGTCAAGGTTCCACTGTATCAGGGTCCACCACATTGATGTGGTCTGTAAAGGCCTGTACTTCCTGAGTCTTGATTTTCACCCAGGTATCATCTACATACCTGAACCAGTGGGATGGTGTTGTCCCTGGGAAGGTGTTGAGTGCCTTCTTCTCCACTTCTTCCATGTATAGGTTTGCAACAATTGGTGACACTGGGGAGCCCATGGCACAGCCATGCTTCTGTCTGTAGAAGTCCTATTTAGGCCACTGTTCATCTTATGAGCCTAATTCAGGCCAGGGTGACAAGAGTTCAAAGCTGCCTATAAGATGGAGGATCTGCACTAGCTGTATTCAGACCGATGAAGCTGTTTGGATGAACAGCAAAACGTTTCTATCTCTCAAAAAAGAAGTCCTGTAGCCATGATTCAACTTCCAGATAAACTCACCTGGATGACTGAGAATCTTCACAGACATAGATAACATGATACAACATAATAAACTAAATAGCAGCCAACAGATGATAATGAACCTTGCAGTCACATGAATACTTCCTCACTGTGTCATCTTGACAGGGACTGGACATGATGATCCACAAGCTCCCTTCCACCTCTGCAGTTCTGAGGTTGTTATGATTAGTACGAAAAACTGCACGTGTTAAGAGCAACCTCAAAAGAGCTTTCCTCTTCCAGCAGCCCTTCACAGCCAATCATGGAGAGAACTGATGCAAGGAAGGCGATAAAACATCTCAGCAGAGAGAATTCCCAAAATGAAGGGCCATCACCTAGCATCAGGTCAGAGAATACTGCCTTTCCGTAGCAAGGTAGGTCCGTGGATGCTATTTGAAATACCTTTGGTCTCAAACCTTTCCGGTTCTAAAGATAAAGACCATCACTTTTTAACCGAGCCTAGGAATTAGCAGAAAATCAGTGAAGGAGGTACACATTTGAAACATCTGTCCCTGAAAGCATCCCTGTAGCTTAGTTCTACACTAGTTGAAATTTCTGGTCTGCATTAAAAATAGAGCATAACAGTCTAGTCTGAATGGAACAGGGCAAACAATGCAGTTTACATTTCCTCCAAAACATTACCTCTATCACTGAGTTAAAGACCGGGAGTCCCAAGTGGGTTTTGCCTCCTTTCCCTGGAGAGATTCCACCTACTAGATTGGTGCCATATTCCAAAGCCTGTTGACTATGAAAGGTACCCTGCAAGAGAGATGGAAACACGACAAAAAATCAAAACTAAATTTGAGACGAAAATAACACTAATTAGAAGTTCTCCAGCACACACATCCCCAAAAGGAATAGGACCTATGAGGCAGCAGTCCACCCTTCAAGAAGGCTCTGTTTTTTATTTTGTTTTATTTTACAAATCTAGCACCTTAGAAAGACCAAATGTGAAATTTCTCCCCATGGACCTATGGATGCTTCAAGTGAAGTGGAAAGAGTTCTTTATTTGTTTTTCCAGGGATTTTTTGCGTAGGAAGCACACATATATTAATCTCCAAACAACACCATGTATTGTGTGTGTGTGTGTGTGTGTGTGTGTGTGTGTGTGTGTGTGTGTGTGTGTGTGTGTGTGTGTGTGTGTGTGTTGTGTTGTGTTGTGTTGTGTCGTTACAGTCGTGACCGACTCTTTGTGACTCCACGTCCATGGAGTTTTCTTGGCAGGAGTCCTGGAGTGGCATGCCAGTTCCGACTCCAGGCGCCTACAACACCTGGTATTCCCTGGTGGTCTCCCATCCAAGTACTAACCAGGGCTGACCCTGCTTAGCTTCCGAAATCAAGCGAGATCGGTGTGCTTAGGCATCTAGGCAGCAAACAACACCATACAACTCTTCTAAACTAGTGGGCCCCAAACTTGGGAGTTCTGAAACTGCATTTCCCAGAAACCTCAGGGAGCAGAGCTCGTGGTAAACACTTTGGGGGTTGCAATCCACGGGTGATCCAAGATTGGGAACCGATAAACAGTTATTCACATGCAGCAGAACAACTGTAACTCAGATTCGTGGTGCAGGGTTAAATGCCTGTACTGTAGGTAAAACTGTGCTCACGACCTGGGGTTCAATCCCAGGTAGCAGGCTCAGGGTGGACTCAGCGTTCCATCCTTCCGAGGTCGGTAAAACGAATACCCAGTTTGCTGTGGGGGCAACGTGTAGCCTGCATACTGTAATTAAAAACTGTAAACTGCCCAGAAAGTACTTGAAGTGGTATGGGGCGGTATATAAGCAGAACACTTTATCTTGAAGCAAAAAAAAAAAATCCTAAATGGCGTATCAACTAATTAACAGACTAGAAATATGCTCTGCTGCCTCAAGCACTAGAGACAATTTCCTATACGCTCCCATGAAGGAGCAGCTTTTCAAATACAGTATTAAATGTGAGATGGGAGACTATAAATAGGAGCCACTATTTGTGGCACAGATAACTTGACATTGGCTGAAACCTTGTCAGTAGAGCAAGCCCAAGCATAATTTCCATTCATTTCCTCTCTGGTAAACAAAGCACTACTGCTGCAGTTCTTGGAGTGATGGGGCATGTGAACGCACCAATTCAGTGGGCACATGTGCCTCAAAGCACAGTAGCAGCAGCACTTATAATTTTCCTAGGGAGAAATGAATAGATGGTTATGAGTGGGGTTACACTCATAATCAGATTTCAGCCAGTTTACTGTATAGGAAAAATAGAAATAACTTTTCCCCTAGGATATACATTCAGAACTTCAAAAACACTTTCAGACCTAACACCAATGATCATGTCTTTTTCATTTTCAGAATTATCATTTAAATAATTACATACTACTAAAAGCTCAATAAGGGAGCCTTTTGAATATTATCTCTGTCCCATTAAGTACTTTAAGTACTTAAATACAATTATAATCTAGTTCCAGACAAGAAATGAGAATAATGCCTTCAATATTTACTTTCATTAGTAAAATTCTAGAACTAAAGTTGTCTCAGCAGCCAAACAAGTATGCTTCAAGTGCTCAATTTGTTTGGATTAGATGGCATATGATAAAAGCAAAAAGATATGACTGACTCAAAATATATACCTGCTTTCCTGTAAAACCCTGGCAGATAACTTTTGTGTCTTTATTAATGTAAAGATTCTTCCGTGTGGCTGAATAGGAACAGTGCCGGACACCATTTTTCTGCACTGGAAAAGAAAAAAATTAGAACACATCATGATATTCAGTATGCTTTTCTACCTCATCAGTGGAAAGCCAGATAATTAATCTAGGTTTTAATCAATCTGTGCTAAATTATCTTTTTTTTTATTATCAAAAACAGGCAATTGGCCATGTCAGGCTTTAAAAAAAATACACTGCACATGTAACATTAACAGGAACATATTTACTGAAAATGAAAGGGAATTTCACATGCAATTATCACCTTTATCAGAATAGAACTGTGAGGACAAGGTCAGAGAAATCTGCAAAGAGAAGCTCTGTACTCCATCTGAAACTGGTGCTCTGGATCACACAAAGGACTCGTAATTAACAAACCAGCGCTACTTATCACAACTGTCAGTGCTCACAATTAGGGACCCACAGGTTCATCCACCGTGACAGTAAATTGCTTTCAGCTCACTGGCAAGGATGACAACCTCTGGGCTCCTCTCCGTTTATGGAGCTGGGAGTTCTGGAGAGACTCACTATTTAACTCTTAGCCACTGTGAGAACCACTCTTCAGTGGTATGGAACTGACATAGGGCTAGGGAGGAATATGCCACAGAGTTGTTGCACCAGTTCTGGAATATCTGATTAGCCCAATGTTCCAGAGTCCAAGCTAGACAGACAGTCCAATGCTCGGTTTTATGCTTGGCTTTCAAGGTAATAGCAATTCCGTGCAAAAACACCACAATTCGAAGAACAATGGTCACCTAAGCAGTTCTGAGTGCAAAGCTCATTATTTATTTATTTATTTATTTATTTATTTATTTGAGTATTTTTACCCCGCCTTTCACCTTGGAAAAAGACCCAAGGCATCTTACAGTAATGAGGGACAATATACAGTCCAGTACAACATGTTCAAGTACTGAGAACAGGGAATTGAGTGACATTTTACTTACAAAATTAATAGACAACATAACATCAAAGCTACAAGAGAACGCGGCAGCTAAAAGGAGAGTCAAGTTCAATGTAAAGATATGAGTGATGGAAGCTAACATTGAAAACATAGTGTCAATATAATCACACAAGATTATAAGTAGTTATAAACACAAAGTCTATGTGATCCTGTGTGTGTGTGTGTGTGTGTGTGTGTGTGTGTGTGTGTGTGTGTGTGTGTGTGTGTGTGTGTGTGTGTGTGTGTGTGTGTGATTACAGTCGTGACTGACTCTTCATGACCCTATGTCCATGGAGTTTTCTTGATAGGAATACTGGAGTGGTTCCGATCTCGCCTGATTTCGGACGCTACCAGGTGCTGTAGGCACCTTGAGTAGGAACTGGCAAACCACTCCTGTATTCCTGCCAAGAAAACTCCATGGATATGGAGTCACGTGGAGTCGGTCACGACTGTAACGACACAACACACACACACACACACCAGGTCCCTACAGCACCTGGTATTCCCTGGTGGTCGCTCATCCAAGTACTAACCAGGCCCGACCCAGCTTAGCTTCCAAAATCAGCCAAGATCAGATGTGCTTAGGGCATCTAGGCAGTTACATGATCCTATAGATTCATATAAAAGACACATAATAGGTAGTCCATCATTAAGAGTCTCTCTTTCCTTAGGGCAGGGAAAAAAAAAGGTTATCAACCACAATTCATCATCATTCACTTGAGCATCACTGTCAGGGCCTGAGAACTAAAATACAGGTATCCAAAGCATACACTAATCCTTCTAGATTCTGCATTTCTCATCCAGCTGAAGGGAGACAAGTTCCAGGCTCCGGAAATCAATTACAGAAACCCTGTCTATGAACCGGTAAGAGAACAAGGCAAAGAGGTGACTGTTTACTCTCTTTTATTATCCCTTTCCAAACACTGTTTTCAAATGTTTACAACATGTAAAACAATTCCAAGTGGCATTAGATGCCTTTCCTCCATTTTTTTCAAGAAAGCACTGAACTTTGCACAGCTACTGATAAGAATGCTTTGTCTGTTTGTAAAAAAAAGGGGGTGCACACCTCAAGGGGCACTAGAGGATTAAATGAGCAAAGAGAGATTGGGAATTAAAATCTGCAGTGCTGGGCAAAAGACAATACATGTCACATTTTAGGGGAATTTGAGTAATTTACAGAAGCAAGTAGCAGGAATCACATGTGTAAGGACATTCTCCTTAAACAGGACTAGCAGTCCTCAAGGCTCTGTATGCTTCTTTATAATGTCCTGACAAAGAAGATACACTTTTGCAAAATATGTGACACCCAACTTGTCCAGTGGCAAAAAGCCATTTTGAACTCCAATCTCCAACCATCTCAGGTTAGAGCAGGTGTGTGTGTGTGTGTGTGTGTGTGTGTGTGTGTGTGTGTGTGTGTGTGTGTGTGTGTGTGTGTGTGTGTGTGTGTGGAGTGGCTTGCCAGTTCCTACTCCAGGCGGCCTACAGCACCTGGTATTCCCTGGTGGTCTCCCATCCAAGTACTATTTATTTTATTATTTATTTATTTATTTAGCTTATATACCGCCCGTCTTCCCGAAGGAAGCTTAGCTTCTGAAATCAGGCGAGATTGGATGTGCTTAGGGCATCTAGGCAGCAGGAGTAGGTAGGAATAAATGGCTCTTCCAAGACAGTCTGCCACATTCTACTGGGTACCTTTCATCCAATAAGAGAAAATAGCTCCTCCTTTTTTAAACTGCCCAGAGTGGCCTCCAAGCCAGATGGAGCCGTATATAAGTCAAATAAATAAATAAATAAATAAATAAATAAATAAATAAATAAATAAATAAATAAATATTCCATAAATAATACTTCTAAAAGCATTTTCTGGTGCACAAGCAAATTAGTATTAGAAAACATAAAACTAGGAGAGAGAAAAACTGAAACTTGTTACTTAAAGCACAATATTCTTGAAGCACTTGAGATGCACTAGTAGACATTTAATAATGGCCACCAACCTGGATGCTTTTTGAAGAAAATATGGAATTAGCATGCCGAACAAAGCTAACAGCAACTAACAGTCATAAAGGCTTTATGTATCAGAAGTACTATGCCTCATGGGAACAGTTGTTAAAGAACGCACCCAAGATAATACTACAGCTTGCCACCCTGCTATTGGGTTCCTGAGAATCCAAACAATTATAGACACAGTAGGCCGTTTGTCTGATGTAGCACCACCTTTCTTTATATTGTTTCACCATAATACATCCACCTGCATTCTTACTGCCCTGGGTGAGCCAAATGCCTACACTACAGCTTCATCAACAAACACAAAGAGAAGAATGCTCATTCAGCACTCATGCTCACTTTCCCTGAAAACAAATGTCCTACCTGCTGCATTATCTTCCCCATAAACCATTTCAAAAAGCACCCTCGAAGACTTGTCTTAACAACTGCTGCAACAATTCATGAAGGACAAAGTCTTCAGAAATCAGGGCAAGTATTACATCTACCTAGAGGGGACCACCTGTGGGGCTCTAGCCTAGACAAAAACAGGGCTACCAGGACAGAATGAAATTCTGCATTTCACTGGTGAGTGACTCAAGAACACTATACATCTTAGCATCTCACCCCCACATTTTCATACCAGAATCTAGGATCTTTCCCAAACAAAATTACCTTCCCCCACCACCACCACCACCAAAAAAAGTCAGCATTCAGTGCTTTCCTGATGTGGAACAGTTAAAGAAAGGTTCATAAAGCAGAGGGAGCTTCAAACCTTTTAGCTGTGCTAAAGAAAGAACTGAGCCTTCGGGGACCTAGAGAAATTGTAAGTCTAAATATACAAGAAGTTAAACTATAGTTAAGCCTTAAGTACAGCAAATAATCTCTACAATGTATTCTCTTTTTGTTTTGGCCCTAGCAGGTTCCTCAAGTGTTCAACAGCTGGAAAGGAGGCCAGAGATGGTGGCTTTCCCAGCAAGCTGGAAGTTCCAGGAAGGGTAGATTGGGGGCCTTTGTGTGATGGGCAGTGAGAAAAGTTTGTTGCAAAGAAGAATGGCAAAGGATTGGATTTAACTTCTGGTTACAGGAGAAACACCCAATAGGGAATGTCTAACAATGCATGAATCCACCTCTTTTTACTTAATGAAAACCCCACCACATTAGTGGGACTCTTCTAACACAAGCAAACCAAGGACACAAGCCTCACACCCCAGAGCTACTCATGATTGTGGATTATCAAACCACATAATGGGAACGAGAGAATAAAACTTAACAGGGATAAGTACAAACTTCTACTCACAGGGGTTTAAAAACAACTAATGCAGTTACAAGACGGGGGGGATACTTGGGGGAGATATCATGACATTATTCGAATACAGTACTTTCATTCATACAGAGGAAGAACAAGATCTCTTATCCATCTTCCCTGAGTGCAGGACATGCAGGCTCAAGATCAGGGGTGGATGGGTGGGCTTCTTAACTGTTAGAGCAGTATGGCAATGGGCCAAATGACATCGGGAAAAGAAATGTAAGAAGATGATAAGGGAGGCAAAGAAAGACTTTGAGGAACGAATGGCTAGCAATATAAAGGGTAATAATAAAAGCTTCTTTAAATATGTTAGAAGTAGAAAACCTGCCAGAGAACCAGTTGGCCCTCTGGATGGTGAGGGAGGAAAAGGGGAGATTAAGGAGGACTTGGAAATTGCAGAGAAATTAAATGAGTTCTTTGCGTCTGTCTTCACGACAGAGGACCTTGAGCGGATTCCGCTGCCTGAGCCGCTCCTCTTGACTAAAGAATTAAATCAAATACAGGTTAAAAGAGAGGAGGTTTTAGGACTAATTGATAAATTGAGGATTAACAAGTCACCTGGCCCAGATGGCATCCACCCAAGGGTTATTAGGGAACTGAGAAATGAAATTGCAGAACTCTTAACGGTTATATGCAACTTGTCTCTTAAAACGGCCACAGTGCCGGAGGACTGGAGGATAGCAGATGTCACACCAATTTTTAAAAAAGGAAGGAGGGGGGACCCAGGAAACTACAGGCAGGCCTTACATCTGTCCCAGGGAAGATGGTGGAAAGCCTCATCCAAGAGAAAATCTTAAAACACATAAAAGAACAAACCTTGCTGAGAGAAAATCAGCATGGCTTCTGTAAGGGTAAATCTTGTCTGACAAATCTTGTAGAATTTTTTGAAAAGGTCAACAGGCACGTGGATTTGGGTGAACCGGTTGATATAGTCTATCTGGATTTTCAAAAGGCTTTTGACACAGTCCCTCACCTAAGGCTGCTGAGAAAATTGCACAGTCAGGGGATAAGAGGGCAGGTCCTCTTATGGATTGAGAACTGGTTGAGATCCCGGAAACAAAGAGTAGGTGTCAGTGGGAAATTTTCACAATGGAGAGAAGTGAAAAGCGGTGTGCCCCAGGGCTCGGTCCTGGGACCGGTGCTTTTCAATCTGTTCATAAATGACCTGGAGACAGGGATAAACAGTGAGGTGGCCAAGTTTGCCGATGACACAAAACTTTTCTGTGTGGTAAAAACCAGAGAAGATTGTGAAGAGCTCCAGAAGGATCTCTCCAAACTGGGGGAATGGGCTGAGAAATGGCAAATGCGTTTTAATGTAACCAAATGTAAAGTAATGCATATTGGGGCAAAAAATCCAAACTTCATCTATCAACTCATGGGCTCTGAGTTATCCGTGACGGATCAGGAAAGAGATCTTGGTGTGTTGGTGGACAGCTCCATGAAGGTGTCTCCCCAATGTGTGGCAGCGATGAAGAAGGCCAATTCCATGCTAGGGATTATCAAAAGGGGATTGAAAATAAAACAGCCAACATTATAATGCCATTATACAAAACAATAGTAAGGCCCCACCTGGAGTATTGTGTACAATTCTGGTCACCGCATCTCAAGAAAGACATAGTGGAACTGGAAAGGGTGCAAAAGAGAGCGACTAAAATTATTACTGGGCTGGGGCACCTCCCTTATGAAGAAAGGCTAAAACATTTGGGCCTCTTTAGTCTGGAAAAAAGGCGATTGAGGGGGGATATGATTGAGACATACAAAATAATGCAGGGTATGAGTAAAGTGGATAGAGGGAAGCTCTTCTCCCTCTCCCAAAATACCAGAACTTACACTCAAATTGAGGGCTGGGAGAGTAAGAACTGACAAAAGAAAATATTTTTTTCACCCAGTGCGTTGTAAGTCTATGGAACTCCCTGCCACACAATGTGGTGATGACATCTGACCTGAATGCCTTCAAAAGGGGATTGGACAGATTCCTGGAGGAAAAGTCCATCACAGGTTACAAACCATGATGGAGATGTGTAACCTCCAGGGTTTAAACCAGGGTACTTCAAGGGCCAGATGCAGGAGAGTGGTATCAGGAGACAGATATCTATTCTCATGCTCTCCCAAATGCATCTGGTGGGGCCGCTGTGAGATACAGGAAGCTGGACTAGATGGGCCTTTGGCCTGATCCAGCATGGCTCTTCTTATGTTTTATGTTCTTATGGGATGTGGTGAGTGCTCCAACACTGGAGTTCAAGAAACAATTGGACAACTATCTGTCAGATTTGCTTTGACTTAAATTCCTGTCCTGAGCAGGGGGTCAGACTCAATGGCCTTAGAGCAGGCTTGTCCAAACTTTGGCCCTCCTGATGTTTTGGACCAGAACTCCCAGAATTCTAAGCTTAGATTGCCAATGACAAAGGACTGTGGGAGTTGTGGTCCAAAACATATGGAGGGCTGAAGTTTGGACATGCCTGCCTTAGAGGCTCCTTCCATTATGATGTGATTTTTATGCAAGATTGACCATCTCGTCAAATACTTGATAGGTTGTCATACAGAAAAGGGACAGTGTCTGCTCTTGAAAAAAAACATCCTGTTAGAGCAGTACGACAATGGAATCAATAACCTTGGGAGGTGTTCAAGAGAAGTTTGGACAACCACCTGGCAGATATCCTTTGATGTGTCAGTCAATCAGGAACTTTACTGGCAGCAAACACAGCATACAATACAATAGGCAATAATACATGCACACACAAGAAGTATGTGGCCAATTAAAATTGCACAGGTGCTAAAGTACAGAACAAGACATGGTATGGAAAAATACGAAATGACATATGTCCGTTTGAAAGGTATTTGGGCATCAACCATGAAACTCCGGTGACTATCCCATCTGGGGATAGTCATCCTCGTCTTAAGAGTGCAAAACAAAAGACCCTTTTGGTAACTGTAATCTGCGTTGCTGGACCAATAGATTAATGGACAGTATATGGCAGTGGTGGCGAACGTTGGGCACTCCAGATGTTTTGGACCACAACTCCCACAGTCCTTTGTCACTGGCAACACAGGCTTGGAATTCTGGGAGTTGTGGTCCAAAACATTGGGGGAGGGTGCCGAAGGTTTGCCACCACTGGTATATGATAATCTGCCTAGGGTGGACTTTGTTCTTCCCTTTCAGCAAATTATGCAGAATAGACTCCTCTGATTGACCAGGACCTTTGATGTCTATTCCTGCCTTGAGTGTGTGTGTGTGTGTGGGGGGGGCATTGGACTCGATAGCCTTGTACGCCCCCATCCAAGATGATGATTCATCTATGATTCCCCCTCACACACACACAAACACCTTCTGTGAAACCATTCAGCTTTCAGTGGAGGCACCTTGAATCCCAGTAGGAAACTGAAGCTTCACCCCAGGCCCCCAACCCTACCTCAACAAACTGGAAAAAAGGGGCAGAGCAGGGCTTACAGGTGTTACTTTTCCTGCACTGTAACTTTCTAATCCACTTATCTCCCCCCTCAACCCCCCACAGCCATGAGATGATTGGGAGGTGGTGGTGGTGGGAGGGAGGACTTAGATCAAGGAGCATACTGCCACTTTTTTTCATGGACTCTAAGGTAAAATCTCTACATTGCCATTTTTTCATGGACTCTTAGGGTAAAAACTCCCATTTCTACCCCCACCTCTCTTCCATACACACCCTCGCCCTCTCTGATCTGATCTGGTTTCTGTCTCTTGAAGGAAGAGACTACTTAAAGTGGTATGACCCATAATACAGAACACTTTTAAACATATAAACAGATCCTGGCCTCAGAGCCATAAAACTATACTTAACATATCTACAGACCCTGGCCAAATCCTCCTTACCACCATATCTACTCTCCCCCTCCTCTTCTTCCCCCTCCCCCTCTTCCCTCTCCCCTATCCACTCCCCCAACTCTATATACTACAACCAATATTTAAAGTCACATGTAATTATGGTGGAGCAGATTGTCACTAGAGCAGACCCATTTGAATTTCTGTCTCTTGGGGTATTAACCTCTGAGCCATAATACCACACTTAAACATATAAACAGATCCTGGCCTCAGAGCCATAAAACTATACTTTACAGCTCTATAGACCCTGGCCTAATCTTGTCAAAATTTCTACTAATCAACTCTCCCTCTTCTTCCCACTCCTCCTCTCCCTCCTCCCCTGTCCACCCCCTGAACTCTATATACTACAGCCAATGAACATCTGGTATGAAATGTGTATCCCATCCCATATTATATTGCACACCTCATTCTGTCTGAAAAGTGGGCGTGCAGTCCACGAGACGTTACGTCAAAATATGAAAGTTAGTCTTTCAGGTGCCACATGTTTTGTTGTTTTTCTTTGATACCTGACTAAAAATAAATACTATCGCAATGTCTTGAGGAACAACATTTGAAAATAACTAGGAAATAACTCGTTATACCCAAACCTATATATCACTCCTTATGCCTAAATATTACTTCTAACGTTTTGTGTCTTTAATTTTGTTTTTTTATTTGATTTTTGCCTGAAATTCATGAAAAGACTAACACGGCGACCCTCTCCTCCCCCCCCCCAAAAAGTAACTGTCCCCCAATCTTTCACCGTCCTAGGGGTGACTCCTGGGGTCTCCCTTCAAGGGCGCTGCCCCCCCTTCCCACCAACAAGGGTCACGCGAAGGGGCGTGGCCATGGGGAGAGAGTGGGGGGTGTCATTCAGGACCACGTGACCCCCCACGAAGGGGGGGGCGTCAAGTTTAAGAGAAGCGGTCCCTCTACTCACGAAGGAGGAGAAGCCGGCCCAGGCCTCGGGCGCCGCTCCCGCAACCCGCCATCTCGCCGGCGGGCGCCACCAATGACAAGAGGGCCTCGCTCAGGCCGTCCGAGGCCCGCCTCTTCCGGTTCCTTTATTTTTTTTTCCCCTTCCCACTTTAGGCTGTCCAAAGCCCGCCTCTTCCGGTTTCTTTTCTTTTCCCCTTCCCACCTCCCCTCCCCCGCCCCGCAAGGAAGGCACGCGGCCCTACTGCGCAGGCGCCCAAGGGGCTTATAGGGGCCGAAAGGGTTGCCCCGAGCGCCTGACGGGCCACGAGCGAAGCGTGAAGGAGGGAGCGTCGTCATACGGTTGGAGAGACGGTTTCGAGGCGGTCAAAAGTGTTCGCGCCAAGTAGGGGCGGCGACGGTCCCTTTTTTTAGGGCTTCCGTTTCGCGAGGCTTGTCGGGCACATATTTGGTCAGCCTCAAGAAAGCGCCGAAGAAAAGGAAGGTCCCCTCCCGCGCCCTGTGCCGCAAGGCATGGCGGGAATCGTAGTTCTGGCGGAGGAAGGCAGCTCTCTGGATTTTCCCAGGGATTCAGAGTTTGGGGAAGCGAATCTCTGGGACCAGGGCTCTGTTTTATCCCTGGCCAGTATGAGCAATGATGCCTGCTGAAGGATTCTGGGAACTAGTAAACTAAGAGTGACTTCCGCAGGCTTTAGGCACCGGTTCCATGGTGGGGAATAGGCATGGGCAGATAGCCAAATCTTTCTAATAGAGCCTCGGTCAGTTGCAATGCTTCCAATGCGATCTTTATTTGCGTTACATTATTGCAACAATATCCAAAAGCAGGACATACAAGGAGCTTCCCCGAAAAGTACAGTAGGATCGTCACTGTCCGCTGATCGACAGCCTGAAAATGCTAAACAAATTCCCCAGAAATGCAAATGTATACGTATTTTCAGAGTGCGTTTACCAGAACTAGCTCCTACAGGGACTAAGATGCAATGCATAATATTCCCTATTGCTGGGGGTTTTGGGTGGGTGGGATTTACCTAGGAAATGCTTGCAACCGATTCTCATACACCGTAGTTCTTCGATATATCCAGTAACTCAGGCATCCTTTGGGACAATCCTCTTCCAGAATTTGCACTGCAAAATGATCCAATGGTTCCTTTAAAGCCTGAAAAGAACAATAATAATTTCTTTTTAATCATCTCTGTTATGTATGTCCATAATTTTAAATTGTGCAGTGATCCAATAGGCATCAAGAAAGAAGATAAAAAAGGTGCCAAATTAAAAACCCCTTACTCGGATAGAAGATGGCGCATGTATGGCCTGTTGATCCATAACCAAGTGAGGAAAACACTTAACAGGAAAAGTGGCAACAGTTTGTTCAATCAGGTTGCCTAAGAGATGACCTGACTGAAGTTTAAGAAATCATACACAGTGTGGACAAAGTAAATGAGGAAAAACTGTTTTCCCTATCACACAACACTAGAACTAGGGGGCACTCCATGAAACTTTTGGGTGCTAGATCTCACACAAATAAGAGAAAGTCCTTTTTCACCTGTATCACTGGTCTGTGGAACTCCTTGCCAGAAGCAGTGGTGGCAGCTGTCAGCCTGGACAGCTTCAAGAAAGGATTGGACAAGTTCATGGAGAACAAGGGTATCAATGGCTATCATTATGATGCCCGAGGACAACCTCCGGGTTGGAGAGATAGGCAGGATATCTCTCAATGCCATTCACGGGGAATCATAAGCCGGTGAAGACATCTGCTTGGGCATACCCTGAAGCAAATAGTGAGCCACTGTGTGAGACAGGATGCTGGACTGGATGGGCTGTGGCCTGTTCCAGCAAGGCTGTTCATATGAATGGGACCACCAAGTGCTTCATTGTGTCACTTAAAAGATCCTGGACTGGGGTAATGGCTGTAGGCTACGATTGCAGGCTCCTGGGCCAGACATAGTAGCAAGCATGGGACACTGAAGTTGAGGAGATCCACATCCGGAATAATGCTACATGATAGTTCAGAACACACTAAAGTGGGAGTAAGTCCCATTCTGGTCAATGGCCAATATCCTCTTCTTTGGAGTACAGTAGTGTACAATAGGAATGTGCCTCTTGCACAAGCTGCCCTTTCACTCTCCTAGACGTTTTTCAGTATCTTCATAAAGCCACTGAAACCACAGCTCAGTGTAACATATGCCACACCAGCACATCATGTGGCAGGGAGTTCCATAAGCACATGGCAACGTTCTGTGAAAAAGTCCCTTGCTTTGTCTTTCCTGAATTTATTTCCCTGAAGGACCCTGAACCTCACTATGAGAGGGGTTGGTGGTAAGGGACGAAACCATAGTGTGCAGCATGGGAAAACTGTGTTGGGGGGGCAGTTGGATAACATCTCAGTGAGTGGTTGAGCTTGGGTGCTTAGGAGGAGTCCACCTCCGTGTCCTGCTGGCCCTTCACAGGTCCCAGTACTTGTTACGTGGCAGACACAGGGATGGTGTCCCACCAAGGAGGAACTAAAGAAGCCTTTAGGAAAGCTCTGAAGACCTTGCTTTTCCGTGAGGCGTTTGGTGACTTTTTTTTTTTTAATAAAAAAAATCTCGCCATCTGTCTTTTTGCCTTTTATATTATGAAATTATATTGTTTATATTGTTTTAAATTGTTTGATGTTTGTTTACATGATTTGGTTTTTTTTCTGTTCTGTTGTGAACCGCCCGGAGTTCCTTCGGGAAGACGGGCGGTATAAAAGCCATAAATAAATAAAAATAAAATAAAAGTAGGAAAAATTGGAAAAATAGAAAAGGAGAGGGAGGCACATATTGTGCCATATGCCAGTTTTGTGAAGTCTTGTCTCTAGAGGACTAAATCCCAGATTATCTCAAAAGAGCTCTTTTTAGAAGCACAGGAGGAACCCCAGAAAACCAAGCTATGAGCTGCCTGGGAGGCTTTGAAGAAAGAGGGTCAGGAACAACTAAAGTCATTTGATGCAGCAGCTGCACAGGGAGGCAAAGGAAATAAAGAAGGGAGTGCTTTAGATGTGTGAAGAACCTGGATGGGCCTGAGCTAATTCCTCTCCTAGTGCCTTTGTTTGGGGGTGCCTCATGTGGCAGGTTGATGCTAATAGTTCAAATGGATGTTGTGGTTCTTAGGCGGTTACTTCACGTCCTTCCTCGTTCTGAGATTATGTTTGTTTCATGATAACATTGTTCACGGTCACATGGTCTTTTCCCAGTTCTGTCCCTGTTTCCATTTACCCACGGGCATGATTGATGGTATTGTGACAACTGTTACTTCACGTCTTTGTTTCTTGACAATTTCTGTACTTCCCTGACTTCGTTTTCATTTTCTTTTTGGTCCGACCTTTCGTTTTTCGATATTTCGGTTCTCCGTAACTTTGCCTTTCATGCGTTAAGTGGCAAAACTCCCGGTTTATTCCTTCTCCCCTCTCTGTGATGCATTGTTTATGCCATTGGGATTGTACTGGCGAATGCAACTTCGCACTCATGCCACTAGATGGAGTGACAAGCATTACTTCATGGGCACTTGTCTCGAAACAAGAGCCGAGACAAGACAATTGCTGAGGCCAGGGAGAGGTATGTCTCACCATACTCTGTTCCCAGTTCAGGGGGCATGGTCGGGATGAGATTCCACTGTCACGCAATGGACGTGGAGTAACCTTTTTTTTGTACTGGTCCCGACAGTGAACCACGATGAGAGGGATGTGAAGTAACCGTCTTAGTTCAACAAGGACTCCAAGCCTTGCCTGAAAGGATGGAAGACACTGGGGGTGTCCTGCATAATCTCCATTACCCCCAGAGGGAATATATAGTATGTGCTGTCAAGTTGGAACCAACCTATTGCAACCTTAATAGGGCACTCAAGGTAAGTGAGAAATTTAAACCCTGGTTTTTACCAGTTCTGCTTCCCCAGTGGGTTTCCATGCCCAAGAAGGGATTCTTGCGCCCCATTCTGTCACTCTATCCATTCCACCACGTTGGACATTCCACAAAGGGGGAGTAAGGCAAAGGTAAAGGTTCCCCCACATATGTGTGTTAGTTGTGTCCGACTCTAGGACTGGTGCACATATCCGTATTCAAGCCAAAGAACCAGTGTTATGCAAGTCCATGGCCACGTGGCCGTCATGGCTGCAAGGAAACACTATTTTACCTTCCTGCTTTTTATGGTGGTACCTATTTATCTACTTGCATTCACATGCTTTCGAACTGCTAGGTTGGCAGGAGCTGCAGTGATCAGTGGGAGCTCACTCCCCTGCGTGGCACCCGGGATTTGAACTGCCGAGCTGCCAACTTTGCAGCCGACAGTTTTTCACTGAGCCACCACACCCCTCACAATTCTGTCAGGACATTCAATAGCAAGCCCAGTAGGGTCATTCTAGGGGCTGAAGTCTAAAAAGGTAATTTTTTTCCAAATGTTAGTGCTATAGTATTTGCGCTCTCTCTCTCTCTCTCTCTCTCTCTCTCTCTCTCTCTCACACACACACACACACACACACACACACACACACACACACACACACACACACACACACACACTCACTCTCTCTCGCTCTCTCTTTCAACTCAGCTACCACCAAACGCTGGGTGGCTATTCTTCCAAAGACTTTGATGTCAGTATGCTTTACGAGGAGCATCTTTTGTCCTCATCAGGTACATCCTTCTCCAGGGACAACAGACTGTGTTGCCTTTACCACGAGGGTGCCTGGGCTATAAATCAGTAAGGTAGCCAACCCTCATCCCAAAGTGCAGTTAGACTTATGTAAACACTCCCCTCAAAGGCAATAAACTCAAGAGACCAGAAAGTAAACCAAGGACATTGAAAACACAGGCTAGACTTTGCTCCTTGTTCCAATAAAGTAAGGGGGGAAGAGACACATATAAAACCATCAGACGACAAGAAACCTGCAGACAATGTGCTTGACTCTTTAACCACTTGTTTGCCGGTGGGCTAAAGGACAGTCTTGGTGGTTTAATGAACAAAGCAAGGCTGCCTTTCCCCGCTTTGGATGAACTAATGGAGGAATACTGGAACCATTTCACCATTAAACTACAGTATAGTTGAAATGATGTGTAACCTTTTTTCATTACTTTGGTATGGGTTAGGGTGAAGGGAAGGTATATGATCTCCCCAGCTGGTAAGTTTATTTTGGAGGTGGTGGCAGGACTAAGAGAAAGATCTGTCCTGATGACCTTCCTACCCGAGCCATCTCATCCTGGAAGATACAGTCTTTGAGGTAATTTGGACCCTGGCCGTTTAGAGTTTTGTAGGTTAAAACCAGCACTTTGAAATGTGCCCAGAAACTGATATGTTATGTCATATCATATAATAGTCAATGTGCTGTCTTGTGCTGTCATCTCATAATAGTTGGGGCTAAGGACAGGATTAAAAAAAGATCCCCATCCACTAATCCACTGGAGCAGATTCTTTATATCTGATGCATAGATACCATGGACAAAAGGTGTATATTGGAGGAGCAACACTTAAAGGAAAACTATAACAACAGTAAAATGTTGTCAGCTGTTGCCTGATCTACCGGACCATCTCTGGCCCTCCCGCTTCAAGCCGCCACCATTTAAAGCGGCCTGTAAAGCAGCTATGCGAAACCGGGCCTTTTCCATGGTGGGCCTGTCATTATGGAATTCCTTCCCTGCCCACCTTCCGGAAAGCTCTTAAGACCTGGCTTTTTAGGGAGTCGTTTGGTGACCAGTAAAATTTTAGTCTTGTGTTCTGTGTAGTTCTGCTACATTAAATTCTGTTCTTGTCGTTAATTCTTGGTTGTCATAGTTGTTGTTTTGTTTTATCTATTATGTACACCACCTTGAGTTTCCTTTGTTAAGCAGGCATAAATAAATAAATAAATAAATAAATAAATAAATAAATAAATAAATAAATAAATGATAGATTACACCTTTGTTGGTTCTCCTAAATCATCATCATCAAGTGCCATCAAGTCAATTCTGTGGGACAACAGAGCAAATGTTGTTGTTGTTGTTGTTGTTGTTGTTGTTGTTGTTGTTCTGATGCCTGGCAACCCTAGCCGTGTTTTCAAGGCACATGAGATATTTGAAAGGTGGTTTAACTAGGGGCACCCCTAGTGAGTCCTTGTGACCGAGCAGAGATTTGAACCCATAACTTCGAAATCATAGTCTGATACCAAGTCCACTATGCCACATTGTCTATAAATTTAGGTATTATAGGTTAAAGAACCAATGGGTCACACGGCTAATTTTATGGTTAAAAACAGAACAAAAGAGAACAAGTTTTTAAAAGACAAAAGTGTAGTGACACCATCAAGGTTGTTATATTTTTAGTATGATCTTTTGTGGATATGATCTACTTCCTCCGACATGAGAGAGAGAGAGAGAGAGAGAGAGAGAGAGAGAGAGAGAGAGAGAGAACTTGGCAAATACAAAATACATTCTTGTTTTTCTACAGAAAAAGAGGTTGGGTGGTAAGAAAAAATTGCAGAAAAATTTCTATGTGCAAGTGCAGCCCTGCAGCGCTTATATGTACAATGTGGTCTCTCTCTTTTCACTTGCTTAACATTTAAATCCAACTCATTGATGGGATAAACAGCAGTTTTCCTGGACCAAGGAAGATGTGTGTGTGTGTGTGTGTGTGTGTGTGTGTGTGTGTGTGTGTGTGTGTGTGTGTGTGTGTGTGTGTGTGTGTGTGTGTGTGTGTGTGTTATAATGGCAAGCCTGCAGAAGTGCAGCCAGCTTTGTTTGTTCCATTGCTGAGCGAGATTCCACCCTCTGATGATTACTCCTTACTGCGGCTGTTGTATATTTGCTTGTTTGTTTGTTTTAACTTTTTTTTCATGTTCACTGAAATCCCCCAGCTAGTCCACTAGGTGTCACCAGGACTTCATTGGTAAAAGTACCTAATTTGAAGTTTTTCTCACAGGTTGCTCTCCCCCCCTCCCCCAATCTTTGTGCATTGCAATGGATACATCTCTCTTTGTGTGATCTGTACAGCAACACAGTAACTGAACCTGGGGGGTGTACCTTTGCAGAATCAAGCTTCTTTTGACCACACAAGATCATTGCCCAGGATTTTCTAGTGTCCTACCGAATTCTGCATAAGTAGAAGCTGTGTTCAATTATTCAAAGAAGGAGGAAGACCAGGAAAGTTAATTTGAAAGCAGGAAGAGGGTAAGAGTTCTGTCTGCTGGTATTTCCTCATTAAAAAAAGACCATCTGGCTTATCGCCTACGGGTGGAACGTCTTCACAGGATCCAGAACCCTGTATTTTTTTAGGATAAGAACATAAGAACATCAGAAGAGCCATGCTGGATCAGGCCAAAGGCCCATCTAGTCCATCTTTCTGTATCTCACAGTGGCCCCACCAGATGCCTCTGGGAGCGCACGAGACTAGAGATCTGTCTCCTGATACCACTCCCCTGCATCTGGTCCTTGAAGTACCCTGAATTTAAGACTGTAGATTACACATCTCCATCATGGTTTGTAACCTGCGATGGACTTTTCCTCCAGGAATCTGTCCAATCCCCTTTTGAAGGCATCCAGGCCAGATGCCATCACCACATCCTGTGGCAGGGAGTTCCACAGACTAACAATGCACTGGGTGAAAAAAATATTTTCTTTTGTCTGTTCTTACTCTCCCAGCCCTCAATTTGAGTGGATGTCCCCTAGTTCTGATATTTTGTGAGAGGAAGAAGAGTGTCCCTCTATCTACTTTACTCATGCCCTGCATTATTTTGTATGTTTCAATGATATTCCTCCTCAGGCGCCTTTTTTTCCAGACTAAAGAGCCCCATATGGAGAGACTTTTCATTTCGCAGAAGCTTTCCTCTCCATTTCTGTCCTCTTAGAGATGGTGACAGGCTGGGGTGCAGTAGGTGTACACATTTAGATCATGTTGTTTTGGAATGGCTGAAGAGAGGTAAACACTCGTTTCCTCAAACATCTGTAGTGGGACTGTAAATCTCACCTGACATCAATGAGTCAGTTTAATGTTCATTCGTTGCCTTTCCTCACTTCTCCAACAGAGCCAATGCCTTTGATGTTTTCTGGGTCGCTCTTTTCAGCAAACGAGGACCCGTTTCTTCTTTGTGTACTTTCCCATTATCCACAATCTCATGCTGATGGGTTCTTCTGAGCGGTTAATGTTCCTACATTCTGTGACCTCACAGCAGTTCAGCCAATGGTTGTGCAGGAGGGTGAAGTGGAAGCCATTCAGGCATGCCCAAACTTTGGCCCTCCAGATGTTTTGGACCACAACTCCCACTGTCCTTTGTCATTGGCAAGCTAAGCTTAGAATTCTGGGAGTTGTGGTCCAAAACATCAGGACATGCCTGGCCATGGCTCTCAATCTTGTGTCCCCACTTGTTCTTGGATTAAAACTCCCATAAGCCTTCTCCACTGACTGCGCTGGCCAGGATTTCCCGGAGTTTTACTTTAGGATCATATGGAAAGCCAAGTTGGGAAGCACGGCCATAGATGTACCTTGATTCCAATCAGAGGTGTCTCTGGAATAGGACTCCGCCTCCTAAATGTGTCCAACTGACACTGGATGTAGACTTCAAACTTGTGAGAATTTATATATCTGGAAGTTGAGTCATGGCTACTGGACTTCTTTTTGAGAGATAGAAACGTTTCGCTGCTCATCCAAACAGCTTCATCAGTGTTTGGATGAGCAGCGAAACATTTCTATCTCTCAAAAAGATGTCCAGTAGCCATGACTTAACTTCCAGATAAACTCACCTGGATGACTGAGAATCTTCACAAAGAATGTATATAATCTCCTGGAAAATCACGTAAACCCATGATGGGGAGGTGTTGTGATGAGCCCTCTGGTGGCAATTTGGTGCAGTGGCAGAAGGTAGAACTAAGACAGAGGCCGTTACTTCATCTCTTCGCTCGCAACATTGCCTTCGCTTTGAATGCGAAAAGACGTGGTCTCCCTTCGCCCCCACCCCTCTTTCTCTGTACTCACCATGCAATATTTTAGGATCGAATCACGATTGGGAAGCTCACCATGGATTCTGCTTTCTTTTATTTTTTTAAAAAATTACTGATGCAATCTTTTGCGGTCAGAGGCGCACAAGCCAAAGAAAGGCCCCTGCGGTTGTCCCGAGGACTTGTGGGCAATCGTGTTTCCCTGAAGCAGAGCAGCTGGGTTGTTTTTTTTTGGGGGCGGGGCGGGAGGCTTCTTCTCAGCTTCATCGCCCTGTGTGCCCCGCCGCCGCTCTGGGTGGGCGCGCGGGGGTGCCTTGCAGCCGGCACACACCCCTGCGCATGCCATCCCTTGCCAGCGGAGGGGCTCTGCTCACGCCACCCGGGGCGCTTTGTTGCCCCTGCCCCGTGTAGAAAGCAAGATCAAAAGGCAGAATCGGCATTTCGGAGAAAAAGTAAGTTAAAAAAATAAATATATATATTAACTGGCCACAGACTTTGGATGTGAAGCAGGATGCGAGAAAAAGATTCCCGGCCTCCGGCAGGGGAATCTCTCACCCTGCTTGTTGGAGGAGTGCCTGAAACGATCGATTCGCACTGGCTCGACTAGAGGTTCAGAGTCAGAGTCAGATTCCATCACTGTTGTTGCCTCTGCAGAAGAGATCATTTGCATGCCATCACTGCATTGTATCATTCTAAGCCGCACAGAAAGAAAGCAAAGATTTTTCAAAGGGAAAGCCATGCTAGTCTGTTTGAGCGTAACCCTCCTCCCCTCACTTCACAAAAGTTTTGTTGAACCCTTAAGAGTAACAGATGTCTGGTATGAGCTTTCATGAGTATAATCATCGTCTGTCAAGGAACATACAGATTCAATTCCAGTTTCCCCTACTGGCCACTTCTGATACTGTTTATTGAACATTGTTTCAGATACACAAAATCCAAATAAAACACTGTTTTCCTTACCCTTAGGAAACTGTCTAGAATGTGGGAAATTCCTGTTGAAATGTCTCTTCAGTTAAAAGTAAATGTTGAAAGTAATGGGGAAACTTCACCAGTCACACTCAGAAATGACTTTGTGCTGGTTTGTTGCATGATGCTTAACTTAGCAAGATGCTAGCAATTCAGGAGAAACTGTGTGTGTGTTGTGTTGTTACAGTCGTGACCGACTCTTCATGACTCCGTATCCATGGAGTTTTCTTGGCAGGAATACTGGAGTGATTTGCCACTTCCAGCTCTAGGCTCCTACAGCACCTGGTCTTCCCTGGTGGTCACCCATCCAAGTACTAACCAGGGCCGACCCTGCTTAGCTTCTGAAATCAGGCGAGATCGGATGTGCTTAGGGCATCTAGGCAGGAAAAAGTAATAATTATGAACTACAAGATTTGTAACTAGTGATTTTCAAGTTTTAGAGATTTGCCATTTCTAGAGAAATATAAGTTTGAAATGACAGAACATTGAGCTGCTTTAAAATCTAACTTTGCCCATCAATGGATTGTTATGGTGCAGGATGATCTGCGGTTGCAGACTTTAAAGCATCCCACGTCTAACGAAGGACGAGCAGCTATTTTTTTCCCACTCCACGGCCACGAGCCATTAACATAACCCGTCATTTTAACCTGGTCTTTAGAAGAATGGAGAAAAACCAACAGTAGCTGTTCTGCCTGGGGCGGGGGGGGGGTTGCGGACCGAGGGGTCAAGTGGTAAATTGCCAGGTGCCTTTCCCCGTGCTGCTCTGGCTGTCTTTGCAAAGCCTTCTGTGTTGGTAGCAAGATCCCCAGCTGGGAAAAGAATGGATTCCTTCTGCCTCTTGAGTTTGTTTTCTTACCGAGCTGTTGGACTCGCCACGTCTAATTGAACTCCAGCCCATCCTGCCAAGTTTTAATCCAATATGGCGTCCAGCAAAAGGCTGGTGCTGGACAAGCAAAGGAGTTAAGGAAGAGACGTGGAATGCCCTGTTTTGAAATGAATTTGTCACCCAGGCTTGTTTATTCATTTATTTTGGCATAACTCGCTGGCAGGACCCACTACCCAGTATTAGCAGGGTGTTAGGAAAATATTTTATTTTTTGCTAATTATTTTATTGGAAGCCAGGCAGCCTTCTGCCCAAATGACCAACCACCAATATTTCAATGCATAGTAATGAATACTTGTTGCTGCTGATAAGACAAAACAGACGGACAAAAACAAAATCAATGTTACTCTTGATTACAATAGTGGACACCACCACGAAGTGGGACAAACACGAAGAAAAAGAAGAGGACTCTGTGATTACAATCTTTTTTTTTCCAGTTGAACATTCTTGTTGTTCTCCCAGGTTGCCTGTAATGTTCTTGCTCCCTGAGCCCCATTTAGAAAAAGAGTTGATATGCCAACGTTCAATCTTGAATTGCAGACTTGCATTCAGTGAGTTAGTCGTCTCGCTGCCGAGCCAGAGGCTGGGAGTTCAGTTCCATTAAGCTCAGTATGAAGGTCACCTACTAGACATAAGTACAGTGGTACCCCGACTTAAGAGCACCTCAACTTAAGAGCAATTCGACATAAGAGCGGAAAACTATTGGCATTTTAACTGCCGCCTTACAAATTTTAGATATGGTCTGCTTGACTTACAAATATATATTTTTCATTTTTAACTTATTTTTTCAATTTTTAGATAGGTACCTCGACTTAAGAATAGTTTGACTTAAGAGCATGCATTCGGAACAGATTAAATTCATATGTCAAGGTACCACTGTATAGCAGTTCGCTACCATTTTAAGCATCCTTGTTCTGTCCTATAGTATCTGGGTTCTGTACTTCTGAAAGATGCTAGAATGTTGTCCCAGAAGCCCTCAGTGCTGTATTTCAAGGGAGGCCATCAGAGAGGTCTAGCGGAGCATCATAAGTATCTCAACCAACTACAACTCCCAAAATTCCTGAAAGAGGAAGCCCTTTCACTTCTAGTGTCATGAAACTTTTACAATGATATAGGCTAGTCTTGAGAAAACCATCTAATGCACTAGGAAAGCATTTATTCCCCACCATTCCTTTTCTGTGATTTTGCACCCATCACTGTCTTGTTCCGCGGTCACACCAGCGCTCTCTGCGTATATAAATTTCATGCATTTTTTTCTGGGCGGTCACGTGGTTTTTAATGTGCAGTTAGTGTCCTCTCTTCTGCATCATATTTTCCTATTCTGGTTCCATCTCTACCTGTCTACTTCACATTTTTCCACGGGAAGCTGTTGAAAAAGGGGAACAACTGATTTTACTGTGTATTTTATGTGTCCTGACGTGGTTGCAGAAGCAAATGAGTAAGCATTTTTGAGTGAAATTTCTAAATCCAGCCCCTGGCGGTGGTTATTGAAACTTCGCTGAAACTGCTGTTCAAGGAGCGTGGTCAGCCAGGACCGGAATTTACTTCTCTTCACAGTTAGGATGTGATCTTTTTATGCGCAGTTAGCCAAAGGGAAACTACAGAGAAAATGCAGGTATGACCACGGCCTTGGTCTATTAATGCTGGGACTTCCTGGAGGTCTACTCATTCAGGCTTGCACAATGTGTCGACCGTGGGCAACCCGTAACCCACAGGGTGCTAAGAAGTAGCCTGCCATGTCCCCACCCACCTCCCAACCTGGGGTGCCCTCCTCCACTGTGCACCACAGAGCTTGGTAGGTGGGTGGGTGGGGAGAGCAGGTGTGCCACCGCCACAGAGCTTTGTGGGGGGACAAGCAGGCGTGTCTTCTCTGCTGCTGCCAGCACCGCCAGCACCATGGAACTTGGTGGGTGGGTGGGACGAGCAGTTGCTCCTCTGCCCCTGCCGCCAGCACTGCAGAGCTTGGTGGGAGGCTGAACGGGCACTCCTCCGCCGCCAGTGCCACAGAGCTTGGTGGGTGGGGAGTGGGTGGAGCAGTTGTAAAGACTTGGGAAAGGAGTCCGCGGGGACATGCCGTGAGCAAAAGGAGCCCACGGGCTGTTCAAAATTGGACAGCCATGCACTATAAGTCATCGTTTTGCCTAAGTGTGGAGTGATTCGAGGTGCCTGAAGACAACATCGGTCGGGTAAAGGCTCAAGGATGGCCCTCCAACAGCCTATCAAGAATGGGTTCCCCCACTCGCATACCCGAGGCTTACTGCCTCACTGTGGCCAAGGTTGGTACAACAGGAAACCTCATGAGTCATGGTGCTGGCTCTCCACCAACCACTCAGCACCAAGTCAAACTTTTATCCTCTCCCAACGCTGCTCACTCTCACTTCAGTGGAGGAAGCAGACAAAATCCTTCAGGCAACAATGTAAAACCTGTCAATCTGACCCTGTTTCTTGAGATTTTAAGGACCATATCTGAACCCAGGAGATGGTTGCTTGTGACAGCACAAGAACCTGGCCCTGTCTAACAATAGAAAAATAATGTGTGTGTGTGTGTGTGTGTGTGTGTGTGTGTCGTTACAGTCGTGACCGACTCTTTGTGACTCCACGTCCATGGAGTTTTCTTGGCACGAGTACTGGAGTGGCTTGCCAGTTCCGACTCCAGGCGCCTACAACACCTGGTATTCCCTGGTGGTCTCCCATTTCCTGCTTTACGTCCCACACAAATATGATGTGGCGAATGCACCTAGAAGAACCTTGGGCCTGAACAGGCACCAAGGCACCAGCTAGGAGAGAAGAAGAGAGGGTGGACCAGCATTAGAATAAAGGCAATAAAATCAGCCTGGATTAGGTGACATGATGGCCTCTTCAGCAGAGTTTGTTTGAGGGCTGCCCCTCCAACCGACTGAAGCAAACGCTTTAAAAACAATGCTAATCGTGCCAAAGGCCAGGATAAAAACAGGTTTAGTCGAGAACAATGGGGCTATTTTCAGATGTGTGCTTGTGCGCGTCTCGCACGAGGATTTAACATCGTGGGGCCCTTTTGTTCTCGGTCCTGACACAAATCCTGTTTGTAAAAGCAGCCGTTGAGAAGGGCCTTTTGATGGGCCGACGATGCTGTGGAAACACAGACAGGGCAATCAGGATCCTTCTGATCAGCATCCGTGGGGGTGGGGGTGGGGATGGGCTGGAGAAAACCCCAACGGCTTTCATATTTCACCAAATGGTTGGCATGGGATTGGCTGCCCGCAGTTGCTGCCATGTTCCTTAACCTTCTCCCTTCTGGCTGGTTTTGGAATATCTTTGGCTGTTGAAGAAGAAGAAGAATCATCATGCCATCAAGTCAATTCTGACTTATGGGGACCCTTTTCAGGGTTTCCCAGAGAGACAATACTCGGAAGGAGTATTGAGTGACCTTTTAGGCCAGGTGGGCGGGATATAAGTGCAAATTGAGCACAATTCAAAGTGCTGACCTTAACCAACAAAACAGTATTCGACCTGGGTCTTAATTGCCTCAAAGATCGAACCACACAGTATGAAGTGGCTCAGTTGTTAAGGTCATCAGGAGAGGCCCTTGTCTTCATCCTGCCTCCCTCACAGGTACATCTCGTGGGAACCCATAAAAGGCCTTCTTGGCTGCTATACCCAGACTCTGGAACTCCCTCCCACTAGAGGTCAGGACTGCCTCATTTCTGTTGTCTTTCCGGAAACACACAAAGACCTTTCTCTTCAGGCAAGCTTTCCCTGAATGATGGAGTACCATACATGGCTACACAGACTTGTGTTTATAACCACTCATAACTTTGTGTCTGTATCTCTCCTTGTGGGATACATTTTATTTATTTATTTATTTATTTTTGCAATTTATATGCCACCCACTACCCAAAGGTTTCTGGGCAGCTTACAATCAAAAATTAAAACAGTTAAAACATCAGATATAAATAAATAATTAAAACAATAATAAAAACTTACACTAAAATCATTACACTAAAATTGCCATCAGAGGACCCACAGTCTATCAATTAAAAAACTACTATGTTATCAATTGTTAGGTCCGATCCCTCATAACTTTTAGATGGTCTACAGCAGTGTTTTTCAACCTTTTTTGGGCAAAGGTACACTTGTTTCATGAAAAAAATCACGAGGCACACCACCATTAGAAAATGTTAAAACTTTAACTCTGTGCCTATATTGAATTGCAGTTTGGGCACTCGGTCTCTAAAAGGTTCGCCATTGTTGGTGTAGGGAAAAGCAGGACAGAGGGGCCACAGATTGATGCAGCCCACTCTCTAGCACCCAGTTCCCACTTACCTGTGTTGTTTTTTTAAAGACATTTTGCCCTGCATGGACTTCTGTGTCCAGTGGAGACCTGAGAAGGGGCACTGACTCTCCAGGAACACAAATAAGACCCAAAAGCCCATCTTGCTCTCCACACTGTGGCCAAGGCAGATGCCTTCAGCAAGTCCAGCGACAGGAGGGGAGGAGGATGAAGGAAGGCAGGAAGGAAAGAAGGCAGAAAGTGTTCTGCTTGTATACCGTCCCATATCACTTCAAGGAGTCTCTGGGCGGTTTACAGTTTTAATTACAGTAGGCAGGCTGCTAGACATACACATATGCAGGCTAGAAATGAGCACGTTTCTATGAAGAGGGGAAAGGGTACGAATGGAAAGAGAGAGGTGGGGGGGAGAAAGAAAAGACAGAGAGAGAGAAGAGGGCGACCCAAGACTGAAAGAAAGGGGCAAGACTTCAAGGAACCCATCGCGGGGCCCCTCAGAGATGGCTCTTCCCCTCCTGGACTCTAAAGGCCGGCCGGCCGGCCGGCCAGCCGTGCCAGTAGCCCCCCCCCGCCTCCTCAGCCCAGGCCTGGCGGAGGCCTCCTCCATCCCCTCCTCCTCGCAGCCCTGCCGCGGTGCTCGTGGGGCAGCCGGGTGCGCCTCCTCCCCTTCCCCTCACCTGGTGGTTTGTTCTGGGCTGGGGCCCCCGGGCCGGCTCGTGTTGGCGGGCAGGCTGTCGGGCGGCTCAGTCCATTGGTAGCTCCCAGGAAAGGGGTGGTGGTGGTCCAGGGTAAAAAAAGGAGGGGGGAGAGGGAAGCGAGCGAGTCGCGGCGGCGGCGGCAGGCACAGGGCAAACACTAAGAGAATGAGCGGGGCCAGGTCCGGCCGGGGAGGAAGTGACGCCAGCACCGTGGGCCTAGGGGGGAGGAGCCAAGCTGGCCCTTGGATGCTATTTATAGCGCCTCCCAGCTGTGGGCCGGCCACCAGCCCTGGGTTGAATTTCTTTAGAATTTTTCAATTTTTCCCACGGCACACCAGGCAACATCTCGCGGCACACTAGTGTGCCGCGGAACAGTGGTTGAAAAACGCTGGTCTACAGTACATGATTACATGGAATCTATACTCTTTTCTTAACTGCTCGTGTTCTCTTTTAGCATTAATGTTGTCTTTTAATGCTTTAAGATACCCCCCAATTCCCTGTTCTTAAACTTGAATATGTCTTAATTGTACTGGACTGTATATTGTCCCTCCATATTGTAAGCTACCTTGGGTCCTTTTCCAAACAGAAAGGTAGGGTAATAAATATTAAAAAATAACTAACTAACTAACTAACTAACTAACAAACAAACAAACAAACAAACAAACAAACAAACAAACAAATAAATAAATAAATAAATAAATAAATAAATAAATGAATAAATAAATGAATAAATGAATGAATGAAGGAAGGAAGGAAGGAAGGAAGGAAGGAAGGAAGGAAGGAAGGAAGGAAAATTCAACATTCCCTTCTTCTGAGGGACCCCTGGGACTGTGCAGCTTGTCCGAGGCCACACCGCTTGGCCCTTTTTGCCTGGAGACCCCGGGGGGGGGGGAATCAAACTCCCAACCTCTGATTGTACAACCAGACATCTCAACCACTGAGCAATCTGGCTTGTGTCTGCTTTTTAAAGGTATCTGGGAAATCCCTCAAACCGGGAATGTGGCAACTTTGATTTGATCACATCTCTATATAACCAATTTTCATTTCCTTCCTCTGCTTCTCTCATATCAGATGAGTGTTCGAGTAGGAGGACACAAACACGGAAACAGATATTTATTGGCTGTATTTGTAATGTTTCTTTCCCCCAGTGTCCCTCCTGCTCTTCCCTTTGCTTTTCCTTGGAAGAACCCTCTGAGGTAGGACACGCTGAGAGTATGTGACAGGCCGAACATCACCCAATGAGTTTCATGGACAAGGCATGATTTGAACCAAGATCTCCAAAGCTGTAGTGCAACATTCTATCTACTGCACCATACTAGACTTTTAATGATTCCATGTACATCTCTGTGTGTGTTGTGTCATTACAGTCATGACCGACTTTTCGTGACCCCATGTCCATGGAGTTTTCTTGGCAGGAATAGTGGAATGGTTTGCCAGTTCCGACTCCAGGTGCCTACAGCACCTGGTATTCCCAGGCGGTCACCCATCCAAGTACTAACCAAGGCCGACCCTGCTTAGCTTCCGAAATCAGGCGAGCTCAGATGTACTTAGGGCATCCAGGCAGCTCTCCATGCACATCTATTTGGGCTCAAATTACAGGAAGCCAGATTTAGGCTGTATATCGGGGGTGGAGGACTTTCTAACTGTTAGAGCAGTAAGGCAATGGAACCAGTTACCTCCAGAGGTGATGAATGTTTCCAACACTGAAGGCATTCAAGGGAAATCTAGACAACCACCTGGCAGATTTCAATTAGTTGTATCCCTGCATTGACCAGGGGGTTGGGCTCAATGGCCTTCCAACTTTATCTTTCTTTGATTCTGTGATTCTGCCCAAATTTGCAGAAAACACTAAATTATGCAGCGTAGTAAAAACTGAGAAAGATTGTGAGGAGCTCCAGAGGGATCTCTTGACACTGTGGGAATGGGCAAACCACTGGCAAATGAGTTTCAACATTACTAAGTGCAGAGTGATGCATGTTGGGGCAAAAAAACCCAATTACATTTATAAACTGATGGGGTCAGAACTCTCTGCAACAAACCAGGAAAGGGACCTTGATGGGCAGCTCAATGAAGGTGCCAACCCAGTGTGCCGCAGCAGTGAAAAAAGTAAATTTAATCCTAGGGATCATTAGGAAAGGTATAAAAAATAAGTCAGCAAGTGTCATTTTGCCTCTTTATAAATCTATGGTGAGGCCCCATCTGGAGTATTGTGTACAGTTCTGGTCGCCATAACTCCATAAGGATATTATGAAAATGGAAAAAGTGCAGAGGAAAGCAACCAGAATAATTAGGGGACTGGAACACCTTCCTTACCATCTGAGGCTGCAATGGCTGGGCCTCTTCACTCTTGAAGGACGCTGCCTAAGAGGTGACCTGATTGAAGTTTATAAAATGATACCTGATATGGACAAAGTAGATAAGGAAAAACTTTTCCCTATCACACAACACTAGAACTAGGGGACAGTCCATGAAACTTTGGGGTGCTAGATCTCAAACAAATAAGAGAAAGTATTTTTCACCCAGAGGATCACTGGTCTCTGAACTCCCTGCCAGAAGAAGTGATGACAGCTGTCAGCCTTGACATTTTAAGAAAGAATTGAACAAGTTCATGGAGAACAAGGGTATCAAAGGCCGGGTTGGAGAGATAGGCAGGCTATCTCTCAATGCCACTTGTGGAGAATCTTAAACAGGTGAAGACATCAGCTTGGGAATACGCTGAATCAAATGGTGAGCCACTGTGTAAGACAGAAGGCTGGACTGGATGGGCTGTGGCCTGTTCCAGCAAGGCTGTTCTTATGTTCTTAATACATTATACAGTGATTCACACTGATTATTTTCCCTGTTCAGCACATTTTAACCACTGGCATTTTATAGTGTGTACATTGTTGGGTGTGTGCACTTTATTCCATCAAATCATCCCATAAGCTACACAAATGTCAAGGCAGCATGCTTTATTAAAGACCCTATTTCTAACAGGTGCAATTATTGGTTGCATCACTGTTTCAAGTATGACAACCAAGTCTAATGGAAGATTTATTTATTTATTTATTTATTTATTTATTTCCAGAACAAAATGGATTATTGAGTCAAGGTACAGAATTACCCAGTACCCAACTTGCGGGGGGGGGGGGGAGGAAATGTGTAGCGTGCATACTGTAATTAAACTGTAAACTGCCCAGACACTACTTGAAGTGGTACGGGTCAGTATATAAGCAGAACACTTTGCTTTTTTGCTTTATTAGGATAATTCTAAGGAAAATGCAAAGCAAAGCTGGACATTCATGGAGAACTAGGGAAAAACATGTATGTCCCCCAAGATTTTGTATTAATGTATCCAGTTTTTCATGTGCAGGAGCAGAAATGAAGCACTTCGTGTATCTGTTGATTTCTTCTTATCAGCAGGAAATGATGGTTCCCCCTCACCTAAACCCACCACCCCCCGCAAGGACATTGAATTTAGTTTGTACATAGTTGATACTTCTGCAGAAGCATATGCTAGTCAATAGTATGGAATGTATAAAAGGCCATATATTAAGGAAAAGGCAAACCAAAATATGCACAAATTTCCATACAGGAAGAAGGAAAAATGTCTCGTAACTCTTTGGAATTTAGGCAGGATGAGAACGTTGGAGGGCTTTCAAGAAGCACAGTGGCTGAGATCCAATTCTTAATCCTGACTGGAACAGACCCATTGGTTCAATCCAAAGCTGATAACCCGTTGGTTCATTGGGTCTACTCTATCAGTCAATAAAAATGAAACGAAAACAGAACAAAATGTTATATGCCTATCTTCTTATTTAAAGATACTGTGTTCCAGCCAAATCAGTCTTGAAGGTTCATCAGCTTTACCCAATTACTTTAGCTTGAATGATCAGCTGGAGCAACATGTACTTTCCTTTAATTTTATCTTTCATTGTGCGAGCAAAGAACAGTATGCTAGCCTTACTTAGCCCCTTCCAGGATGCTCTAACTATGGAATACTCAGAAGTGGTTTATCATTCCCTTCTTCTAAGAGTGCCCTGGGCCTGGGCAACTTTCCCAAGACTACATACTGTAGGTTGGCTGTTCTCCTATACAGCTCTAGTGCAGACGGGAATGCCTGATCTCTGGCTCCATAGTTAGGTACCCAACTTACTGAGCTTGCCATTCAGCTAATAAATTCCTAGCCCCATTTATTGGTGCTTCATTCCAAGTGATTCTTTTAAGCAGATGTCAGTGTTCAAGGACATGGCTTCATGCAGTAGAATCACAGAATCATAGAGTTGGAAGAGACCTCAAGGGCCATCTAGTCCAACCTCCTGCAATGCAGGAACCCCCATCACAGGACTCCTGACAGATGGCCATCCAGAATCTTCTTAAAAATCTTCAAAGTGATCATATCAAACCTCTTAGCTATCATGTCCCCTCTCAGTCTTCTTTTCGTAATGCTAAGAATTCCCAGCTCCCTAAGCCGCTCCTCATAAGACATTTCCTCCAGAGCCTCAATCATCCTGGTCGTCCTCCTCTGTACCCGCTTGAGGTTGTCAACATCCTTTTTAAATTGAGGGGCACACAACGGGACACAGTACTCCAGGTGGGGTCTGACCAGAGCAGAATAGAGTGGCACTATCACTTCCCTTGATCTAAACATGCTGGTTCTCTTGATGCAACCAAGAATTGCATTGGCTTTCCTGGCCGCCGCATCACACTGCTGACTGATGTTCAATTTGTGGTCCACCAAGACTCCCAGATCCCTTTCACAGGTACTATTTTCCAGTCAGGTATCTCCCATCTTATATCTGTGCAATTCATTCTTTTTACCTAGATGCACCACCCTACATTTCCCTCTGTTGAAACCCATTCTGTTAGCTTTGGCCCAGCAAAGTCAGTTTTAAGCTTTTGTTTTGTATCTCAATTTTGTCTAATAAAGGTTGCTCGAATCTATGGCACGGGTGCCCAAAGGTGGCACTTGGAGCCATTTCTGTGGGCACCCAACATCACCCCTTCACAGCCACCTGTATTCAGGTTGAATTGCTGTATCGATACTCTGGGAATAATTAGTGGGTTTTGAATTGCAGTTTGGGCACTCGGTCTCTAAAAGGTTTGCCATCACTGCTCTAGGCCATCACTATTCTCTCTTTTAGTGCATGCACTATGTTTTCTCTGTGTGTCCAGCCAGATTTATTTATTTATTTATTTATTTATTTGATGCATTTATATACCGCAGCCATTTTCCATGGAGGAACTCAGGGCGGTTTCCATAAAAGCAGTTAAAACACAGAACGACAGCAGGAACAATAAAAACAATGACGAGGCATTGGCAAGATTAAAATCAAGGAGGGAAACCCTCAACGGTGGGTGGCAGAACAAAACAAAAAACAAAAAACAGAAATAAGGTCATCATATGCCTCCATGAAAAGCAGGGTTTTTAATGCCTTTCTGAAGTCGGGCAGGGACTCTGGCCTGGATGCCTTCAAAGGCGCAGCTCACTTACAAACCAGTTATGGTTTAAACCAAAGAGATGCAGGGCCAACATACAGGAAGCTGGACTAGATGGGCCTTTGGCCTGATCCAGCATGGCTCTTCTTATGTTCTTATGTTCTTATGTAAGGCGCGGCTACGGGTTACCGATTTCTGCACCTCTCTTGGTGTGGCCACCCTGAGTGAGTGCGCCTGTGACGATCGAGTGGGTCTGGCCTCAGTTGATCTCTGGGAGATTCCAAGGTACTGTAATTATACTGATCAACATGCTCCACTCATTCATTAATATGTATTTGGGCTAAAAAGAAAACCAATGGCACAGAACAGGATGAACTGCTGAAAGGCTCAGTGGTATAGGTCTTTGGCTACAGAGTCCGAGATTGGGAGTTCAATTCCCCATGGTGCCTCCTTGACAGGCGCTGGGCCGGATGATCTTTATGGTCCCTTCCATCTCTGCAGTTCTGAGATAATTGACCTTGACCCTGATAAACAAGGTTCTCAAACATTTCTGGGAAACCACCAATAGAAAAGAACTGCTTGAGAACACAATCGTACAGTGCTTGGTGATGCGACCATAGATGGTCTGTCATTCCCGTCCTCTTTGGAAATGGGCAGTGTTTTCATTCCCTTTGAATTATATCCATGGCCAGAGACGTTCTGGTCTGCCTGTAATAAGAAGGAACAAATGTGCCAAAATTTCGGCCAATGGCTGAACGTTCCACTTCTGGAGAATCAGGAGAGCCATTTCGGCTTCCCAACCTGAGCTTTCAAATTGTCTCCATATGTTTATAGAATTTGACCTCATTAGTGAGTTGATTGTGTCTCAGCAACATTAGCACTTAATCATTCAATGGCATATACCCCTCCCTCTCCCTAGAACGGGTATTAAATTTAAAAGAGTTGAGATTCCATTGATCTATAGAAGGCTTTTATTATTGCCAGGGGAAAGTGGGGGGGGGGCAAGCACACTAAAATAGTTTCCGGGGCTATTAAAGAGAGCTCTCTGTATGACCTCAGTTTGGATTTATGATGGGAAGTTTTGGAAAGTCCCTTTGGGAGTTCATCATAAATAAAATTAGGGGTAACTGCAGCATTTTGAAATTGGGGATGAGGCAGAAACCTATGTAGCCATACCTCTGTGGCTCCAGTATATTTTACAATCCTTATCTTACTTACCTTACTTACAATAAAACTTTGAATCCTGCATTGTTCCCATTTTGCAGACAGGAAACTTGGGGTGAAGCAAGTTTTTGAGTGAGAAAAGTGGAGGTGTGCAATACGAGTTTAGCTCTCGCACACCTAAGGTCCTGTTGTTGTCATGTGCCACCAAGTTCCTTCCAGTGACACTTTTTTGGGTGACCTCCAGAGGGTCCTATCACTAAGGCGGTTACTGCACATCCTACCTTCTTCCACGATTACGTTTGTACCGTGACAGCATTGTTTGCGGTCATGTGCTTTTGTCCCTGTTCAGTCCCTGTTTCCGTTTACTCATGGTCGTGATAACTTGTCTCGTGACAAGTGTTACTTCATGACCTTGTTTCATGACAAGATTTGCTTTTTTGAAAGGAAAAAACCATAAAAAATAAAGGGCGCACCACACCACCTATACTTCGTCTATTCGAAATGTCAATCCACAGCACTCAAAAGTATGAGAGAAATGGACGGACACAAGTTCACGAGCGGAAGATTGCCTTCATTGCATGACAGTTGTTACCTCACGGGACCTTGTCCCAGAACAGGAACCGAGACAAAAGAATTCCCCAGCCTAGGGGCAGGTACAGCTTGTCATGCTCTGTTCCCGGTTCCGGGGGAGTGGTCGAGACAACATTTTGCTGTCACGCTATGGACGTGAAGTAAGGGGGGGGTTGTACTGGTCCCAAGCAGGACAGCAATGAGGGACGAATGGGACATGAAGTAACTACCTAAGAGTCCTGCTGAGATCTTATAAACAAAAGGCGATGGCTTCTTTTATTCAGTCAATCTGGCCTATGCTGGGTCTCTTCCCTGCTGCCTTCAGCTTTCAGCAGCACCATCGTCTCTTTCTGTAACAGGAAAAGTCTTTCTACAAGACGCCAACAGTATCAAAAGTTGAGCTTAGTCATCATCATCGCCATCGTCGTCGTCATCACCATCATCAATTTTATTGCGTGGCACGCAGGGCCATTACAAAATGCATCGAGTAAAAACAGTATAGTAAAAACTGTTGAGCTTCGTCAACTTTGCCAGGAGAGATCCGCCGTTTAGGTATCTGGTTGCTGAGTCAATGGCTGGGAGTTTGATTCCCCGCTGGGTCTCCTGTGAGTGCAGCCAGTCTGTGTGGCTTTGGGCAAACTGAAATGTCCCATGGTGACCCCAGAAAAAAGGAAATGGGAAAGCACTTCTAGGTACTCACTACCTGGAAAACCCTGAAACGGGTCACTATAATTCAGAATTGACTTGATGGCACATGATTGGTTATTAGTCGTTTTTTTAAAATAGCGAGATCAGGCTGAATTGGGCTTAGAACCCTCTTGTGTGTCTTCCTGTTGCCCCATGGTATCCATAAAGCTCTCTTCAACACCACGCTTTGAACGAATTATTGTTTTTTCCACCACCAGCTTTTAGGTTTGCACCTCTCCACGGAGTGGAGGACATTATATGCCCAAGTGCCATTCTGCAAGTCCTCACCTCCTTTTACTTTGTCCACCCAGCCCAAAATAAAGAGAGGAGACACGTTTTGGAATTAACAATGGGCCACACTTTATTAATATTTTACTGTACTCTTTGTCCTACTGTTTAGTCTTTAACGGGGGAACCTGAACAGGGCAAGTGGCGTTGGGGGGGATTTCCCCATTAGAGATGGGCACGAATAAAAAAAATGATGTTTCGTTTGTCGTTTGGAGGGTCCGTTTCGGTTTGTTTCTGTTTTTTGCAAATTTTTGCAAAAAAATTCATTTTCGATTTCGTTTGTTTCGTTACCGTTTCATTACCATTTATTTCAATTTTTTGTTATTTTTTTAGCATCTAAAGCAGTTCACTGTATTGTAGTAACGAAAACGAAACGCACGACAAAATTTCCGGTGTTTCTGTTCGTTTCGTTTCATTTTGGAGACAAAATTCCTTTGTCGTTTTGTTACGTAACGAAACGAAAAAACAAAAACGGAAATGAAAAATTGTTAATTTCGTGCCCATCTCTATTCCCCATAACCAAACTCAGGTATTACCTAGTGGGGCAATACCCCCCAGTAATAGAGTTACGGGCAGCCTTTTGCCGATATTTACGTAAATGGTCATAAATCAATATTTACTGTCCTTTCTATTTCTAACCCAAATGTGGGAATTTAAGGGCTGCCCTCGTACTAAGCCGTATTTCCTTCTGTTTCCCTAAGGGACTTACTGCCACTTGCCCTTACTGCCACAAAGACCGCTCTGATGTGCTGCTAGCCCCTTACCTAGAGGCTATTCTTAGGGGTCAGCTGACCCGTGGTCAGCCTCTGGCCAATCTCACCAGCTGTTCTGGCAATGCCCGATTGGCCAGCCTGGCAGCTGGCCAGTGTGTCTCTGTCAGGTGAGGGACAAAAAACCCCTTCCCAGGACAAGCCTGGTCGAAGCCCCCTTCCCTCTCCAGTTGCTTCTTATCTCAACCCTCCTGCTAATTGAAGCCCGAATGTGTGTTTTTATGGTTGTTCTAACTCTGCCAAGGTGTTGCTGGAGCCATTACTGGGAATCCCATTCTCATTAAGCACGGCCAGGCGTAGACCACAGGAATTTTCTCTCTCTGAACTTTTTCCCCTTCCCAGCCCAATTCTGAAGTGTGCTTTCTGGCATTCGATGTACGTTGCCGGGCATAGGTCACAACAAGGACACCACCTGTGCTGTCAATATACCCCATTTTCCTGTTATCCTCAGATTTACAAGGATTCCACCACCAATCCCCACACCCACAGCTCCACAGAGTATGTGTTGGAGCAACCTCAATCCCTTGAGGGAACACGTTGACCTTCATACACGAGGGAAACGAGCAAAACGTTGAAAATGGTGGCCATGGTGGCATTAGGCTGGCAGTTTCTTCACATCTGTGTATCTGTGGAAGAGTCATCAAGCTTATGAACTGCTGGCAATGGTGTTAGATTTGGAACTGCCTCCTGGTGTTCCACCAAGAGGCCAGCGGCAATAGCTGTCCTTCACAGAAGGCATGTAGTACACAATGTTTTCAGTTGGAACTGGCCTCTCTTACTTCATCTGCACCTGCGTCCTTTGACCTTAAATGCAGTTAGACCTCAAGCGGGCAAAAAAGAAAGCACTGGCCATAGTACTGGGTCATTAACGAAAAGGGAAAAGAAACACATATTCTCCTGGAATGGTGGGTTCTATTCTAGAAAGTGCAAGGAGAGAAATGAAGACAACAAAAGCTGTACTTTCATGTCCAATACTTCCACATCTCCAGCAGTACCAGGAGAATGATTCCAATCCAAACCTTTTCATCTCAACAGATCAAAGCTTTCTTCTCCCTCCTACCTCGGAGGATCATACATGCTTCAGAAGAAAATATGCTGCCCTTTGGAATGGCTGCTGATTTCCTTCCAAAGCCCACCTGAAACTGGGCTGTCACCATGTCCTTCTTCTGTGTTTAACTCAGGGATGTCAGCAAGTTTTGGGGTCTGATGCCCAAGTCTGAGTCCAAGTCTTGGTATCAAGTCATGAGTCCCAGCTGCCCAGATGCCCTAAGCACATCTGATCTCGCTTGATTTCGGAAGCTAAGCAGGGTCGGCCTTGGTTAATACTCGGATGGGAGACCACCATGAAATACCAGGTGTTGTAGGCGCCTGGAGTAGGAACTGGCAAGCCACTCCAGTATTCCTGCCAAGAAAACTCCATGGACATGGAGTCACAAAGAGTTGGTCATGACTGTAATGACACCACACACACACACACACACACTGAGTCCCAAGTCCCTATTAAAAACAAGATTCTCCACCCCCAGAAATAATGGGATGGTTGAATGGGTCCCAAGTTCTGTGTCAAGTCCAATCATGGGAGTGAGGAGAGTTGAATCACTGGTACAACCTACACCTGAAACAACCGTGACTCCTGCAAATTGCATCCCCAACCTTGGTTCAACCTTGTTGTCATTTCATTGTTGTATTAAATAATGGTTGCTACCTCGATCCTCACCTCCCATTAACAGGGTTGGTGTGATCACATTACAGTTGCCAGAGGGAGATAACAGATGATAGCCGTCTTCGACTTCTCAAAAATTTATTTTGGACAGAACTGGAGATGTTTTAGGAATTTTTCTAAAAGAAAAAAATAGCCGGGTTAATACCACATTGTGAACACATTACCAGCAGCAACCAGCATTAACACAGACCTCAAATGCAGTAAAATGTTTAAGTAATTGCTAATGTGTTAGTCCTTTTCTTTCCAGGGTCTGAATACCCTTCAGTGCTGGAGACATTTTTCTTGTAGGATGTGTGCTCCTACTGGCCAGAATCCTGCTTCACAGTTACACAAATGTTGTAGCTTTTAGTTGAAACCTGTTGTGACTAAAGAAATCTATGTGTACATTGTCTGTTGCATAACATATCACTTAGCAAAGCATGCAACAGAAAATACTAACCAAGTGTCTAAACTTACGATTTATTTCTATAAAATGTACATTTGGTGTAACTCAGGGGTGTCCAAACTTTTTGCAAAGAGGGCCAGATTTGGCAAGGTGAAAATATGAGGGGGCCGACCATTCAGCTGCATTTGGCCCCCGGGCTGGACTTTGGATATGTCTCTATAACATGTAAGGAGGCAGGAAGGACACTGCAGCAGAAGAGCCAGGTGATGGGGGGGGGGAATGGACATAGGCAGGGAGGGCAGGCAAACTGTAAAGTTGCAAGCTAACACCTCCATCCGGTATGGGGAGGGGCCACCTGATGGGGATGCATGGCATGCTGAGCCAGTGGGGAGAAGAGGGTGCGGGCCGCTCAAAATTTGAAAACGGGCCGCATTTGGCCCCCGGGCCTGACTTAGGACATGCCCGGTGTAACTGTGCAATAGGATTTCGGCCATTACATCCTTATATACTCATTCATTACACAGATATGCCTATGCATAGAAGAGGTCTGATTTGGGGATCTCCCCACCCCCCAGAGTGTGTCTCCAAGAATTTTCACTATAGCTGCATCTAACAACTAGATATAGCCCAACAGTTTTAAAAACTAGCACTGGGTCTCCTTGGATCAAACACAGATCTTCATCACAGCAGCAATAGTGCTGAATTAATGGCACTTGCTTAGGTGCTGACTTGACAATGCACCAACTCCCGTTGGGATTAACTGTTAGGTTTTTTTAATACCTGCTACCTAATATTTCCTGGGGCTACAATCAATAATTCCAATTTAATTAGGCCCATTGAAGCAATGGGACTTTGCCATGTCAGTAATTAGCTGAGTACCATTTAGGGGGGTATGTGAATGCCTTATAATCTGATTTCTATCTGAATATTGGCTGCACAAATACAGACCACATCTAATTTGCAGGCTGCCTGAATCTATTTGGTTGTTGGTTTCTGAAGATATTTGAATGTGTTTTTCTGTTTCCATGTGGGAAATGAAGGGCTGTCCCTGGGGTAGTGGAGTGCTACATAGCGCCATCCACTTGAGGAATGTATTTAGAGCTTCAGGTTGTTGGCAACACTCCTACAGATTTGATTGCTTGCTTCCTCCCTCCTTTCTGCTTACCGCCATGCCCCCAGAAACTATGTTTAGGGGAAACCTACTGGGCTGTGATGTGAAATATGTCCCCTTGTTCTCCCCAGTTAGCATCCTGGCTTACCTAAATAAATGCACTAGCCCAAACCAAAATGCTCCATAACTTGCCCCCAACAACACTGGAACATACCGAAATACCCACAAAGAAAGAAAACTGTTCTGTCAATACACACCAGTGTTGTTGTTGTTCAGTCATGTCCAACTCTTCGTGATCCCATGGACCAGAGCTCGCCAGGCCTTCCTGTCTTCCACTGCCTCCCGGAGTAGCCACAATTTAAAAAAAAGAGACCTTTGGGTAGTGGGCGGCATATAAGTTGAATAAATAAATACATAAATTAAAAAAAGGAAGGAAATAAGTAGAAATTAAAAGGCCTGACAATGGAGTGAGTTCATCTACCCCATCTTCACATATATATTCAACCCTAACTGTAATAAAATTATGATTATGGGTAGTTAGGCCAATTCTGACACATGGCAATACTTTCTAGAGTCTTCTTGATTGAGTACAGTAGGACCATCTCCTGAGGATTGGTTCAAGCCCCCACTCCCAATACTGAAAATGGTGCTCTCTCTATACAGTATATATATAGAGAGAGACTAGAGATGGGCACGAACAAAAAAAATGGTGATTCATTTTGGTTTGGTTTGGTTTAGGGTTCAGTTTGTTTCGAACAAAAAAATGGTGATTCATTTTGGTTTTGTTTGGTTTAGGGTTCAGTTTGTTTCGTTTCATTTTAAACATTTTTTTAAAAAATCATTTCATTGATTTGTTGTTCATTTTGTGTGTAGTGTGTGTGTGTGGTGCTTGTGCATCTTTGGCTGGGGGAAAGAGGGGCTTAATCTTCCCCTCAGCCACTGTGGGGTGAGGGAAAGAGCCCCCCCCAGCCAGCGTCTCTCAGGTCAGAGGCACTGGCTTGGGGCCAGCACCTCAAAGTACATGAGACCTTTTTTCTAGAACTATTAAAACAACAAAACATATAAAAATCCTCCTGTCGGCATGTGGACAAATTCTAGCAGAATTAAAAATAGATAGTGGGGGTCTCTTTTGACATTTTTCCCAAGAAATTTAGCAGCGGATGGCAGCGCTGAGTGGGTGCTCAGAAGGGGCCAGGCACACCTCTCAGCCGACACAAACCCCAGGTGGAACAAAGGGAGGGAGAGGGTCGCTGTCATCCTCTGTGGAACAAAGGGAAGATCCCAGCCGGTTAAAGAGACCCTTTTCCCCTGTCATTGGCTGGGCCCCTTTAAAAATGGCCCAGTCGCCACCAGGTGGAACAAAGGGAGGGAGAGGGTCCTCAGTGAAGAGTTCTCCCCTCCAAGTGCCAACTGGGCCATTTTTAAAGGTGGAACAAAGGGAGGGAGAGGGTCCAGCTGATGACAGCTCGGGCAGGATCCCTCTGAAAATGGCCCTCAGTGAAGAGTCCAGCCGTCTAAAAAGCCCTCCAAGGGATGCAGAAGGCTCTTCAAGGGCTCCACACTGGGCAGGGAGGGAGAGGGTCCATTTTCAGGGAGCTCTTCAAGGGCCAGCACACCTGACCAAACCCCAGTCAACAAAGGGAGGGAGAGGGTCCTCAGTGAAGAGTCCTTTAAAAATGGCCCAGTGGAACAGCCACCAGGGCCCTTGAAGGCTCGCCCCATTGATGACTGGGCCATTTTTAAAGGGGTCCAGCCATTGACAGGGAGGGAGAGGGTTAGGCAGGAGCCCTCAGAAAATGGTAGAGGAAAGGGTCCTCAGTGAAGAGTCCAGGGCTTTTAAAATCCTTTTCCCCTGCCAAAGCCAGCACTACAGCTGATCGGGAGGGAGAGGGTCCTCAGTGAAGAGTCCAGCCGGTCTAAAAAGCCCTCCAAGGGTACAGCGCTGGCTTCTGGTGGGAAAAAGAGCCAGCCCGTGCCCTCCAAGGGAGCAGAAGCTTTCCCACACACAATTGCAAAAGGGAAGAGGGCAGGCAGTTTCCCTTTTCCCGGAATGCATTGCTTCAATGCATTCCTTTGGGAAAATGAAAAATGAAATGAATGAAGCTAAAATCTCCGTTTCATTTCGTTTTTCTTTGATGGGTCAGTTCATTATTCATTTTGTTAGGTGACGTAATGAATAACGAATAACAAAATGAATTAAAATTCATTTCGTGCCCATCTCTAATAGAGAGAGTGTGGTAAAAGGAAAAAACCAGAAATAATTATTTTCATGTGCAATAATAGATCCGGCCACTAGGAGGTGCTAGAGACTATGCTATGTATTCTTAGCTAACAAGTATTCAGAGCATAGTGTCTGGCTCCCTCTAGTAGCTGGATCTGATAATATATTTGAAAAGTTTTTTCTGATTTTTTCTTTTCTTTTAATATTACCTGCATTTTTCCATCTCTAAGATGCTCCCAACTTTTCAAACCCAAAATTACAGTTTCCCAAACGCATGATTCCCTCCTTAGCTTACATCCATGAACAAGACTACCCTCAATTTTTAGTCTAAAAATTTTAGATGAAAATATAGTCTTATACACAGAAAAATATTGTAATGTCCAACTTTGGATAAGTGAATTGTTGGATACTGACCCTGTGGATGAGGGGCCTTGCAGAACAGTGGTTAAACTGCTATACTACAACCAACACGTGGCTCAATGCCAGGTAGCCAGCTCAAGGTTTAACCTGCCCAGGGGCACCCTGGGACTGTGGAGCTTGCCTAAGGCTACACAGGCTGGCTCTTGCTCTGGAAGGCATGATGGGGAATTGAACTCCCAGCTCCAAGATCCACAGCTCCTCTCAAGAGAACAATGAGCCCTACCTAGACCTTCACACAACCCCCATGTTGTTTTTAGTGGGTGCCATGAGGTCCTGGCTCTCTGGATATTGCTCAGGAATGTTCATCAGTGTCTTCTCCACATCTGGCAGGACTAAATGAAAGAGATCTGGCATGGAGGAAAGAGTTATTCTTAGGCTTAAAGCTGAGGGCTATTTTAGATACAGGATGCACAGAAAGCAATAAAAGCCCTTGGCCGCCTACACACGCAGAGACAGGCGCTCACTCACACTCTCTCTCTCTCTCACACACACACACACACTCTCACACACTCCGTCTAACATATGGAAGAGGTGTCATGGACTGTGTTAATCGTTTAGCTCTATCTTAAAAGAAATTGTTCATCTGGCACGGTGCCCTTGGACTGCAGTATCTTGGAGGGAGATTTCAGTGCAGCAAGCAGGCCTGATGCCAATTTCCTGCCTGCAAATGGGAAGGAGTTATCCCTGCTCTCCTGGTCCCTGTAGAGTTTTTTAATTCCAAACAAAGTGCTTTCAATCTGCAGAAGAGCCTCTGGGCCAGATATTGTAATAGTATTAATAATAAATGATAAAACATTATTTCTATCCCGCCTTTCTCCCCAAAGGGACCACAAAAACAATCTCGGAGCGCTGCTGTCAGTGCCTGGACTTCAGCCAGCATCAGGATTTGAACTCAGAGCAGACTAGGCAAGGAAGCAAAAGGAGGAAAACTCAGGGAATGAAGCTCTCCGGGATGGGAGACAAACCTCATGGCAAGCAGCACTGGACAAAAAGCAAATTACGAGATTTATCTGTTTCAACAGAATCTATGATTTCGATCAAGGCTGAGTTGACTCAAAGGGTTTGACAGACAAATTTGTGTCTCTAGTCCACTCTGCTGGTTGGGTAGCTAAACCACAATGGTTTAGGTGGTTGGGAATTCGATTCTCCACTGGATCCCCTGCAAGTAGAGCCAGCCTGTGTCAGAACTGATTTGATGGCACATGATTATTAGTAGAGATGGGCACGAAATTCCAAAATGGTGTTTCGTTTAATTTTTTGTTTTTTTTTAATTCATTTCATTCTTTGCTTTGTTTTGTTTCTTTTTCTTTTCACAGTCAACCAGCCCCGTCGGTCAGCTTTTTTTTTTTTTGCTTCCCCACCTCCCCCCCCAGCGCCGACCAGCTGGCCCGCGGCAGGGTCGACACTTTTTTTTTAGTCTAGCACCAACCAGCTGGCCTATGGGGCCAGCTGGTCGGTGCTTATTTTTATTATTTATTTTGACAAACGCAGAGACAGGTGCTTGTCAAAATAAATAATAAATGAAAACAAAACGGAACAAAATGAAAATTTCTGTTTTGTTTTGTTTTGCTTTTTAAAGGGCACTTCGTTTTTCGTTTCATTCTGTAATGAAACAAAAAATGAAAAATGAAATGAAAAAATAGTTTTGTGCCCATCTCTAATTATTAGGCCACTGTTAGGGCACACATATTAATATTTTTTGTGTGTATTTAAAATAACAGGAAGTACCTGGGTGGGAGTTTCTGGTTTTCTTACTTGTCTGTCTGTTTAATTTGGGATTGCAGAGAGACATATAGATCCACTCTGGCACCTGATGCAAGAACCATCATCCTTAAAGGCTTCCAGTGTGTGGGGGAAATTAACAATTTGCAAGTTAGGAAAATATATATACATGTATACTGTCCCATAATATCCACTTCCAGAAGCAAACATGCACATATGCACTTCCAGAAGCAAAGAAGGTGCACTATTCTGCAAAGCAAAAGACCTCGAATTTTATTCCGTTTTTCTAAGCTAGCCTAAAATGGAAGATCTTTACTTGCTGTCCACAGTTTAGGACTAACCAGTAACCACCATTGGCTTTTTTCTAAAGAGAGAGAAGATTCTCCCTCCAAGATCTTAAAGATCCTTCAAATAGCCTAGAACCAAGCTTTGTGAGGCTGTATAGGGTATTTTTCCTTTCATATCCAATGGAGTCCTATTCCATCTTGGGGATAAAAAATGAATAGTAATTTGAGCTTGAACTGAACAGATGGTTTGTCTCAATGGGGAGGGAGAGAAGCCCCAAGATGTTTTAAAACCCTCTGCATGTTTTGTCCAAAGCTACCCACAAAGTCCCGTGTAAATGTTGGCCCTAAAACATGTCCATTACAGTGGTCTGGAATGCTCTGGTACCCCAAAATTAATAACTTCACAATCATTCTGAAGTCACTAAAGCTCTCAGTAGAGTGCCTGGCTCCCTCGCCGTGTTCAATAAGCTTCCTTGAATATAACTTAAAGAAGGGAAGATAATAAGAGTTGAGCTTTCTTACTGGAAGAAGGGTTACAGGCTTTTGAAGTGTTTTTCCAGGAGCAACCCTTGTTAAAGACTGGCTTCCTGCTTTGGTATTGCAAAAAGGCACTCTTACGCAGCTGTGAGCAGTGAGTTCTTTTCCCTTTCCTATAACGTTACTCATCGTCACTATGGGAATAAAGTATCTGGCACAACCCACCTGGAAGCTATAAGGCAGCCTTCAGAAGCTGGCCATTTCTTCAAGATGCTCTCCAGCGTCCTTCCCAAAAGGAATTCCCATTCCATGACTTAATTCCCCACTGGGAACCCCAGAAGAGCGAGCCTGTGGGGTAAGCTGCCCAGTCCCAGGGGTCTCCCAGCTCAAGACTGACTCCACCTTCCATCCTTTTAAGGCAGGTAAAATGAGTATAGCAAAGTGTTCTTCTTATATACCACCCCATACTACTTCAAGTAGTCTCTGGGCAGTTTACAGTTTTTAATTACAGTATGCAAAAGCAAAGCAAAGCAAAGCAAAGTGTTCTGCTTATATACTGCCCCATACCACTACAAGTGGTCTCTGGGCGGTTTACAATTTTTAATTACAGTGTGCAGGCTACACATCCCCCCCCCAGCACGCTGGGTACTCATTTTACTGACCTTGGAATCAGGGCCGGTGCTAGGGTTTTTTGCGCCCTAGGTGAGGGGCGGGGGGGGGTGGGCGACGGTGGTGGGCGGGCAGGGGTGGCAGGCCGGGCGGTGGGTAGGTGGCAGCGGCAGGGGCGGGGCAGTGGCAGGGGGCAGCAGGGGGCGGGGGATGGTGGGGGATGGCGACAGGCATGGGGGTGGCAGCGATGGGCACGGCGGGTGGATGGTGACGGGCACGGGGGTGGCGAGGGGCGTGGTGGGTGGGAGGCGATGAGTGGTGGGGGGATGGATGGCGGTGGCCAGTGGTGGTGGGGCAGCAGGCTGGCCAGCACCCTCTCTCCATTTCGGCACCCTAAGCAACTGCCCAGTTCGCCTTAATGGACGTGCCGGCCCTGCTCGGAATGATAGAATGCTGAGTCAGCCATGAGCCTGCTACCTGGAATTGAACCCCAGGTCGTGAGCACAGTTTTACCTGCAGTACAGGCATGTAACCACTTCGCCACAGGGCTCCTACAGCCTCAAAAAATTGGTTACAAACTCGTAAATGTTTCTCTCCATGAAAATCTTTAGTAAAAGGCGAAAGACTGATATGATCTGAAGAGAAAGCAGAGTACCCAGTATGTTTTAGAACAGAATAGAATAGCAATTTATTGTCATTGTACACATACACAACCTAGACAATGAAATTAGGTGCTGTTCACAGTACTATACCAATTTAAAAACAAACAAACAAAAACAACCACATACGATCTCACTCTACTTAATATAACACTGGACCACAGCATTTAACCTAGATACTGCTCTAGGGTAGAAAATGTACTTTAATCTGTTTGTTTTTCTCCTAATCATCCTGTATCTCCTGCTTGATGGCAACAGTTTTTAAAAAAACTGATACCCAGGGTTTGATGGGTCATTCAAGAGCTTAGAGGTCTTCCTTGAACACCTGGGGCTATAAAGTTCTTCCAAAGAAGGACGAGGACAATGGATGATCCTCTGGGCAATATTTGTGACCCTCTGGAGTGCCAGAGAGAGGGGCAAAAATGTGCTTTGCAAAAGTATGTTGGTAACTCCCCATCCCTAGACAGTGCATTGGCGCTATGGGGCAGTATATAAGTGGGGGCAACAACTTTCTATTTTGAAAATGTTGGTGAAGGATTCCACCTCCTGTGACATCACAAGCGCAGTCACAATGGTTTTGTTTGGGTCCGTGAAATCTCAGGCAATGGCTCCTGACCAGCCAACCCAAAATTTAGCCCTTTAGGGCTTGGCCTTTTCATGTGCCAGAGCTTGATTCCAAGAATAAGCCACCAAATCTCTGCAGTTTGCAGATGTCCCGTTCCCAATGTTGCAGAGTTGCCTCACGGAGACTCTTCTATGGAGCTGTGAAAAAAAAGTTTTCACCACGGCAGAAGGTTTGAGAATCCCCATCCAACCCCAAAAGTCTGGTTTTGACATCTCCCATTCCATGCCTTTAAAAAAAAAAAAACTCTCGCTGGAGGAGAAAGCAAAGATCTTAAAAACACTGGTTATTATGTTTTCTGTGATGATACCCACAACTATTCATCTTGTCTCTTTTGGCAGATCTGGACTGAAAAAATAAAACCCAAAGTAAACAGACTGGCATTTATTCGTCCCCAACAAGCTGTGAAACGGGATGACGGAATGAGAGAGGAAACCGATGGAGGGTTTCAAGGCTGGGATATCTTTTCTTCCTTGTAAAATGTCAGCATGGAGCAGCCGTTGGGGCAACTGTTCATCCAGGAGACCAACCGGGAGACAGTGAGAGGTTGAAGCATTTGATGATCCAGCATGATAAAGCCAGACTAGAAGGGCAAATGGTCTTTCAATTAATATTGTTCTAATTCGGTATAATGGCCCCATGAAGCCGTCTGTAAGTCCACCCTCTTCAATCACATCCCACTCTCTTGGTGTATTTTATTCATTTGTTTTTGGAAAGGATTCTTTTCTCTCCATTTTCATTTGGCTCAGAATGTCTCTTTGTGCGCTCTAAGGAGTACCCATGCCTTACTTTTCGCAAAGTGAGGTACTTGCTTTATGCAGTAAAATGGCCACTGTCACGATCCTGCTCTCACTGCCCTCTTGTGTGACTAGAAGTCTCAAATGCCGCTGTCAACATTTAACAAGAGCAGCTGAACAGAGCCAGTTATCAGGGATGTTGGCAAGTCTTTGGGTCCGAGTCCCAAGTCTGAGTCCCAAGCCACAAGGTCAACTTGCTGACTCATGATTAAATTAACATGTCCCCTCCCCAGAAAAAAAAGGGAGGGATGAGTGGATTCTGAGACGCATGTTGAGCCCAAGTCATGGAGGACGGGGGGGACAGTTGAGTCCAAGACATGTCCCTGCTGTGGCTTAAGTCCAACTTGACAGTGAGTCCCACAAATTGGATATATTTAGGCTGACGTGCGGGACATGCAACAATGGGCTCGAGTTAAAAGAAACCAGCTTTCGGCTACAAATCGGGAAAAACTTCCCAACTGTTAGAGAAGTATGACAAGGGAATCAATAACCTCAAGAGGGACTGAGAACTCCAACCCTGGAGGCTCTCAAGAGAAATTTGGACAACCACCTGGAATATATCCTTTGATTTTTATTCCTACATGGAGAAGGGGGTTGGACTTGATGGCCTTGTAGGCCCCTTCCAACCTCAGTATTCTATGTTTCTAAGATTCTGTGAGTGACTGTTCATGCTGTCTGACTGCACATCTAAGATGGGCCCCAGCCCCTTTTGAATTAGACACAATTAGCTGTGGCATGTTAAGCGTATCTTAGGTGAACACTGGTAGGATTTCAGCTTACCTGCTTGATTGCATGTGTATGTCTGTGAAGATTCTTAGTCGTCCAGGTGAGACTGATGAAGCCGCTTGGATGAGCAGTGAAACGTTTCAGTCTCTCAGGAAAAGAAGTCCAGTTGCCATGACTCAACTTCCAGATTGCATGCTTATGTTGTAACTTACGCTGTTTTTAGTTGCATTGGCTGTTCAACCACGTTGTCTTTCACCTTGAGTCCCAGTAGTGAAAGAAAAGGAATATGTCAATTGTTTGATCTAGAAACTGGAGTTGATTGGTCTCTGTTCCCACGAGCTGGCCACGGTAACATGGTTGTGGAATAATATAAAAGACGTTTTGAGAAACAAATATCTTTTTTCATCAGTGCGTAGGCCTAGCTGCCATGAAATTGAGGATATCAGAATCATTGAAAATGCAAGTTGTCGCATCATTGCTTCTGAGGAACCGATCATGCAGTTTGTCTCACTAGAACTAGCGAGTACATGGTATAATCTGGAAGAGCAAGCACACCGATTCGTCACCAAAACAATTCCTAAAAGTTTGTGTATATAAAAATAAAATAAAGAAAACCACAGCGCTGCATTTAGCTGGGCAGTTCCAGGCTTGCCGTTGGAGATATTAAGACTAAGAACAGACTGTAACATATGCTAATTCCACCTGCTTTCATGGCCTCTAAATCTGTATGTCTACTTCCTGTATTTTCAGTTTGGTATCCTAGCGAGCTGTCAGATATTCAGGAAGCAAGAGTAGTGGATGGAGGGAAGCTACGCACACATCTTTTAGCCACATGGATAGTCTCCCCTTCTCAATATGCTCTTTCCAGATCCTGTTACACATCAAGTGAGGGGAAAGTGCCAGTTGGTTCACAGATAACCTTGAGTCTAAGCCTTTTGGGTCTCATAAAAACCAAAGCCAGGGGACTGTGTAGCGATATGGCTAAGCCATGGGGGGAAAAAATCTTTTTGGGACCATAAGGTTCCTCTCTGCCCATTCTGGGTGTTGTAGTACCCCAACCCTCCATGGCTTTGGACCCAAATACCTGTTGGAGTGTATCTCCCAAAGGTCAACTGAGGCCCGACCCACTAGAATGTCACAGGCGCTCTCACTCCGAGTGGCCACGCCTAGGGAGGCGCGGAAATCTCTTACACGCAACCGCACCTTTTCTGTGGCTGGCCCCTCGCTCTGGAACCATCTCCCAAGTGAGTTGCGCCTTGCACAGTCCCTGCCCACCTTCAAAAAAGCACTTAAAACCATGCTTTATCAGGAGGCATTTGGCGACCTTTAATTTAATTAATTTAATTTTAATTAATTTTTTTCTTTTTCCCCTTCTCTGACGCCTCTTGCCGATGTCTCTTTTTTATTATTGCATTGTCTTTCCCTGGTGTTTTATTGTTCTTTTAACCCATTGTTAACCGCCTGGAGTTCCTTCAGAAGATGGGCGGTATAAAAACATAATAAATAATAATAATAATTTTAAAAAGGATTGGTGTCCACAATTGCAAGGCTCTAGGTTATGCTTTTTGTGTTCAAGTGGGATTTAAATTAAATAGGCTTTTAATCATCTGTACAACTGGTCATGGCCAATTCACTTACATAGTGAAAATGAAGTCTCGTTATCACCCTCAATGGGGTGGTTAGGAGAGCCAGATTCCCATCCTTTTGGTCGCTGCTTGTTTGAGACCCCAAAACTTGGTGACATAAATGGTATGATAGATGCCTAGTTCCAAGATGCTGAGAAGCAGCCCTCAGACTGGGATATGGGTTGGGGTCCCAAAGACGGCTCAAGCCCACCCTGCCAGACCTCTCTCATCTCAGATGATTCTGGTGGATGCATCCATACTGTGTATCTGTGGAGATTCCCAGTCATCCAGGTGAGTTTATCTGGAAGTTGAGTCATAGGAACTGGAGTTCTTCCTCAGAATTCTTTGCTGTAGCTCATGGGAGGGGACTGGAACTTCCCATCAGAGAGATGTCTGAGCACCTTCCCAAATGACAAATCACAAGATCCCACTGGAGGGAGCCATGACAGTTTTAAGCTATACCACACTGCCATTAGTGGGTAGTGCAGATGCAGTGATGTGGGATACTAAAAGAAAGGTCAGTTCCCACCTTTCAGCTTGAATTCTGCCTTGGCATCAGTGGTGACTGTACTACACCTAATCGAGTATATGAGACCCACATTTCCCAGGATGCCAAAACATGATCACAGGCCATGCTCACTGCTGCAGGCTCACAGCTACCATTAAAATCATGTTCAAGCAGGGAATAAAGCAGGGATGTTGGGAAGTCTTCTGGTCCAAGTCCCAAATCTTTGGATTGGAGTGCAGATGTTAAGGACCTGCAGGTTGGAGAGAGAGGCAGGATATCTCTCAATGCCATTTGCAGGGAATCGTAAGCAGGTGAAGACATCTGCGTAGGGATAACCTGAAGCCAATGGTGAGCCGCTCTGTGAGACAGAATGCTGGACTGGATGGGCTGTGGCCTCTTCCAGCAAGGCTGTTCTTAGGTTCCTTAAGTCTTCAGGTAAGAGTCCTGAGTCCAAAGCCTCGAATCCAAGTCTCAGGTCAACGGTCCTGCAACACTGTTTGTGTGTGAATTTGCAAAGACAGTAGGCCAACTGATTTCCCTTCCTGGAGTCAGTCCCTATCTCTGTGCATGCACTGCCCTATCAAGTCCCTATCTCTAGAACAAAGTGTGTGTGTGTGTGTGTGTGTGTGTGTGTGTGTGTGTGTGTGTGTGTGTGTGTGTGTGTGTGAGAGAGAGAGAGAGAGAGAGAGAGAGAGAGAGAGATTAAACAACTGTTTAATTAACAAGATAATGGAAAGGGAAGCAGACACTGGAATATGAGTCTCTTGGTTGTGAGTGAAACTACAGATACAAAGGGAGCACCTGAGAAGTTATAAGATAGCACAATACATCTTTCTGGGCAGAAAATGGCCAGCTGGGTTACCACCCCCTCTTGGGATGTGTTCAACTCCCAGCATTTTAGCGTAAGCTGCTACAACCTGTAAAGTGTCTTTAATCCTGTAATGTTTTAGCTGTAAAAGCATCAGAGACAGGGTGGTGGGGAGGGTAAGAAGGAGAGAGATATTTTGTTTCTTTTTCCCCCCCAGGTGGTCACCAGCTTATGGTCTGAAGCTTAATTACTCATCACCCTTCCAACTTCTGCCCCGGCTGGTTGGCTGTAGAGTGCCTTTGTGTTTCTGATTTTTTTTAAAACTTCGTTCATGGCTCTTATTTTTGTGAAAGTTATAGGGTGAGAAGACCCACTCCCCCAAACTGATTTCTGGGAGCATCTTGGATCTTGGACCAGTCTAAAAATTTCCCTCTTCAAGGCCTTTTTTATTCTTCAGTCCATCTAGATTTTTGTCTTAAGTACAGCTAACCTGATCCTCTCTCGGGGTAAATGGCTTAGGGTCTTTTCCTGTATAATTCCTTAATTCCCATTATACATTACAAGATAGACCTGAATCCTCTTAACGATATGATCTATACACTCCCATCTGTATGGATTTTGGTCAAGCTGTGTACTGCACCTTTAATTCGGTCTGTGTCCAAATAAGGGCACAATCCACACTTGGGGGGGGGGTCCCTCTGCACAATCTGTGTCCACCAGGTCTGTGTTGGTCTTCACAGGTTATCGGTTCTCTGGGGAGAAAAAAAAAACATTCCTGCAAATGGGGGAAAACACAGAGATTGCTGTACCTGGGATGGTGGTGCAAATTAAACAGCATCACCATTTTACTTCCAGCAGTATTATTTTCCTATCTCCAGCCAAAGACAAAAGGGAAGCACCAGGTATCGATTGTAAACGTAGACAGGAATACCACTGACACAACAATAAGAGAGAAACCAAAGCAAAACAGGGGAGGGAGTGAAGTTCTCACCTATGGACTCAGCCATAGTGCATTATAACTTCTTATAATAATAAGTAGACATGGGCACGACTTGGCGAAATTTTCTTTTCCGTTTCCGTTTTTCGTTTCCGTTACGTAATGGAAACAGTAACGATAATTAAGCCGTCAGAACTCGAACTCGAACCGAAAAAAGAAAAATTTGGTCAGGTTTTTCGTTTTCGTGTGTGGCATCGTGGCAATTGCGCAGGAGGCGGCAACCTCCCTGGACGCTTATTGTTGCCTAAGAAAAAAACAAACCGCCACCTTTCTATCTTGTCCTCTGGAAATCCTACTAAAGAGCCTCAATTGTTTTCGCTTTCCCCCCATTAGTGTCCTCCCCCCTTCCCCAAAAGCCTTAATGGCAAAGCGGATGAGCAGCTCCAGCCTCCCTTTTCTCACCAAAGCCTCCCCCCTGCAAATGCCGGCAGCGGGACAGGAAGGGCGCAACGCCAAGCGCCGGCGGAGGGTTAAGCGAGGAAGGTGGGTTGCTCGGAGGGAGATCTTTGATCGCCGCTCTCTCTCTCTCTCTCTCTCTGCCCCCCACAGCCCGCAAGGCATGAGGGCGGCATGCCTTCCTCCTCCTCCTCCCAACATGGTGGAGGTGTGTGTGCATGCCGGAGCCCGGGCGCGCATGTGTGCACGTGCATGTGTGTTCGCTCCAGCTGGGGCTGCTGCACTGCGGCTCCTTTGTGTCTCCCTGCCTTCCAAGGGCGGGCGCGTCCAGCCTCTGCGAGGACGAGGAACCCGCGGTGGCGGCGGCGGCAATGGGAGGAGGGATGAGCAATCCCAGTCTCCCCCCTCGCTGACGCGCGTGTTCACACACGACTCATCAATGGGACTCCGGGCTCGGCCTGCCTGCAGGTTGGTTTATACTGCAAGGCACGGGGCGCGCGCAACCGCCCTCCCTGGGTTGCAGCTCATTCATCCCAACCAACCCTCTTGCACCACCGCCCTCACCGGGGCAATTACCTGTCTGCCTGCTCCACCTCCCTCGCTGATTGACGGCCTGGATCATGTGAGAGTGGGGGGGAGAGGCGGAGGAGGAGGAGGAGGAAGAGTCGAGGATGGCGGGGCGGGCGCTCGCACCTGGAGCTGGAGGAAAAAGGAACACCCAACGGGGATGCGCTCGGCTGGGGTCGCCGAGTATCTGCAGTGAGCTCTCCGGGTAACCCCTCCCACCGCTTCCATCTCTCCCCCTTTCAATGCTAACAATGGGCTCGGCCCGCCACTTCCATCTTTTCCCCCTTTCAATGCCAACAATGGGCTCGGCTCAGGCGGTGTAAATGACAAACGACAAATGAAACAACAAATTTTTGAAAAATTTCGCGACAAACAAAATGACCTGAAACGGACCCGTTCTGACAAACAAAAACTCGAAACTTCATTTTTTCTGGTCATGCCCATCTCTAATAATAAGTTATGATAGCTACATTAAAAATGCAGGTGTGTGTGTGTGTGTGTGTGTGTGTGTGTGTGTGTGTGTGTGTGTGTGTGTGTGTGTGTGTGTGTGTGTGTGTGTGTGTGTGTGTGTGTGTGTGCAAGCACACAGAATTGCTAACACAAGCCCCAAATTACGAGGCTTGATTGATAAGTACAGTGGACCCTCGTAGAACAAATGATTTGTATAACATAAAATCTGTACAACATAACAAATTCTGGAGATAGGGGAAATTTGCTTAACAGAATTGCCTATGGGGCGAATCCATACAACATAAAAATTGTCATGATTAGGGATTACTCCATTTTCAATGCATTCCTATGGGAAATTTGTATAAAGGAAAATTTGCTTAACAGAATTTCATTTGGAACAAATTAATTCATTTACACAAGGTACTACTGTAGTGCTTCTATGGCTGTAACTTTTTAATTTATTATTAGCCAATTTTCAAAATTCTTTTTGTACTTGGGAGTTACATTTGTCCTCTATGTAATGCACTTTTACTTTTTGACATAAAGTGGCATCTTGTATAAAGGAATCAATTCATTCCAAATGAAATTCTGTCAAGCAAAATTTCCTTTGGACAAATTTCCCATAGGAATGCATTGAACGACTGTTTTTCTGTTGTATGGATTAGCCCCATAGGCGATTCTGTTCAGTGATTTCCCCCTAACTCAAGAATTTTTTCCTTGAAGCGGATTTTATGTTAAACAAACTGATTGTTATATGAGGGTCCAATGTATTTCCTATCACTTTCCATGCACCTGTGCCAACACGTAGCTAGTCAGGCAAACCTGTTGGAGAAGAATTCCAGTGGTTGTTGTCTTCACCAGGATTGAATGGCAGCTTTAACCTCATCGTCAGAATGAATGTTATGTCCCTTAACTTGCTCTTTCATTTTTGGGAAGAGATAAAAGTCACAAGGTGCAAGGTCAGGGCTGTACAGTAGGTGCGGTAACTCTGTAACTCTACTATCACCTGGTATAACAACATCAATGATCCACACTTTTTTCTTCTCCACAATCACAATATCCGGGGTATTATGCTCCAAAACCCTGTCTGTCTGTATTTGGAAGTCCCAAAGTAATTTTGCATGCTCATTTTCAGTCACTTTTTCAGGCTTATGATCCCACCAGTTCTTTGCTACATGCAGATGATAGTTCTCAGGATCTGAAGATTGAACTTCAGAGACTCTGGCATAAACTGGTACAGGTGGTCCCAGTGGTAATAATCGGCACACTGGGTGTGGTGCCTAAAGAGCTAAGCAAGTATTTAGAAGAAATTGGAGTTGACAAAGTAACCATCAGTCAGCTGCAGAAAGCTCCTTTATTGGGATCTGCTCGCATAAACGCTTGGGAAGCACTCAACTAGTGATTGGTAATACAAAATCCAGCGTAGATAGCTGTGTGGTTAATAATAATAATAATAATAATAATAATAATAATAATAATAATAATAATAATAATAATAATAATAATAATAATAATAATAATAACAACAACAACAACAACAACAACAACAACAACAATAATAAACAACTTTATTTTTATGCCGACCTTCTCCCCGAAGGGTATATAGTGTGCATGTCTCTCTCTCTGTGTGTGTGTGTGTGTGTGCATGGGAGAGAGAGAGAGAGAGAGAGAGAGAGAGAGAGAGAGAGAGAGACTGAAAATACATTTCCTGCTCATTCACTCAAAAGTACAAATGCCTTGCTTAAAACAATTGAGCAAAATTGTTTGATGCACACTAGACAACTCCCTCACACCGTGACCAACTTACTATAGTGACAAAGAACACGGTTATCTACTTGAACTCTGGAAGAGTGGTTTCAACAACTCTAGATCATTTAGGCACAGTTCATGCCTTCAGCTGCAAGTTTTTATTGTTATTATTAGTATTTAGGAGGACCAATAAGGTTAGAAGAATAAGCTGGGGGTGGGGTGGGGGAGACTCATTTAGTTTTATGTGGAAACCCAGCTGCTCTACGAATTAACGGCAGCAATGCTGGAAAATATGATTTTGTGATATTTTTATGGCCAAGTTAAAACACAGCCAGCACAGGTGGCACCACAATTAGTGCATCCTGTTGAAATCAAAAATAACCACAGTGTGACAGAAAGTTCTAGCAACAGCAACCTTGCTGGACTGTTGTTGTTTTCTTCTGCGATTGTAGTCACCATTCTGAGAATGATTGCCCAGGCCCTGGTTTTGTATTTTTTAAAAATGGTTGTGATTCTTGTAACTCCTAAAATATCAGGCAAAATGGAGGTGACTGTAATTTCGAAAACCCCCAAAAGGGTCACTTTTAGTTAGAATTGACTTCACAGCACATGGTTATTAAAAAATACTGTATATACTCAAATATAAGTCCAGTTTTTCAGGCCTAATTTTGGGCTGAAAAAAGGGGCCCTCGACTTACATTCGGGTCAATACTTTTAACCATTGAGGCAAGTGTTTGGGACGGTGGCTAAAAGTCATTTTAAACATTGTGCGCCACTTCTCCTGACCACCCTCCACCACATTGCAGGGGAGCAGCGTTCAATGTTAAAAATGACGTTTAGCCACTGAGGCAAGTGCTTGGGTCGGTAGCTAAAAGTCATTTTAAAACTTGCACGCTGCTTCTCCTGACCCCCCCCCCTGCGTCACGGGGGAGCGGTGTGTGATGTTTAAAATGAGTTTTAGCCACTGAGGCAAGTGCTTCCCTCAGCAGCTAAAAGTCATTTTAAACATCACACACCACTCCCCCAGCTCAAAAAAGAGTTGCTGCCAGGCCCTGCTGCATTTTCCACCCTAGACTTATACTCGAGTCAATACGTTTAGGGGCCTCGACTTATACCCAGGTCGACTTATACTTGAGCATATACGGGTAACTCTTATATCTAACTGTCACATGTGTGTTGTCCTCATCACAAAACTTGTGATGTAAATCAGAGTCATTGTCTTGAGCGATCTGCATGTTAATCAGTTCACTCAATGGTGCAAGTCCAACTTTGACTTAAATGGCACTAATAATTCCCAGACCATCCAAAAGTCCTCCTAAGCTTTGCAGTCATAATTTCTTCCTGTCTTACTTCTTGGAACCTCTCCACAAATTTGGGGAGGCCAGTACAATGGGATACGGTGAGTTAGTGAAAACCAGCTATGTAAATGGATTAGGAGAAACCTGAGCCTCAAGACTGGGTTTTGCTTATGTTGATAATCAGGCAGCTGGCTTGGGAGCCGATAAGGAAGCAGGCTTTGTTCAAAGCCTTCTGCTTCTCTCCCCATCTCCACTCCACTATATTTCCTCTTTTTGCTGCTGCAGAAAAATCAATATTTACACTGTAGACTCGCAGCTTTAAAAACAAGAAAGTGGGAGGGGGGAATCGCATTTCACGCAAGCTGCATTGCAGGAAAGTTGGGCAAGCCCCCAGGAAAAAAAAGAAACTCATGAGCAGAAAAATATTAGATTCATAAAACTTTTATAGAAGTCTGACTTTATTATACTTCCATCCGTTGGTATTTAGGGGATGTTTTAAAAAGTATACTGCCTAAGCAGCTTGAGATTTCTCTGTTTCCTCAGCATCGTAATCTACACACACATACAAAAGACTAGGTGAAAGTAGACCTATAAGGGCTCTATCCCATGATCTTTAAAATCTGGCTCTAATTTACCGATAAACCATCTCCAAAAATTGTGCCCCCATGTTCAACGGGTGTTTTTTTAAAAAAAAATCTGGTAACGTCCACTTAACGTTCCAGCAAGTTTTCCAAGAGTGAAGGCAGAGAGTGGGTATTTTTTTATCCAGTTTGAAGTGCATATTTTTACAAGAGGCAAATGTTAGTGGGGGTGCAGAAAACCATCCCCCTTTTTTTGTCAGTTTACTTGTTATGCAGGTTGGCAACATTCTATCTTGCTCTTTGCCCTGACCGTCGTCTCTCCGATAATTCAGAAGGCAGCCAGTCAAGTTGGGGCAAGGAGGAGGAGGAGGAGGAGGAGGAGATTTTGTCAAAACTATATTCCTTGACAGCCTTGGTTAAAGAAAAACTTGGCTTAAGAAAAAAATATTGGAAATGGGGATGCCTTGGCTTAAGAAAAAAATTAAATGGGATGCCCCAGTTTAAGTTTGCTTTTCATAAGGCATTAAAAGTCAATGTATGTTCTTCGCATGATGAAAGAACGGGGATGCCTTGGTTTAAGAACATTTTAAATTTGCCTTTTTTCTGACCTCCAGAATGGATTAATTGGTTTTCAATTCATTCCTATGGGAAACTGTGTTTCAGTTTAAGAATTTTTACAATATAAAATCGCCTGGAGAACAAATTAATTACTTAAACTGAGGTACACTGCACTTGATTTTAAGACCCATTAGGATCTTGCCAGTATCACACCCAAACATGGTATACTAGGTCCTTGAAACATTGGGGACCCTCCTGTTCATTTTGTGGTGGTAATCCCAGATATCTTTCCTCAGGCTGTCTGTCCTCTGATCTTTCTATTTTTAATTACTTCCACTCATTGCAGCTTCCTTCCCAAGAGGTGGAAAAACAGGTTTGACCTCTGCTCTCATGGTTGTCAGAGTGGAGTCTGATTCTTGGTAGAACTGTCACAATGGCTAAAACAACCTGGACAGCAAACACCTTTTCAGTGTCTGTTGTTAGCCATTTATGACTGTGCAAATCTACATTCTATAAGGCAATTTTAAAACTGGGGGCAGGCCAAACTTAAAGTCATGCACACAGCCTTGAAGTTGTTGTTGTTGTTGGGGGGGAACGGGAGATAATTGTAAACACAAAACTAAATATTAATGTATGTTGGCTTGTGCCTTCAAAATTGCTTTATAGGCGACTATTTACCAAATTGTTTGCGATTTATCATACCTTTTACTAAATAGCCAATTGCAAAAGAGGACAAGGCTACTGCAGGTTAGATAGCTGTGTAAAACATGGAATTTCAGTAAATGTTTTTCATGCTATTTAAATTTGTCTTCAGCAATTAAAATGAGGTCTTTCCCAAATGTCTGCCCAGCCCAGCAGATCATCCCAGGCTAAGCTCCTCAATCTACCCACCTCAATGGAGGCCAAAAGGTAATCAGGAATTGGCAAAGCCTTCTCCATGGTAGCACTGATGTCATGGAACCAGCTCCTGGAGAAGGGCCACCTGGCTCCCTCCCTGCTTTCATTTTGGTGGCAACTGAAACAATATTTTTTTTCCTGGGAGGCCTTATTAATTTATTTATTGTGAATATGTTTACCCCACCTTTCTCCTTGGAAAAGGACCCAAGGTGGCTTGCAATAATGAGGGACAATATACAGCCCAGAACATTTAAGACATATTCAAGCTCAGAACAGGGAATTAAAAGAGGCATCTTAAAACATTAAAAGGTAACATTAAAGCTACAAAGAGCAAACCAAAAGAAAAGAAAAATCCATTATGAAGGGTGGAAAGTAAGATGGAAAATACTGGTGTTCTTATGAAATCAGTCAATGGAATCATGTATGGTAATCCATATAAAGTTACATAGTAGGAAGTCTCTCATTCAGGGAAAGCTTGCCTGAATAGGAAGGTATTTGCCTGCTTCTAGAAAGACAGCAGAGATGGGGCAGTCCTGGCCTCCAGCAGGAGGGAGTTCCAAAGTCTGGGAGCAGCAACAGAGAAGGCCCTTTCATGTGTTCTTCTGAGGCGCACCTGTGAAGGTGGCAGGATGGAGGAAAAGGCCTCTCCTGATGATCTTAGCACCCAAGATGGTTCATTCTGCGAGATTCAATCTTTTGAGGTAGCTCGGACTCAGGCCATTTTGTGCTTTGTAGGTTAACGTCAGCGCCTTGAATTGTGCCCTCCAGTAGGTGATTGGCAGCCAGTGGAACTCCTTTAGTAGGGGTGTAATGTGCTCTCTGTAACCCACCCCAGTCAGCAATCTGGCTGCTGTGTTCTGGACCCATTGAAGTTTCCTGAGACTTTCCATTGGTAGCCCCACATAGAGCGCATTACAGTAGCCCAGCTGGGAGCTCACTAGGGAATGTGTCACAGTGGCCAGAGCAGAGTTCTCAAGAAACAGGCATAACTGGTGTACTAGTTTTAATTTTGCAAATGTACTTCTGTCCACAGCTGTGACCTGGGCATCTAGGCTCAAGGATGAGTCCAGGGGCACCCTCAAGCTATGCACCTCTTTTTTCAATTGGGGGTAATCCTATCTAGGACAGATTACATTGCACATTGAATGTCTTACACATTGTCTTACACATTGAATGTCCCAAGGGGGGCATTTCTGCCCCTCTGTTATGGGTAGAAACTGGGGGAGGTGGGGTGTGGCATTTTCTTTACTGTTATTTGTGTTTCAATTTATTATTGATTGTACATTTATTCTGGTTTTAGCTGTTTGTGAACTGCCCAGAATGCTACACTTTTCTACCAATGGGGTGAATGAATGAATGAATGAATGAATAGTTCCCTTTTCTGCACCCAGCCACTCAGTTTTTACTGTGTGAGAAGTTGCCACCTTTCACCTTTGGGGTTGTTCCTATGACTTTAAGAGCAGCATGACTCATGGAAGCTGAGCAGGTGCATTTTCCTGGCAAGGGTGGAGCTGGGAAACGCTTCCGTTAAAATCCCAGATGTCGGATCGAGGGTGTGTGACTGGAGGTTGGCAGCTTTGCTGAGAAAGGAACCTCGGGCGGGGCACGAGATTGGATTTAGAACTGCATATGGAAAGTCTTTGTCGGATCAGGGCCCCAGTTCCAAAAAAGTTCTTTCCAGTGCATTGAACCAGCTGTTCTTAGGATGTTTTAAAAGAGAAGGGAAGAAAAAAAATGCACCAAGCCTTGTAAAACTGAAAAGTCAGGTCCATTGACAGATTCCAAGTTTCTTTTTATTTAAGAAGGGAAAAATGAATGGTATTTCTTTTGCTCAAAGTCAAAGAGTATCTAGGGTGGGTTTTCTCTCTATTTTAAATGTTTATAACCCAGGTGTTTTGAGCACATTTTGAGACAGAAGGGAGTTCTTGATTTAACCCTTGGTTAAAGGATGTGAAACACATCTGGGTGCCATCAGTCAAAACCAAAGTATAAGGAAAATGAGATAGGGCAGCAAGGATTCTTTTTGTAAAAGTTGCAGAAGTTGTGGTCTAAGATTTAAGGTTATTTTACTCCATTAATTGATTTATTAATGCATGCACAAGATGTTGACAAATGTATGTATAATACAGGTGTGTGGACGTAGCTGATTTCAGCTGTCTGCCCATGTGCTTGTTGGACAGATATGGACCTTCCTATCATAACCCAGTTTGGAGATGGATTGAACTGATTTGTCACCAACATTATCCAGGTACTTGTACATTTATGGTCTGGCAAGGGAGGGGGTCTGTACTTGGGAAGACCAAAGGATTATGTCCTTGGATGGAGGACACAATGCAACACCACAAGTTCTAGAAATGTGGTGGACCCTCAACACATGAGCATTATTTATTCTCATTATTTACTGGGGGAATGAAAAACTAGCTAATAAAAAATTAATAGCAATTCTCATGGATGTGGCTAGTATGGAAATTACTCGGGATTGGAAATACGTCCAGGATCTCTCACTTACAAAATTTGTAAACCAAATATGGGAAGTAGCAGTTATGGAAAAGCTGACCAGTAGGTTTAAATTATATAGGGGAGAGATAAAATACGATAATTTTCTGAAAATATGGCAACCTCTACTGACCTCAGATCTTATACAAACATCTAAATTGGATATATCAGAATATTGATTGGACTGTTGGATAGTTTAAGAATGTTTAATTTGTTGTATTATTCTGTGTTATATGTATAACAAGCTATATTAGGTGCTATGTGTTATCTCAAACGCATTGTCAATAAAACTATTTAAAAATTTAAAAAGTAAAAACATTTCACTCCCTCTCTCTCTCTCTCTCACACACACACACACATTATTAAGTGTAAGGAAGATGCAGCATAGCTTCTTAAATGCAAAACAAGGAAGAACATTCTGGAATGATTTCAGTTCAATCAGGCATGTAACACCTTCCCTTTATTTTATGACTGGATCCTGCCATGTGGTTTTTAATAACCATAACTGAATTCCCAAATGTCTTTTTTAGAAGATAGTCATTAATGTTTCCTTGCTTTTAATTATTCAATGTATTTTAACTAGTTGATAGTTTTTATAAATTCAATGTTGAATTTATTGAATTTTTAAAGTATCTTCCTTTTAATATTGTGAGCTGACTTGGGTCCCCTTGTTGGGAGAAAGGTGGCGTATCAAACAGATGAATAAATGTGAATATATAGAGTTTGTTGAGATCCATATGAGCTCTCCCTAGTGCTCAGCATTTGAAATTTTAAGGAATGCTTTTGGCTTTCGCTGACGCTTCAGCTCTTAGTCTCCAACTGTGGTTCCTCTTTTGGCAACAACTATTTTATCTTATTTTCCCCTCATTTCAGCACTTTGGAATCGTAAAACACTAGAGCAAATTTTCGTGGTTTGTAAGCTTACATGAAAGAACTCAAAAACAACAGATTCTTGAACTGTCCCGTAGCTGATCTAAGAAGACACAAATATCCTTGCTCTGCCAGGTTGGATCCTTTTCTCTAAGGCCAATGTGCATGCCTAGGACATAGACGGTTACTTCATGTCCTTCCTCGTTCCGAGATTATGTTTGTTTCGTGATAACGTCATTTACGGTCACGTGGTCTTCTCCCAGTTCTGTCCCTGTTTCTGTTTACCCACTGGTGTAATTGATGGTATCATGACGACTGTTTCTTCATGTCCTTGTTTCGTGACAACATCTGTACTTCCCTGCCTTCGTTCCCCCCCTTTTTTGGTCCAAGCTTCCGTTTTTTGATATTTCAATTCTCCATAACTTTGTCTTTCATGCATTAAGCAGCAAAGTTCGAGGTTTTATGCTTTCTTCCCTCTCTGTGATGCATTGTTTATGCCATTGGGATTGTACTGGGGAATGCAACTTCGCACTCCTGCCACTAGATGGAGAATGTGCATGTTGCGTGATGAGCCTTACTTCACGGGCACTTGTCTCGAAACTGGAACTGAGACAAGATAATTCCCAAGGTCAGGGAGAGATATGGCTCATCACGCTTAAATCCCAGTTCAGGGGGCATGGTCGGGACAAACTCCTGCCATCATGCAATGGACGTGCAGTAGCATTTTTTCATACCAGTCCTAAGCGGGACGGCGAACCACGGTGAGAGGGATGTCAAGTAACCGTCATAGCAAGATATATGTGCCACTAGTAAGGCAGGGTTAGCTATTATGCTCAGTTTGGAAGCATATTCAGCTGAAGACATTTAGAAGTTCCTCTGCAGATCCTTGTGCTCAAAATACAAACATTTGAAAAAAACTGCTGGAGGGTGTGAGATGGGGACATGGCAGCATGTTCTCTACATGTTGTTTGAAGGTATAATAAGGTAGTGCTTCCCAACCTTGGGTCCCCAAATTTTTGTGTAAGAACACCTGGAGACCCACAGATGGGAATTAGGGATGCACTGTTCGTTTTGGAAGCAGTAGCTTCTGAAATGGCCCACACGAACCCAGGTGCTGTTCGGAAGCCTCAGAAACACAAGCAGCCTTCCTGCATCAGGCTAGACTCCAACCAGGAAGAAATCTCCTGACGTCATCTGTCCTTCTCCGTGGTGCTGGCCAATCAGCCAGGGAGGAGGGATGATGCATTTCCCTGTACAGCTCATGTACAGCCAGAGATAAAGGTGGTAACAAATGCATGGCAGCCTCCATGCTTTGCATGTGTCCTCAAATACACCTCTGGCAGATGCATGAGGGATCCTTGGCAGTGAAAGAGATGTGGATGGGGTTCTGGTCTAGACTAAATAGAGGCATTTCAAAAATGAACTGGTCTAGAAAAAATACACCATGCTAAAAATGAGTCAGTCTTCCTGAAAAGATTTTTGGAGGGTTTGACAGACAGACAGACAGACAGACAGACAGACAGACAGACAGACAGACAGACAGACAGATAGACTTATTGAAGTTTAATATTCTCCAGATCTCAACATTGTTTTTTCTTTTACAATTGTGTGTGTGTGTGCACGTGCGTGCCTGTCAAGATGCCAATGACAGCATAAGAAGAAAGGGTGGAGCCTAATGGCTGGAATATCAACATTGAAGGCTATGGAGTACAATAGTAAGACACATTTTTCCCTAGCCTGAACTTCACAAATATGTTGGGATAGAACTCCTCCATTCTCTCTGGTTATGTGTGAGAAGATTTTCAGTCATCCAGGTGAGTTTATCTAGAGGTTGGGTCATGGCAGCCAGACTTTTTGTTCTTGAGAGAGTGAATCTCTCAAGAAAAGAAGTCCAGTTGCCATGACTCAACTTCCAGATTCTCTCTGGTTAGTACACCCATGCCAACTAGGGGTGATGGAAGCTGTAATCCAACAGATCTTGTGAAGACTGGGTCATCATGGGTTAGCATGTAGGGTAGGGACATCATCTCTGTGGGGACACTCATTCAAATCCCTCACTCAGCCACAAAACTGAGCTTGGGAACAACAACAGTTTCTCAGCTCAAACCATCCCACGTGGCCAGTGACCATGCTGACTAGAAGATGTTGGGGGGTGGTAATCCCCCCCATAAAAGTAACTTTTAAAACCTCTGGCTAAAGCCTGCTCCTCAAATACATGTCCTGAACAGTAATTGAAGAGAATCACATATTTCTTTCTTAGAGTGAGTCCCAAAAGGCAGTGATGACCGGTGATTCCGAATTCAGAGGTACTGTGAATCCATCCCAAGTATTCATCTGCACTTTACAAGGGATATCCAAGGTGTGGAATCTGACACCCAAAATAAGTCTTGTACCTTGAATAAAGTTGTGTAACATGTAGACCAAAACGCAGAGCGAGAATCCTTTTCCATCATGACCTACAACTAGAGATGGGCACAAAACGACCAATTTGTCATTATTGTTATCCGTTACCGTTACCGTTAGGTAACAGTACGAATAATGACCATTTGGATGGGCCAGGCTCGAACCGAACAGAACCAAGAAAATTTTCTTGGTTCTGTTCGTTTCCATTACTGGCCTGGCCACCCGATAAGTCCTCCGCTCCTACCTGCTGCTGGTGCTGCTGCTGGCCTTCCTGGTCCAGTTTTCCAGCTTCCGGCTTTGGGGGCGGAGTCGAGAGGAGCTGAGATCCGGTCTCTGCGCGCAGAGACTGGATCCCAGCCCCTCTCGCCACCCTCCTCCTCCACCATGGAGCTTGACAGCCCGCCGGCGCAGGGCTGTCAGGCTCCATGGGGAAGTCAGGAAGGAAGGGGCTGAGATCTGGTCTACTGGGGCGGAGGCTGGATTGGAGCCCCCTCTCGCCACCCTGAAAATGCTCCGCGCTGGCGACGGGGCCATTTTCAGTGGGATCCTGCCGAGCTGTCATCAGCTGGACCCCTTCAAAAATGACCCGCCTGGCACTAGGGGGACCCCCTTGTGCCAAGCAGGCCATTTGAGAAGGGGTCCAGCCCATGGCAGGGCGGCAGGACCTCTCTTAAAATGGCCACGTAGCCAATGCAAAAGCTCCGCACGGGCGACGGGGCCATTTTCAGTGGGATCCTGCAGAGCTGTCATCGGCTGGACCCCTTCAAAAATGACCTGCCTGGCACTAGGGGGACCCCCTTGTGCCAAGTGGGCCATTTGAGAAGGGGTCCAGCCCATGGCAGGGCAGCAGGACCTCTCTGAAAATGGCCCCGTGGCCAATGCAGGAGCTCCGCACGGGCGGTGGGGCCATTTTCAGTGGGATCCTGCAGAGCTGTCATCGGGAGGGGGGAAGATTAGTCCACCCCACACCATGAGGAGGGAGAAGAGGGGGCTCTTTAAAACTTTCTTCCCCCCTCCTGATGACCCATTTACTCCTGGGTTCCTGGCCCACACTACAGCTGTAGTGCGGGTGTATTTTTCTTAAAAGTAACTGCTCTGCCCTTGGGGCCCCATCCACGCTTGGTTTTATTTATTTATTTATTTTATTATTTTAGGGTTCTGACCAGGGCACGCCTGGGGCCCCATAATGTTTTTTTAAGCACCCACTGTGTGTCCCCTGGGGCTGGGCAGGCCCTTCTTTCACTTCCGGGTTTCTGTAGTGAGGGGCTTTTTTGTTTGTTTGTTTGTTTGTTTTCAGCACCCACTGCACGGCCCCTGCAGCCCCGTCAGAGCTGGGGATTTTTATTATGTTTTTAAAGATATTAGGGTGCCAACCAGACCACCCCTGGCGCCCTGTTGGTGCTCCTTTTATGTTTTTATTTTTTTAAATTGCCGACCCGACCAAGTGCTACCGTCATTGGCTTTTTTTTTTTTTTACTGCGATCAAGTGCTACCCGGACCAGCACCAGGTAGGAGACATTTTAAACTATTATTCCCCTCTCCTATGGGAAACTTATGTTCCCCACCCACCCCACCTCTCAGTTGCTCATCACTGGCTTCCTGCACCTCCTTTCCAGGGGTGCAGGGAAGCCAGCTGAGCACCAGAGAGGTGCTGGCTTGGGGCCAGCACAGAGCAGCTGAGAGGCGCTTGCTGGGGGAGCTCTTTCCCCACCCCACAGTGGCTGGAAGGAAGATTAAGCCCACTCTTTCCCCCAGCCACAGTTGCACAAGCACCACACACACACACACACACACACACACACACACACACACACACACACACACACACACACACACACACCACTCCACACAAAACGAAGAACGAATAAACAAACAAATGGAATGAAGTTTTTTGAAAAATGTCACGACAAACGGAAATGAACCAAATCGGGTCCGGTAACGGAAACAAAAAACCAAAACGTCATTTTTTCTATTCGTGCCCATCTCTACCTACGACCAAATGGTCAAAAAATGAAAAAGAGAGTAGTTGCAGAAGAATATAACTGCATCCAGTTTTGAAGCATCAGGTCCAGTGCCTGAAACCTCCTTCAAGAGGCTTGAAGTATTGGGTATTGATTCCTACCCTGTTCCTTTTTTCCTCCCAGCAAACACAACTCACTCAGGATGTATCCAGTGATCTGAATCCTCTTACCTTCTTGGGTTGGTGTAGCCTTTGGAGACAAACTGTCTGAAAGTTAAGAATTAATTACCATAGACATAATCAGTTGCATGCCAGGTCATGAACTCAGCATGCAACTGATAATGTCTATGGAGACTGCTTATCTTTTGCTTCACTCCAAAAGTTGGGCTGTTTGTGCTATGCAATAGCATTTTGGCCAGTATCTCTTCTGGTTTTGGTACTGCTTTAAAAAGAAAATATGGATTTCTGTGATGTCACAAGGGGTTGCTTTGTTTTTAAAAACTGAAAAATGGTTTGTGTGAAAGATGAAAAGTAGACAGTGTGGAGTGTTAATGATGAATTTAAAGGCCACCATAGGTTTGGCAGCAGAATTTCCATAGTGGTAATAGAAGGAGCGGTTCCAAAGCATGAAAGGTAATGGAAAAAGCAAGGGTCCTCCTGACCATGTCTAAATAGCCATATCTTGAAGACAGTGGGACAAACTATGGAAAGTTGGATTGTCAGGTTGGCCTAACAACCCTTACTATGACCCATTCCCAGCTAAACTTAATCTTGTTTACACCTTCCACATTTCTCCTACCATTGAACACTTGAAAGAAGGAATTGAGCCAGGACCTTCCAACAGAAGGTGTGCCAAACCCATCCCTCAAGGACTCTGATGCCCGATCTGTAACCCTAATAACTTGAACGTGATCAAACCACTTGCTTCCCAGTGTTATGACAATGTGAATGCTGGCAGGTCAGGAAGCTATCTTTTGTCCCAAAGGAATATCAAAGGGCCCTAAGATATTGCTGTGCAAAGGCCCATTTACTTGAATAGAAGAGACTGCACAAACTGGTTAATTAGCCTAGAATGTTTCTGTGGAGAATGTGGCTTTTCTCCCCTGCTGTTCAGAGACCCAGAACACTGTTACTTTACTTTAAAAAAGAAAGATACCTCAATTGGACTTAGCGTGCTTTAAATCAGTGTTAAAAAGGTGACTGCATAATGCACATGGAAGTGTGGGTTAATTTGACAGGGAACCACGTTATTATTTTTTTGAACAGCAGCAAGGCTTTTTTAATTCTTCCTCCAGAAAGCCATTTATTTTAAATTCAGATGTGGAATCAATTCGTTTAAATCAATTTGCCATCTGCGAGCACCTCTGCTGGTGTTAATTTCTACGGAGCCCTCCCACGGGCTGTTTCTCCCAACTTCTGGCTCCTGCTATGTTGTTGTTGTTGTTGTTGTTGTTGTTCTTGTTGTTGTTCTTCTTCTTCTTCTTCTTCTTTCTTCTTCTTCTTCTTCTTCTTGTTTAAAATGTGGTAAAGCGCTGGGTCCATTTTCTATCCCAGGGGGCATGCACATCCCAGAAATATGTTCTCTCTACTCAGGTGTGAGTAGAGATAGGGTAGATTCACATTTATTATTTTCTGGTGTGCTTTCTTCCTGAATAAGTCGGCCTCTGCAGTCACAGCTGTATTTTGAAACCTTGCCCTTGTCACCTTTTGGAACTTTCAGTCCTTTAATCCTTTTGGGTTGTCCTGCCCCCCCTTCTTTGTAATAAACTACAAAAATCCATTCAAGCAACTGTCTGGATTTTGGGCTACTGGGAGTTCCCGCAGTGTTTGTGTGTGGAAGGGGTGGTAGCTACCTGGCAAGATTGGCACACTAGTTCTGATTGCCCAGCCTTGAGGATTTCTTTTTGGGTTACACTTCCTGAAATGCCTTAAAGTCAGAGAGACTACGCAGGTGTTGGCAAGAAAACACTTCCTGTCTAAATTCCATAATCCTAGCCACATTTAACTCCCACTCCCTCCCCAAGACCTCCAAACCGGAACGAGCAGAAGCAGTGTGGCAGAATGGGTGCACAGAGGGAAGTGTGACTGTACGACTGGGATACACCCAGCCACCTACACAATTTGGTTATTAAGACCTGGGACCTGGGAGACAGGAGACAGAGATCTAGTCTCGTGCGCTCCCAGAGGCATTTGGCATTGCCACTGTGAGGTACAGGAAGCTGGACTAGATGGGCCCTTGGCCTGATCCAGCATGGCTCTTCTTATGAGGTGGAAGTGGTAAAGAGGTGCTATGAGCATTTTGGCATTTACCTGGCCAAAACACTGGTGGTGGACTGCTGGTTTGTGTTATACTCCTGGCTCTGATTTGCTCAGCTGATGTGATGAGACAGAATGTTCATAAGCATTCCATCTTCTTTTCAGAATGTTGCAAATTCAAGTTATGAGACCAAAACAGACTCCATTTCCTTCTAAGGGGCCCTGTGGAGAGAATTGATGGTAGAGGATTTGGAAGATATTCCAAGAGGCCTTAAACTCCTTCAGGCAGTGAATGAAAGGCAAGATGGCCTCAGGGAGGGCAGGGAATAGACACTGTAGTTTTGCGATTTGGCAAGTTGGGGAGCCACAACTGGAACAATGAGGACCACAGCTTGGAAATGTTACTTTTCCAAACAACTTTTATTTTATTTTATTTTATTTTAACTACCCATCCAGATCCCCAGCAAGCATAGCTACCAAGGGAAAATAGGACATGTCACCTGGAAAAGGAACTTTTCCCCAAGCTCCAGAAAGAGCAGAAAAGCAGGAGGCAGGATTAGAAGTTGATATAATATTGGTTTTCACATAACGGTGATCTGCATTGACTCATTGAGTTGCTGATTACCAATTTTAGTGTTGTTGGCATTAAGAAAGAAAGAAAGAAAGAAAGAAAGAAAGAAAGAAAGAAAGAAAGAAAGAAAGAAAGAAAGAAAGAAAGAAAGAAAGAAAGAAAGAAAGAAAGAAAGAAAGAAAGAAAGAAAGAATGGCCGATAGTCTGCTATTTGAATTATAAATATAGTGAACAACACTAAGGTGGTTACTTCATGTCCTTCTTTGTTCTGCAACTAGTTTTGTACCGTGACAGCATTGGTGGCAATCAAGTGGTTTTGTCCCTATTTCAGTGTTCCCATGGTCGTGATAATTTGTCTCGTGACAAGTGTTACCTCACAGTCTTGTACCATGACAAACACTGAATTTGTCTAGCTTCCTTTTTCCTTTTTTTTGGGGGGGGGCGCTTAAAAATTCTTTTTCAATATTTCGCTTCTGAAAAGTTTTAAAAAACAGAACACAGTTTTCTGAGAGAAATGAATGTTTTGTTGCGTGACAGTTGTTACCACATGGTGTCTTGTCTCGGAACAGAAAGCAGGAACAAAGAGTGGCAAGGGAAAACCCGACCCCAGCACCAGTTACAGGATTGTCGCGCTTAGCACCCGTTCTGGGGGCATGGTTGAGACAAATTTCAGTAGTTGCACGATGGACGTGAAGTAACATTTTTTTGTACTGCTCCTAAGCGCAACACTAACAGAGACAAAATGGACATGAAGTAACTGCCAAGAGAGGTCTTGACACCAGCAAAGGACCCACTGGTCACCTTCATGTAGCATTTTGTACGTATAGCTCTTAATCTCTTCTTGCCAATTCTCATTCAGTCAAGCTGGGAAAAGGGGGAAGAAGCCCATGTTTCTCTGCATAGAACTCGGGAGGCAATCTTGAAGGAGACCCAGGCTTCTTCATAAGCAAAATGAGGAGAGAAATAAATGGAATTTTTTCCCACCCGTGCTGGGCAGGATCACAGCCAGTGCTCCAGCTGCAACTTCTTCAGGCATCCTTCAGCAGCAGGCCTCATTAAATGTTTGCATTGGAGGCCCAGGACTCATGTTAATGAGAAACACACGACTTGATGTTTTTGTTGGAGAGAGATTTCACCGTTGGCCACAATGGATGAAAACAGATTCCCCCCAAACAAACATCCAATTCCTCGTGTCTCTGTCTCTCTGTGTTATATATATGTGTGTGTACTGTATATAAGTGTGTGTGTGTGTGTGTGTGTGTGTGTGTGTGTGTGTGTGTGTGTGTGTGTGTGTGTGTTTGTAAATGTTAATTTGATTCACATAGAGCTTTTTAGGAGGACATGGAAAATGCAAGATGTTGAAAATCAAACAATAATTGGTAGTTCCTGGGGTAAAGTATTTCACACACACACACACACACACACACACACACACACACACATTTGTGTGGCTGCCCTGCCAGAAACCAAGCAAGAGCAGGTAAATTGCTGCCTTGGTGATGCAGCTACCGGAAGACCCCTACTGGGTCAGCTCTTAAAATGGCAGTAGAGTCTTCTGCAGTATCTAATACCTACAAATGCTCATTTGTCAGAACTAGAAGTAAATTTTCCACCACTTCTGACCTCATTGTTATGTAGGTAGGAAGGTATATTGACAGGTAGGTATGCAGTACGTGAGGCAGTCTTTGTGGTTCTTAGGTGCCTTGTGGCAAGATGGTTAAATTGCAGTTCTGTAACTAACACTCTGCTCATGATCTGAGCTTGATACCCATGGGCTTATGGAGCTGGCTCCAGGTTCACTCAGCCTTCCATCCTTCTGAGGTTGGTAAAATGAGTTACCAGCCTGCTGGGGGAGGAGCAATGTGTAGCCCACATAAATTAAATTAAGTCAGAGAGCAAAATTTAGTGTCACAAAAATGCCAAGAGCCTGAGGTGGGGATCAAATGCAAACTAATGAGAGAGAGAGGGAGGGGGAGAGAGAGAGAGAGAAGAGAAAAGAGGGAGAGAGAGAGAGAGAGAGAGAGAGGAGGTATAGTATGGACCCACCTTGCCAGTGCCAGATCCTTGGGAGAGATATTTTATACTTTGAAAAGGAAGAAATACCAAAAAAAGAGTTGATGGTGTCATGGAGAATGAGATGTAATGCTCATTGCAGTGTTGAGGGGCTGCCTTGCACACACAAAAATCCCCAGCCCAGGGGAGACTGCTGTGGACTTGTGGCTCCTAGCTGGTCTAGTCCTGAGGATGGCTACTAGTCAGAATACACAATGCAGAGCTGGAGAGGCAGCTACATAGGGGGTCTATTGGGCAGCTTTCAACGGGCCTGCAGGGGCATAGGGCTATTAGTGGGCTAAACCGGTGGGTACAGTTCAATCACTAAGCAGCTGTAGAAGACAATACAGTAAGTGCTTTGTCTACCTGACAAGTGTTGCGTGTGTATGTTGGGGGCTGTTGGTTTGATTTTCTACACTAGCAATTTAACTGAGGGGGCTAATAATATGCAGATTTGTGAGGGGAAATTGGAGGTGCCACATTCCTCTGTGCTTGTTAGGATCTGGGAGGAATACCATTGTAATAACCACAGGAGCAGGAGCAGCCACTTATGTAGTAATAGAGTAATAATATTTTCCTACTTCTTTGTCCAAATTGGCTCCCACCAGCTCAGTCTGGGTCTCGGACCACCCAAGGAGCCAAGACTAGGAAGCCTTGAAAAGCAAAGGTTAACACCAGCTAAATAAAGCAGCCAACATAAAGAGTGGGAAGATTTTAGAAGCTGGTGAAAAGAGAGGAAGCTCAGCAGGTATTATTTTAATGTGAGTTTAATGTGGCCATCCAGAGAGACCTTGAGTGTGCAAAGGGATTGGTATGTTGAGATGTCTATGGGGACTCGTCCTGTTTCGAGCAGCCAGCAACATCACATGGATTTCACTAGGTCCGGGAAAGAATGTTGCCGGTGTTAAGATGCTTGCTAGTAGAGATGGGCACGAAATGAACTTTTTTGTTTCTGTTATTCATTTGTCGTTCCATTCCGTAATGAAATGACAAACGAAAATTGTGATGAAAATGAAACGAAACGAACAGAACCACGAAAATTGTGTTCGTTACGTTTCGTTTTCGTTACTGGTGGCGTGCAATGAAATGAGCTGTTTTAAATGTTAAAAATGCCCTGGACATCCATAAAAATGCAGCGATAGTGTGATAATAATTTGAAATTATTACCTACCAGGGGGTTGGGGTCCTTAAAACGTTTGTTTTTGTCTTCTTCCATCGCGATGTATTTTTCTTTTCCCTTTAAGGATGACAAAATGGACATCGCCAATCCAGCCACAACATGGAGGCAAACCATGTGATGGGATCGTGTAAATTCTTGGACAACTTCAACTAATAGCATGCCCAGGTGGCAGACTGGGCAGGACTGGCAGCCCCCATCCTCCTTGCAGTCTCCGGTGGGAGTTAGGGTGGGATTGCTGTCTCTGCGATTCTAGCTTCAGTCCTGCAGCCTCCCTGTGTGCGTGTGTGCGTACCTCTCAGTGAGTACCCTCCCCTGCCCCACAGTGCAGTCACTCTGTGGCTGCCTTGCACCCTGGGCAATGCCCGCCACTGCCTTTGCAGCCTCCCTACGAACCTAGTCTATACTGTGTCTCTGCCAGCATCAACTTTTTTTAGTGTTTTCCCTCTGGTCTGGGGCGTTGGGGGACGCCCATGCACGGAAATGCTTTAAAAATCGCACAAAAAGTGGTTAGAAACAAAAACGGAAAAAATGAAAAACAAAAACGAAATGTTTCCAAACAATTCACAAAAAACGGAAACAAAACAAAACGGACCTCTCAACGACAAACGACAAATGAAACACCAGTTTTTAAATTTGTGCCCATCTCTACTTGCTAGTACCATCCATTGCATGCCCCTCAAGCCCCTTGATGAGAGAAAGAATACCTCACCTCAGAAACCCACAACATTTATGGGGCTAGGGCTGTGTAGAAGAGAAATCAAATACTCACAGAAGCATGACTGCATTTTTTTTTCAAGGACTGTGTAACTTGCAGTGTACATCTTGATTGTACAAGCTGGTCTGTGATTTGACATGGGACAGAGACATGTCCGGGCACCTTATTAATTACCAGAATTAGCCATGCCATGCTATGTAAGCCTTACTGCAGGCATGTCCAAAGTGAAGCCCAGAGGCCAAATGCGTCCATTTTCAAATTTTGAGTGGCCCACAGACTCTTCTCTCTGCCGGCTCAACCTGTCATACATCCCTACCAGCAGGCCTCTCCCCATACTGGATGGAAAGGTCAGCTTACAGTTTTACAGTTTGCCTGCCCTCCCTGCCTCCGTCTGTTCCCCCCAACCACCTGCCCAGCCTACCCACCCCCTGCTCCATTGCTGCAGCGTCCTCCCCACCTCCTTGCATATCCTAGAGGTTTGTCCAAAGACTGGCCTGGGGGCCAAATGTACCTGAATGGTTGGCCCCCATACATTTTCACCTCACCAACTCTGGCCCTTCTTGTAAAAAGTTTGGACACCCCTGCCTTACCGGAACAGCAGCCAGATTTTGGTCAGTGTGATGTGTGTATTTTTATTTTTATTTTTTGCAAATTCTTCAAACATGATTTGACCTTTTCACCCAACTGATCTCTACTTCCACCACAAAAAGGACCAGGTGACATTTACCTAACAAAGAGGTTGACAACTAGAAGTGTCTCAAAGAAAAAGAGGTAGTTTCCCTTGTTGAGTACCTTTGCTGTTCTATACTATTGATCTACTTCCAACCTACGGTGTCCCAAGCAGAGTTTTAGAGGGTCATGAGATCTCCCAGCAGTGGTTTACCCTTGCCACTGAGTCTTCATGGCCAAGTAGAGACTTGAATCCAGATCTCCTATGTCCTAATCTAACACTTTATCTACTACATCAGCCCAACCTTAGGTCCTCACATGTTCTTGGACTACAACTCCTGGGAATCCTGGCTAGCACAGATGGTGGTGAAGATTTCTGGGCCTTTTAGTCCAAGAAAATCTCAGAACTAATGATTGAGAACCATTGCACCCTACTAGTTTCACTGTTCAGTTCTAAGATCCAGTAGGACCCCCATATCCACTGATTCATTATCTACTGATTTAGTTATCCACAGTTGGCAGAGGAAAAAATAAATAAATAATTCAGCAGCCAAAAAGCAAGAGACTGTCACAAACAGCAGCTGTAAAGCAAGCTACTGTTGCAAAACAGCAGCTGTAAAGCAAGTTACTATCACAAATCAGCAGTTTGGGGGACATTTTGGCATTCTCTCTTATCCACAGTTTTCATTATCCACAGGAAGGCTTGGAACCAATCCCCAGCGAATACTGGGGTCCTACTGTAGTTAAATACAGAGGAATTCACAACCAAACTTTCAGAGTGAGAAGTACTCCAGTCCTGTCCAGTTCAATATCCCACTTGTTTTCAGTGCTTTTATTGTCAAGGCTCTGATGCCAAACTGGGGGGGGGATTCTCAACCCTCCTGACTTGAACAGCTCTCCTTTCTCCCAAGGAGGTGCAGCTGGGCAGCTGAGTTACTGCAACTTCTCATCAAGTTACACTAATTACAGTGAGTAACAGCCAAGTAACTTGTCACCAAGAGCTCAGGCATAATACCTTGGTGCTCCGCTAATTCCTCGTTGGGCTTTGTGGTTACAGGAATTCATGTTCTGGCTGCAAAACAAAAGAATCAGGATATTGCTCCAGAAAGTGTTTTACATCAGCTGATGTCAATTGACAGAGATTACACTTGATCTCAGACAAAATCATTCCTCATTCCGGTTCCTACCCAAGAGCCAATGGATACTGTTTTGGAAGTTTTTCACGATTCAATACTCAATAAGGAAGCAGATGTGGCAGTAGCAACCAGGAGTGGTTTTTCCCAGTTTAGGCTATTATGTCAACTTGGATACTACCAAAAGAGAACTGAATTGACCACCATCCTCTCCTTCACTGCACTTGAATTTTTTTAAACTATAATATCCTATAATATCCTAAATCCACTGGATGAACCCTAGAATGCTCGTGCCCTGTGACATTCAAACTAGATTACGGTAACACATTCTTCATGGAATCTCCATGTAGATGTAGAATGCACCAAGTTCAGGTGGTACCATTCTACCCATTATGTCAGTATATCCAGGCCCATTGAAACTATTGACATTGATTTTTAATCCTTGAACGGATTTTGTGCTCAGCTGTTCAAAGAGTTCCTTCACAGAATCATAGAATAACTGAGTTGGAAGGGGACTACAAGGCTATCTGCTCAAGGCAGGAATCCAAATCAAACCAGATCTGATAGTTCTCCAATTTTTGTTCAATTTTCTCTTGAAGGCTTCCAGCTTTGGAGAAATCAACCTCCCCCAAGGGAATTGGTTCGATTGTCATACTAGTCTCCTGAGGTAATTCATCCCATTGTTATACTGCTCTAACAGTTAGGCTGTTTCCCCTGATATTCATCCAAAATCTAGCTTCCTGTAACTTGAGCCCATTATGATATGTCCTGTACTCAGGAATAGAGATGGGCACGAAACACTAAAATAGTGCTTCGTTTCATTTTTCATTCAATTCTGTTTTGTTCTGTTTCGTTTCGTTTGAAACAATTTTTTAAAAATATTCATTTTGGGTTTTTTTCCATTTTGTTTCTTTTTCTTTTTTAACATGTGCATGTGTACTCTGTGGGGGGGTGAGTGGGGTGTGTATGGGTGTGTGGGTGTGTAAGTTTTTGTGTGAGTAGTGCTTATGCAACTCCCCCACACCGAAGCCCTGCGCGCCAGCTAATCAGCGCTGGCTTCGGCGGGAAAAAGTTTTAAAAGCCCACCCAATCAGGTGGGGAAAGGGTGGGCTTTTAAAACTTTTTTCCACCAAAGCCAGCACCAATCAGCTGGTGCACAAGGCTGGGGGGAGTTTCAAAAACCCATGGTTTCCTGCGCACAATCAGTATCCCATAGGAATGCATAGCTTCAATGCATTCCTATGGAAAATGAAAAACAAATCAGAACGAAATGAAAATTTTCGTTTTGTTTCATTTTGCTGTCCTTTGATGGGTCATTTCATTTTTCATTTCATTAGGGAATGAAATAAAAAACAAAAAATGAAACAAAAAAATCCATTTTGTGCCCATCTCTGCTCTGGTGTGATTGAGAAATGATTCTGCCCCTCCTCTGTATGTCAACCTTTCAAATAGTGGAAGAGAGTTATTCTGTCTCCTTCGCTCATCTTTCTCAAGGATAAACATGTCCAGTTCTTTTATTCTTTGCCCACATGGCTTGGTTTCCAGTCCCCTGATCATCTTTGTGGCCTTCCTTTGAACTTGTTCTAGTTTGTCAACATTCTTCATTGAATGAGAAGAGATTGAGTTTGGTGTCCAAAACTGGACGAAGAATTCGAGTTGAGTCCTAACCAGTAGCAAATAAAGGGGAATGAGCTTCCTTCAATTCAACTACCACTTGGTTTGAAATCAGTATCTGAAATCCTTCTTACATGCCTGCTCACATGTACAAATACGGTATATAAGATGGAGGGATAGATTTTGTATTTTTTAGATGTCTTCCTCCATCTGGGTGATGCTGTGCCATTTGCTGGCAACAGAGATTATTTATTTATTTATTTATTTATTTATTTATTTATTTATTTATTTATTTATTTTTACAACTTATATCCTGCTGACTACCCAAATGTCTCTGGGAGGATTACAATCAAAAAATTTAAAATATTTAAAAAACAGAATATCAATAAATAATTAAAAACAATAATAAAAACCTTACAGTAATATCATTACACTAAAATTGCCATAAGAGGACCCACAATCTATACTGTGTCAATTAAAATACTTCTGGAATAGGAAGGTTTTTACTTGGCGCTGAAATGTCATCAATGTTGGTGCCAGGTGGATCTCACTCAGGAGGGCATTCCATAGCTGTGATGTTGCATCTGTTTTATAACACCAGTCAATGTTTTTATAAGTTTGATTGGCTATGCCAGGTAGTTAATAATAATAATAATAATAATAATAATAATAATAATAATAATAATAATAATAATAATAATAATAATAATAATAATAATGTGTCATCCAGTCAATTCTGACTTATGCTTGCTGATCCTTTCAAGGTTTCTTTCAAGAAAAAAGATGAAACTATGTTACTGCTTGTCTTAGGCTGCTCAACGTTTAAGCTGTCATTATTTATTGACTTAGAGTTTCAGCTGGGCTTGATACTCTTTTATTTCAAAGCTTTCAATTCTTCTTTTTGATTTCGGGAGAGACTTTTAAAAATATATTTTTACATCACCAATATTTAGACTGGGAGCTCCTTTGGGAGGATTATTTGCGTATTTTAGTCTAAACGATGGTCAACAAATGTTTCAAGTAAGCACGTTTTAGAAACTTTTTAAATTTTATCCACCGTAAAGGTTGTCCTGTAGGATAATTCTACACAAACACCGGGCATTTGTTATCATTTTGTCCTTCTGTGAAGTAAACAAACACAATGCTTTATTAAACGTGTGTTGCCTGTTATAAATCATGTTTTGCATGTTCCAAAAATCTACTTATGTGCAACTGCTTACACTGATTACATGGAGATGTGTAAAAAAATTAAATAAAACTTACTAGGAAATCCAGGTTTTCTTTTCTTTTCTCTTCCTTCCTTCCTTCCTTCCTTCCTTCCTTCCTTCCGTCCTTTGGCTCAGAGAAGGGTGATGCTGTAAACAGAACACTATTAGAGATCAAAGGCTGATTAGCAATTTGGCCATTACATATTATGTCTAGCAATGGGAGAGTGAGTCAGAATCTATAGAAAGCTCAGCCTTTAAAAAGGGACGTGAACCCAAGTAACCTAAGGAGGGCAGAAGAAAGGATGGACATCAAGGGTGGCCTCTCCTTGGTCCTTGGAGATGCCCCAAGGAAAGTCTGTGGTCCTAGCAATACTCTTTGCCCATGCCCATGGCATTCTCCCTCAGGGCAGACAGAAATGAGTAAGGATTTCTGCCCCCGGGGGTTGAAAGGGAGAATTACTTTTCAATGACAAAGCTGGTCTTCCTGAAGGGCATCCAGTAGGAGGATCAGACTTTATAAGTTCTGAGAACGCTTCCCAAGGGGCAAACGGGGGCTGATAGACAAACATGGTTGTGGAGCAGGAGCTGATGCGTGTTCTTGCCCCTCATGCTTTCTGAAGAAGGAATGAGGTCATGGCATGTGGCCTCCCTTTCACCAAGGATGTCATTCGTGCTTGCCATTGGAACGAGTGAGTGGCATGGATTTTGTTTGGGCATTCTTGTGTTTATGGCCTTGTTAAGGGTCGGCCAGAGGGCAGACACATTAGGGAGGTTGCAAGGTCCAGTGTGGCCCTGTATGGAAGAACTAAAACAATAGTGGGGGAGAAGTCTCTCTCTCCCCCCCTCTCTCCCCACCTCCCTCCCTCTGCAACAATCCCCCTGTGCAAGTTGGATCAGAAAGAGCTACAGCAGAGCTAGGCAAACAGCCCTCTAGATGTGCCGTATTACAATTCCTATGTTCCTTCACCATTGTCTAAGCAGGTCAACCATTCTGGGAGGTGAAGATTTTCCAACAAATCATGAGAAACATGCTGCTCCTTCTGTCTGTCTATCTATCTATCTATCTATCTATCTATCTATCTATCTATCTATCTATCTATCTATCTATCTATCTATCTATCTATCTATCTATCTATCTATCTATCTATCCCCTGCCATTCTCCTTAAAAAGGACCCAAGCTGGCTGATCAATCTCTTCCATCAGCATGACGATGGACCTAGATGACAGTTTTGTCACCTTCTGGCTCAAACCTAAATGGTAACTGCTGGTCTTGGCAATAAGAGATCCATTGATGTCAATATCTCTGGTTCATTGGGGTCTCATTGAATCTGTCGGCAATCAAAACCTGTATTTACCCCACAATGTTCAATTATAAAACAATGCAAGGTAATTTGCAAGCTACAGGGGGTATGATCACCTGCTGCTGTAGAACCATATGGGGTTTAAAAAAAACTTAAGAAATCCTCTTTTTTCATAACACATAATTTGCCATAAGGCTGAATTCTCATGGCACACAATTATCTTTATTATTATTATTATTATTTCACAAGATATTGTGTCAAACAGCACCTGCTAGCTTTTAAGGCCATATGATAATTATCTTCCAATATTTGCACAGTGGTCCACAGATGAGGGAACAGAAGGGGTTTTCTCTTGAGACAGAAGAGAAGTATGCAGCTAGTGGCTGATATTTACTAGATTTGTCTGGAAGTTGAGTCATGGCAACTGGACTTCTTTTCTTGAGAAATCAGTCTCTCAAGAAAAGAAGCCCAGTGGCAATGACTCAACTTCCAGATAACCTCACTAGGATGACTGAGAATCTTCACAGACATTTTAGTAGGTTTGGTTTTGAGTGAAGTTCCAAGTCTCAACAATGTATTTTAGGAGCTTCAGAAGGTTTAGATTAAGCAAACATACACTCCTATGAGGGGTGGTCATGAGAGTTATGATACTGATCAGAATCATAGTTTTCATGGATTCCTTGATATTCAATTCCCACTAAAACTTCACTTCTTGATAGATTGGGTAGTGAAGTGCTGGATATCTCTTACAACACTGTTCAGCTATAAACATAGTGCTGTATTGTTCTGAACTCAAGAAAATCAACAGTTTTATTTGGGCTTAATGATAATTTCAGTTAGGAGACTGGAAAATAAGAATAGGGGGAGACAATTGACTAGTAGATATTTCTGCAAAGAAAGTCTCTCTCTCTCTCTCTCTCTCTCTCTCTCTCTCTCTCTGTGTGTGTGTGTGTGTGTGTGTGTGTGTGTGTGTGTGTGTGTGTGTGTGTGTGTGTGTGTTAGTTTAAGGATAAGGTAAAGGTAAAGGTTCCCACTACACATGTGTGCTAGTTGTGTCCAATTCTAGGGGCAGTGCCAAAGAGCCAGTGTTGTGCAAGTCCATGGCCATGTGTCTGGCATGGATGAATGCTTTTCTCCACACGGAACACTGTTTAACTTCCCACTTTTTATGGTGGTACCTATTTATCTACTTGCATTGACATGCTTTTGAATGACTAGATTGGCAGGATCTGGGGTTAACAGCAGAAGCTCATTCCACTGCAGGCACCCGGGATTCGAACCACTTTGCAACCAACAGTTTCAGAACTCTAGCCCACTAAGCCACCCCACCCCACCACCACACCCCACCACACCACACCACACCACACCACACCACAATACTTTTCTCCCGATAAGGGACACAAGGGAACTCACAATATTAAAAGAATAGAAGATTTTCTTCCTGACGTTTCACCAGACTCCGTGACTAACATCTTTAGAGGGCAAGGAGTTCATGGAACTTGGAGTTGTCTCTGTGCTCTTGGTAGAGAGAACAAAGCACAGAGAGAACTCCTAATTCCCTGAGCTCTTTTCCTTCTGAAGATGCCGGCCACAGAGTCTGGTGAAACCTCTGGAAGAAAAACTTCCAGAATACGACCAAACAGCCCAAAAAACTCACAACTGTCAGATCCTGGGCATGAAAGCCCTTGAAAGACATAGTAAGTTAAGCTTCTTTTAAAAAAATCAAGCTATATACTAATTAAAGTGGAATTGAATAATTAAAAGCTGTTAAACATTAAAAACTATCTTAACTTTAAAATGGCACTCATGGACTCAATCATGATTGTTAAATGGCTGCCTGAAAAGCTGGATCTCCAGCTGCTGCTGGAAAGGCTGATGCTTCACATCCATCTCATCACTGTTCGCAGTCCTGCTTGGGACCGGTACGAAGTAATCTTACCACACGTCCATTGCGACCACGCCCCCTGAACTGCGATTTAAGTGGGATGAGAGATTCCCCTCCCTGGCCTCGGGAATATGCTCATCTCGCTTCTCGTCCCGCGATGAGAGCCCGTGAAGTAAGCCTAGTTGCGGAACGAGTGCTGATTGTAGCTCGTCGCCATCTCGTGGCAGGAGTGTGAAGTGACATTTGCCAGTAAATTCCTATGGAGTTAGCAATGCAGTGCTGAGATTTTAAAAGACAAATGCCTCGAGGTTTGCTCCGTAACGCATTGGAGGCAAGGCTTCAGAGAATCAAAACATCAAAAAATGGAAGGTCAGACTCCCCCCCCCAAAAAAAAGAACGAAGGCATAGAATTTCACATCTCATCACCAAACAAGGACGTGCAGTAACAGTCATCCCAGTATCGTCAATCACGTCCGTGGGTACATGGGAACAGGGACAGAAGCGGGAGAAGACCACGTGACCGCAACCAACGTCAACACGCAACGAACTTCCTCCCAGAATGAGAATGGACGTGATGTAACCATCAAAGACAGAAGGGAGTGGGGCTAACTGTTTCCATACCCTGAGAGCTTCCACAGAGAAGGCCCTCTCTCATGTCCCCATCAATGGTACCTATTAGAGATGGGCACGACTAGGGAAAATGATGTTTTCGAGTTGTCATGTGTCGGAGGCAGTCCGTTTCGGCTCGTTTCCGTTTTTCGTGAAATTTCACAAAAATTAGTCGGTTCATTTTTTCATTTTTTCGTTGTCGTTAGTACTGGTTTGGGGTGGGTAGTGGGCTCCTGGAGGGAGCTGCAGGAGTCAGCCAGAGCCACAAGTGACGGACTTGCAGATTCTTTGCACCCGCTGTGTCTCACGTACTTGCATGTAGTGCAATGCAAGTAGATCTGGCTTAGGGTTAAGACGGGTTAGCGCAAGGGCTAGGGTTAGGCTAGTTACGGGTGAGGTTAGGGTGAGTATTGGGGTGCACCTCTGGGTGCCTCTCTGACCCACTTAGAAGGACAGTGTACTGGCGTATGGGTTAGGCTTAGGCTTAGGGTTCGGTTTGGGCTACGATTAGTGGGCTGTTTATGCCCGATTGGCACATCCCAGAAGTCTCTGTGGTCAACCTGGCCAAGTGGCCATGTGATTGGTGGAAAATTTGCATGGTCCACTCCCATGGGCGAGCCCATCATTGCAAATGTGCAGGTGTAAAAAAATAAAATAAAATAAAATAAAATAAAATCAACGGAGACTTTTTTTTGCAAGAAAAACCCACTGCTGCTACTGTAAAAATTCAAGCATTTAAAATAGCTAATTTTCGCATGTTTCTGTGGTGCTTTGGTGGGGTTTTGGGCAACGATTTCAAAAAAAATATTGCGGTCGCCATTTTGGATCCCCCGCACTGCATGGCAAATGGATGCACCCTCCCAGCCTGGTACAGTCAGCAAAACCTGGCCATGCGATTGGTAGAATGGCTCCAAAACTTTGCATGGTCCACTCCAATGGGCGAGCCCATCATTGCGAATGCGCAGGTGTAAAAAAAATAATAAAATAAAATAAAATAAAATAAAATAAAATCAACTGAGACTTTTTTTTGCAAGAAAAACCCACTGCTGCTACTGTAAAAATTCAAGCATTTAAAATAGCTAATTTTCGCATGTTTCTATGGTGCTTTGGTGGGGTTTTGGGCAACGATTTAAAAAAAAAATTGTGGTCGCCATTTTGGATCCCCCACACTGCATGGCAAATGGATGCACCCTCCCAGCCTGGTACCAGCAGCGCAGCAGTAGCAATAGCCAAGGAGAGGGGGGCGGGGAAACCCCCCCCCCAAATAAAACACCTTTCTGACCTGGTACGTGCCCTCAGAGAGTTTTCGCCTACTTTTAGGGCCGGGAATCGGGTTTTTTTAAAAACTTTTAAAAACTTTTTTTCTGTGCCGCTTGGCATTGCGCGATCGCTGCGATGCAAGTAACGAGCACGACAAATCAGACCAAATTGTTCGTTCGTCGGTTCGAGTTCGAATTCTGGCGGAGTAATTCCCGTTTCCGTTTCCGTAGAGTAACGGATACGAGTAACGGAAATGGAAATGGGAATACCGCTAAGTCGTGCCCATCTCTAGTACCTATGGTGGCAATGAGAGAGAGAGAGAGAAGGATCTCCTTTGATAGTCTTAAATGCCAAGAAGGCACATATGGGAAGCCATAGTCCTTCAGCTAGGCTGGATCCAAGCTGTAGAGGGCTTTAGAGGTAATGACCAGCACTTGTTTGTGATGTGTTAGTGAGGCTTTCACATTGGGACATGTGAGACTACAGATTGTAATGTGGAACCCCTGGGGTAACCCTGGGGTCAGTCATTGGCTGATATCTAGTAGTCAGTTGCAACTAAAGTAGTCACATTGAATCAGTGAGGATTTGGTACATAAGAACCAGTGTTTGCTCAGAAATGCATTCTATCCCATTCCTGAATTACTCTGCAATTGTTGCAAAAATCCCTCCCAATCGCATACAGTAATACCTTGGTTTACAAGCATAATTTGATGTGACAACCAGATATTTACCAGACTTTTAGGGACCCCCTTTTGATAAGCTCTCAACACATAAACGATCAATGATCACATTTTTAGGACCAGAATCAGTACTCCAGCATAAGTCATGTTACAACCAAGTTACTCAAAGAGACCCATACTTTCTTTGGAATGGCCATTCTGCAGGATTCTCACTGATCAATGAGGAGAGACCTAGTTGTCCCTAAATGTGTGATGCCTTTAAACTTGATGAAAAACACAGACTCTTCAAAGCCAATGGTATGAGGGACATTAAACCAAGACCTAGATTAAGAGGTTAGAAATGCGTTGTTAATTTTTGCATGCATTGCTAATGGCTACTAAGACCAGGGAATAGCTATTTTAGTGAGCATTGGTTAATTTACATTTGGTGGGTGGATGGGATATGCCTTCAAGCTCATTCTGTTGCTGAACATAAGGTAAAGGACCTGATTATCTAAAGTGCTGTCTTCTTCCCTGCGAACCTGCCCGCACACTTAGATCGGGCCAGGAGGCCTCACCAAAGGTGTCATCCCTTAAAGAGGTAAGGGGGATGGCATATCAAAACAGAGCCTTTTCAGCCACCCCCCCAACTTTGGCATGCCCTCCCAACAGAGATCCACCTGGCACCGATGCTTTTATTTATTTATTTATTTATTTATTTATTTATTTATTTATTTATTTTTATACCACCTGTCTTCCAAGGGAACTTTGCTTTTGGCCTTTCGACACTATGCAAAGACCTTCTCGTTGAGCCAGCATTTTTTAATGTCCAGGTGCATGTAGCAGGATTTTATTATTTGTATATAGAGAATTCCATTTTGCTTTGTTTTTCATTTCATTTTTTGGGGGGCGGGGTTGTTTCCTATGGAATGTTTTTTTTTTAAATTGTTTCATTGTTTTGTTTTGTTTCATTATTTGTTTTCCCACAATGCGCCGAATCAGGGGAAAGGTGCGGTTTTTAAAAAATGTGTTGTAGCCACTGAGGCAGCCTCCCCCCTCCCCCGGATTGGGCATGTTGCGGGGGGGGCATAGGTTTAAACTTCTTCTGCCATGGCCATTGGCACTTGGTACAGTAGCAGAAAAAATACTTTAAAAAGCCCACACTCCTCCCCAATTGGGGAGCATGGGCTTTTTAACTTTTTTTGCCACCAAAGCAAGTGCCAATGGCCACTGGAGAGAGTACTGTGCTCAGGGCTCCAATGCCAGGGTGGAGAGGTCTGTGAAAAAAGGGAAGCTTTAGCCTTTCCCTGGTGGAAATTAGCTGCTTTCAGCGACATTGCTCCTGGGCCCATTTCTCCTTGCTCCCTCTGACATTCCTGTACAGTATCAAGAGCCGGCTGAACTTCACTGCCCCCCCACCCCCCACAGCACCTGACTTAGATATGTGATTGCTCAAACATCAGAAAATGTTGCTCCCTTATGCAATGTCATTCCCTGCTGGCATAACGAGGCAGAGGGATTTCTCTCTGTATGTGTGCGTCCCTGTGTGTTTCATCACCTGCCATGAAGCTCCTCGCCATTGATCCACATGCCGGACATTCCCTGGAGACTGTCTCGGGCAGTTGGCAAGGGCAGAGTCTGATGCTTCCCCTGTTCCTCTCAGCAGGGGGTTCGCTTACTTGCACCAATAATTATTCTGCAATGTTGGCGGCAGGCAAAGAGGCCATTTTCTAGGGAAGGACGTTGGGTTTGCTTCCTATTCTGGAGGGTTCTCCTTGCTCTCTGGTGTGATGGCAGGGCTGGCCAGAAGCTATCGCCTGCTCTTGAGCTTCATGCCTGACTCCCAACTGTGCCTTGCGTAACGATGAGCATCCCACCTAAGAATGGGGACATATTCAGGCATGGAAGGAGGGAAGGGGACTTGAGGCACATGGGCCAACAGATTCTTCAGCGCAGGCCTCAGACTGTCTGGCGACGCAGGGTAGGTAGGTAGCAATAGCCCATCGCAGCTCAGGTTTTGAAGATGAAATGGTAATTTAGGTTGTGTGGGTTTCAGCTGCTGTCGGTGGTCATGGAACAAACCAGAAAGAATGAGAAATGAGCAGCATGAAGGGACAAAGCTTGGACAAGTGACTTTTGTTACCTTGTTGCTAGGGGATTCTGAGGGGGGGGGATATGACTGAGACATACAAAATAATGCAGGGCATGAGTAAAGTAGATAGAGAGATGCTCTCCTCACTCTCATAAAATACTAGAACTAGGGGACATCAACTCAAACTGAGGATTGGGAGAGTGAGAACAGACAAAAGAAAATATTTTTTTACCCAGCGTGCTGTTAGTCTGTGTAACTCTTGGCCACAGGAGGTGGTGATGGCATCTGGCCTGGATGCCTTCAAAAGGGGATTGGACAAATTCCGGGAGGAAAAGTCCATCATAGGTTAGAAGCCATGATGGAGATGTGTGATCTCCAGGCTTAAAAGCAGGGTAATTTAAGGGCCAGATGCAGGGGAGTGGTATCAGGAGAAAAATATCCAGTCTCATGCGCTCCCAGATGCATTTGGTGGAGCCACTGTGAGATACAGGAAGCTAGACTAGATGGGCCTTTGTTCTGATCCAGCATGGCTCTTCTTATGTTCTTATGTTCTTATGAAAACAGGCATCCAAAAGTAAACTTCCTAAGCTTTAGGCTGATAACTAAAGTTGAGTCAAATGAGCTAATTCATTTCTGATAAAAGTAGGCATGTCTGACCTTTGACTTCTGTGAAATCCTTTGCAAATATCTCTCCTGATTCCCAGCACTGTGGCCAATGTGCGGATTGGACCTCTGTCTGTAACCCTACTTACTGGGGGGCAAGCCCCTTTAAAGCCAGTAGGATTTATTCCTGAGTTGGCATGTATAGGATTCACTTTTAAAGCTCTTCACAGGGTTTCATACTGTTTTGAACAGGCTTCGGCTGCTCTCAGAAATTCACGAATTAAAAATTACCTTTAGAATAGGCAAATTGATTAAAAAGACTTAGAGAAGTGCATCCTTGTTTAGTAGGAAAATATGTGAATATGCATACTGAAGGAATAAAGATTTGAATACAGTAATACCTTGGTTTAAGAGTAACTTAGTTTAAGAGCAAGATAAGCAAACATTTCTTCTAAATTTTGCTTTGATCAACAAGCAATGTCTTCATTAGAGATGGGCACGACTTAGCGGTATTCCCGTTTCCGTTTCCGTTACTCGTATCCGTTACTCTACGGAAACGGTAATGGGAATTACTCCGCCAGAATTCGAGCTCGAACCGATGAATGAACAATTTGGTCTGATTTGTCATGCTTGTTACTTGCATCGCGCGATCGCGCGATGCCACGCGGCACAGAAAAAAAGTTTTTAAAAGTTAAAAAAAAAAATTCCCGACCCTAAAAGTAGGCGAAAACTGTCTGAAGGCACCTACCAGGCCAGAAGGGTGTTTTATTTGGGGGGGTTTCCCCGCCCCCCTCTCCTTGGCTATTGCTACTGCTGCGCTGCTGGTACCAGGCTGGGAGGGCGCATCCATTTGCCATGCAGTGCGGGGAATCCAAAATGGCTACCGCAATATTTTTTTTGAAATCGTTGCCCAAAACCCCACCAAAGCACCACAGAAACATGCGAAAATTAGCTATTTTAAATGCTTGAATTTTTACAGTAGCAGCAGTGGGTTTTTCTTGCAAAAAAAAGTCTCCGTTGATTTTATTTTATTTTATTTTATTTTATTTTATTTTATTTTATTTTATTTTTTTTTTTACACCTGCAATTGGGAGTGGACCATGCAAATTTTCCACCAATCGCATGGCCACATGGCCAGGTTGACCACAAAGACTTCTGGGATGTGCCAATCGGGCATAAACAGCCCACTAATCGTAGCCCAAACCCGAACCCTAAGCCTAAGCCTAACCCATACGCCAGTACACTGTCCTTCTAAGTGGGTCAGAGAGGCACCCAGAGGTGCACCCCAATACTCACCCTAACCTCACCCGTAACTAGCCTAACCCTAGCCCTTGCGCTAACCCGTCTTAACCCTAAGCCAGATCTACTTGCATTGCACTACATGCAAGTACGTGAGACACAGCAGGTGCAAAGAGTCTGCCAGTCCGTCACTTGTGGCTCTGGCTGACTCCTGCAGCTCCCTCCAGGAGCCCGCTACCCCCAAACCAGTACTAACAACAACAAAAAAACAAAAAAACGACTAATTTTTGCGAAATTTCACGAAAAACGGAAACAAGCCGAAACGGACTGCCTCTGAAACACAACAACTCGAAAACGTCATTTTCCCTAGTCGTGTCCATCTCTAGTCTTCATATGCAAGCAGTAAAGCAGGTCACATGATCACAAGTGAGACATTGGTGGCTGTCTCTCCCTCCCTCCCTCCCTCTTCTGAATTGTGGGTGATTATCTGAAATGTTCCATCTCAGGCAGCCTCCAAATCAGAGTGGGAGAGAGGACTAGAGGTCCCACTTGTACCAGCCAGGAACATTTTCAAAGGGGACTGCAGGTTAGGGTTCTATTTTTCTTTATATTTTCCTTTAATTTGTTTTAAACATTTTTTCTTATTTTTAAAAAAACCATTTCTAGTCATGGGACAGCTAGTCAAGTGTGTATAGGGCTAAAAAGTGTACTTTATTATTGTCACATTAAGAATACAGAGTAAAATCCAGTTGTTAATCCCAAGATGAACAGATTCTGTAGCCAGGTGTGCACGTTGACCTCAAGCCAACTTCTTTTGTGAATTTTGGCATTTTGTGTGTACAGTGTGTGGTTGATGGGACCCCAGAACTAATCATTTGAGTTTCCATTATTTCTTATGGGAAATTTTGCTTTGCTATAAGAGTGTTTTAGTTCAGTGTTTTTCAACCACTGTTCCGCGGCACAGATGTTGCCTGGTGTGTTGTTGGAAAAGCTGAAGAATATCAGCTTTGTGTTCAGCCAAACAGGCCCAGGTTGCGCACTGAATAAAGTATTTTATAATTTTTCATATTTCTGTTTACTTACTATTTCATAATAAAGTAATTATAAAATACTTTCTTTGTGTTTATTTGATTCCTATTCAAGAGAATTACTTTATATATAGTCAATATAGGCACAGAGTTAATTTTTTTAACATTTTCTAATGGTGGTGTGCATTGTGATTTTTTTCATGAAACAAGTGTGCCTTTGGCCAAAAAAGGTTGAAAAACACTGTTTTAGTTTATAAGCACACCTCCAATCGTTTGGAAATTGGTGTGGTTTGTTCCCTGGTTCACCCCTGGGGTTGAAAGACCATGCTTTGTCTGGATGTAGGATTGCTCAGCCACCATGGTCTACCAGGAGGGTAACAACATGCTTCCAATGTATAAAAAGGGGTTCCAGTTGCTCCAGCTATGCAACCATTGTTGGGGCATCAACGGTGGCGCCCTCCTGTCTCTAGCAGAGGGTTCTGCTTTTTGGATGAGGCAACCGAGAGAGGCCATCAGCATCCTGTTTCCCAAACGGATTTTTTCTTTAAATCACACCCTTTCCTGAAACGTGGGAAAGTTTTCAAGTTCTCAACTTTTAGAGTCCTTTCAAATGAAGAAAGACTTGCTGGTTCAGACTGCATTCGGGGAACTTTGCAGGAGGGCCTAGGAGAGGAAACACCTGTCTGCATTTTATGGCAGTTCTTAGGCCCACTTGCTGAATTCGACCTGTGAATCAAGTCAGGGCGTCCAAGGACACGAGCAATTAGCATGAGGGCTTGGCCTGGGCGCCTGGTGCTACAGTGCTCTCCCCCCCCCATTATTAGCCATGTGTGCACAGGTCCTGCGCATGCCAGAAACAGCACTCGGCGGTCACAAAGCAAGTTCTGTGCTCACGATGATGATGATTTTAATATTTCTCAGCCACACATTTGCTCAAATGCTACTCACGGTGACAGAGAGCATTAAAACCTGAAGCGTAAATGCATCCAGGAGTAACTAATGCAACAGAATGCATCCGGGGGCACATCCACATCTCCCCAAAAGCACCATTCTTGTCCTGGATATGAGCCACCGAAGACTGCACTGAATAAAAAAAAATTCACCAAGGTATGGATTTTCTAAGAAGCCAGGGGTGCAATCCATAATATAACGTTTCAAAGCTCTGTCTTTGACTCACCATAATACTATGGGATGAATGTAGTGCTTTAAGTTATTGTGGTGCACATTCTTTTGGAAGGTTTTGACAGGAAGTTCAACACATTCATGGCAAGAAGCTCTGATCATACTAAATGCTGCCGTGCTGTGGTGCAACCCACCCCTCAAATGAATCGCCTCCACCATCCTTGGAAAGAAAAAGCCCCCCCCAAGCCTTATTGGACTATGGATCTCATAATTCTCCATCCTGCGAATGCTACCAGATGGAGATGCCTTATGGATACCTTCCATAAGGAGAAAGACCTGGACTGGAATGCTTTAAGACTTAGCTAGACCTACAGTGTCTCTATCCAGGCTTCAATTCCTGCCCCAATGCTGGCTGAAAGCTCCTCCCCCCCCGAACAGGAAGCTAGGTACAACTAGGCACAACTCAGCCCCAGTCTTCTAGTTGAGATCTATTTCCCAGGCAATACCTATTTAATTATCCATTACATGCCTGCATGTCAGGAAAAACATTGAAAAATCCAAAAATTCCATGAATATTTACTATTTTGGGCCTATGTGAACTACAATACTCCCCCATTTATTGTGGGAGTTTGGTGCCTGATCCACCCACGACAAAGGAAAATCCATGAAATGCAGACGCCTCAGTAAACTAACCTTGGGCTGCTCCTGCCAGCTGCGTTTCCAAAGAGAGTTTTTAACCCCTTCCTGAAACCTCAGCAAACATTGCTGCCAGCAGCTCAAGGTCAGTTTGCTGAGGTGTTAGGAAGGGGTTAAAAGTTATCTTTGGAAACAGCAGTCAAGCAGCCCAAGGTCATTTTGATGAGGTGTCAGGGGTTGGTGAAAAACCTTTCTTTGCAAACGCAGGGCAGGAGCAGCCCCAGCTTTGTTTGCTGGGGTGTCGGGGGGAACCTCTCTTTGGAAGCAAAATGCAGATACCTCAGCAAGGGCTTCTCCTGCTGACTCCACTTGCAAATAGAGATTTTTAACCCCCTTCTGACACCTAAGCAACCCTTGCTGCCAGGAGCTCAAGGTCTGTTTGCTGAGGTGTCAGGAGGGGATTAAAAACCTATCTTTGTAAGCGCAACCAGCAGAAGCAGCCCCAGGTCTGTTTGCTGAGGTGCCATTAGGAGGTTAAAAACCTCTATTTGGAAGCCCGCTTCTCTCAAGGAGAAAACCATGATGTACTGAGACTGTAATATATGAACCGCATTGTGGCGGGGGACTACTGTATTAACAAACATAAGACTTGGTGCCTGCTAGTACTTTCATCAGACATGCGTTCACTGGGAATTCAATACTGATGTTATATGTACTTCCGATGATGAACCTGGGTCTGCATGATGTGCGAAAAGGCCTCAGGAAGTACATTCAGGGCTAATCCATGATATTTGGCTGCCTGAAGGCTATGGTGGTATCCTCCCCTGCATTCTACATTCATAAGCTAACTCAAATATTACTTGGATTGCATATCAGCATTATTTATTTATTTATTTATTTATTTATTTATTTATTTATTTATTTATTTATTTTTACAACTTTCAAGAAAAAGATGAAACCCACTACCCAAAGGTCCCTGCAAATGGCCCGCAGCTTACACCAGCTCAAGGAATTAAAACAGTTAAAAACATCAAACAACAATAAATAATTAAAACAACAATAAAAACCTTTGATACTAAGCAAGGAGACACCACTGTCTTTAATAATTTTAATAATAATAATTAATAATAATAATAATAATAATAATAATAATAATAATAATAATAATAATAATAATAATAATAATAATAATAATGTGTCATCCAGTCAATTCTGACTTATGCTTGCTGATCCTTTCAAGGTTTCTTTCAAGAAAAAAAGATGAAACTATGTTACTGCTTGTCTTAGGCTGCTCAATAATAATGGGTGTATATGCACAGTATGCATATACAACAAAATTCAGACAACTGAATGCCTCTGGAAGTGAAAACAGAGGCTTTCTGGTTCAAGCACAGCTCTGTTTTCCAAGAGAGCAGAACTACCAGAAAGCTCTAGAGCAGTGGTTCCCAACGTTGGCTTCCCAGATGTTCTTGGACTACAACTCCAAGAAATTCTGGTCAGTACAGCTAGGGGTTAAGGCTTCTATAAATTTTAGCCCATAAACATCTGGGGACCCAAGGTTGGGAACCACCATTCTCGACTAGAGGGGACAGCAGGAAGTCTTCCACAGCTCTCCCCTCAGCACATGAAGCTATGATCTCACTCTGCCTAACGGATGGGCCAGAACGGACCTATTCACAAACAGAAGATTCACAGCCCAGCCTTTAATAGGCGATTCACCCAATACTGAAAGTGTCAATGGAGGCAAATTTCATGAACCTTGGTGCCCCTTTGACGAGGTGTGAAAGTAGTTCGAGAAAGCCCAGTCTGATCCCAGCTTCTCAGTGAAATGCTGCTGAGAACAATCCCAGTGTCTGGTTTTCAGTTATGCTTCAGGCAAAGGTGCAGTCGCGCATTTTAAAGGAAGGGAAGTCTTCAGACAACTATACTGGAACCAACTCCGGGTGGTCTGCTATTCATGCCTCCCACGCTCCTCTCTCCACCCCCCCCCAAAAGAAGTATCTTTGGTTTTCACCTAGATGTGATTTCTCCTAAAATACAAGATTAATTATTGAACCCAAAAGGGGAGGGGGAGGCGAAAAAAGAACGCAAAGGGGGAAAAAAAGGAAAACTTTGGCAACCTTCTCAGCATAAAACTCAGACCCTGACAAAAAGCCAACTTTCACTGCTGTCTAATAAAATGAAATTAGAGTGAAAAGTTCAAATATTAGACTTTCCTGTGGAGCTGGTTTCATGGGGGGGGGGGGAGCGAAGGCCAATATAAACAGTGGCCTAGTGGCAAGTCCATATTTCTGTCTCGTCTGTGGCAAACACTTCTGAGGCCGTTGGCTTGAATGAATGAAACTTCGGTGGCAGAGGAGGTGGGGGAAATAAGGCATGTAACTCCTTTTGCCGAGATGTATGACATTTAGGTTTGGTGACCTAAAGTTGAGCGTTCCTTCCCCCTGCTTCCACCCCGCCACCGCCTTCTCTCTTGATGTTGTGGTGTGGAATACATTGACAACATTTACAGCTTATTTGGCCAAACACAAACAAAGTAGGGGCTGGCGTTTTAAATAATCTTTTATTTTTTTTTTTATTTTTTCAACAACAAAAATCTGTCTTGAAATCTTGAGCCTTCCTTACAGGCAAGCTCTGTTCTTCACATCTGCCCTCCTTATTTTCTTCCTGAAGCCCCTAGAGAGGGGTGTTTGTTCACATAAGGGAAACACTGCTCTCTCTCTCTCTCTCTCTCTCTCTCTCTCTCTCTCTCTCTCTCTCTCTCTCTCCCTCCCTCCCCCTGAATTCAGCTGCCCTAGTATCCCAACCAACATGGGTGGCTCTCTTTTTTTAAAATAAAATTTCCCATTTCTGGGGGTGTTATACATGGCTAGTATGCTCAGCTCTTCTTCTTCTTCTTCTTCTTCTTCTTCTTCTTCTTCTTCTTCTTCTTCTTCTTCTTCTTCTTCTTCTTCTTCTTCTTCTTCTTCTTCTTCTTCTAGAGAAAGAAAAAGAGAGAAAAACTTCAATTTTACACCCCTTTAAAAATATTTTGGGGAGTTGTTAGTGGCCCTCCACCATGCCCATAGAGGCTTCCAGGAATGTGATATAACTTTTTTCAACTCCAACAGAGACCCATGTGTGGGTTAAGTAAGATGTATAAAGAAATTTATACAACAGGTAAAACTGGTACGTAGGTGGGTATGTCGGGGCGGGGGTGGGAATACGCAAATGGAGGAAGAAGAAACAAAGTCAGATAATAATTTAATAATGAAATGACAACAGGTAAGAAATACAGGAAGGACCTGCAGCAATGCAGGGCAACTCTCACCTGTTGTAGATGTTCCAAAGGCTAAATTTTAATGCTGGAAAAAGATGCAGCAGCTAATGTTTCCTTGCTCATATGCTTTGTTAATGAAACAGTGGTGAATGGATTTCTAATGGAGGCGCATGCATGGACAGAGACTCCAGGCTGATGCGGGCCAAGCTTGTCACTGGGTTGATGCAGCACATCCTGCTTCACTGAGGTTTAACATTCCACCCGCATGAAAACAAACAGAAGGAAAAGTGGTGTTTGTACTCAAAGATCAGATTTCTCTGCTTGTAAACAGAACATTTCCAGGAAGTACACTGGTTAATAGTTGGGACCTTTTTCTTTTCTAAACAAAGATGATGAGAGCTGGCCTCATGGTATACCTGGGTAGAAGCAGTGGTGATGGACTAATACATTTGTGTCCAAACTTCGGCCCTCCAGATGTTTTAGACCACAACTCCCACAGTCCTTTGTCATTGGCAATACAGGCTTGGAATTCTGGGAGTTGTGGCCCAAAACATCAGGAGGGCCAAAGTTTGGACACCCCTAGACTAATAGAACTGCAGTTTATTAAGGACATTAAGGCAAGCAATTCTACTCTGTTTTTATAAAATACCACTATGGTTGCAAGATGCAAATTGCCATCATTGAAATCAAGATCATTGCTGGTCTCAGTTCATCCTCCCTACAACCCTGTGCAGTAGGGTTGTCCCCTGAAATGTCAGAAAATCTGATAATGTTGACCTGGTGATCCCCCAACTGAGGCACTGCTACCATTCTATTGAATGGTAGGACCAGTCCAGGGACAAACCATAGGGACAAGGCCTTGATTTGTCTTGACAACCTGCCCATTATTTCGTTCACATAATGCATTAGAACAAACACCATCTGCTACAGGTTATCCTTCAAGGAAAAATAGATGGGAAGCATGGTCTGGGGCATAGAAGAACATCCTGGCTTCAGAATTTAAGTCAATGGTTCACAATGGGCACAGCTTCTTTATTTAGAACAGCTATAAAAAATAACAAATCGTGCTATTAGCTGTTGTGAGTTTTTGGGGCTGTCTGGCTGTGTTCTGGAAGTTTTTCTTCTGATGTTTCACCAGACTCTGTGGCCGACATCTTCAGAGGGCAAGGAGCTCAGGGAACTAGGAGTTCTCTCTGTGCTCTGGGTCACTCTTAGTTCCTTGAGCTCCTTGCCCTCAGAAGATGCCAGCCACAGAGTCTGGCAAAACGTCAGGAAGAAAAACTTCCAGAACACGGCCAACAGCCTGATAAACTCACAACAGCAATCAGAACCCCGCCATGAAAGCCTTTGAGAATACAGATCATGCTATTGATCGCCAGTGTTCTACAAGGACATGGCACTTGAAGAAGAAGAACCTGCCCACAGGGAACCCAGGGTCATCCAGGGAACCACTGTCGCCAGCAGCTGGATGAGATGGGATGCTATCAGAACTTGGGAAAGTTACTTCTTTGAACACGAGAGCCCCAAATGTGCCTGCTAGAATGGCTGTGGAGTAGAGATGGGCACGACCAGAAAAAATTACGTTTCGAGTTGTCGTTTGTCGGGACGGGCCCGTTTCGGCTCGTTTCCGTTTGTCGCGAAATTTTTCAAAAATTTGTCATTTCTGTTTGTCATCTGTCATTTGTACAGTGGTTTAGGGAGCGTAACGTGTAGCCGCCGTTATAATTATGTTGGGGTTGTTGTTACTGTGACAGGAAACCTCGTCAGCACTTCTCTGTCTCACTAAAAACATTTGGGGGTTAGTGTGTCAGAGGAACCTCGTCGGCGCTTCTCTGACTCACTAAGAAGGAAAGCATACTGGTGTACTGCCGTACAGGTTACGCTTAGGGAGGGAGGGAGTGGGTCTCTGGAGTTGAAGGCACCTCTTTGGGTGCATCACTCTGACCCACTAAGAAGGGAAGTGTGCTTGCGTATGAATCTGGGTTAGGGTTGGGGTTAGGGTAAGGGCTAGGCTTAGGGTAACGGTTCAGGTTAGGGTGGGTTAGTGGGCTGCACCTCTGGGTGCCTCTGACCCACTAAGAAGGACAGTGTACTGGCATATCCATTAGGGTTAGGGTTAGGGTTAGGGTTAGGGTTAGGGTTAGGGTTAGGGTTGGTGGGCTTTTTATGCCCTCTTGGGCACATCCAGAAGTCGCAGCAAAACCTGGCCCTGCGATTGGTGGAATGGCTCAAAATAATTGCATGGTCCCATCCCATGGCCAGCCCATCATTGCGCGTGCGCAGGTGTAAAAAAATAAAAATAAAAATAAAATAAAATAAAATAAAATCAATACGACGTTTTATTGCTATAAAAAGAACCCACTGCTGCTACTATAAAAATTCAGGCATTTAAAATACCTAATTTTCACATGTTTCTGTGATGCTTTGGTGGGTTTTTGGACCACGATTTCAAAAGAAAAATTGTGGTCGCCATTTTGGATCCCCCCCACCGCATGGCAAATGGAGACGACGAGGATGACCCCCCAGCCTGGTGCAAGCAGCCCAGGACAGGAGAGGGGGGGAGGCCGGGGACCACCCCCCCAGAAACCACACCTCGGTAGGTGCTCTCACTGAGGCAGGCATATTTTCAGCTGCTTTTATGGCCGGGAATCGGTTTTTTTTTATTTTTTAAACTTTTTTCTGTGCTGCTTGGCATTGCGCGATCGCCATGATGCCATGAACGACAACGAAAAATCAGACCCAATTTTTCTTTTTCGGTTCGGGTTCGAGCTGGAGCGAAGTAATTCTCGTTACCGTTACCCGTTACGTAACGATAACGAGAACCAAAAATGGAAACGACAATTTCACCTAGTCGTGCCCATGTCTACTGTGGAGTCTATAAATTCCCCCAAATGCGAACAGGCTTTTTTCTTCTTCTTCTGGAAGACAGTCATCTCAACATGCAGCTGCTGGGGTGCTGCTGGTCTGTATAAAATGTACCATCTGGTGTCTGATAAGAAATAAAGATGGGCATGAATTGAAAAAATGGCATTTCATTTTTTTGTTTTTTTGTTGAGGGGTCCGTTTCAGTTCGTTTTTGTTTTTCATGAATTTTTGAAAAAAATTGATTTTCGTTTATTTGTTTTTCATTATTCATTTTTACCCACTTTTTGCACAATTTTTAAAGCATTTCTGTGTGTGGGCGTCCCCCAACGCCCCAGACCAGAGGGAAAACACTAAAAAGTATAGACTAGGTACGCAGGGAGGCTGCAAAGTCAGCGGCGGGCTTTGCCCAGGGTGCAAGGCAGCCGCGGAGTGATTGCACTGCAGGGCAAGGGAGGGTACTCACTGAGAGGTATGCACACACGCACACAGGGAGGCTGCAGGACTGAAGCTAGAGAGAAATCTCTTCTTTCTCCCCCCTAAGAGCCAGGGTGCAGCCGGCAGGAACACAGAGACACACACCTGTCTGGCTGGCCTAAAGTGAAAATAATGAGTCACAGAAACAACAATCCCACCCTAACTCCCACCGGAGACTGCAAGGAGGACGGGGGCTGCCAGAGCTTTTTATGCCCTCTGTGGCTGCCAGACCTGCCCAGTCTGCATCCTGGACATGCTATTGTTTGAAGTTGTCCAAGAATTTACATGATCCCATCACATGGCTTGCCTCTATTTTGTGGCTGGTGACATCCATTTTGTCATCCTTAAAGGGAAAAGAAAAAATACATCGTGATGGGAGAAGACAAAAACAAACATTTTAAGGACCCCAACCCCCCTGGTAGGTATTATCAGACAGTATAAATAATTATCACTGCATTTTTATGGATGTCCAGGGCATTTTTTAACATTTAAAACAGCTCATTCTATTGTGTGTTGCCATTAAAAAAAAATGAAATGTAACGAACCTAATTTTCGTGTTTCTGTTCGGTTCATTCCAATTTCATCACAATGTTCATTATTTGTTTAGTTACGTAATGAAACAAATAACGAATAACATAAACGAAAAAAGTTCATTTCGTGCCCATCTCTACTAAGAAAGAAAGCCCCACTGGTTTGTTTCTGCTAGACGGTTCTCACCAATCAATTGAATTTCTTGCTAGGGAAACCCTTAACGTCACTGTGCCATTAAAGCTGTGCCACGTTTAAGAAGATCTTCTACAAACAGAGAGTCAAGAAAGGAAGAGCGCCAAAGGCAGAAATAGACATTATGCGCATTGAAGATCCCTTGCATTTAACAGTGTGCCAATGTCCCCCATGGACAGTTTCACTGACCTCCCAGATATTGGAAATGAGCAGATTCCTTTTCAAGCGGCACTCATGAGATTCCTTTGGAGTATGGCCTCGCAAACACAGAAGTCTGCCTGAATGATGTCTCTTTAAACTTAACACTCTTTCAAATCTAATGAATCTTTCTTCCCATAACTATATTTTGGTTCTGTGCCATCCAGTTGGAACCAACTTATCCAGCCAGCCATCCAATTCCTATATCACCCATCTGATTGGTGGTTATTAGGGTGGCTCAAAGCAGTGGTAACAACATAAAATAACATCATCACTTCCATCACAATTCATAGAATCATAGAGTTGGAAGAGACCTCAAGGGCCATCTGGTCCAACCCCCTGCCATGCAGGAACCCCCATCACAGGACTCCTGACAGATGGCCGTCCAGCCTTTGCTTAGAAACCTCCAATGACTTATAGAAGTCATAATAGGGCTTTCAAAATAAATGAGATGTTTAGGGAGTGGTTTTACCAGTTCCACTCCCCCAGTGAGTTCCCAAGGCTGTATGGGAATTCAAACCCATGGCTTCTGATTCTTAGTCCATCAGCAAACCCACTATGTCACACTGGGCACCCACAGCAATCTTAACCAGCTTTGAAATGGTAGTTTTCTTTTAATTTTGCTCTCCTCCGTCTCCTCTTCTTCCCTCCCTTCTTTTGTTTATCTGCTATGGAAAGAGCCATTTTATGTGCTAGCAGGATGTAATTTAATCGCTGGCCTCCTCTTCTGTGAATGGAGGTGCCGTCATGGGTTAATGGAAAGGAATGTGTAGTGCCAAAATGGTCAGAAGAGAGCTGAAGTATCCCCTCCTTTACCTCTGCAGTCTTGGCTGTTTCGATCTTTCCAGTGACACTCTCAGCCCAGCCTTTGGTGCTTGCTCAGCAGACACAACAATTTGGCTTAGGGCAACTCATTGGATTTCCACTTTGGCTTTGCTGAAGCAGCAGAAGCCACTAATGGAATCGACAATGCATCTCCATCACCAGGTGGGAGCTCCAGGGAGGTATCTGCCTTTGTGCAAGAAGTTTTGAAAAGCTGAGTTTCCTGGCAGAATTCAAAGTGATGGTGCTCTAACCATTTCAAGTAGAGATGGGCTTTTCGTTTCAGTAGTGGTCAGCTTCCAAAATGAAACATGGGAGCCCAGCTGACATTCGGAACCGGAGGACTGGAATCAACCAATTGCTTACCTTGTGCTGGGCACAACTCCAACGAGGAGGAAGCCTCAGACACATCATCTTTCCTTCTCCCTGGCACTAGCCAATCAGGAGCTTTAAAGGGAAATGCATCATCCCGTCTCCCTGTCTGATTGGCCAGCGCCAGGGAGAGGGAATGATGACACGTCAGAGATTTCTTCCTTGTTGGAATTGTGCCCTGCAGGAGCCCAGTGCAAGATAAGGGACTGGTTGATTTCATTCCTCGGGTTCCAAACATCAGCTGGGCTCCCATGTTTCATTTCGGAAGCTGACCACCTCCAAAATGAAAAGTAAAGGTAAAGGTAAAGGTTCCCCCCACATGCGTGCTTGTCGTGTCTGACTCTAGGACTGGTGCACATCTCCGTATTCAAGCCGAAGAGCCAGTGTTGTGCAAGTCTATGTCCACATGGCTGGCCTGGCTGCAAGGAAACACTGTTTTACCTTCCTGCTTTTTACAGTGGTACCTATTTATCTACTTGCATTTACATGCTTTCTGAACTGCTAGGTTGGCAGGAGCTGTGTTTAACAGCAGGAGCTCCCTCTGCTGCGTGGCACCTGGGATTCGAGCTACTGAAAGGAAGGGTGGTCTGCAAAAAAAGGGGGGCACTGAATAAAAGCGGTTGTCCCCTTCTGGAAGCAATGCAGCAGATATTTGGGATAGCACCCGAGCTAGGGCTGCTCCGGGTGGGGACTCCACTGCCCTTTTCTGCCCCTTTGGTACACACAGGGCAAGCACTTGTGGGAAGGGTGAGCCCGGATGGAGGCTCCTCCTCCCAGGGCTGGGCTGGTGCTGGCTGGGCTCTCTGCCGGGCCTCCTATAAGGCACTGAGGGGGCTCCCTCCTGCCTCCCTCGCTCCAGCTTGGTGTCTAGCCTCTCAGCAGCCCTGGGGGACTCCCAACCTGTGTGTTTGCCCCATCATGGCAGCAGGAGAGGTGGGTGAGGGTACCCCAGCCACTGCTGCCACCCTGCCATCTCCTGCTGCCCCTGGGTGATGACGGGCTTCAGCTGGTGGGTTTCTGTCCAGCCGTGCTGGTGGCCCTGATGGCCGCCTTTCTCACCTGGTCCATTTCAGTCCTCCGGTTCCAAACATCAGCTGGGTTCCCATGTTTCATTTCAGAAGCTGACCACTTCCAAAATGAAAAGTCAAGGTAAAGGTAGAAGTCCCCCCGCGCGTGCATATGTGTGCTAGTTGTGTCTGACTCTAGGGGGGGGTGCTCATCTCCATATTCAAGCTGAAGAGCCAGTATTGTGCAAGTCCATGGCCATGTGGCCGGCGTGACTGCAAGGAAACACTTACCTTCCCACTTTTTACGGTGGTACCTCTTTATCTACTTGCATTCACATGCTTTCAAACTATTAGGCTGGCAGGAGCTGGGGTTCACAATGGGAGCTTCCTCCGCTGCGTGGCACCTGAGATTCAAACACCAATTTTTTAGGGACCCACATTTGACAAGTTCTCATCATATATGCTATCTCTGTTCACATTTTTAGGACTAGAATCAGTACTGCAGCGTAAGTCATGTTACAGCCAAGTTACTCAAGGAGACCCATACTTGCTTTGGAATGGGCATTCTGGAGGATTCTCATTGATCAATAAGGAGAGACCTAGCTGTCGCTAAATGTGTGATGCCCTTAAAACTGAGGAAATACACAGACTCTTCAAAGTCAATGGTACAGATATGAGGGACATTAAACCAAGACCTAGCCTAAGAGGCTGGAAATCTGTTGTTAATTTTATATGTATTGCTAATGGCTAATAAGACCAGGGAATGGCTGTTTTAGTGGGCCAGTGTTGTGCAAGTCCGTGGCCACTTGGCCAGCATGGCTGCACAGAGACACTGTTTTAACTTATCGCTTCTTATGATGGTACCTATTTATCTACTTGCATTTTACATGATTTCAAACTGCTAGGTTGACCGGTGCTGGGGTTAACATTGGGAGCTCACTCTGCTGCGTGACACCCAGGATTTGAACCACCAAGCTCCTGACTTTGCAGCTGACTGTTTCAGTGCCTTCATCTGCTGAGCCACCACACCCCCTCCAAAATGAAAAGCCCATCTCAAATTTCAAGACCTACACGACTTGGGCCCAAGCTATCCCAAGGACCGTGTCTCCATTTTTGAACCGGCTCAAGCCTTAAGCTAATCAGGAGAGGCCTTTCTCTCTTTCCTGAGAACTTGATGGGACGCAGGAGAGGGCCTTCTCTGTGGCTCCTCCAAGACTTTGGAACTCCTTCCCACAGGAGGCCTGGCTGGCCCCATCTTTGCTGTCCATCTGCAAGCAGGCAAAGACCTTTCTCTTCAGGCCATCTTTCGCTCAGTGATTGACTGCCTGAGTGAGGTTTTCAAATGGACCGTTCTGCCTTATTGCCATGAATTAGTTCTGGTGTTTCTTATGTTTTTTTGTATTGTATTCACTGATCTTTTGAGTATTGCAAATGCACTGGTGTCAGGTGAAATATTGGCCTTTTTCTTCTGTTCTTTTAACTCTGCAGTTTTTGATCTGCACAGTGCCATCCTGTAGGTTTTAAGCAGAGTAGCTCACTAGCGTTAGGAAGAGGTCCTAATGGCTACTGTATTTCCCTGTCTAATAAGACACCCCCATGTATAAGACGACCCCCCACTTTTCCATCCCAAAACCACAGCTTTGCAATCCCATGGTTCTGTCCTTGGCTTACTTCAGTGTGTAAGATGACTCTCAATTTTTAGTCTCACAATTTGAGACAAAAATATAGTTTTATACCCGGGAGATGCTTTATCTGAACTGTTCAGTTCCTAGCTGGGACGGAGAAAAGGAAAGAAGATTTGTAGGAACTTAGCCTATATACACTGGACCCTTGTATAACAAACGGTTTGTGTAACATAAAATTTGTACAAATTTGTATAATTTCATTTGGAACGAATTAATTCCTTTATACAAGGTATCAGTGTATTATGATGCTGAGATCTTTATTTTTCCAATTATTTTTCATTACATGTGGATGTATATAAATACATACAAGTCTTTTGGAAAAATAGCGGGCAGGGTCTAAATCAGCTTGAAACAAATCAGTTGCAAAACAATTTGGATCAAATTAAGTAGATACTAAACCCTGTTACTTTTAAAAACAGTTTTTACAATTATTCTGCCATGAGTTACTGTTCACATAATGTAATGAATAATGATAGCTAATTGTTTCCCAGGAAACCCACTTCAGGAAGTGCTGGCTGTGAATCGTTTCATTAAAACGTAGCTTTCTCTGCATTTTGCTCCATCCTTGCCTTTATTTGGCCTTCCTTCACAATCTCAAAGCCTTATCTGGTTAAGATCTTTGGAGCCCTTGTGGCTGAGCATGCCCAGCTAGTTGTGTGCTTGCTTGCCCTATAAATCAAGGGCCTTCTTGTCTAGCATGTCTGCTTGCATGGCGAAAATGTGATCTAGCTATTTGCTCATAAAAAGTTCAAAGAGTATTTCAAGAACCTGGAGAATGGGATGCCATGCTTCTCTGATCACCGGTTGGGAGAATTTTTATACGAGCAACTTGAAAAGGGTCAGACGGTGAGTGGGCATCACCTTATTTATGGGAGAAAGTTGTAATGAGCTATGTGGAGCCAAAGCAAAAGATGGCAAAGTGAGGTCATGAGAGCAGCCCACAGGTATTTAAACCCATGCTTTTAAAGCTATCCATGGCATCACCCAACTCTGGTTTTCTGCCCTTGTTATATCCTTACATATGACCTTCATTCTTCCAGCCTCTAGTTTCTACTGGTTGAAGGTCTCCTCTTTCATAAAATGGCCCCACTCTGTGTTCCTTCCTGCTTGCTGCATTTTTCTGAGAATCTAGATAATGGTACTTCATTTCCCTCCTCCTAATCTCTTCTCAAAATCATCTTCTGGTATGCTCAGCTCTTCTTCTTCTTCTTCTTCTTCTTCTTCTTCTTCTTCTTCTTCTTCTTCTTCTTCTTCTTCTTCTTCTTCTTCTTCTTCTTCTTCTTCTTCTTCTTCTCTCCTCCTCCTCCTCCTCCTCCTCCTCCTGCACTTTGTTTAGAATGGTCAAATTACCTTCAGCAACCTAATTGCTAACTCAAGTTATAAGGAAGTGTACCAGCAAGTTCTTCTTCCTTTACCTTTAATACGCCTGGCCCTGTCATTAGGTGTAATGAGAGATTCACCTCAGATAGCAGACACCAGGAGGCATCAATGCCTACTGAATCTTCCAGCCATTCATTTTTGTTGGAAGACATAGGACTGAATGCCACGTCTTGCCTTGCTCTCATTTATCCTCCCACTTTCTTGGGTAGTGGTGAACACAATGTCATAGAGCTGGGGATTAATTTAAAAAATGGTGATTTGCCATGGTTCATGATTTGTCGGGGCTGACAAATTGACATATCTACAAATTTCCAATGATGAACTGACAAATTGACAAATTTATTTGTCTCCCCTTTATGATGCCAGAAAAAGCCTCCCAACACCTACAGACCTCATTTTGAAAAGATGTTTCCTCTGCCAGTCCTCTCTACAAGTTCTGCAAGTTGGTGAAGATTGAGATTTAGATGTCCAAGCTATGTCCCCAAAGAGGGGCCTCCAGGAATGTGCCCCAAGGCACATCGAGACACCAAACTGGCAGAGAGCCTTAGTCCAATTCTCCTCTGCAAACCCTCTATTTTTTTTTGTAAATATTGGGTTTTAGACATCTGGGGCCCCTAGGAAAGTGTTCTTTAAAAACTGGATGGGGGAACTCTTTCTCCACCATACTTGGAGGGATTGTTGAGGAGGAGGGTCAGAGGAAGCTTTTCTATAAGTTTGGAACCTCTAGGTGCCTGGGAAGAAGCTTCCTGCAGGACCTCTTTTTTTTTGGGGGGGTGCATGACTCAGACATAAAAAGTCTAATCTTCTCCAATCTTTGAGAGGTTGTAGAGAAGGGTCAAGTGATGCTTCCCTCCAGGTTTGGTGTCTCTAGGACAGGCATGTCCAAACTTTGGCCCCCCTGATGTTTTGGACCACAACTCCCAGAATCCCAAGCCTTTATTTCCAATGGCAAAGGACTCTGGGAGTTGCGGTCCAAAACATCTGGAGGGCTGAAGTTGTCAGCAGATTTAAGGGGCAGCAGACAAATATAATAATAATAATATATACTTGTGCCTGACACAAAGTAGTGCAGCAGTAACGTAGATAAAATGTTAGTATTGATATAAAGGGTTTGCAGAGTTAGTCTATCAGAAAGACAATGACAATGAATAGAGTAAAAACTCATATATTCATATATACATCAAAATATACACAGCATAACAACCAAGCATTATATACAATATAGCAAACAGACAAACACAGTGTGGGGTGAACTGTTCTCACCATAACAGTCCCCAGTTACAAATGGTAAGCTAGTGCCTTTTATACTTATTCAGCACTCATAAGATCTGATGCAATCACTAATTAACAATCTGATGCAATCTGATCTATCCATTACAAACCATGATGTTACAATCAGTTCCACCTGCACTTCACCACTTAACATGCCTGTGATTACTAGTCTCTAACACTTGTGGATTAACATCATGACACTGCAGAATCTAACTGCCTCCATTTTACAATTCACTTTACACATTCTGTTAAATATACATAACATATGTTTTATCAACTTTTACATATGTTGACAGAAGTTTGGACATGCCTGCTCTAGGAAGTTTGAGGGCCATTTAATAACCTGACAAATTAACACATCAAGGTTTGCTAAAATTCATTGATTCGTATTTACCAGGGGACTCCATCTATGATGAATATGAATTGATGCATTTTGACAGATTGGACAAATTCGTTGGAAAACATGATTGATTTTTCGATTTGTCCCCTTCTCTAGTTATAAGCAATTATGAAGAGCCAGCTCACTTACGTCTGCTCATAGAATAGAAAGGAGCAGCATCTGGATCCTTGCTTCTGTCCTTTCTTGTTGCTTGCCTCTTTTCCTGTTTCTCAATTTCTGCATCGAGCAGGGGTTTGAATGTGCTGGCTTTAGAGGGTCCTTCCCACTCCATTATTCTATGATTATTCTGTTCTACACTTTTATGTATTTAAGATTTTTAGATTTTTGGGAGCAAGTGTGTACACATTTCATGTGAGTAATTAGCAGAGCAATCTTCTTTTATGGACCAATTAAACCACCTGAATGGGTTCAACGTCCAATGTCTGCTCAGTCCCAGAGATGAAGGAAAAATCTCACTCCATCCAAAAAACAAAAATTAAAAATTAAAAATGCACTTCTATGATATTAACAGCAGAGATTAAAATCCCAGCATCCATGGGAACTCAACCAATTAAAAGAGCAAGAATGTAGGAAGCCAGTTTACAACATGTTATATACATATGCAAAATCACTGTGCATGAGTTCACTTGACCATCATCAACTTAACTGAATGACTGCCTTCTGTTTATTGGCATAGTAAAGAAAAATAGGTCCAGGACTGTTCCTGATCACTAGGAGCCAGAGACTCAAGTTTCATGACAGTGATAAATATGCTCCTAGTTTTTATCTGAAGTTCTCAAAATAGGTTCAGTACCTTGGATAGTACCCTTAAGGTTTGGACTGATATCTGGAGCTGGTTTTCCCCTCCAATGAAAAGTGGAGCCACCACCGGCCTCAACTGCCCAAACTTCAGTGGCTCCTGAACTCTCCTACTACCATTTTGCCACCAAACAAAAACATGTCCTTCTATTCCTCTCAGAAGGTCTATCTCCTTTGACAAAGGATGCTCCTCTATTTCACCAAGGGACCAAATCAGGTTAAAACCTCGTAGAAGGGAGATCTGGGAACTTGAAAAAAGAAAGTTTTGTTCATTTTTATATAAAAAATCCAAACTTTGCTTGTGTATAATTTTATATATACTAGTATATTCTCTCTCTCTCTCTCTCTCTCTCTCTCTCTCTCTCTCTCTCTCTCTCTCTCTCTCTCTCTCTCTCTCTCTCTTTTTCTCTTGCTCGCTCGCTCGCTGATTACTGTATATGAATGGCCACTCTACTTCAACAAGTGACCTGATTCTTTGTTGCCAGCTTCCTGTTCTATATCATTCCATGGGTGCTCTCCGGTGGTTTTTGACAGAGATTAATGTCCACTTTCCAAAAATGATTTAACTGTGGATTTCATACTTCAGCAGGTTTCCATAGACCAGTGTTGGAGAACCTATGGTGTGAGTGCCAAAAGTAGCACTCAGAGCCCTTTCTGTGGGCACCCGACATCGCCCCTTCACAGCCACCTGTATTCAGGTTAAATTGCTGTATTGTCACTTTGCAAAATATTAGTGGGTTTTGAATCACAGTTTGGGCACTCGGTCTCTAAAAGGTTCCTCATCACTTCCATAGACCTTCTGTGATCAAACAGTACATGCATAACAGAGCACTGAGGGTTTTTTCAGTGCTGAAAGAAAATATTTCCCCAGCATTACCTACCCATGCTCAGCTCTCTATTTGTGATTGGACATAAGGAAGTAGACACAGGGTTCATTTGCAATTGCTAATATCACAAATCTGGAATACTAATGTAATTTCTGTGTCTAATGATGGACTGACTATAATGCATAGTTTTATTTATTTGTTTACTTACTTGCTTGCTTACTTACTTACATTTATAGACAGCCCAATTTCCAAAAGGAACTCTGCCAATAACTTTTCCTCTTCACTTAATGATAGATTTTTCTTGACAGAGTTTGGCTGTAGAAAGTGGTTATAGTACATACCTTGAGGTCAGGATACAGTATAATGGAAGTCAAACCAGTTTGGCTCATGCCAACATTTTTAGAAAGTTCAGATCATGGCTCAGGCAGAAGGAGCTCCTACAGAGCACTAGATCTTCGCTTATTTTGAGGAAGAATAATATGCAGTTGAAAGGATCAGTGGTAGATCTGCCTTTCTGTGGCTCGGGGTCAATCCACAGTATGGAAACTATAGAATAGTGAAGTTGGAAGGGGCCTACAAGGACATCAAGTCTGACCTCCTGCACAGTCCAGGAATCCAAATCAAAGGATATCTGCCAGGTGGTTGTCCAAATTTCTCTTGAATGCCTCCAGTGTTGGACCACTCACCACCTCTCAAGGTAATCAGTTCCATTTTTGTACTGCTCTAACAGTTAGGAAGTTTTTCTGATATTCAGCTGCTGTTCTCTTTCTTTTTGGACTAAAATCCCAGGTTCCTGGGGAGTATAGTGGGCTGTACTCTACAAGCAGGGGTGGGGATGGTGTAGTTCAAGAAATAAAATAAAAATCCCTTCCCTAGAGATGACATATGACTGTTCCCAGCTGAGCATGACAAATGCAACCATCTACCAGCAGGCAAAATCTGCATATGCTTTGTAGTCTTGAGAATTCATAGGATGTTGAGAAGGACTGTTGGCCAAACAGGAGCATTGGGAGTTTGGCCCAGCCCTGCTTAAGCCCCAACCAGCTTATAGGAGAAGGTTATCATGGGAGAAAGAATAGGGACGTATCACAACATATAGAGATATTACTCATGTTCGCCCATCTCATCTGCAAGTCTTCATGCCGCATGTGAAAAGGAACATTCTGATTCTTCAGATCCAGCTCTCCTCTGAAAGACTGTTCTTTCAACAGGACCTTGGGTCTTTTGTGTGCATGTATGTGAGAGTAAGTGCATGCATTTGCTTAGCAGCTGTTCCAAATTATGGGATAGATGTGTTGATCTTCAGAAAAAGACATGTTCTTGCTTCTCTCTTGAATCACTGAGGGTCCATTGGTAAATAACGTTTATTTCCAAAACTGTGATGCCTTCCTAAACAATCCCCTTGGAACTGGGGGGGGGTAAGGTGATCATTCAAGATTTCCCTTATGAGGAAAAGCTAAAACATTTGGGGCTCTTTAGTCTGGAAAAAAGGCGCCTGAGGGGGATATGATTGAGGCATACCAAATAATGCAGGGCATGAGTCAAGTGGATAGAGAGATGCTCTTCTCCCTCTCACAAAGTACCAGAACTAGGAGACGTCCACTCAAACTGAGGGTTGGGAGAGTAAGAACAGACAAAAGAAGATATCTGTTCACCCAGCGTGTTGTTGGTCTGTGGAACTCCCTGCCACAGGATGTGGTGATGGCACCTGGCCTGGATGCCTTCAAAATGGGATTCGTAAGATTCCTGGTGGAAAAGTCCATCACAGGTTACAAACCATGATGGAGATGTGTAATCTCCATGCTTAACACCAGGGTACTTCAAGGGCAAGATGCAGGGGAGTGGTATCAGGAGACAGATATCTAGTTTCATGCACTCCCAAACTCATCTGATGGGGCCACTATGAGATACAGGAAGCTGGACTAGATGGGCTTTTGGCCTGATCCACCATGGCTCTTCTTATGTTCTTATGTTCTAAGATGTGACTGAGCTCTGACAAAATAATTAGAACATCCAAATTTTCCCTTATCCTTTTCTATTCTTTCCCTCCTCTTTTTAAAATCTTATACACACATGAATTATTTAACACACATCCCCACTCCAAAAAAGGGAGCCTTCAGCTACAGGGCCTGTTCTTGCCCACAGAAGTTTCCTATCTAGTCTAAAGAGGGTCTGGAGAAACCCCTTTCATATACTCTCCCCAACTCCAGCCTCAAAAGTGAACAGATGGACCACTGGGTTTCTTTATGTTGGGAAACATGGGGGCACAGAGTAAGCCAAAGGCCCTGTTTACCTTATCTTATCTCAGGACTGTAGAGCTGATCCCTGCGGATCATTGAATACATCTCCTGCCAAGGAGGCCCAGCAGGGAATCGAACTCCCAGTCTTTGGCTCTGCAGCCAAACGCCTAAATCACGGAGCTATCCAGAGAGCAAGGAAAAGGGCGCTGATGGAAACCAAGGCCGAGATCATCCATGTGGTGTTCTTCCCAACTACTATGTCCAGCTGGACTTTGTAGAAAGCAAATAGGAAAGGCAGATCGGTTTTTTCCCCAATACGAGGCCATTAGGGAGAGTTTTAAAGATGCTACAGACAGACAGAATGTTTAAAACTCTCCTCAATGGCCTCCATTTGAAAGAACGGATCTGCCTCTCCTATTTGCTTTCTAAAAAGTCCAGCGGGACATAGTAGTTGGGAAGAACACAACATGGATGCTACAGACAGCCAAAGCTGCCTAGATGCCCTAAGCACATCCGATCTCACCTGATTTCGGAAGCTAAGCAGGGTCAGGCCTGGATAGTACTTGGATGGGAGACCACCAGGGAATACCAGGTGCTGTAGGCGCCTGGAGTAGGAACTGGCAAGCCACTCCAGTATTCCTGCCAAGAAAACTCCATGGACACGGAGTGACAAAGAGTCGGTCACGACTGTAACGACACAACAACAACGAAAGCCAGCCGAAAAGACAAACAAGTGGGTCCTAGATAAAGCAAGCCTGAACTCTCAGTAGAAGCAATAAATAAATAAATAAATGATGAAACAGAAGCAAAAGTGCCCCATGAGGGGATAAGAGTCACTGGAAAAGCCAACAGTGCTAGGAAATTTGGAAGGCAGCAGGAAAAAGTGAACCTTTCGTAGAGCGGTTAAAACCATCCTATTCCGCGAGGCCTTTGGTGACCTAGTTTAAGTCTTAGTTTTGCCTAAGTTTTCCCCCCCCCACCCCCGCCATCTGCTGCTCGTTCACCCACAGCTCGATCTCCACGAGTGATAATATCAACGGAGGGTGCTTGTGATTTTATGCTTGTATTTTATTTCATTTTATTTTATTGTTTAATTTTGGCTTCTGTCTAACATTGCTACTGTATATTTGTGTGTATTAACTGTAAGCCGCCCAGAGTTCCCTTAGGGAAGATGGGCGGGGTATAAATTTAATAATAAATAATAAATAATAAATAATAAATAAACCTCAACCATGAGGGGGGATTAATAAAGGAAACCCTAGTCTTGAGTAGACATGGGCACGACTTGGCAAAATTCTCGTTTCCGTTTCCGTTCCTCGTTTCTGTTACGTAACGGAAACGGTAACGACAATTACTCCGCCAGAATTCGAACTTGAACCGATAAAAGAAAAATTGGGTCTGATTTGTCGTTGTCGTTCCTGGCATCGCAGCGACCGCGCAATGCCAAGCGGCACAGAAAAAAAGTTTAAAAAATAAAAAAAACCGATTCCCGGCCAAAAAAGCAGGCGAAAATATGCCTGCCTGAGTGAGGGCACCTACCAGAGGGGTGGTTTCTGGGGGGGGGGTGTCCCCGGCCTCCCTCCCTCTCCTGTCCTGGGCTGCTCTGGTGGGGGGCATCCTCGTCGTCTCGCCAACTCGCCATGCCATGCAGTGTGGGTGGGGGATCCAAAATGGGGTGACTGCAATATTTATTTTGAAATCGTGGTCCAAAAACACACCAAAGCACCACAGAAACATGCGAAAATAGCTATTTTAAAACTGCCTGAATTTTTACAGTAGCAGCAGTGGGTTTTTCTTGCAACCAAACGTCTCCATTGATTTTATTTTATTTTATTTTTATTTTTATTTTTTTACACCTGCGCAATGATGGGCTGGCCATGGGAGTGGACCATGCAAATTTTTGGAGCCATTCCACCAATTGCACGGCCACTTGGCCAGGTTTTGACCGAGACTTCTGGGATGTGCCAGTCGGGCATAAAAAGCCCACTAACCCTAGCCCAAACCCGAACCCGAACCCGAACCCTAACCCATACGCCAGTACACTGTCCTTCTTAGTGGGTCAGAGAGGCACCCAGAGGTGCACCCCACTAACTCACCCTAACGTTACCCGTAACCCTAAGCCTAGCCCTTGCACTAACCCTAACCCTAAGCCAGATCTGTGTACTCGCATTGCACTACACGCAAGTACACTTCCCTTCTTAGTGAGCCAGAGGGTGCCCATAGGGGTCCTCTCTCACTTTGTTCCCCATACCCAGCCCAAGTGCACCGTAGTACACCAGTATGCCAGTATGCTGTCCAGTGAGTCACAGTAGAGGCACCCAAAAGAAAGAGAGGTGCCTCTGCCTGCCACTGCAACTTGGTATGCATATCCAATTGGCTATGCGTACCCTTTTGTAGCGGGCCAGAGGAGGCACCCACCCCAGAGAGGTGCCTCCAGGAGCCCGCTTTCCCTTCATAGCATACCAGAGGAGGCACCCACCCAAAGTGCCTCCAGGAGCCCGCTTTCCCTTTGTAGCGGGCCAGAGGAGGCACCCTCCCCAGAAAGGTGCCTCCAGGAGCCCGCTACCCCCCCAACCAGTACTAACGACAGACGAAAAAACGACAAACGAAACGACAATTTTTTGAGAAATTTCAAGCCCAACGGGCGGCTCCAGTTTGGAGTCGTGCCTATCTCTAGTCTTGAGCTTTTAATACCTGAGCAGAGCTTTAAGGACAGGCTTTTTTTTTTTTGAGAGCGTGCATTTATAGAGATCCCATAAAGCAGGAGTGACTTAATAGCAGCAAAAAAGTCATGTATTTATTTATTTATTTATTTATTTTTATTTATTTATTTATTTATTTATTTATTTATTTATTTATTTATTTATTTATTTAAGAGTATATTTACCCCACCTTTCTCCTTGGAAAAGGGCCCAAGGTGGCTTACAGTAATGAGGGATAATATACAGTCCAGTACAATTAAGACATGTTCAAGTATTTGAGAACAAGGAATTGAGGGACATCTTACAGCATCAATAGACAACATTACGTTAAAGCAACACGGTTATAAGCAGTCATAAACACAAAGTCTATGTGAACCCATCGATTCATATAACATTTGCATGGTAGTCCATCATTTAGGGAAAGTGTGCCTGAAGTGAAAGGTCTTTGACTGTTTCCGGAGACATGAGGCAGTCCTGGCCTGTAGTGGGAGGGAGTTCCAGAGTCTGGACGCAGCATTGCCTACAGTACATATGCAGTCAGTATACCTGTGTTTATATCATTGCTGAAAAGCCAAAGGCAATGCTTGTGGCACTCATTCTTCCTACATGTCTTAATTTCTTAAGAGATCACCAGCTCCAGCCTTCATCAGGGAGATTTGGTGGGGAACTGCACGCTGAAACTCTGGCTCTTCAGTCAGATATCTGAGCTGTCCAGAGACTCATGAAGGAGGGGAGAGTAGACATGGGCGCGGAGCGGCGAAATCTTCATTTCCGTTTCGGTTTTTTCATTTCCGGAAGAAATTAAGACGTTACAACTCGAACTCGAACCGAAAAAAGAAAAATTTGGTCGGGTTTTTTGCTTCCATTTGTGGCATCGCGGCGATTGCGCGATGCGAAGCACAGAAAAAGTTTTTTAAAGTTTTTTTTTTTAAAAAAAACCCGACTCCCGGCCTGCCTGAGGCTTTGCCACCTACCAGAGGGGTGGTTTCTGGGAGGGGGGGTCCCCAGCCTTTCTCCCCCTCCTCTCCTGTCCTGAGCTCCTCGTCGTCTCGCCATGCCATGTGGTGGTGGTGGTGGGGAATCCAAAATGGAGACCGCAATTTTTCTTTTGAAATCATGGTCAAAAAACACACCAAAACACCACAGAAACATGTGAAATTTATTTATTTTAAATGCCTGAATTTTAATAGTAGCAGCAGTGGGTTTTTTATAGCAATAAAACGTCACGTTGATTTTATTTTATTTTATTTTATTTTTTTATTTTTTTAGACCTGCCCATTTGGGCTGGGCATGGGATGGGACCATGCAAATTTTTTGAACAATTCCACCAATGGCATGGCCAGGTTTTGACTGACACTTCTGGATGTCTCAGAGGGCATAAAAAGCCGAGGCACCTTCCAGAAATCGCAGTCGGGTCTTGGATGTGGAGGGAGGAGGGCTGTGCTGGTGGTGCTTGTGCGATCGAGACAGAGATTATTATTGGAGGAGGGAGGCCTGGGAGGCTTTAGGCTTTAAGTTAGGCAGGCAGGGAGGGAATTGATTTTATTAGAAAATAATTTCTTTGATTCCCTGCAGCTTTGTCTGCTGAAGGCAATAGCAGTTTATTCTTTATTTCTTCTCTGGCAGTTTGTGAGGATTTTTTTCTGATATTGGGTAAAGGGGGAGGTTCGACTGGGAGTGGGAGGTGTGGATTTATTTTAAATATATATTATATACTACCATTTATTTTCTATTTTCCCAACTTCAGTTTGCTTGCACACACACACATTTGGGGTGCAAGCCAAGAACAGAACCTCTATCCTAAGTGGAGAATATTTTACAATATTATTTATTTAGTTTACTAATTACTTACTTCATTGTTTGTTTTTAAACTTGTTGTGTTGTGTGTGCACTTGAACACAGAGACACATTCCATTTAAGTGGATCAGAAGAATTTAGAAAATTATTTTCATTTTATTCCCTGACTACAACTACTAAACTATATTGTATTTATTTACACCCCAATAACTTTTTTGGGAGGCATAATATCACTACTCTCTTTTCACTTCAGGCTTATTTTGGGGTGTGGCTGAAGCCACCTGTCCAGCTGCTGCTGCTGCTGATATCAGCCTTACAATATTATTGATTCATTACTCCAGCTCATTGTTTGTTTGTTTACATACATTTGTTGTGTTGTGTGTGCAGTTGAACACACAGGCAGGCACATTCATTTCAGTGGATCGCGTTGAATTCAGAACTTGAATTCAGAAAACCAGTTTTATTTCATTCCCTGACTACAACTACTAAACTATATTGTATTTACACCCCAAAAATATCTTTCTTGGGAGGCATAGTACCACACTACTCTCTTTACACTTCAGGCTTATTTTTGGGGTGTGGCTGAAGCCACCTGTCCAGCTGCTGCTGCTGCTGCTGCTATCAGCCTTACAAATATTATTGATTCATTAATCCAGCTCATTGTTTGTTTGTTTACATACATACACTTGTTGTGTTGTGTGTGCACTTGAACACACAGGCAGGCACATTTCATTTCAGTGGATCAGAAGAATTTAGAAAATTATTTTCATTTTATTACCTGACTACAACTACTAAACTATATTGTATTTATTTACACCCCAATATCTTTCTTGGGAGGCATAGTACCACTACTCTCTTTTGACTTCAGGCTTATTTTTGGGCTGTGGCTGAAGCCACCTATCCAGCTGTACAAATTCCAGTGACACACCACCAGTTCAATTACAGGCTGGGAGAGCCTAATTTGCTTGCACACACCCACCCACAATTTGGGGGTGCAAGAAACTGAACCTCCTCCAAAAGGGGACAATATAAATCATTTACAATATTATTTATTCATTACTCCAGCTCATTGTTTGTTTGCTTACATACATACACTTGTTGTGTTGTGTGTGCACTTGCACACACAGGCAGGCACATTCCATTTCAGTGGATCAAGTTGAATTAGAATTTAGAAAACTATTTTAATTTTATTCTCTGACTGTGCCTGGCCTGCATGCACTGCAGTTTTGCTGACTGATTGCTGAAGAAGGGAAGAAGAGTTTTCTTCTGGACTTCTGGTCTGGATTTAATAGTTTCTATTTTAAAATACTACTGTACCATTTGCTTCCTAAGTTTTACAGCCTGACCTGAGAGCAAGAAGAGACACCTTTATATTTCATTTCATTCATTCATTTAGCTGCGCCACACCATTCTTAGTTGTTGCCTTGATAACTACTGAACTATATTTTATTTACACACCAATATCTTTTTGGGGAGACATCTCAGAGTACCCCTACTCTCTTTTCACTTCAGGCTTATTTTTAGTTTCATTTATTTTCTAATACTACCATTTGTTTCCTAAGTTTTGCTCCATTTCAGTGGATCAAGTGGAAAGCAGAATTTAGAAAATTATATCAAGGGCCAGCAGGGCAACATTGAAAGCTTGTACAAAAGAACACAGTGTGAGAGTAAGCTTGTAGGTCAAAAGGATAAGTTTATTAGAATAGTTTGTTTACTTAACACAAATATAATAAGAAAATATATTTCTATAACTTTGAGAAATAAAAAAATGAGGAGGGATGGCAGAGCCAGAGGGAAGGGCAGGGGGACCCCCACTAAAATAAATAGGGGCACATTTCTGAAGGAAGGCACAGGAAGTAGTGCAGATAGTGATATTGCAGCCATTCCCTCTCCAAGCAGCACCTGCACAACCAGCACCACCGGACCATCTTCTGTCACTGAGGGAAGCATGGATGACTGCATGCGATCCCCATCGCCAAGGTCTCACACTCACACACACCCTTGTATCAGGAGGAAGATGAGTACTCAGATTCAGAAAGCTCTGTTCATCTCCATCTGCCAGATTCTGAGGACCTGTTGGGAGGAACAGACGAAAGGTAGGGTTCAGGCAGTGATGGAAGGGGCAGCCCTCTTTCCACCCAGGACCAGAGTACCACCAGTGACAGCAGCAGTCAATTGTCCCAGCAGGGCACAAGCCACACCACCACCAGCACAGCAGCGGCAGGCAGTACCAGAGGGGGCAGTACTTTCCCTAAGCCTTGCGGGTCTCTCTGGGAACATTTTGAGAACAGCCTGGCAGACTCGAGGCTTGCGGTGTGCAGGAAATGCGGGGTGGTCGTGCGCAGGGGGAATTACCCCAAACACCTCTCCTCAAGTGCCTTGCGTAGCCACCTCATGTGAAGGCACCCTGGGACTCTGCCTGGGACAGTGTCAGGCCCTGGTTCCTCAAGGAGAAAGAGGGGGGAAGCAGGAATGGGGAAGGAGGACTCCAGAGACAGCTCCACTGAGAGTGGGAAGAGGCAGGCCACTCTGCAGGAAGTGGTGCCGCTGTGTGGGAGTTTTGTCAGCCAACGTAATAGAGCCAAGGCACAGGCGACCACCACTCGCGTGGTTGGTGAAATGGTGGCCATGAACAGGTTGCCCCTCTCCTTTGTGGAGTCATCGGGCTTCAGGCACCTGATGAAGCACATGGCTCCATGGCACGAGCCTCCATCCCGGTGTACCTTCAGCAGGCGGGTGATTCCCTCCCTTTTTGAGTCTGTCAGGGACATGTTCCCAGCCCTGCTGCAGGCGGCCAGAGGAAGGAGGATCACTTCTGACCTTTGGACTGGTGGGCACCATGGATACCTCTCTCTGACAGCTCATTGGTGGCAACCCAAGGAGGTCCTTGACACTAGGGCATCCCAAGAACAGCTGCAGGGGGAGCCACAAGGGAGCACCCCAAGAGGGTACAGGGTGGTGCTTCTCCAGGCACAAAGCATGGAGGATAGTTCCAAAGGCATCCACATTTCTGAGGTCCTCAAGACAGCAATGCAAGAGTGGGGATTGGCAACCGAGGGGCAGGTCAATCGTGGATTCATGGTCACTGACGCAGGCCGTAACATGATCAATGTGGTTGAAAGGGCAGGGGTCTAGGGCATCGTGTGCACAGCACACAAACTGCATCTAGTGGTGGGTGATGCCATTGGGCTGGGTGCACCAAAGGACTCCTGGTGTGAGGGGACCCTGGAGACCAAGGCCTTGCTGGACAAGTGTAGGAAAATAGTCGGGCACTTCTCACGCAGCATCAAGGCATCCAGGATGATGCGTGAGAAGCAGGCGGAGATGGGCTGACCAGAGCACGTCCTGATCCAGGACGTGACCAACTGCTGGAACTCCACCTACGAAATGGTCAAGCGCCTGGTGGAGCAGAGGCAAGTGGTGGAATACGTCATATCAACCACTCCTGTCCTGCCTGAGGGAAGGGTGTCAGACATTGGTGCTACCGAGTGGCTCACCCTCTCCCAGATAGTGGGTATCCTGCAGCCTTTTGAGGAGACCACCCACGTCCTCAGCAACTACAACACCAGTCTTGGCCACGTACTCCCCCTCATACATGCCCTTTGCCAACGCCTAGAGGCCAGTATCCGGGAAGAAGCCGATCTTCTCCCAAAGAGCAGGGCCTTGGCAGACAGGCTGTTGACCGGCGTGGATACCCGCCTTAGCCCACTGAGGAAGGAAAAGGTGTACGAGATGGCATGCCTGTGCGATCCTCGCGTCAAGGGTTCCTTGGCAAGGAGCCATGCCAACCTGAACTCCTGGAAGACTTAGCTATGCCATCAAGTCCGCAGGGCTGTCTCAAATCAGGCCCAGGCATTCCCGAGGGCGCACGGAAGCCAGAGTGATCCAGAAGAGGAATGCTCGCAAGGATCCTCTTCCTCCTCTACTGCAGGAGTGTACACCCAGAGACCAGGTTCCATACCAGCAGCCAACTACCTGGCCTCTGCCCTAGCCATGACAGTCTCCTCCTCAGTGGAGGCAAGGGAGGAAGAATAACCGGACCATGCTCTGAGCATGGTGAGGGAGTACATGGCAGAGCCCCTGCAACCCCTCACCTTGGACCCACTCCACTACTGGGCCAGAAAGGCAGACCTCTGGCCCGCTCTTTCGACTCTGGCGTTGGACCTCTTGTCCATCCCACCCACCAGTGTCCAGAGTGAGCGTGTCTTCTCCCACATGGGAGATGTCCTGAGGCCGCGCCGCTCTCGTCTGGACCCGGAGACCATGGAAAGTTTGACTTTCATCCGCTTCAACCTTTCCACATTGGGATTACCCCAACACTCCAAGACCTAGGCCCACAGTCGTTCTTCCACCGGTTCCTTCCAAACAGGCCTCCCTTGCTCTAACATGCACTACCAGAGCAACACTTATGCCTGCCTGCCTGCAATTATGCCTGCCTCCCAGATTGGCTTCCTCCCTGCAAGCCCAACTTCCTGCCAGCCTGCCTGCCTGCCTGCCTACCAGCCTACCTGCCTGGCTGGCCCTGTGCCTACCTGCCTAACTGCCTGCTTGCCTGCCTACCTGCCTTCCTGTCTGTCTGCCTTCCTGCATTCCCACTCAATTTGAAGGGTTCGATAATTGCCCAATTTTTCTAGGCCTTGCCTGGCTCAAAACCAGGGAGGACCACTCAATGTGTCATTTGAAGGGAATCTCTATCTTTAGGGCCAATTTCTCTAGCCCTTGCCTGGCTCCAAACCAGGGAAGGACCACTCAATGTGTCATTTCGAAGGGTCTGTGTAGGCCCAATTTGTCTAGCCCTTGCCTGGGTCCAAACCAGGGAGGACCACTCAATGTTTATTATTTTGAACCGGACAAGACTGTTGGGGTTGCAGCCGTGCAACTTCCCCTAACCCTAACCCTAACCCTAACCCAATCTAACCAATGCCTGTATGACTCCCATCCTAACATTCCACCAGTGCAACGCAGTTATGCCTGGCTGTCTTCTCTGTCTATATGACTGCCTGCCTGAATGCTTTGCCAGCCTGCCTGCCTTCCACCTTTGTCTGCCTAATGCCTGTAATTCCACTGCATGTATGGATCTAATAAGGGCTACATACTTAGCCCTGTTTTTATAGGGCTTCCCTGGTCTTTATAGCAGCCCAGGAATACTTTTATCTAGGGTCAGTGTAGGCCCAATATTTCCCCGTTGGCCACGGCTGGTCTGAGTGTAGTACACCCTAATACCTGCCTTCCTCGATGCGTTCCTCCCTTCCCTGGGGTTTTGGAGCCACTCTGCTTACAAAGTGGTCGAGATGCACTTTACAACAACCTACCACAAAGACTGATTAGCAGGGGCCTAGCTCTCCTTACAGCCTTAAAGAAATAGCCCTGTTCTCCTGCATCCACTCTGTCTCCTGGGTTGACGAAACTCGGTCTCCTGGGGTGGAAAAACTCTGCCTCCAAAGGCAGAAACAATCCTCCCTTCTGGCACTTTGTGCCTTCCCTAGCCTGGGTGGGTACCCTGCAAGCCTGCCTTCCTACCTGTAAGCCAGACTTCCTGCTTCCCTGCCTGCTTGGCTGCCTGCCCGCCCCTCTGCCTACCTGCCTGCCTGTCAGGCTCCCGGGACTCCCGGCTTGGAGGAGGCCTTCCAGGTGCTTCTTCTTCAGCCTATCAGCGGTTCAGTGCTTCAAGTTCAGCCTCCGAGCTGACATGTGCCCTGTCGGCCACTCTCCTCAACTTCCCCAGGCAGCAACCCCGGCTGCCCCCGCCTCTAGGTGGAAAATCACTTGAGGAGACCAACTTTAACAGGCACAGTCATCATCAACTATTTTGTTTAGAATTGGGGTACTCTGTCCTCCAACATGGGGGGTTCACTCCCACTGGTTACAGTCCAGGTTGGGAAATCCCTTTGCAGAAGGAGGGGAGATTCCTTCCAACTAGCATTCTGGCTTCCAAAGGCGGAAGACACAATCCCTCCCTAACATTTGCACTCTGGCTTCATGGCTTTCCTGGGTGAACTGTGTCTCCACTGGGCAGGCAAAACTCTGGCCTAGTGGCCTCCAAAACTCTGGCTTTATGGCCTGCAAAACTCTGGCTTCGTGGCTTTCCTGGGTGGACTGTGTCTCCACTGGGCAGGCAAAACACTGCCTAGTGGCCTCCAAAACTCTGGCTTCGTGGCTTTCCTGGGTGGACTGTGTCTCCACAGGGCAGTCAAAATTCTGGCTTGTTGGCCTCCAAAGTAGGTGGCTGAAAGAATCCCTCCCCAAACTTCCCTGCCGTTCTGGCTTCGTGGCTTTGCTGCATGCGTGGTCTCTGTCTCCACTGGGTTGGTGGAACTTGTCTCCTGGGTAGTCAAAACTGGCCTCCAAAGTAGGCGGCTGAAAGAATCCCTCCCCGAACCTCCCCGCCATTCTGGCTTCTTTGCTGCGTGCGTGGACTCTGTCTCCATTGGGTTGGTGGAACTGGTCTCCTGGTTTTGGAAACTGGCCTCCAAAGTAGACGGCTGAAATAATCCCTCCCCATTGTTCACCGCCGTTCTGGCTTTCGTGGCTTTGCCGCGTGCGTGCGTGGACTCAGTCTCCATTGGGTTGGTGGAACTGGTCTCCTGTTTTGGAAAAACTGGCCTCCAAAGTAGGAGGCTGAAAGAATCTCTCCCCGTTGTTCCCTGCCGTTCTGGCTTCGTGGCTTTGCTGCATACGTGCGTGGACTCTGTCTCCACTGGGTTGGTGGAACTTGTCTCCTGGTTTTGGAAAACTGGCCTCCAAAGTAGGCGGCTGAAAGAATCCCTCACTGAACTTCCCCGCCATTCTGGCTTCATGGCTTTGCTGCATGCGTGCATAGACTGTGGATGCACTGGGCAGTCAAAACTCTGGCTTGGTGGCCTCCAAAGGAGGCCGCTGAAACATTCCCTCCCCAACCAAGAAAAATTCCCTGGCGCTCTGGCAGTGTGGCTTTGCTGCGTGGACTGTCACGAATCAGGCTCAGCTGCCTGCACTCCAACCATTCAAGGCAGCAGGTTCAACCCCACCACCCGTCCTTCCTGCTGTCTGAATGGCTGCCTTTGCCAATCAGTTCTTGAAAAAACAGTGGTCCCTTTGGCTGGCAGTCCCGGGGGGGGGGGTCTTTTCTTCCCAGGTGGCCCTTCTTGTAAGTAGGGCCCAAATGAAAACAGTTACAGGGTTATGGTTAGGGTTAGGGTTAGGGTTAGGCCACTTTCAGCAACACGGCAGGGAAGCCGAATGGGATGGAGGGCAGCGGAGGGTCTCTGCCCTGGAGATGGGCCTCGAAATGCACCACCTGGTCAAGGAGAGAGAAGGTCTGCTCACTCCATGAGCAAACTGGGCTTCTCGGGATACTCCAGCTGGCGATGATTCCCCAAGAGATTGAGGGGCACTGATCCGGATGAGTTTTTTTGGGGGGGGAAGCATCTGAATCTTTGACCGCTGGGCAGTTAAACCTTTGGCTTGGTGGCCTTCAAAGTAGGTGGTTGAAAGAATCCCTCCCTGTTGTTCCCTGGTCTCCTGTTTTGAAAAACTGGCCTCCAAAGTGGCTTTCCCCATTGTTCCACGCGTGGCTTTGTGGCTTTGTGGACTCTGTCTCCACTGGGTAGGCAGAACTGGTCTCCTGTTTTTGAAAAACTGGCCTCCAAATTAGGTGGCTGAAAGAATCCCTCCCCGTTGTTTCCCGCTGTTCTGGCTTCGTGGCTTTTCTGAAAGCAGACAAGAGCAGCTGAAGGTAGGCCCACATGTCCTCCGGATCATGCTGAGCGGGAGGGAAGCCTCCGCCCGCGGCCGCCTGAGACAACACCGAGGCCACTTCCGGTGACACGGCAGGGAAGCCGGATGGGGTGGAGGGCAGCGGAGGGTCTCTGCCCTGGAGATGGGCATGGAACTGTGCCACCTGGTCAAGGAGGGAGAAGGTCTGCTCCATGAGTGAACTGGGCTCCTCAGTCGTCACGCTGGGGCCAAGAATCTGAGGCAAAGGCCAAACCTTCCCAGGCAAAGGCTGGGCAGGTGGCTCGGCTGGGCCACGCTGGTATGGCATTTCTAGGGTGTTCCCACCGGGCACTCCCTCTGCTCGGTCCTGAATTTGATCCTTTCTGCCAGTCAGCTCCTTTGGATACTCGAGCTGGCGATGATACCCCAAGAGGTTGAGGGGCACTCAACAAGATGAGTGGGGGGGGACTCTCATGCCACTACCAGACTGAATCTCTGACCGCTAGTTGACCAGGGTGGCATTTGCTTGGCTTTACAAAGAGTGTCATGGGGAGGGGACATTGAGAGGAGTAGAGTAGACCCTCATCCAGATTTGGGGGAGGAACGGAATACTGTGTCTCCTGCTGCCTCTGAGAGGTGGGGGGGAAATGGGATGGATAAAAGCTTCAAAACAAAACAAAAAAAGGTATAACAGACAGCCAGACCAACTAGGGTGACCGGTTCAGTCAACGTTGACCAAGAGAAAAAAAGAATACTGCATTCTGCCCACTTTGTTTGCTTTATTGCATAGGATGCAGTCTTATGGTATGATATATTTATTAAATATATTATTCATCACCCAGTTTAAAGTGTTTTCCGACTGCTCTGGGTCATTGCAGGATGCCCCCATGCTCTGGGAAGTCAAATTGCACTAAATCGCAGTAGAAACGACAAACGACAACCGAAACGTCGTACCGAAAATTTTTCGAAAAATTTCACGACAAACGGAAACGGAACAAAATGGACCCGTTCTGACAAACGAAAAATCGAAACGTCAATTTTTCTGGTCGTGCCCATCTCTAGGGGAGAGCATGGGGTAGTCCAAAGGTACTGGCCAGCATTGATGGACCTCCTGATTTTAGTGCCTGCCTGACATGGCCAACATGGGACAAGGCTACCCAAGACCTTCTGAACTATCACATTGTGGCCAAGGAGTTGCATTCACTTTGAAAGGATGGATTAGATCAGTAGTTCACCACCTGTTCCTGTTCCTGAGTGCAATTCCAAGAAATCCTGGCCAGCTCAGCTAGTGATGAAGACTTCTGGGAGTTGCAGTCCAGGAACATCTGGGAACCCACAGGTTGAGAACCACTGAGATTCTAGTCCAGTGGTTCTCAACCTGTGGGTCCCCTGATGTTCCTGGACTGCAACTCCCAGAAATTCGTTCCAGCACAGCGAGTGGTGGAGACTTCTGGGAGTTGCAGTCCAGGAACATCTGGGGACCCACAGACTGAGAAACACTGGATTAGATACTCTCCTATCTGTAGGTGTGATGGGTGGCTGTGAAATGGTTTGTTGAGGTGTACAGAGGCTGCATCCCACGTCGCCTTGAGGAGGCAGCATGATTTACCTCCAAATCTCCCAGAGGATTTCCACACTTTGTGTTTTTTCCCAAATGATAAGACACCCCCATTTTTTTAATGGAAGCGAAAGGGATGGTGGGACCCACTGTGGGTCATTGGAGGTTGTGCAAATGCACCTTCCAGAATCTCCAGAGTTGCACATTCTTTAAAATACCCATTTCGAAAACAGCACAGGTCCTTGCTTCCATATCGACTGTTAAATCTGCATTCACCCTAATGTGCATAATCTGATGTGCCTAATTATGCTGGCTAGTTTCTGGAGACAAGATTCCTGCTGGTAACTGGAGCTCCCTTGATCTAGGGAGAAAGCAAACAAGTAAATAAATAAACAAGCCAAGAAAGCAGCACACTCTTTATTTATCTAGCTATGATATCACTGACTTAATGGCAAGTCTAATGCGTGTGCTTATCCTAGTCATTAAGTGCTTGCATAAATATTCACTGGATCGGAGCCCACGAATGCATAATGGATTTGGTGTAAAAATAGCCTTCGTTAGTATGCTTACCTCTCCCCTGGTCAAGCGCATGCACATCACATCATAACGCAAGACTTCTAAGCAGCCTGCAAATTTTTCAGCTGTCTCTGTTTAAAATGCCCTTTGATCCACTAGCAGTTTATAGGAATAACATTATCTCCCGGGCTTCTGCTCGGGCTCTGTGTTCAAAAATGCTTACAAAACGGGAGGTTCTTGGCAACCGGAGAAAGATTATTTTTACACTCTGTGCCACAACCCTTCAGAATGAAATCAAGGCACAAGGGAGGAAGACCACGGTCTGAACTTTTGGAGGGAGCAGGCCACCCTAGGTAACATTGCAACAGAGAAGGATGATCTTTCAAAACAAGCACATTGGAGGCAAACCTTGGATGTGTTGTTTTGGAGGACTACAGCTCCCATATCCCCCCGCCAGCCTGGCATTGTGGGAGATGTAACAGCAACATTAACTTTGCCCAGACCAGCTAGGTGGCAGGCAGTGGAGTTTCAAAGGAAGATTTCTGTAGAAGTCCAAGTGGATGGGCATACACCTTGATCAGGAGCCTTTGGATGTCTAAGGATGTCCAGATTGATTATTATGACCATAGCTGTGGTACCTATTTTAATTATTGATGCAGAAGGCTGAGAACTAGTGGGGGAGCGGGCATGGTCTAAAACGGTGGTTCTCAACCTGTGGGTCCCCAGATGTTCTTGGACTGCAACTCCCAGAAGTCTTCATCACTAGCTGAGCTGTCCAGGATTTCTAGGAGTTGTAGTCCAGGAACATCTGGAGACCCTCAGCTTGAGAACCACTGGTCTAAGAGGCACAGCCAAGGCCAAAGGTGAGCATTCATTCATGCATGCACACAGGTGAGCAAGCAAATGGGCAGATAAAGCACAATAGAAAGTGAAGACAATTGAGGCTCAAGACTGGTTACCTTTGATAATGAGACACAGGAATGTACTGACTTGGGATAAGCAGAGGCAGTGCCTCTTCTATATTACATACTAGCTCAGTGTTTTTGGTTTCGACATCAAGGATTCCAGGCTGGGAATTTGATTGGGTCTCCTAGACAAGAGCTGGACTTGATGATCCATAAGGTCCTTTCCAGCAATGTACTGGATGATGATGATGATGATGATGATGATGATGATGATGATGATGATGATGATGATGATGATGATGATGATGATGATGATTGCTGTTCTTACCTGAAGAATGTCTGATATGCATTTGACTGACTGGAGCATTATAAAATGAATCTTTGGGGGCCAACCATAGAGTTTCTCAATAACCAAGGCAACTGTCTAGTGTGGGTCACAGCTTGTGGGTCACAGATTGGGACATCTTGCAACTCCAAATTGAGGGCAGCAGTTTAGTACACACAATGAAGCATAACTTGCATACACATAAATAGTGCATTGGTTGAATTTCTCCTCAGTCACAGAAAATTTGTCCTGTATCCATGTAGCCCGATTTAACTTGATTATTCTTCAATCTTCCTAATTTTGCTTCAAAGTCTATTAAGTGGCTCCCAGATGGTCCAGCTGCAGTGGTTCCCAAACTTGTGTTCTCAGATGTTTGTGGACTAAAATTCCCAGAAGAAGCCTTCACCACTACCTGTGCTGGCCACAATTTCTAGGAATCGTAATCTAAGGACAACTGGAGATCCAAGGTTGGAAAGCACTGTGAATCTACTCGTAATGGGAGACACTCTTCAGCATTGATCCATTTGGGAAGGTGTGTTGTTTTTCTTCTCCCAAATGCTTAGTTCAGCCTCTTCTGCTTCATATTAGAGTTTGAAATGTGTTCAGAAAACTTGATCTTAGCCATTGTCTAAGGGGTTGGTGCCAAAGCCATGGATGGGTGTAGCATTGTGTTACCTTATTTTTCTCATTGACTATTCAGCTCTCATTTTTAAGGGAACAAAATCTCTCCCCACTACATACCGGAATTCAAGTTCAGTTTCATGTGCTGTGCCATTAAATCTCTGCCATAAATTCTATGTGCTAGGATACAGAAAGAACAAGAATACTGAATTTCTCATTTCCATGTTTGCTTGAAGGTCCTAGCATCTTTTAAAGCAATTAAGTCAGGCGGGTGTAACATAATATTCTCAGTTAGTTCCAATGCACTGTGAGAGGTTTCGTTTTTCCTCCCCTGAAGATGTTGTTTCATTAAGAATATCCATCCTAGATTAAGGTTTGCTGCAAATAGGCATAAGGGTTCCCTTCCTGGTCTGTTTCTCCACCCCACCCCACCCTGCAACAAAAGCACACTAGAGAGGTAAGGATTTGGTGCAAAGGACAAACATGGCAGAGCCCGAACATCCTTGCCTTGACTCCTTTCACTGCAAGTTTCCACCCAGCATCTGCTTTGATGAAATCAGAAATGTAGATCAAGAAGAGTTAGTCTGAAAAACGCTGGGTGATTGCAACTCCTTGAATCTCTCAGACTGCTTTGTCTCTGGGGATTCTGGGCTTTGTAGTCCAAAAACATAATGTCCCAGTTTTTCCTCTGCAAGGAAGTTATCAAGTCCCATCAATCCTGAGAGACAAGCTGCAATATTTTAAGCTGAGCTTTCATGACCATGGCCACTTCGGCAGACATACAGAAACCTGTGGCACCCTGAAAAGCTAACCTTAACATTTCAGTGGGAGCTTTTGCAGCTGCCGCCACTTTGTCAGGCGTACAGAAATCTGTGGTACCTTTAAAGATTAACCATAATATTATAATGTGAGCTTTCGTGGCCACATCCACTTCGTCAGGCATATAGAAACATGTAGAGCAATATAAACTCTATATTTTAACTGTGGTCTTTCATTTTTTTCTTCTTCTTCAAAGAACAGCTTCCAAAATGTCATTACATTTTTCCATTCCCACTGCATATGAAAATAAATACCTATGTAAACATTGCATCTCCAATATAAATCTGAAAATTTGCCATCCATGCAATTCAATTTTATCAGTGCTAAGTGCTGTTTCCAAACTAGTTTACAGTAAATTTTGATTTTTAATGACATACTTTAATATTTTTATTCCCCAATATTTCCCATACTTCAATATTTATTACCCTTCCCAAATCTATTTCCCATGATGCCTTAAAGTGTGCATGATAAGTATATATGCCTTCCTTTTCTATTAGCATCTTATACATTTTACTATCAACCCTCTTATTAACTCATCATCTTGATTTTCCCTTAAGACAACCCTCTTTAAATTTTGTACACTCATATTTATTGGGTTTGATGTAATATATAATTGAGGCAAAGTATTCTTTTCCTTGAGAGGACCATATGAAATGAAATGGATATTTCTAAATGCAGAACGCAACCCAATCAATTCCATTTCCATTCTTAGAACACTGGAAACAAAGGACATGATTCCCACTACCACAATCACTACCACCACCACCATCATGTGAAAAAGCCTTCCTTGCAACTGTTGCTCACAATTTCTTGTCTCCCGCTTTTCTTTAAAGTTTTTGGTTTTCCACAGGACTGTAGGACACTTGTAGGACAGTCTCTGAGGAAGGAGATTATAATCCATGAAAGTTCGCACTGAAATCAATTGATTGATCTTCAAGGTGCTAAAACACATTTGTTTTTATTTGTGCCTTGTTTACTCTATTAGTGCCAAAGAGTGAGAGAGCGGCTACAGCGACAAATAGTTCCGGAAATGCTGCAGGACTGGAGCAATCAGATTCACGTTTGTTGTTGTTTACATAATGTAAAAGTCAATGCAAATCAACACAGGTCCCCCCTCCCCTTTAATCTGTAGTTTTTTTTTTCTCTCCTACTGCTAGGGCTCCAGCTTTTAGAAGTCTAATGCATTCGCATCGGTTCAGGCAGTGAGATCACCTGAACTGATGCAGAGGTCTTTGTAACTGAAGGTATCCCAGCTGGCTATAGCAGCAGGTAGAGGCACATGGTAGAGTGGAAACTGGCTGCCTTTTAAATCCACTACTCAACTAGTTCCTTCCTTCCTTCCTTCCTTCCTTCCTTCCTTCCTTCCTTCCTAGGACAGCTATATGACCAAAGAAAAAAGAGAAAGGAATCAGTAGAGAAAGATGAGGATGTTTTCAGTCCATCCTGGTCCCAGGTTGCTGCTACACCTCTGCTTTAACTTTGCCTCCTGCAAATCTGGATGGCCACAGGAGAGCTACGCTAAACTGGAAACAAGGCTGACTGAAAACTTCCTTCCTTCTATCTCTGTTAATTTCTTCTTCTTCTTCTTCTTCTTCTTCTTCTTCTTCTTCTTCTTCTTCTTCTTCTTCTTCTTCTTCTTCTTCTTCTTCTTCTTCTTCTTCTTCTTCTTCTTCTTCTTCTTTCTCTATGGCACCTGTGTCAGTGGCCTGCCAAAGTGGGCTTGTGGCCTCTTCCAAGCAGGGCAAGGAGTCACCACAATATGAGGAACTATTAAAGGGTCGCAGCATTAGGAAGGTTGGGAACCACTGTGCTAAGCCTTCAAAAGGAAGGGAAAACCCAGGTACCAAGTGTTGGGAGGAGATGATTGGCATGGTTAACAAGCTGCAAACAAGGCTGATTTCCTCTTTCCCCTTCGGTGTGTTGGCTGAAGTGAATTAACCTGAGGCAACCTGACTTCCTGGGTCTGTCTTCACAGTGAAACCAATCACATTTTCCCCACTGTGCAGTCATATTGTGACACAGCTACCTCTTTGAAAAGTAATATGGTTAACTTAAACATCGGACTTAATGGCATAGATATGCAGAGAACTGATGTGAACCACACAGAGAGAAAATATTCAAAGCCCCAAGGAAGCACTGCACTAATGAGGAAGACAAAGGCCAGAACCCTGTTGAGAAAGACTGTGCGTGCAACCATAATTCTGCAAGCCTGTCCCCAACTATGCTGAGGTGCCTGTGACATAACTGGCCAGATGCTGAGCATCAACTCAGTCACACAAAGGGTTGCATAACTAGTCATGTGACGGGCTCCCTGCGAGCAGGATTTCAACATGATTCTACTTGGAAGAGTCTTGTGCTACTTTAAAGAGGGGCCTTCAGCCCTCAAGTTGTTTTTGAACCACAACTCCAAGAATTCCCACCCTATACTGCCAACGATAAAGGATTGGGGGAGTTGTGTTCCAAAACATCAGGAGGGCCGAAGGTTCCCCACCCTTGCATTTAAAGCAATCTGGCCGTGTTTGGTACAAGCTGTGGGGACTGCAGTGCTCTGCTTCCTGTCTTTCCTGGAAGAATCTGTCAAAGCTGCCCCCTTTGGAGATTTGTACGTTGAAGCCCTCTGTTCTAAGACAGCAGTGACACAGATCTAGAAGCCATTACAAAACTGGACAGATGTCTTCTGGTCAGTCTCTCATTTCAGTTAGGGTGTGCTGGATTATTCTGTTATTGTACTTCCTTGCAGTTGCTTATTTCTGTACAAGGATTTGGGACCAGATGCTCATTTGAAGTCTATGACTCCTGTTCAGTGTTAACAAGTTAAATCATGGTTTCAAAGTCTCTCACTGCACCAGGTAGTGTGTGAGGAGACCCCCCCCTTTTGCAGGCTTCTCTAGGCTCCGTTCAAGATGGACAGCTCCTTGTGCCATCAATAAGATCATAGAATCATAGAGTTGGAACAGACTTCAAGGGCCATCCAGTCCAACCACCTGCCATGCAGGAACCCCATCACAGTATTTCTGACAGATGGACATCCAGCCTCTGCTTAAAAACCTCCAAAGAAGGAGACTCCACCACCCTCCCTGGTCAAACAGCTCTGTCATGAAGTTCTTCCTAATGTTTAAACTGAATCTCTTTTCCTGTAGTTTAAAACCATTGCCCCGAGTCCTAGTCTCTGAAGCCATGGAGAACAAACCAGTCCCCTCTTCAATATGACATAATTTCAAATATTTAAACATTGCTATAATATCCCTTCTCAGCCTTCTTTTTGAAAGGCTAAACATTCCCAGCTCCCTAAGAAGCTCGGAAGACATTTCTTCCAGACCCGCAATCATCTTGGTCGCCCTCCTCTGTACCCGCTCAAGGTTTTCAACATCCTTTTTAAATTGAGGTGCACAGAACTAGACACAGTACTCCAGGTGGGGTCTGACCAGAGCAGAATAGAGTGGTACTATCACTTCCCTTGATCTAGACACTATGGTTCTGTCCGCATCATACTGCTGACTCATGTTCAATTTGTGGTCCACCAAGACTCCCAGATCCCTTTCACAGGTACTATTTTCCAGCCAGGTATCTCCCATCCTATATTTGTGCAATTCATTTTTTTTTACCTAGATGCCACACCCTACATTTCCCTCTGCTGAAACCCATTCAACAGCATTGCTGCCCACCCCAGCTGGGGAACAAGAAGAAAAGCTGAATGATGCTTCAACAGGAGGGAATATGTAGGCCCTCTGGTGTTATTTGGTTACTTATTTCATCAGTCCTAGACAGTATTACCCATGCTGTCAATGGCATCCAATGCCTGTTTTTTCAGACATCTGCCTCAGGAGTGAAAGCAACTCAGACCAAGGCATTACAGCTCCATTGAATGCCAATCACCTATTAGGCACAATTCAAAGTGCTGGTTTTAACCTACAAAGCACTAAATTGCCTGTGTCCAAGCTACCTCAAGGATCGAATCTCACAGTATGAACCGGCTTGGGTGCTAAGATCATCCGGATAGGCCTTTCTTTCTATCCTACCACCCTCACAGGTCTGTCTCGTGGGAACACATGAAAGGGCCTTCTCAGCTGTTGTGCCCAGACTGTGGAACTCCCTCCCACTAGAAGCCAGGACTGCCCCATCTCTGCTGTCTTTCCGGAAACAGGCAAAGACTTTTCTCTTCAGGCAAGCTTTCTCTGAATGATGGACTACCTGTTATGTGACTTTTATATGAGTCTACCATACATGACTACAGTTGTGCCTCATAAGATGAATTTAATTCGTTCTAGGAGTCAATTCATCTTTCGAAAAAAATTGTCTGACAAGTCACGGTTTCCCATAGGAAAGCATTGAAAACCAATTAATCCATTCTGGAGGGAACAGATTAATAGGTTTTCAATGTGTTTCTATGGGAAGGCTGTCTAAACCCCCCTCAATCAAGGGATAGCGGAAGGCTGTTCCCTCCCTGCAGCCGACAGACAGCTGATTTTGACAGCTCAGAGCTGTCAAAATCAGCTGTCTGTCTCAGCTGCATAGAGTATTGAGGGGGCAGCCACCTCCTCTTTGCCTCCGTCTCTGAGCCAAGACTCAGGAGACGAGGAGGAGAACGAGGAGAAGGAGGAGGCAGCTTCTATCCTGCCTTTCCTTCCCTGTAGCATCCAATCCCTGCATGCTACAGGGAAGGGATGGCAGTATAGGAATCTCCACCACCTCCTCTTCCCCAGGACCCAGGTTTCCCTTGCAAACAGCCCAGGCTGGACAAGGATCAATGGTACCTCCTAAGATGAATGGAAACCAGAAGGAAAATTTGAATTTTTCCTCTCCCTGAAAATTGCATTCGTCTTACGAATTTTTCGTACCTCGTCTTACGAGGTATTACTGTACACAGATTTCGTGTTTATAATCGCTTACAACTTTGTGTTTATACCTCTCCTTGTATGAATGCATTGGCAGTATGTTTTCAATGTTTAGTTTCCATCCCTCATAGATGGTCTCCCTTGTATGATTACGTCGACTGACTTCATAAATACACCTGTGTATTCAATGTTAGTTCCATCCCTCATAATGGAATGTTTATTTCTTTCTTTAACTACTCCCGTTCTTTTAGCTTTAATGTTGCCACTTAATGCAGTAAGATGCCCCTCAATTCCCTGTTCTCAAACTTAAATATTTCTTAAGTGTACTGGGCTGTATATTGTCCCTCATCATCATAAGCCACCTTGGGTCCTTTTCCAAGGAGAAAGGCGGGGTAAAAATACTCAAACATAAAATAAAATAAAATAAATAAGGGCCTTCTAGCACCCCTATGAATTGACACGGCACTGTAGCCTGTAGGATATTGGGCTAGCCCTCAGAACTAGGTTCAAATCCCCTCTTGGCAATGGAAACTCACTGGGAAGGTGGCACCAGTGCAACCAATCCTGAAATATCTCTGATACCTTGAAAAACCTGTTACAGCAGCCTATGTTGAAACTCACTTGACAACATGGAACATGAGGCGAACCTTTGGAGGCAGAAGCTGGGGAAAGTGCCTCAAGCAGATCTGTCTATGTCCGAGGTGCCTAGGCAATACAGACTTCCAAGCAGAGGTGTGCCAATTTCTGAGTTCTTTGGACTATTCTTCCTACCTAGAATGTCCCAGGCAAGACAGGTGACTGGGGAACTCTGGGTGGTGGAGCCCAGAACCTCCAGAACCACACATCTCCTCTTCCTCCTCCTCCTCCTCCTCCTCCTCCTCCTCCTCCTCCTCTTCCTCCTCTTCTCCTCCTCCTCCTCCTCCTCCTCCTCCTCCTCCTCCTCCTCCTCCTCCTCCTCCTCCTCCTCCTCTTCTTCTTCTTCTTCTTCTTCTTCTTCTTCTTCTTCTTCTTCTTCTTCTTCTTCTTCTTCTTCTTCTTCTTCACTTTTGGTTTATGGTGGCCTGATGGATGAGATTCTGTCTTCAGCTCTGGTAAGCTGAAGCCTGGGAATGTCAGGGGAAACTTCCTAACTGTTAGAGGAGCATGACAGTGGAGGTGGTGGCAAGCCAGAGAAATGTGGACAACCACCTGGTAGATCGGCTTGGGTAGGTTGTCTTCTTGCCTTGAGGAGGGGTTGGACTCCATCGCCTTAGAGGTCCCCTTCCAACCCCATGCTCCTTATGCTTCCCTTGGGGGGGGGGCTCTAGTTCTCAGCCCGCCCCGCCAGCAGTCCTGCAGAGGGCGCCCGTGCCCGGGGCAGGATCCGCTCCTTTCCCAAGAGGGCCGGGCTCAGGCTGAAGCCACGAGGGCGAGCGCCGGCCGGAGAGGTGGGGCGTGCTCGGGGAGGGGGCGCGCCGCGGGTAGGCGGGCGAGCGGGTGGGATCCCGCGGCGGCGGCTTTATTAAGGAGCCCGGCAGGTTAGGAGGCGAGCAGCCGGCGCGGAGAGCGGCACAAGCTGCTGGAGCAGGAGGCGATCGCGGTCTCCGGAGCGCACGATCCCGGGGACTGCGCGGAGGGAGCGCTGGAAGGAACGATCGGTGCCTTCAGGACGGCGGGAGGCGTCATTCCACCACCACCACCCCCATCCCCAATCCTGCGCTCCGCTCTGCCTCCTCCTCCTCCTCCTCCTCCTCCTCCTCCTTCTTATTCCCAAGCAGCCCGATCGTTTGCCCGGCGGTGGCGGGCGCGGAAGGAAGGGAAGCAGCGCGGGCTCCCGATTCCGCCGCCGTGACTCGGATCGGGGCATCCTCTCTTCGCTGGGGAGCGCCATCCCGGACCACCAGCATCACACCACTAACCTCCACGACCGGAGGAGGAGGAACTCTTCCCGTTGACAACCCCCAACCCGTCCACCGCCACTCAACAGCCAACTTTCCACCGGGATGGTGCACCGCGCCCTCTTCTTCCTCGCCGCCGCAGCAGCTCTGGTGCAGTGGGAGACGTCCGCCGAGGAGCCCGTAAGTGCCTCCTGAGGAAACCTCTCTCTCTCTCTCTCTCTCTCTCTCTCTCTCTCTCTCTCTCTCTCTCTCTCTGTGTGTGTGTGTGTGTGTGTGTGTGTGTGTGTGTGTGTGTGTGTGTGTGTGTGTGTGTGTGTGTGTGTGTGTGTGTGTGTGTGTGTGTGTGTGTCTGTCCTCCTGCTCATCCCCAACGGAGGTGGGGATGGACAGGCAACGGCGCGCCTCCTTTTCCCGAACTTTATTTTTCCTGGTGGCATTCAGAAAATCCATCTTCGCCCCCTGCCCCCAATGCTTTGGTTCCCAACCCCCACCACCCCGTTGGGTTTGATCGTGGGATCGTATGCCTCCCCTCCTGCAGGGGATTATTGCTTGGCGAGCAAGCCCTGACAGACGTAAGGTTTTAATTTGCCGAGTAAATAGAATAACTTTGTTTCCAACTTTTTCCTTTCGCTAACGTGGGCTTTCCTTGCCCCCCCCCCTCTCTCTCTGTCGGGGAGGAAGAGATTGGCTTGGATGCAAGAGAAGGGGATGGAGGCGTCCCTTGCATGATTCTTGGTCCTTCTGCTCCATCCCACGTTTAAGGTGCCTTATGCAGCTCCTCTGCTGTTCCTTCCCATGAGGGAGTCTGGACAGCCCGCTTTGCATGGACAGTCCTGGAAGGGCTGAACTCCTACACTGGACAGGATGGCCACTGGATGGATACCGATTTAACTGCCATGGCTCCAATCCTGTGCAGTGCTGGGACTTGTCCTTTAGAGGGAAGTCCTTGGAATTCCCTGCCCAAGAGGGCTAGGGGCGCTGCTCTGAAGTACAGCGAGAACTCTCAAATCCTTCCCCATGTGCTACAAATCCCATACGCCAGTGCTCAGAGAAACTGCTACCTGTGCTGGGTCGAAGGTCTGGGTGTTGGTGTCCAAGGGGGGAACCCATGGTTGGCAACCAGTGACAGATAGGATGGGTGGACCCATCACAGTTCATGGGCTACGAAACCAGGGAGACCTTACAGAGAGAGCAGCCTCCCGTCTTGGAGTGGACCGAGGATGGTGGTAAGCTGTGGCCAAAAGATCCAGGCACCTCCTCCGACTGGACATCCTACAGATAGGTTGCACTACAATTCCCATAATCCCCATCCATTATAGATTCAAAAGTAGGCTAGGTGATACCTTTGTTGGTCACTACTAAAACAAAAACAAAATGTAATCTAAGCTTTCAATAGCAACTTGCTATCGAAGCATTGTACCAAAAATGCAACATCGATAGAGGATGTGGTCTATCGGGCGCTGAGAATCTGTTTGGCGAGATGGAATACGCCAAAGGATGGTATCAGGAGGCAGGGCTGGTGTTAAGACTGCTTCAAAGTCCCAGATACGGTTTCACATCCAGCATATAAAACAAAGCAGCATAGTTCTTGACCACTCACCTTCCCTTCTTCAATTTGACTGTATCGATACAGTCCCTGCTGGCCGGTGGGGGGGGGGGGGAATACAAAAAGCATCTGTTCCATTTGAAAGTTGGGCCATTATAGAGGCTCCGTGTGTGATACCTCAGACTGTGATCAAAGCCACCCGTCCTGGGGATGACTCTGTTGATAGCTTTCTTGGGGGAAGTGCAGGAGAAATCTCTGGGTGATTGCACCATTCCTTTGAATCAGGGATCTCCAGCCTTGGGTCCCCAGATGTTCTTTTGGCTAAAACTCCAAGAGCTTTCATTGCAAGAGGTGCTGGCCAGGATTTCTGGGTGCTTCAGTCCAAGAACATCTGAGAACCTAGGAACCATTGCATTAAACAGAGGCTGCAGCCCTGGGGGCCACACCACCACAACACAGGGAATGGAAAGGGTCGCATCATAAGAACATAAGAACATAAGAGCCATGTTGGATCAGGCCAAAGGTCCATCTAGTCCAGATTCCTGTATCTCACAGTGGCCCCACCCAATGCCTTTGGGAGTGCAGGAGACTAGATATCTGTCTCCTGATAGCACTCCCCTGCATCTGGCCCTTGAAGTACCCTGGTTTTAAGCCTGGAGATTACACATCTCCATCATAGTTTGTAACCTGTGATGGACTTCTCCTCCAGGAATCTGTCCAATCCTCTTTTGAAGGCATCCAGGCTAGATGCCATCACCACCTCTTGTGGCAGGGAGTTCCATAGACTAACAACGCGCTGGGTGAAAAATATTTTCTTTTGTCTGTTCTTACTCTCCCAGCCCTCAATTTGAGTGTATGTCCCCTAGTTCTGGTATTTTGTGAGAGGGAGAAGAGCTTCCCTCTATCTACTTTACTCATGCCCTGCATTATTTTGTACGTCTCAATCATATCCCCCCTCAGGCATCTTTTTTTCCAGACTAAAGAGCCCCAAATATTTTAGCCTTTCCTCATAAGGGAGGTCCCCCAGCCCAGTAATCATTTTAGTCGCTCTCTTCTGCACCATTTCCAGTTCCACTATCCCTTTTTTTTTGGGATGCGGTGACCAGAATTGTACCCAATACTCCAGATGCGTTCTTCCCCAGCCTGCATGGGATTTCTCTCTATGAAATTAATGCACCTCAGACATCCTCGGGTTTCTTTGAAACAATAAATGAAGCATTTGACTCATTCTTGGGACCTGTTAAAGGCCACCAGAGCCCGGAGAGCATCCTTACTTCAATACGTGGTGGTGGGGCAGGCTTTCCTAAAATATTGTGGAAGAGTTTTATGACGTTCTTTTCCTTTATTGGCTGGGAAGTATGAATGAAAGAATCTTTGGATCTTGAGGGGTTTTTTTTTTTTTGTCTCTCCCCATCTTTCGTTAAAGACATGAAACAAACACCTTTCGTGTAGTAACAGAGTCTTCCCATCTGTTTTTCTTGGTATTCATTCTTGCCCTTTTCACTTGGTCTGTTTTTCCATCAATGGAGAACCTCTGAATAGTACAATGCCAAATAATTTAGACATAATTTAGAACAAGGAGATTGTTAACCATTTTGTTTTTTTTTTTCGGGTTCTTCCTTTGAACTCTATATTTTGCATCATCCTTAGTGTGGCTTTGTTGGTTGGGAAATTCTGGGTGCCGTTTTTTTCAGAAAAGGAACTTTTCCAAGCTAGATTTCTCATGCCGGGCAAAGTTGGCTGCTCTCTGGATCTGGGAGAACTCTGCAGGATTTAAATCAGGCTGCCGCTGTTTGAAATAAATCTTAGCCTACTGTGTTTTGTAGGTGCAACCCTAACGCCAGAGCTGCCTTGATGCCCTAAGCACATCCGATCTTGCCTGATTTCGGAAGCTAAGCAGGGTCGGCCCTGGTTAGTACTTGGATGGGAGACCATCATGGAATACCAGGTGCTGTAGGTGCCTGGAGCAGGAACTGGCAAACCACTCCAGTATTCCTGCCAAGAAAACTCCATGGACATGGAGTCATGAAGGGTTGGTCACGACTGTAACAACACAACACACAGAGACACCCTAAACCCAATTATGACGGAGTAAGCCTATTGGAATTTTTTTAAAAAAGGCATCTGAGTATGCATATAAGAGATTGTAATGGAAATACATATACTCTACAAGGGAAAAATAGTTTCTTTAATTGACTTCTGTGTTTCATATCAATGCTATTAGGGAATTTTGCTTGCAAGACATCCTGAGTAAGCAGAAGTACACCACCTGGCTCTCCTCCCCTGTTTCTTTCCAGGCAAAAAGTTGTTGTTGTTGTTGTTGTTGTTGTTGGCAAAAAGGTGTTGCAGGGTTTTGAGCAACTTTGAAGACCTTCCAGTCCTGTTTGCTCAGACGCACCAGCTGAGCCAGGGCAACTGAAATGCTTTTAAGGGAAACTCTAAGGGAGCTGTTGCCTGTAATCAAACATTGGGGAACAAATGGGAGTAGAGAAGATCCTGGCTCAGTATGCCAGTTTCCTACACAAGCTCTGCTCAAGGGCTGAAAAAAGGAAATTCTATGTGTCTCCTCTTTTCTCTAGCCCTACACTGTCACTCGTGTTAAGGCAGAACATGTGCTGATCGTTCACATCTGTAGCTCCACATTCCCTCTTGTGCTTTGCAGTGGGTCAGGGGCTCTGGATGCTGCCTAGATGCCCTAAGCACATCCGATCTCGCCTGATTTCAGAAGCTAAGCAGGGTCAGCCCTGGTTAGTACTTGGATGGGAGACCGCCAAGGAATACCAGGTGCTGCAGGCGCCTGGAGTAGGAACTGGCAATCCACTCCAGTATTCCTGCCAAGAAAACTCCATGAACGTGGGGTCACAAAGAGTCGGTCATGACTGTAAAGACACAACACACACAGTGGCTTTGGATGCAGCTATGTTTTGAGGGGAGGCAATTTTTCGGAAGGATGGCATGAGAATAAAACCATGACTCTTGGCGGGCGAATTGCCACACACAATTCCATGCTTGTTCCTTGCAGGTTTCTGCTGTACCAGCCAAACCATTGCAACCTGCGCCGTTTCGTTCCCTGAGCTGTATTTTTAGGATGGAAGCAGGGCGGCGGGGAGAAGCAGCCCCTTCTTTAGGCTGCCCTGGCATTGTGTCTCTGGAGACCGGTCAAGATCCATGTTTGCTTATTTCCCCCACGCCCTCCATCCCTCAGGACTTGGGAGGTTTAATTAGATTTGAAAGGGTATTTCTTTAGCCATCCGCCACTGGTTTTTCTGGAACGGCAGTGTAACGTTATAAAATGGCCCATTCAGACCTTTGGGTTTATGAGCTCGGCCTGTTTATGTGAAACTTATTCTTTATGGAATCTTATTAGGGCATCGGAGAACAGCTGTTTATTCACGTACAGGCAACACCCATCCAGGTTATGGGGCAGGAGGGGGGGAGCAAGAGGAAATATGGTGGGAAAAGCTAGACTTCCCCAGTTATTCATTCATAAACTTTTTAACAACATCAATCCCTTATGGCTACATGGAACTTCTACGTAAGCTCATTGATTAATTGATGAATCACATTTATTTTTGCCCTCCTTCTAAAGAACTGAAAGTAGGGTGCATTGCTCTTTTTGCCCCCCGCCATTCTCAAAACAACCCAGAGAAGCAGGTCAGGCTAAAGAGTGATAAAAAGGTCATAGAACAGTGATAGCGAACCTTTTAGAGCAAGCATGTCCAAACTTCGGCCCTCCTGATGTTTTGGACCGCAACTCCCAGAATTCTAAGCTTAGATTGCCAATCTAAACACATGAGTGTTTTAGAGACCGAGTGCCCAAACCATGGTTCAAAACCCACTAATTTTTCGCAAAAGTGCCAATACAGCAATTTAACTTGAATACAGGTGGCTATGAATAGGGCGATGTCGCGTGCCCACAGAAAGGGCTTCGAGTGCCACCTTTGGCACCCATGCCATAGGTTCGCCAACACTGTCATAGAATGTGTTCCATGTCTCAGTGGAGATTTGAATCTGGATCTCTTCAGTCTTGGCCAGTTCTCTAATCACTGTACAAAACTGCCTGCATTGCATATTATGGCCAAACTACATGCTACAGGTACAACATGGTTAGAGGCTGGAATTGGAGATGGGGCTGAACCTCATTTTGGAGATGGGCACTGGTTTGGATGCATGGCACCACAGGTGTTCTGTGTTCCCTTTCCCCACCTCCATGGCCAATGAACCACTCACCAGTCATGATATGCTCCTCCTCCTCTTCCTCCTCTTCCTCCTCCTGTGCCTGTTTGTACAATTCCCAGCAGGATGGAAAAGAGATTCCATTTGAACATTTGGAATAACTTCATGATGGTTAGAGCTGTTTGGCAGTGGATTATGCTGCCATGGGGGGTGGTGGTGGGGTCTCCTTCTTTGGAGGTTTTTAAGCAGAGGCTGGATGGCCATATGTCGGGAGCACTGTGATGGGGGTTCCTGCATGGCAGGGGGTTGGACCGGATGGCCCTTGAGGTCTCTTCCAACTCTATGATTCTATGAGTACATGCTTGCTTGTCCCACCTTGTCTAAGTAAGTGATCAGTCAAGGAGCTAGGGCAGGGAAGCCCATGCTTCTTCTGGTGACTGGATGAACAGCTGAAGAGGAGGAGGAGGGGACTGCATGACAGTTGGTGAGTAGGGAGATCAAGGAGGAAAGGGTGGAGAAAAGGAACACGCAGCACCGGGTGCTGCTGCACGTACTAACTGACACAAACCTCCAAACTGAAGGAACTCAATTATGGAATCCATGGTGTTGAGCAGATCTTTGGGACAGAACAATCATGCTTACATATGATGCCTCTGTTTCCCTTCTGTTGATTGGTCAAAGTGCACAAGGGGTGAAAAACGCTTGTATGACTATCAAGTATTTTCAGTATGTAAGGAATTTTCTCTTCTAATGACAGGCTATCTGTAACATTTTTAGGATAGGATAGGATAGGAATCTTGGCCCTCAGTTGCTAAGGATGGAGGAGATGGTGGGAAGATTAGGGAGGTGGGTTTTTTCTTGTTGTTCACAAGCTCTGGGATGAGTAGTGGTCCACAGCTATGAATTTCATGCCATGAGGTCCAACTAGCCACTGCTGAGAACTGACCCCTGGGCTAAAGGGTTGGTTTGTTCTTTGTCTCGGATGCTTTGAATGTGCTACCTTTCCAGTGAGATGCACAGGCTGAGCTCAGAATACAATAAGCATTTGTGTAATTTTCTTTCCTATTTCTTTCTTTTTCTAGGCTGCCAAAGAGGAAATTATTCAGAGAGGTAAGACTTCTAAGTTGGATTGTGTCTCTTATGCTTTCATCTTAACTACTGATAAGAATTCTAGGCTGGCACTAAATTCTGGGCTGGCACTAAATTCTGCAATCATAGCAAGGCTCCTTTGACCTGCTGCCACATTTAATAGTCACGTGTCAAAGATGTTGTGTGTGGGGACTGCTCAGGCCTATGTAGAAGGCCATCTCAACAACCTGGGACTAGGCTAGGTGTAGGTTAGTTTTGTTGGTCCATTGTTCAGGACCGGACTCTCTGCACATGTCTAGAGAACTGTTCTCATGCCAGGACTGCACATGGTAAGAACTATAGCCCCAAGTTCATACATGATGGAAGACACTTGGGATGATGACAGACAGGAGAGTCATTTTTGAGAGACCAAACAGAAGGGTTTTTTTTTCTGAAGATGTGCAGATCTGTGATTTAGGACTAGAATTATGCTCCCTGGAGAATTCTGGGAGCTGTAGTCCAAGGACAGAAATCTGTGCACCTTTAGTTGTTCCTGTTGGAAGACAGCTGTGCGTCTTAGGATCACTTGTTAATTCTGAGCTGTACAGTAGGTAGCAGCTATCAAGCAAGAGGCCAGAAGCTTCGAGTTTTGGGATATTTGAGGTTTAGAAGGTCTCTTGTTGCAAAAAGTGTTGCTGCCTCACCTTAAATATCTAACATATTCCAATTGGCACAAGCCTTCACAGACTGCTTCACTGAGGCATTAAGCATGGTCTCATTTGTCAGATGCTTTTCTACACCTGTGCTTCCCAGCCTTGGGTCTCCAGATGCTCTTGAACTACAACTCCCAGAATTCCTGGCCACCTAGTGGTAAAGGCTTCTACACAGTCTACAGGATTGGATGAGGAGGGAAGGGAATGGACATTTTGGAGGTGGCAATCTTAGCAATAATTGGGTCCAAATTAGGGGTGTGGTAGGAGAAACGGGGGTGTGGTGGCTCAGCGGGCTAGAGCGTTGAAACTTTCTGCTGCAAAGTTGACAGCTCGGTGGTTCGAATTCCAGGTGCCACGCAATGGAATGAGCTATCTTTGTGCAGATGTTGCACAAGGGAACGAGCTTCAGCTGAGGAACCAGAAAGATCTCCTAGGCTGAGCAGGAAATCTTTGTCGCCTTGCCTGTTGAGCTGAGCCCAAGTCCGGCCTGGGTGGGCAAAGTCTGCCCTGTTCCTGGGGACCCTTTGCAGTTGAGTGTGTGTTGCACCTACTTGCTGTGTTAATGGCTCATCATGACAGAAGGCAGCTTTGCTCAGAGCTGGGGCTCTGTTCCAGCGCTGGCAACTCCACACTCTAACAGAGGAAGATGTGTGGGCAGACAAACTCACAAAATATCTGTGGGTTTGTAACGAGACTCCCTCAACCACTTCTTAATTCTCCTACATGTGTGCAACAGGCATCATATTTTCTGTATAATGAAGGGGGGAGGGAGAGAGGGAGGGGAAGAACCAGAATTTCTTTGCAGTGTTAAAATTCCTATTTATCCAGCGTTTGCCAAATGCGAACCATCACCCTTCTAAGAAGATGGGTTGCCAAGCTGGAGAGCTGTTCGAAGTGGAAATCTTCAGGATTCTTGAACTCTTAATATGGAGAGTTAAGCCAGCCCCAGGAGATATTTAAGCAGGGAAAGCTTAGTTTGCACCTACTTCAAAAGGCTGCCTTAAAGCTTCTGCAAATTCATCTTACGGGTTTCTTTTGGACTAAATCCTTCCTCAGCTTTGACAACTCAGCTCTTCACATTTGCTTCCGCCCTCCCTTTGCTTTGTTTTTTTTTTTTAAAATAAGATTGTTTTCAGAAAACAAATAGAAGTGGGCTTTTGAGGAGAGTTCAGGGCAGGTGGCTTGAGACAATGAGCAGGGCCAAGAAGTGAGAGGACCATTGTTTTCTGAGCCGGGAGTGGGGAGTGGGGAGTGGGTGTGTGGAGAGGATGGCTTGAATTGTGGTAGGGAAATAAATATGGTACTTTGGAATTCTAGCAGCTGAAAGGTTTCACCAGGCCTGTGCTGTTCCCTGGAAGCAAGGATGCTGTGCAGTGATCCAGCACGTATGGAAGGTTCTAAATTCGGTCACCAAATAGGAAAAAATAAAACTTTCCTTGTCTTGCTCTCACATGCAATTAACTGTTAAACCGACCGCCTATTACAGGCATGTCCAAAGTCAGGCCCAGGGGCCAAATGTGGCCCGTTTTCAAATTTTGAGTGGCCCGCGGCGTCTTCTCCCCCACCTGTCACACATCCTCCCCAACCTGTCACACATCCCCACCAGCTGACCCCTCCCCATACCGGATGGGGACATCGGCTTACAGTTTATGGTTTGCCTGCCTTCCCTACCTCTGTTCATCGCCCCAGCCACCTGCCCAGCCTACCCAACCCTGGCTTTGTTACTGCAGCGCCCTCCCCGCCTCCTTGCATGTTATAGAGATTTGTCCAAAGTCCGGCCCGGGGGACAAATGCAGCTGAATGGCAGCCCCACACATTTTCACCTTACCAAATCTGGCCCTCCCTGTAAAAAGTTTGGGCAACCTTGGCCTATCATCTTCTATCCCTTTGTCATGATAGATAGTGAGATATTGCTTGGTGCTCTTGCCAAAAATTAATGAAAATGAGAACTTCCTCTTTTTTTAAAAAAAAAAATGCACACACACACACAAAAAAAAATTAAGTGAAACTGCACTTGCAACAGGACAGCATAAACAGTGCCAGATGATCAAGCCAATAGTTGCTGCTTTGTAATCTGGCCTTTTAACGAGGCAGCTAATGGGTTGCTTGTATCTTTTTTTGAACACCTAGCCAGCATTTTATGTCACCGTATAAATATTTGGATCTCAATGGGGGAAGAATATTAGTTTCCTGTGTACAGAAGGACCAGGAAAAAAGTATCAGCCTTGAAACTTGAAAACTCCTTGGGTCTTGAATGAAGCAAGTGGTCCTTTTTCGAGATGGCTAAGTCTCCAGCACTCCCAGTTCATGGAAGTGCTGGTAACTGTGGCCCATAGTTGTCAGAGCCCATTGTGGTTGGTGGGGCAAAACCGACATTCAACACAGGAAAGCTGGAAATTGCAGTCAAACCTGCTTCCCAGCATGAGGTCAAAGAGCTTCACCTGGTGCTTCAGCCAGAGATCCAGTTGTATCACAGAATATGTCATAGCTGTGATCACCCTCTCACCTTAACACTGTTCTTCATGCTCTGTCACTCTAAATAACAATGGCTATTCCCATAGCTCGGTGAGTTATGGCTTTGGCTGCAGAGCTAGAGGTTCAGAGTTCAATTCCCCACTGTGCCTCCTTGACAGGAGCTGGAGTTGATGATCCGTAGGGATCTCTACCAGCTCCTCAAAGATTATGATTATGGGCTGCTGGATAGTGCATTAGTTTTGCTATTGGGCGGTGGAGCCAGAGGTTGGGAGTTTGATTCCCTGCTGCACCTCCTGGGAGAAGAACCAGCCTGTGTAACTTTGGGTTAGCTGCACAGTCCCAGGACATCCCCCAGATGAACAGAATGAGAAACCACTTCTGTGTACTCTCTACCTAGAAAACCCTGAACAGAGTTGCCACAAGTCAGAGGTGACTTGATGGAACATCCTAACTATTATCTACCAACATTATTGAAAACTTCCTCTAGATATGAAGCCCATAAAAAGGTAACCCCTCCCCCAGCACATGTGTGCTAATCATGTCCGACTTTAGGGTTGGTGCTCGTCTCCATTTTCAAGCCAAAGAGCCAGTGTTGTGCAAGTCCGTGGCCATGTGGCTGGCATGGCTGAATGCATTTCTGCGCACGGAAACACTGTTTAACTTCCTGCTTTTTTTTATGGTGGTAGGTATTTATCTACTTGCATTTACATGCTTTTGAACTGCTAGGGTGGCAGGAGCTGGGGTTAACAGTGGGAGCTCGCTCCAGGGCATTGTACCCGGGATACGAACCACTGATCTGCTGTCCGTTTCAGTGCTCTAGCCTGCTGAGCCACCATGCCCTGGAATGAAGCCCATACAACTAAGCTATTGATTTTAATTTTAATTTTAATTAAATTTAAGTGCATTAGGAATTGCACTTAAAACTAATAGCTTATGAAGCCCATACTACTAAGGTATTAATTTTAAGTGCAATTACTAATGCCTGATACTACCCAAACAACCAAACAAACAAAAACTCACACATTTCACTGCCCCTAGGAGCTTATAGTCACCTTATGGAACAAACTGGAGTGCCAGAAGGGAGGCATGCATTTCAGCTGCCATATATGTTTCTAGCCCCCAGATTGACAATCTAGGGAGAAGAGCAGCCTGTAACAAGTGACAACGTGTCCCTCCCTGTAAAACAACACTGCCAGAATTTAGAAACCTCTTTGGGACTACAACTCCCAGAATTCCCAGTCTTGTACTGAGGGATCCTGGAGATGGTAGTCTAAAAAAGGTTACCTCTCCAGATTCTGAAGTTGTAAATTGCATCTTTTGTGCCAACGTGTAATGTGAGGTACAGTGCAGTCCTCATACATCACCAGGTGACGTCTTTTGCTAACAATAAAAGGGGTATTTTTAGCTGGTCTGACTGTCGAAGAAAAAAATCCGAGGCCCGTCAATCATTTTTTTCAGGTTACGAAGTCTTCTTGGCTCAGTCCCCTCGAATCCCTGCTCTCGAATTCCGTGTGGCTTTCAAGTGGGGAGGTGACAGAATGCTGATAACGCTGATGAGTTTCTGACAGGAGCTTGGCTTTCTAATTACCCCGAATGACATTGGGCGGCTGTTTTTCAGAGAGGCCACATGTGAGCTTTGCTCAGCTGCTCCCTGCAGGCAGAAATCTGACACAATGGGCAGACAAAATCTAGAACTCTTTAGGCCTAAATCAATTGGAATATTTGGACTGCACCCTTGACAGTGCTTTACTGTTGTCCTGACAGCTCAAAGCAGAAAAATGACTTCCAAGCCTACTAGAATAGAATAGAATTGATTCATCATTCATCGAGACAATGATGAATCTGCCTATAGGCAAGAGATTGATCAACTAGTTTTATGGTGTAGTCAAAATAATCTTGAATTAAACACATGCAAAACTGTTGAAATGGTGGTGGATTTTAGGAAGACTCGTTCTATACAGCCACCTCTTATTATATCAAATAACTTAGTGTGTCCATAGTGGAGTCCTTTAAATTTTTAGGTACTATTATATCTCAAGATTGAAAATGGTCATCTAATATTGAAAGTATTATTAAGAAAGCACAACCAAGAATGTTTTTTCTGTGTCAACTTAGGAAGTTCAGACTGCCAAAAGAACTGTTGATTCAATTCTATAGAGGTGCTATTGAATCTATTATCTGTTCCTCTATAACTGTCTGGTTTAGTTCTGCAACTAAGCATGACAGATATAGACTTCAAAGGATAATTGGAACTGTAGAAAAAAATATTGCTACTAATCTGCCATTTATTGTGGAATTGTATACCACACGAGCTAAAAAGAGGGTGATGAAAATATACACAGATTCCACACATCCTGGACATAACCTGTTTCAATTGTTACCCTCAGTGTGGCGTTTTAGGGCATTGCATACTAGGACAACTAGATATAAAGATAGTTTCTTTCCAAGTGCTATCAAACTGTTGAATAATTAATTTTTACTTCTCTTCTTCCTTTTAAATTATAGGTTATATTGTATTGTTGTACTGTGTTTTTATTGTTGACTATCTGATTCTTATATTTCCTTTTATATCGAGAGCATATTTTACCAAAACAAATTCTGGGTGTGTCCAACCACACTTGGCCAATAAAAGTATTCTGATTCTGATTCTGATTCTGAATTGGACAAAATATGTGTAAGCCTCCAGTCTAAACCTGTTAACACGGGAGCAAGTTCCCTGCACACAAAGATAATAATGTCGTCAAGGACAACCAAGGGGTAGATAAGGTTTGTGTATTTGCATGTATTTCTGTCAGTACACAAAAGATGCTGATAATAGTGGTGATGATGAGCTTTAGATCCAACTTTTATTTATTTACTTATTTACTTATTTACTTATTTATCTATCTATCTATCTATCTATCTATCTATCTATCTATCTATCTATCTATCTATCTATCTATCTATCTATCTATCTATCTTATATCTATTTTTGCATTTGTATACTGCGACCAATTTTCCCCAAAGGGAACTCTGGGCAGTTTCCTCAAGGCAGCATACTGTTTATACTCGAATATAAGCCTAGTTTTTCAGCCCTGATTTTGGGCTGATAAAAGGGCCCCTCGACTTATATTCGGGTCAATACTTTTAGACACTGAGGCAAGTGCTTGGGTCGTGGCTAAAAGTCATTTTAAACATTGTGCACCGCTAGTCATGACCCCCCCTCTTACCTTTCTTTCTTCTCTGTTGTCACAGCAAACCTGTGAGGTAAATCAGTCTAAGAGACAGGGGGGGGTGACTGGCGTGATGTCACCCAGCTTGTTTTGTGGCTCATGTGGCCACAAAAGCCTAACAACCCATTCTTGATAGGTTTCAGCACCTTAGGCCATTGTTCACCTTAAGGCTATGGATGCTGTTGTCTCCCTAACGAGCCTATTCCAGTCATTGTTCAGCTTATGAGCCTAATTCAGACCAGGGTGACAAGAGGTCAAAACGGATTATAAGATGGAGGACTCACACTAGCTGTATTCAGACTGATGAAGCTATTTGGATGAGCAGCGACACGTTTCAATCTCTCAAGAAAAAGAAGTCCACTTGCCAAGACTCAACTTCCAGATGAACTCACCTGGATGACTGAGAATCTTCATAGACATTTCCTCCATCTATATCCTGCCATGCTTTACATGTTTTCACTTCCAGGGGCACCCCTGGACACAAGGTGCTTGTTTCTGAGTCAACGTGACTCAATGCTAGACTGGCATTCCTTTTCTTCCTTAATTATGCCTGATTTCTTTCTTTTCTCACTTTAGGCAGGCCTGTTTCCTCTTAAAGAAACCAAAGAGAAATGTCCTCGAGTTTTAATCAGCTCTAATATGATAAATATGACCAACATGTGTGGTCTAATAGGCCTTGATTGTTTTGTGTCCCTAACCCCCCTAAATGTGAGTGTCAGGATTTTACTTTTTGGAAAAATAATTCCTTTTTCGCTAATTATCCGTTTTCAGAGACATCCTGTAAGGAGAAGAAGGGTTTTTTGGCTTAAATAAATCTGTACAACATGACTGTTCTGCGTCTAAAGCGGAACTTGGAAAAGAAACAAAGGGGGAAATTTAGAATTCCTTCAGTTTGCAAAGCTTTGCTCAACCCTTCTGCTAGAATCGGCGTTTGCTTGCAAGGTTTGAGATTTTTTGTGTCAAGCTCCGGACTCTTATCTGTGGCTCTGGGTGTGTTTTTTTGGGGGAGTGGGGAGATCGTTGTTTCTCTGGTGACTTGAGAAAAAGCTTCCAAGGGGTTAGCAGGATGTTCTCGTTAATTGGCGTAGCAGGGGCAACCGATGACGAGGAAAGATGTTGTTTCACCGCCAAAGGATGGAATTGCATTTCCACAGACTTGAGACTCTGGAAAAAAGGACAAAGCAAGTCAACTGAGACGTTTGGATGTCTTTGGGGCTTAAGCGTGTCACATTTGATTTTAATTGTCTTTGAATATTTGAGAGAGAGAGGGGGAGGGAGGGAGGGAGCTTCCTTCTTCCAGTTCTCCATTTACAGATCCCTGCTGACCAAGACAATCTTATTAACGTCTCTTTCCCCTTAAATTCCATCCCACCTTCTTGTTGGCAGTTGGTTTTTCTCCTTTAAGAAGGGCAGCTGTGTCCCTGCTCTCCACAGCCCTGAAAGCTGGCGGAATTAAGACAGGCCAGCGATGCCTGTGCCCCAGCTTAAAGATGAAAAAGGAAGTGATCCTTGCTGATCATAAACTGGAGTGGGCAGTGGGCAAGCTATGGGAGGCATGCATTCCTTCAGTGTTCTCTAACACCATGGAGGGACTTGCCCTTGACACCTCCTCATTCAGTAAAATAATGGGATGCAGAAAAGTTTCCCTGTGTGTCATCGAAGGGAATTAGAGCAATTTGGCTGTCTTTTGAAGGGATACCCCACCCCACCCCCACCCCAACACCCCTTTGCTATCCAGATTTTTAAACTTTGGATAAAATTGGTGCCAGCACTGGGCATTTAGGTTCTGCAGAGCCAGAGTTGGGAGTTCAATTCTCCAACTCGGCTTCCTACAAAAGAAAGCAGCCTAGGTTGCCTTGGGTGCCCTGCACCATCCCAGGATGTTCCCAGAAGAGGGAATGAATCATAGAATCCTACAGTTGGAAGAGACCTCAAGGGCCATCCAGTCCAACCCTCTGCCATGCAGGAACCCCCATCACAGGACAACCACTTCTGAGTATCCTCTGCCTGGGAATCCCTGGGGAGGGTTGCCATAAGTTAGGATTGACTTGATGGCACTTGATCACATGGTGCAAGGAGGGCTTTTCATTTTCTTGTAATATTTTTTTTTACTAATTAGATGCCTTAGGTCCTGTTAGGGAGAAAGGAGGAAAAATGGGTGTAAAGTTTTTTATTATTGTTTTAATTATTGATTGATATTTGATGTGTTAACTGTTTTAATTCTTTGATTGTAAGCCGCCCAGAGACCTTTGGTGTAGTGGGTGGCATATAAATTGAATAAATAAATAAATAAATAAATAAATAAATAAATAAATAAATAAATAAATAAAATGAATGAATGAATGAATGAATGAATGAATGAATGAATAAGAAGAACCGATTACCTTGGGAGGTAATCGGCTCTGTGGCCAGACCTGGTTTCTCAAGAAACGGGCATAATTTGCGAACATTCATTCTCCCCCCACCCCCTATTGGTTGTGTGATGGTATGGTTGGGAGCTAAGAAGGAACGTAAGTGAAGGGACAAGGAGATTTTTCTGTGGGGAGAAGCAGCTGGGTGTAGTGGTTAGAGTGTTGGCTGGGGACATCAGAGATCTGGGTTGCAGTCTCCACTGTTGCGTGAAACCCACACTGTGTCCCTGGGGCTGTCACACACTTTCAGCCAGACCAAGGTTGCCCAAGGTTGTCATGAGTGGGGGGAGGAGTGGGGAAATGGTGCCCTGGACATGTCACGGGTAAGCTAGCAAGGCAACATTATGACTTTTAGCGTTTGGGACAACTAGACAAATAGCTTCTCAGTCGTGACTGCCTATTAGGTTTACGTGGAGCCTCCATAGAGAAAGGCAGTGCATCTCTCAATGCTCCGTGGTTTTGTTGCATCATTGCAGTTGTGACCGACTCTTCGTGACCCCATGTCCATGGAGATTTCTTGGCAGGAATACTGGAGTGGTTTGCCAGTTCCTAATCCAGGTGCCTACAGCACCTGGTATTCCTTGGTGTTCTCCCATCCAAGTACTAACCAGGGCCGACCCTGCTTAGCTTCTGAAATCAGGTGAGATCAGATGTGCTTAGGGCACCTAGGCATCATCTAGCAACAAGGAAACTGAACAGGAGGCTTGAATCTGGAACTTAGGTTCTACCTATAGCTTTCCCAGATGTGGTGTGGCCAGTGTGATAAAGAGGATACTGAAGTAGAGAGGTGTCAGTCTCATTCTGGACTGTTCTTATGAGATGCTCTCCCAATGGAAGGGCTTACCCCATGATTGACATTTGGACAACAACCCCAGAATCCCCATCATAACATGGGCAGTGGTGGTTCTGACTGTGGAATTCTGGCATGTGTGGTTTCTTTTATTGTGAGCTGCCCTGAGTTCCATTGGAAGACGGGTGGTAAATAAATAAATAAATAAATAAATAAATAAATAAATAAATAAATAAATAAATAAATAAATAGTCAATTCTGCAGGTTCTGGGTTGATTATGTTTGATCGCACCAGAATACAACTTCTGATACACATCATACAGATGCATCTAAATTTTGATTTCTCTCTTTTTGGACAGAAACACCCCAAAGCAAGCTAAAGCAGTATGTCCTAGCAACCCCAGTCAGCACCCGGGCAGATGGAAGTTACATCTCCAGCCTTCTTTCCACAAGTCATTTGAGAAGAGCCCCGAGGGACTTATCGCCAAGCCCCAAACGACTGTATTTTAACGTCTCCGCTTTTGGAAGGGAATTCCACCTTAGGCTGAGGCCAAACACACGTCTAGTAGCTCCCGGGGCAGTGGTGGAGTGGCATAAAGATTCTGTGGAAAGCAGGAACGGAACTGGCAGTCAGCCTGAAAAAGTCACGGACGTGGTATGGAAAAAGGAATCGCTGCGGACCAACTGTGCCTATGTTGGAGATCTTGTGGATATTCCAGGAGCTTCAGTCGCTGTTAGCAACTGTGATGGTCTGGTAAGGCAAATTTAATTGCAGATAGTTAATCTTTATTTCTCTGGATCCTCACTGCTTACTAATAAGAATTCACTAGGGGCAATACCAGTTGACTGATAAGGGATGCTCCAGGGCCAAGGATTTGTTGTTGTTCAGTCGTTCAGTCGTGTCCGACTCTTCGTGACCCCATGGACCAGAGCTCGCCAGGCCTTCCTATCTTCCACTGCCTCCCGGAGTTTGGTCAAATCCATATTGGTTGCATCGATGACACTGTCCAACCATCTCATTCTCTGCCGTCCTCTTTTCCTTTTGCCTTCAATCTTTCCCAACATCAGGGACTTTTCCAAGGACCTCTCTCTCCTCATGAGGTGGCCTAAGTACTGGAGCCTCAGCTTCAAAATCTGTCCTTCCAGTGAACAAGGGCCAAGGATAACTAAGCCTAAAAATATAAATTATTTTTAAAAGGAATTTACCCTTTGAGGCCTATTAAGGAGAAATGCAGGGTAATAATATTTTAAACAAAGAAACAATAAAGTTGTGGGAAGATATATTTCTATATCGTAAGCAGGTTAAGACATCTGCTTGGGAATACCCTGAAGCAAATGGTGAGCCACTGTTCGAGACAGAACACTGGGCTGGATGGGCTGTGGCCTGTTCCAGCAAGGCTCTTCTTATGTTCTTTTGTAAGTTGGGCTTTCCTTCCTTCCTTCCTTCCTTCCTTCCTTCCTTCCTTCCTTCCTTCCTTCCTTCCTTCCTTCCTTCTTGGATTTGAACACACAGCACTCCTTTATTCGTGAGCCAAACACAAGGCTTCAGAAAGTTACATGGGGGGGGTATAACTTCTAGACACTCCTCAATAGCATGGCTATGTTTTGGTGTCAGTTTCCTCTTACAGGGGTGTGGTGGCTCTTTGGACTAAGGCTTCCAAAAACTGTCAGCTGCAAAGTCAGCAGATCGGCAGTTCAAATCCCGGGTGCCATGCAGTGGAGTGAGCTCCCACTGATAACCCCAGCTCCTGCTAACCTAGCAGATTCAAAGCATGTAAATGCAGGTAGATAAATAGGTACCACTGTAAAAAGTGGGAAGGTGAAAGGTGACCCGTGGAGCCATGCCGGCCACGTGGCCACAGACTTCCACAACACTGGCTCTTTTGGCTTGAATACAGAGATGAGCACCACCCCTAGAGTCGGACATGACTAGCGCGCATGTGCGGGGGGAACCTTTACCTTTTTACCTTCCTCTTAGATTTGGCCCCGTGGCTTATATGATCGTTTCAAACAGATTCTCCTTTCTCGAAAGGAGACTGAATAAAATTCCTATTTAGAAAGCTGGGACAGCAGTAACAGTCTTCTCTCTGAAAATGTCATTGTTGAGACGAGTGCAATAAGAATCTGCAAGCATGTAATTGCAGTGGCTGGGTTAATATGGACGGCTATATCCAGTAGTGGATCTGTCAAAGGTATCTCCAATATAAGAACGACTCCCCAGCCTATCTTTCTCCCTGTACAAATAGGTTGATCAGGACTCCCATGCCTAACTAACAGGGCTAATGGAGGTCATCAGATTGGAGAAAGAAAACATAAATAACGACATTGCATTATGTGCCCTCTAGTGAAAGACTGCTTATCATGCATATGAAAAGCACAAATAATCTCATATTAATGTCTTGTATGCAAACCAATAAGGGAAGTTTTCATTTCTGTCGACTTTTGGTACCTTTGGCAAGGAGACATAGAGACAGATATCTTCTCTCTGAGCAGAAAACTAGGGCGGTTACTTCATGTCCTTCTTCGTTTCGCGACTTGTTTTGTACCGTGACAGCATTGATCGCGATCACATGGTTTTGTCCCTGTTTCAGTGTTCCCATGGTCATGATAACTTGTCTCGTGACAAGTGTTACCTCAGGTCTTGTACCATGACAAACATTGAATTTGTCTAGCTTCCTTTTTCCTTTTTGGAGAGGCTTAAAAATTCTTTTTTGATATTTCGCTTCTGAAAAGTCAAAAACAAAAACAAAACCAAAAGCCAGACACAGTTTTCTGAGAGAAACATATGTTTTGTTGCATGACAGCCGTTATGACCTGGTGTCTCGTCTTGGAACAAAAAGCGGGAACAAAGAGTGACAAGGGAAAACCCTACCCCAGCACCAGGTACAGTATTGTCACGCTTAGCACCCATTCTGGGGGTGTGGACAAGACAAATTTCAGTAGTTACGTGACAGACCTGAAGTAACATTTTTTGTATGGCTCTTAAGCACAACACTAACAGAGACAAAACAGACGTGAAGTAACCGCCTAGGTCTGCTTCAGGTAGAATCTCCTGTGCCCAAGACTCAATGAAAGGAATACCAGTAGCGCACAAAAACAACCAGTGGATCAGGTCCAACCTGAGGAAGGGATGTGGAGTCATACTCTTTTTGGGGTACAGTATATTAAACTGTCATTGCCTTCTGGCAGCCTCCCCAAAACTATTCTGCAATTGTGGCTTTACTTATGGATTTTTCACAGCTGTTATATGACTAATTCAGACTTTCAAATCTACTTTTAGCAAAGCATGCAAGTCCTGGCTGAGCCCCAGTCAAGACATGCAGAAAAGAACCCCAAGCGTCTCACACATCCTCCTCTTTCTTGGGATGGGAGAATATAGTGCCTGAGTTATCCTCCTCATTCTTGTGATGGGGAGAAGACAGCAGCCAAATTATCTCCAGTCTCTCAGTGACTGGATACAACTAAGAGATTCTTCAAACTGCAAAAGACAATGGCTGGAGATACGGTGGAGCTAGATTAGATTTTTGCTCTCCCATTTTACGTAAAGGGCCACAATGGGGAGGGGGGGAATTGTTTAAATACGGCAAGTGATTTTCACACAGAGAGACACAAGGTTGAAAGAATGCCAGTGTCCCCCCCCTCCCCAACTTTGGCTATTCAAAAGAGAACATATGTTTTTTGGAAAAAATTGCTGGCTCATGACCTGTTCACAAATCTTGACCTGCATTCCGATTTCCTTCCTAACCTGCACTGGAAGGTGTCTCTGTCTACCAGAGAGACTCCTTAAGACAACAAATGAGATTGAACCAGATTTAGCTTAATGGGTGCAATTAGTGGCACAGACTGAGACTGGAGAGAAAAAGGCATGTGTGGCTGACCGGCAAGATATTTTTGAAACATTTGATGCTTAAGGTGAAATATTAAGACTATACCTAGATTACACAGTGGTAGACATTGGGTCCCATTTAACCATTGTGGTGCCTTCCTATGGTACCCTCTCATTGGTAATTTGGTAAGATGCTTGGACATATCAAAGGCACTCCCGTGAAATGCAGCAGAACTTACTAAGTAGGTCAACAGACTACAGATTTCAGAGTTCTCTGAGGTGTACCTAGGGCAGTTAAAGTAGTATCTAATCTAAGCCTGGGAATCTTACTTTATTTGGAGGTGACTCTATACCTCCTGGACGCTCTCTCAACCAACATGGTCAGCTCTGTATCAAACTGCAGTTAATTGTGTAGTGGAGATACGTTCTTGGCTGCCTTGCGGCCTTAGCAAACAGTACAAGGATTGCACAGTGACATAGGGCGTTTATACACGACCCCTAAGCTGCGCTGCAAATGGCTCCCAGCTCCGGAGCTTAGAAATGTTTTCCCACCAGCTCCGGAGTTTGGAGACAATTAAGTGCGACCCCGCCCACTTTAGCGCGACCCAGCGCACTTCCCTTGTACCTTCTCTTTGGAGGTGAAAAAAATTTGATGCGGATAAGAGTGCCGGGCTCTCCTGGCTTGTCTGTTGTTTTTTTGCCTCCCGCCCCCTTAAGAGCTCCTTGAGACGGAAGCAGGAAGTAATGGGGCTCGTGGCAAGTTCGACCGGCACGGGCAGGTTAGTAAAGGCTTCTTTTGTCCTTTTTTCCCTCCCCCCCCTCCTGCCGACAGGAGCAGGAAGTGCTGAGGGGTGGGGACGCAGGAACAGAAACGAACCCCCAAGATCTCTGGTCCGAATTTAAGGGACCAGCGGATCTTAGGGGTCGTGTGAAAAGGCCCATAGAGGGAGTCACAAGGAATCCCTTTGCATGCCAGTTTGTGTAGCACCTAGTTCTTTTTCAGCATATGTGTACTGCCTGAACAGGGACTCATATTGATGCTGCTCTGAGAGAGAAGAGCATTCAGAATCTTTTATAGAAGACCACAAATTGGTTTTCTGGTCTCCTCTGTCTCAAAGGATGGGGCAGGTCTCCCCTTACTGTGCTTTTTAAGAGCACTACTGCAGAGACATTAAACAGGGTCAACTTTGTAGAGGCGTTGTGCATTCAGTCTGGATACATAGGTTTGTTTGAGGCGGTGCAGCGGTGCTCTCTATAGGGCCATGCACACAGATTCAAGGGCACAGGGCCAAGATGTTTTGAATAAACTCTGAAAATTAACTCAGTGCAGTCTTCAGAGGCATGGCAGTCAGTTGGCGACGGACTGCTGGTGCAGGAGATCAGGGAGGTTGTGTGTGTGTGTGTGTGTGTGTGTGTGTGTGTGTGTGTGTGTGTGTGTGTGTGTGTGTGTGTGTGTGTGTGTGTGTGTGTGTGTGTGTGTGAGAGAGAGAGAGAGAGAGTTTGTGTTTTGTGTGTACAATTTTTCAAGTACACCTGCCTATATAAGTGGTGGCCAACCATTTTACATGTCAGTCTGACATGGTGTGTGGGTATCTTTGTCTCCCTCCATGTTCCTTGGATTTTGGGCATCCAGAATGACCTGAGTGCAATCTGAACCGAGGCTGCTGCTCATTCTTCCCTCGACTGTTCAGGTCAGCCTCGGTTATCTCAGCAGCCTTAACTGAACCCACCCCTCGGCAGCGCTTAGCCATTTTTTCCATAGGTGTACTTTTTGGAGAGCCATCGCCAACCCTTGTTCCAAATGCGCCCGCAAAGATTCCAGACTCAGTGTTGCAACCGGCAAAAATGCTGGGCAAGCCCATTTTTTCCCTCCCTTGTGTTGATTTATGCACGTTTCTTAACCCAGATTGCTAATCTAGTCTGCTGGGGTTGCGCTACGCATGCCGTCTTTGCTTGAGCAATACTTTGGAATGAGAAAGTGGATCCTTGGCAGCAAAGAGGCATTTGGGAATCTCCTAATGGAGAAAACCAGGCCTGTCTTAAAGAAGACATAAAACAGAAGGGCGATTGAGGTGAGGCGGGAGAAGATGAGGATGAGGCAACGGGCAGGAGTAGCAGAGAGGGAAAAGATCTGGAAGAGTAGAAATCCAGAGGACTCATTTGTCCCGCATGTTTATACAAACACCAAGAGAGACTTCTGGGAGTGATACATAACCTTGAGATGCAACATGACAGAATAATTGGTTTGGGATGGTTCCTTTCTTGGAGCCGTTCGTTGGACTTGTCCGTGGCTTAAAACTCCTAGCCAAAGTTCTGGGCTTCTGTCTCCCTCCAACGTCTGCTCCCGTGGCCTTGGAGACGTCCTGGAACGCTGGGCTGTGGTTTCAGCAAAATTAATTTACCGCCGTGTTCGGATGGAAGACACCGCTTTACAAGCAGAGAAACAATGGCATTTGCTTCTGTTGGAAAGAGGCCGATAGTTCATGGCCTCCTTTGATCTCAGCCCAGAGGAAAATGAGTACAGCTAAACACAGGGGCTGGAGTTACTATTTCCACCCACATAGTGGTAAAAAAGACTTCCTCTGTGCCTACCACGAATCAGTAATTTTTGGTCCGCCTCTTCTAATTCTTCTTTGCCCTCACTGACCTTCCCTTTCTTTCCTGCCATGCCTGCTTCTGCCTACGCTTGGAAACCATCCCTTGCTCTGCGTTGCCAGGTCCACCTCCCTTTCTTTGCTTCTCCAAAAGTTCTTTTTGGTTTGGTTTTGAAGACATCTTCTAAGAAATTGCCGACGGCGGCCTTTCCCCCCTCAGGTGACTCCCAGATGTCAAATCATAGAATCATAGAGTTGGAACAGACCTCAAGGGCCATCTAGTCCAGCCCCCTGCCATGCAGGAACCCCCATCACAATATTTGTGATGGGGGTTCCTGCATGGCAGGGGGTTGGACTATCTTGAGGAAGACGGATCCCTATCTTGAGGAAGAAGCATCCCCTCCCCAACTGAAGAACAGTTTATCCTAATGAGGGTAAAAGATGTCTCTGTAGCCCAGTGGTTGAGGAGTTTGGGAGTTGGATTACCCATCCTACCTCCTAGGGAAGGAGCCAGCCTGTGTGGCCTTGGGCAAGTTGGACAGTCCCAGGATTATTATTTTCTCCGATGTAATGCAAAGGTTGCTATAAGTCAGAACTGACTTCATAACATGCAGTTCTCCTTTATGGTAGGACCCCAGTATCCGCTGGGGAATGGTTCCAGGACTTCCCATGGATAATGAAAACTGTGGATAAGAGAGAACACCAAAAATCCCCAAAACTTCTGTTTTGTGACAGTAGCTTGCTTTACAGCTGCTGTTTGTGACAGTAGCTTGCTTTACGGATGCTGTTTTATGATAGTAAAGTTTACAGCTGCTGTTTGTGACAGTAGCTTCCTTTGCGGCTGCTGAATTATTTATTAAATTTTCCCCCTACCAACTGTGGATAACTGAATCAGTGGATAATGAATCAGTGGATTCGGGGGTCCTGCTGTATTACTAAGAAACAGACTGAATCCAGGGATCTAACCCAAATAGTCTGTTAAATTCTGCTTAATTTTCTTTTCACTGGTGGCTATTTCATATTTCATATTTTAGCTGGTTAGTAGACTTGTAGCCGCTAAACTACCTGTAAAAAAAAAGTCTGCCTCATTTGATGGTTATTTCATATTTCATATTTCAGCAGGTAAACAGACTTGTATCTGCTAAACTACTTGTAAAAAAAGTCTGCCTTGTGTCTTGAAAACAGTGTACCACAGATGATGCACAGGCCCATCTCTTCTCTCCCACTCCTCCCAACTTTTAGGCTCACTCACCCTTCTTCACGTGCTGCTGGGGTCCTCCTTCTCCATCTGTGTGCCACTTCAGGTAGGAGTTTGGGCTGCCTTTCCCCATCTCCTCAGGCAGCCGACCACTCCAGTGCAGCGGTGGGATGGGGATTCTCCCCGCCACAGCCATTGTGTGGTCAGTTGCCTGAGGAAGTGGGAGAGGACAGCTCAAGCCCCTGCCTGGACTGGCATGAAGCTGGCGAAGGAGGACCCCAGTAGCATGTGACGAAGGGTGAGTGGGCCAGCCTGCTGGGGTTGGTTGGAGAATGTTGCGTGCAGCACCTGAGGTGCCCCACCGACGAAACATCATGAAGCATGATGACGTTTCATCGTGCTTCGTGTTCATCTCTAGTCCCTAAATAGGTAACATCTGAATTTTGGGTAAAATGCAAAGGAGAAAGGATTGAGAACCATGACCCTAGTGCATGCTGCCAAGAATCTGGGTCATAAACATAGCTGCTTAGCATAATAATAATAATAATAATAATAATAATAATAATAATAATAATAATAATAATAATAATAATAATAATAATAATAATAATAATAATAATAATAATAATAATAATAATAATGACCTCTTCTAATAAACTGTCGTTCTTCTCTTTAACGAGCCTGTATCCATGCCAGATCACGTTTTGATCTATATTATTTTTCAGGCCAAACTTCACAGTGTGGGATCAATTGCCATGGGTTGCTAGTCCTGTGTCCCCGCTCTTTTTGACTAGTTAGCACATGGCAACAAATGAAGAGCCTTTCCTTTCGCAATGCCTAACCAAGCTGATTAAAACAAATTGTGTTCACATTTCAGACGTCCTCCTCTGTTATACAGTTCATCCATTTTTTTGAAATTTAGTTGAGGGGGAAGTGTGATTCACCAGTCTATCTTCAGAAATAATAGATTTTCCAAAGGGGGTGCATTTCTCTCTTCCTGTGCTTCCAGGATTTCTTTGGTCATAGGAAAAACTGAATTGACACACAGCAGAATGAATTGGAGTTCCGTTTGCATTCCAAGCAGCAGAAACTGTACCGTACTTTCAGCAGGTGAAGGCAGCATGTTGCTGTCAATCTCCTTTCCTAAATCCAGCAAAAGGAGCCACTGACAACATGCATAGGATTGTGGCTGGAAAGAGAGCAACACGTTAAGCCAACATCGTTGCCAAACGAGTGGCTGCTGCTGACATCAGAGAGGGGTTTTCCTCCCCCTTCTTTGTCATGAACCCACCTGCTCATATGATACACTCAAGAGTTAGGAGTAGGTGTTTATAAGAAATTTATTCCATCAAATAGTTGGGCTTTGACTTTGATGGATCAGGCCAGCCTGTACCTGCTGGACCCCAAATGGAAACAGATGCAATATGGAAGTTGGCATAAATGCAGGTTGCAGTGCATTCTGGAGAGAGAAAGAAGGACAGGATCAGAGGCATAGCTAGGGTTTTCAGCGCCCAGGGACAAAATCAGTTTTCGCACACCCTCCTGCCCTTGCCCCGACCGCTGGAAGAGGCCAGCCGGTTTCCTTCCACCTGGCCCGACCTCGCCGCAGGGCTGTGAGGAGGAGAGGGCAGGGGAGCGGGAAAAGGCGCGGAGCCTCACTGAAGGGCTGGCAGGCAGACGCAGATGGAGAGGTGGGCATGCACCCAACCGCCTTGGCAAGCCCTTTCTGTGACTTGAGGAGGTTGCCTGCCCACCTCCCAGGTGGCTTGAGGGACGGCGCCTTCAGACCCCAAGGGATGCGCCTGCCCTCACCAGTTCCGTTGCTGGTGCTGGCATGGCTGGTGCAGCTTCCCAGCTCTGGACTCCATCTCCACAGCGCCCGGCAGCCCAGCATAACCTCAACTGGGCTCTCTCTGCACCCTGGGGCTGGAGCCCCTGTCTGCCCCCCCCCCCAAATACACCCCTGGGAAAGATGACATGTGCCAATGTGAAAAATGTGCAAAACCAGCACGTTCATGTCGGAGATTTTCCTGAACATCCCTCTAGGTCAGTGGTTACTGTGACGTCACCCCTTTCAGAGACTGGGTTTTCAAAGGCACAACTGGGTTTATTTCGACATCCCACCGCTGTGCCAGCAAATTGTGATGACACCTCCCTTTTACACGTGTAATTGTGATGGAAATGGTAATGCTGCCACTTTTTAAAATCGTCGCCTTATGAATTGGGACAGACTCAGATGTATAATATAAAAATAATAATGAAGTTTATTGAGAAAACAAATAAATATAACAATGACTAAAGTTGGTATGCATTGCCTTTAACATAGAATAGATTTAATCAACTCCTCAAGCCTCCCTGTCTTTAATAACTAGTAAACAATAAAGCCCTCACTGCCTGTCTGAACTCTAACAGAGCAGTGCTCTCTCTCTCTCAGCACTCACTCAACCTAACTGCCTCAACGGACTAGGCGCCACCCTTTTTATATCATACCATCCCCCGCCCTCCTGCTGGGATTGGCCGGTGATCTGCATATGCATTACTCCTGTTTCCAGGGTGTTGTCACAGTTACCAACCTTTTTAGAGTTGCAATCCCCTTTTATAATACCCAAATAAACTAGTACACCACCCTGCCATGCTGGCATAAAAAAGGCGCTTTAATGGGGTAAATTCCTCCCTTCTCAGAAAGCTGAAGTTTCTTTCTTCCCCAAAGAGGCTGCTTCTTATACATACACATCAACATTAAATTTAATATCCCACTTCACAAGGTCTTTAACTGGAGATTGGTATGAACTGCTGGTTCGGCCGTTTGTGCCAGTTTGGCAGGTGGTTAAATGGCTGAGTGGCACTTTGGTGTCCCGCCCCATCCGATGGGTGCCCACTTAGAGGAAGCACCCAGAAGAGGTGGGGCAGGAAAACTGGGACACTACTTCTAAGGAGGCACCCACCAGAGTGGGTGGGGTGCCAAACTGCTGATCAGCTATGCAGCCATAAGCTGAACCAGCACGAACCACAGACTGGCAGATTGTGCCCATCTCTAGCTAAAACATATAATGCCCTTAAGAGTCTCATGTACATTGATTGAGACATTGTGTGTGTGTTGCGTCGTTACAGTCGTGACCGACTCTTCGTGGCCCCATGTCCATGGAGTTTTATTGGCAGGAATACTGGAGTGGTTTGCTAGTTCCTACTCCAGGCACCTACAGCACCTGGTATTTCCTGGTGGGTGCCCATCCAAGTACTAACCAGGGCCGACCCTGCTTAGTTTCCGAAATCAGGAGAGATCGGATGTGCTCAGGGCGTCTAGGCAGCTCAATTGAGACATTACTGAATGTATCAAAATAATAATCAAAACACAGTACAGTGGTACCTTGTATAAAGGAATTAATTCATTCCAAATGAAATTATGTTAAGCAAATTTTCCTTTATACAAATTCCCATAGGAATGCATTGAAAATGGAGTGGTCCTATTTTTATGTTCTACGGATTTTCCCCATAGACAATTATGTTAAGCAAATTTCCCCAATCTCCAGAATTTTTTATGTTGTACAAATTTTATGTTATACAAGCTGTTTGTTATACAAGGGTCCATTGTACTAGATTCTTGGGTAGTATTAGAATTTATGGTATGCAGGTGTACGCACATGTGTCTCCTCAGCTGCATCTCACAGAATTCCTTAAGCAGCATAGTCAGAGGGAATTCTGGGGAGTGTAGTGTGAAAGCAGAAATGTGCACATCTAGAATCAAAATCATATCAGCCCTAAGAATGGGGGAGAAGATCCTGAATAGCCCCTCTATTATTTTTCTTAATTTTTCTGGAACTGTGGCTTGCAAATAGAATTGTTCTGAAGTAAAGCCTACATTTATTGTCTGTCCCTGTGGTTCCCTTTTAAAAGGTTTTTTTTTTTTTTAAAAAAATCTGCCTTTAAAAAAAAAAGCTCCGTCAGCATACACCTTCATGAAAAACTATGGTGGATGTGAGTCGCCAGGACAATTTGGTTCGTGGAGAGTGGTCCTTCGCCAGACGGTAACAAGGCCTCAATTATGAGAAACAAGCCGGTTTAAATATTGCAGCCGTCGGCCTCAAACTTGGAGGGCGTCCCTGGCTGCAGATTAGGAAAATGAGTGTTGCAAAGACTGAATGCCTTTTTAAAAAATGAGGCTCGGCATCTTCTCATACCTGTCTTGCTTCTTCCAAGCGGGGTGGAATTTTTGCTTCTCTTGGCCTTGCAGAGCATCCAAGAGCAGTTTCATAGCTAAGCCTGGCCTGCTCTGTTCTCCGTGTGCTTATTTGGAAGCTTTTCTTAAACAGCCCGGAGTCTCGATTTGATGCACGTGTTCCCAAGAGTAATTGCACTGAATTCAGTGTGCCTTTGTGTTTACTTGATTCGTCCCACTTCCCCCTAAGTCTTAAGGAAGAGTTGGGGGCTTATTTCTGGCTTGCTTCTGGGTTATTTTAGGGGGTTAATTTTTCCTGTATGAGGCAGTGCTTCACAGAGATAATTACTTCATTGACTACAACTCCCAGAATCCTCATCTGGGGAGTCTGGAAGCTACAGACAACTTTCCAAAGTTCTTCTGCTTCCTACCATCCATCAGACACTGTCCTATGTCCCCCGTGATGCTTGTGCTACCAACAATGTGAAATTGGACTTCAATGTATCTCCTGTATACAACTTTTATGGGTTAGTATCCAATTTCTGTGGATTGATTAGCAGTTCTGAAACAACCTCAACCCAAGACACTGTTCCCATCCTGTGCTAAGGAATAAGAAATCAATGCTAAGAACATAAGAACATAAGAATATAAGAACAGCCTTGCTGGAACAGGCCACAGCCCATCCAGTCCAGCATTCTGTCTCACACAGTGGCTCACCATTTGCTTCAGGGTATTCCCAAGCAGACGTCTTCAAATGCTTACAATTGCTTGCAAATGGCATTGAGAGATATGTGCCTATCTCTCCAACTCAGAGGTTGTCCTGAGGCATCCATAATGATAGCCATTGATAACTTGTCTTATCCTTTCTTAAAACTGCCAAGGCTGACAGCGGTCACCACTTCTTCTAGCAGGGAGTTGCACAGACCAGTGATCTTCTGGGTAGAAAAGTCCTTTATCTTCTTTGTTTGAGATCCAGCACCCAAAAGTTTCATGGAGTGCCCCTAGTTCTAATGTTGTGTGATAAGGAAAACAGTTTTTCCTTATCTACTTTGTCCACACAGTGTATGGTTTTTATAAACTTCAATCAGGTCACCTTTTAGGCACCGTCGTTCAAGAATGGAGAGGCCCAGCCGTTGCAGCCTGAGATGGCAAGGAAGGTGTTCCAGTCCCCTAATCATTCTGGTTGCCCTCCTCTGTACTTTTTCCATTTCCATAATATCCTTCTGGAAGAATGGTGAGCAGAACTGTACATGTTACTCCAGATGGGGCCTCACCAAGGATTTATAAAGAGGCAAAATGGCACTTGCTGATTTATTTTCTATACTCCAGAAGGCCTGGGAGGCCCTTGTAGGCCCTTTTGGGGCAGTGCCAGGCTGGGGATAAGTCCAAGGGCCCCCAGCTAGGCCCCCCAGGCCCAACCTGACCTGCATCCACATATTGCGGATATTCAATTATCGCGGGTCAGGTCGGATCCCTAACCCCCACGATAGTTGTGTGTGGGTCACTGTAGAGTGTAGTGGCCAAATATGAACCTTCTGACTGTTAATTGTATAAGCATGCTGGAAATGGGTAGAAAAGCTAGCAGAAACCACACTGTTTATTAACTCTGGGAATCCATTTGTGGATATTGCAAGAAGGGGGAAAATTCTTTTAACCTATTTATAGACACCCTATAGTAGCTTTCCAGGTCTGCCTCTTTAACTAAAATGGAAGCAGCAGCAGAATGTAAGGAATCTTAAGAGTATCAATCTGCAGGTGGAACCGGAAAAGGCCCAAAGGGTAAAACACCTGAGCTGGCTGTCTCCCCATATATCTCTCCAGAGTGCAAATTAGTTGTTGTATGCATTGATGGTCTGTTCCAGCAATTTACGCCTTATAATGAGCTGATCCAAAAGCACCAAAGGAGTGATTTATTTTCCAGGAAGAGGGGACTAAAGCTTTGTACAATACACTTCCTTGTACATGGAAATGCTGAGCAGAATGTGGTGTATCGTGCAAGAAAAGTAACACAGGTTCAGTGTATTCAGTGCAGAGGGTGATTACTGCATTTGTTAATGCTGCTATAGCCTTAAGGCTAGTGCAGTGACCTCTTCTTACTCAGGTGTGCATTTGTTTTGGTGGTGTGGGAGGCAAAATGTGAAAGCTGACTTTTCTAGGATCTGCCTTGGAAGGAAGAAGCCTTTTTTTTTTTTTACTGGTCCCTTCCAGCGTATTTTTCTCTCCTCCTCCTCCTTTTCCAGGAATGCTTGGAGTTAGAGGCAGCCAGGGCTCAAATCCATCTGGAAGTGATTACTTTGACCTGGAAATTCTTATTTCAACAAGCCACTGCTTATGGTGATTGACCAATGGTTGATTATATGCTTACAGTCGCTCTTGCATTGTTGCTTTGTATCTCTTGGAGTTGAACCAAGCCATGAAAGAACTTCTGGAGCGCAGGGGTCAACTGACGTCCCTCTTGTAGAATAGATTTTAAGAAGGAAGGAAGCGAGGAAGGAAGGAAAATAATCCAGAAAGAATCATAGAGTCATAGAATCATAGAGTTGGAAGAGACCTCAAGGGCCATCCAGTCCACCCCACCACCCTGCGAATGCAGGAAAACCCATCATAGTATTTCTGACATATGGCAATCCAGCTTCTGCTTAAAAATCTCTACAGAAGGTAGAGGTAGGTGATATTTCCTATACTGTTTTGTTTGGGGCCGGATGTTATGAGGAAAACACAGAGAAGGCGTGGAAGGGGTGACCCTTTCCCCAGAAAGCGGAAGTAGGTTGGAAGGCTCAGTGCCACACCGTGGCCATCAACATGAATGGTTTTGAAAGAGGGTCAAACCTCTTCAAGGACAATAAGTTTGACTGCTACCTGCAGGATGCTGGAACCCATAGTTCAGAAACGGAGCCTTGCTAGCCTCCAGCATGGGTTGGACCACATGTCTCCCTTTATCCCGATCTGTATTCTGCTTGGAATACATAGCCAACATCGCTGTCTTTGTGTCAAAGTTTAAACTTCTCCACCAAACAGTAAGGCTGAGGAAAGAGTGGAGCATTTTAAGTGGTTCTTAGGCTGTATTCTCGAAAGCTTTCACAGATGGGATCTGATAGACGTTGTGAGTTTTTCGGGCTGTTTGGCCATGTTCTGGGAGTTTTTCTTCCTGGCGTTTTGCCAGACACTGTGGCTGGCATCTTCAGAGGGCAAGGAGCTCAGGGAACTAGGAGTTCTGTCTGTGCTCTGGGGTATAGAGTGAGTGAGACTGTGGAGTTTTAAAACTGTGGGAAAGAGGAAACTTGTCCTATGCAGGAAAAGAGGTGTTATTGTATTGTGATGGAGGAATTAAGAAGTTTAACTGCAATCAGGGGTGGCAGCAATCCTTCTCTAGTTGATGGGTGTCGTTAGCTGTTATGTTGTGTGAACTGATCACCAGTGCTTGTGGCTGGGTGGGAAGCACTGAACTTTGAACTTTTGCAGGCTGCAGTTTGAAGATGCCGGTCACAGAGTCTGGCAAAACATCAGGAAGAAAAACTTTCAGAATGTACCCAAACAGCCTGAAAAACTCACAATGACTCTTAGGCTGATTGTTGTTGGTTGCGTGCCTTGTGGAATGCCCTTTTTGTTCCCCTGGGTGTCAGGGAAGTACAGTGGCATTTCTCAAAACAAATTTAATTCATTCTATGGGTCAATTTGTTTTAAGAAAATTTTGTCTTACGAAACAATGTTTCCCATAGGAATGCATTGAAAATGGATTAATCCATTTCCCATGGGAATGCATTGGGAATGGATTAATCTGTTCTGGAAACTAGAATAAAGACAAAAATAACTGGGTTTCCCCCCTGGGTAGATGTGGAATGGTTTTTTGTCTTGTAAAGCATCCCTGCTTTGTTATGCAAAGCATGGCTATTGCAGAATATTTTTTGTCTTACAAGGCATTTGTCTTAAGTGGTACCACTGTAATAGTAAACCAGGCTTCCTGAAAAGAGGGTGGCTTGGACAGAGGGTGGGGTGGGTGGATGACTGAGTAGTTTCAGAAAAGCAAAGTGGAAGAAGTGGGCAGTGATTGGATACTTCTGAGGTATGTGTTTTGGAACTAGTGTTGAATCACACCTTCTTCCCTTGGAGATCTATACATAAGAAAGAAAGAAAGAAAGAAAGAAAGAAAGAAAGAAAGAAAGAAAGAAAGAAAGAAAGAAAGAAAGAAAGAAAGAAAGACCCAAACAAAACATGATCGTCCCGGCAGTCCGACAAGTAATTTTCCTTCTGGATTCCTGCTTTAGCAAAGATGGCAGTTGATTCGTGTGTTCCTCTCTCCCTGACATCACCACTTCTGGCTGGGGGTGGGGGGGGAGCCCACATATGAATTACCAGCAGCCCAATTGAACTGGAGCTGATGATGCTGCAAGAAGGGAAAAGCTACCGCCCTGTCCGTCTCAGGAGCATATGTGCAGGAAAGAGTAGGGCAAGTTCATATGATTGATAGATCCAATGTGTAGGTACAGTACCTGGTGGAATATAAGCTCCAGTCTCAGGTTTGATGCTGGTCTCCCTATCATGTGTGGAACATAGGTGAAATTCTGTGTGCATCACCTTGGCAGCTTGAGCATCTCCATAAAATTGTAATAATGGGCTCAAGCTACGGGAAGCCAGATCTCAGTTGACTACCATGGGGGTGGGAACTGTTTAACTGTTAGAGGAGTACAACAATGGAACCAATGATCTTGGGAGGCAGTGAGCCTTCCGATACTGGAGGAGTCCAAGAGTAAATTGGACAATTGTCTGTCAGATTTGGATTCCTGCACTGTGAGTGGCCTCAGAGGCCCCTTCCAACTCCATGATTCTATGACTCTTAAGAGCATCATAAGAACATAAGAACATATGAAGAGCCATGCTGGATCAGGCCAAAGGCCCACCCTGTCCAGCTTCCTGTATCTCACAGTGGCCCCAACAGATGCGTCTCAGAGTGCATGAGACTAGACATCTGTCTCCTGATACCACTCCACTGCATCTGGCCCTTAAAGGACCCCAGTGTTAAGCCCGGAGATTACACATCTCCATCATGGTTTGTAACCTGTGATGGACTTTTCCTCCAGGAATCTGTCCAATCCCCTTTTGAAGGCATCCAGGCCAGATGCCATCACCGCCTCCTGTGGCAGGGAGTTCCACAGGCTAACAACGCGCTGGTTGAAAACATATTTTCTTTTGTCTGTTCTTACTCTCCCAGCCCTCAATTTGAGTGTATGCCCCCTAGTTCTGGTATTTTGTGAGAGGGAGAATCGCTTCCCTCTAATCCACTTGACTCATGCCCTGCATTATTTTGTACATCTCAATCCATGGGTGTTTGTACAATGGGGTGAGTAGAGTCTCTCCAATCAGGTCAAAGATCATAAGCCAGCAGTGGAGTGCTCTCATCCACTTCCGGACAAGGCTCCACCCACTGAGTCCCACCCCTGTCATCCTTGCCTGGAGCCCATTCAGCCTTTAAGACCCACCCTGCAAAGCTTCCCCAATTTTACCCTAATGTAAATCCAGACATTCCTTCCGCTTAGGTGCTCCTCCATCCAGCGTCCTCCTCTGCTTGTTAGGCTGCTAGGTTCTTTCCTCCCTCCTCCAGAATTCCACATGTTGTAGTCGGGAACCAGCCACTTTTCCTTGTGAGTCTAATATATCTGCAGTCATAAAAGTCACCAAAAGAATTCTATTATTTCCTTTCCTGCCATGTAATCCTCTTTTATTATGATAAAGTGTGATGCAAAGAGCTGCACTATTGGCCCTGTGATCTTAAAAGTTTGCAGGTGCTTTCATTCCGCCCCTCTCCCTTCCACTCTCCTTCCCGCAAAGAAAGATGAAGGGAAGAGGCAGGAATTCTCCTGATAAGAGCCAGAAATACTTTTGTTTTCTTTCCTTTTCTTTTTTTAGATGCATGCGTGTGCAAACAGCAACACATGAAACTCGGTGCAGATTCATGAACTCTTCCAAAGCCTGGCTTGTATTCTTGGCTTTTGTTTTCAGCAGTATAAAATATTTTTATTGTCTGTTCAGTAAGAATATCCGTATCTGCTATATTGCTGTTTTCCTGCTTGGTTGCAATGCACTTGAAATAGTCCTACATAAGTGCTTTTAAACCAGTTGGAATAGAACAGTGACAGCCCCCAAAGTTTGGAAGAGTTGGTTTTTAGACTACAACTCCCAGAATCCCCTAACCAGCTGAGCCACTCGATATTTTTGATACTGAATTAGATTTATAAGAAACAACTGTTTTTTCTAAAACAGGGATGGGTCACTTTTCCAGTTTGCCAAGACTGTGAGGGGCCCACACCAGTACTTAATATACCGTCCCACAACATTTAAAACACTATCTGGGTAGTTTACAATTTAATTCTGCAGGCTAGACATTGCCCCCCACCCCACCCTCAAATCAGTTGGGTGTTCAATTTACCTACCTTGGGAGGATAAATTGAGCTGTCAATCTTGAGCTGACTACCTGATCAAACTCAGGTTCTGAGCAAAGTCTTAACTGCATGTACAGTACTAATCTCAAGGGATCAAACTCAGGTTCTGAGCAGAGACTTGACTGCAAGTTCTATAGTTTACTCATTGTGCCACAGGTCTCCTGGCACTCAGAAAGAAAGAGAGAATGAATGTTGGTGCCTCATGGGGAAATATAAAAGAATTAGAGGAGGAGAAGGCTGAGTGAGTACCAAGGAGGTGGAAAAAAACAGGAGGGAAAGTGTGGACTGGGAGAGGAGAGAAGCTGCATGGGTGAGGTAAACAGAGGGGTTTCTAGCTGAAGACAAAGCTGATGCAAGCTGAATGAGGACTAGAGTGTAGGAGGAGATAAATAATCAGCTGTTCCTCCCTAGTCTGTGCATTCAGAAACCCACCTGTCATCTCAGTGCTCTTTCTCCCTCTCTTAAGTCTGGAAGTTGAGTCATGGCAACTGGACTTCTTTTCCTTGAGAGGTAGAAATGTTTCGCTGCTCATCCAAACAGCTTCATCAGTCTGGATAAAGCTAGTGTGAGTCCTCCATCTTACAGTCTGCTTTGACCGCCTTGACCCCCAATTGAGAGAGGGGTTTACAATGCTCACACGAATGGCTTCCCTGACCCCTCTCTCAAACCACCTATCTTCTCTGTCTAATATGTGTACATCCTCATCTTTGAATGAGTGTCCTTCAATTGGAGGTGTACTGCTGATTCTGGTCTTGAGCTGTTACCCCTCCTGAGTTGGGCCATCCTACTGTTTAACGGCTGTTTAGTTTCTCCAATGTAGAGGTCTGCACACTCCTCACTGCATTAGACAGATAGGTGGTTTGAGACCAAGGTGACAAGAGGTCAAATCTGACTATAAGATAGAGGACTCACAACTAGCTTTATTCAGGCTGATGAAGCTGTTTGGATGAGCAGCGAAATGTTTCAGTCGCTCAAGAAAAAGAAGTCCAGTTGCCATGACTTAACGTCTAGATAAACTCCTCTAACTTCTAGATAAACTCACATTCACAGACTCTCTTAATTCCATTGAAAGCAGTGAGTCTGTTGAAGGCAGCCATGTTTGTCAGTTTGCTGTTTGTTCTGTTCAATTGTAAGTAATGAGGCCTTTTAATTATTTCTTCCACTGATATCTGAGAGCGAGTTATTGAGGCTGTAAGTGCCAGTTGGAGAGAAAAGGGATGGATTACTCTGGGGAAGTGTGAATGTGTGTATGTGAGCCGTGACATGTCTTTCGAAGGACTGAGGCAATAAAAACACCTCCCTCCCTTCAATTCGGATGCAGCCCACAACATCCCCAACTAAGAAACTGCCTGGCTTCCCCTCAACCCCCCCAATCTTGCCAAGGACCTTACATCTAAGAAATAACCCCCGGCAAATCCATCCTTTGCCATGTTATAACCTATTGGTACTGCCATGAGGAAGATGGTTTCGCCCTTGAAATATTAGCAACATTTTTGTTATTTTTCTAGTAGCCTAAAGGTATCACCTGTTCCGCTTTTGTATCTGGGGAATTCGAAACTGTTTCACTTTGTGAATCCCTGCCTTTCCTTTCAACAGCTAATGTAACAAATATATATATATATATATCTAAATTTCAGCAACAAGATCAGTGTGAAAAAAAGATTAATGGGGGAAATGAGCAACAGCACGAATGTAAAGGAGGCATTCGTGGCCTTTTAAGCCCAAACAAAAGCTGCTGGGTGTGTTCAGTGTTCCTTCCATCTTCCCAGGAACTGAAATCTGAGTGCAGAGGGGAGGAAAGCTAACCTTTTGACTCGCAAGTCTGCTCCAGAGTGCTGGTGTGTGTGTGTGTGTGTGTGTGTGTGTGTGTGTGTGTGTGTGTGTGTGTGTGTGTGTGTGTGTGTGTGTGTGAAGAAGGCATTATTTATTTATTTATTTATTTATTTATTTATTTATTTATTTATTTATGCATGCTGTGCTTCTGGTTTAAACATCAACCTGCTCGTTCCAGTGGCGGGTTGGAAGCCTCTCTCTCAGCCAATCCAAACAGAGGCAGCTCTTGACCCAGTTCAACCTCGGCTGGCCTTCGCAACCCTGTCACATTTGATCCCCTGCAACTTGGCGCCTTGGGGGTGTGGGAGGGGGCATGGGGGATGGACCGTCTCTCCCGTCAAGGTCGGAGCTTTGGCAAAGCCCATCCACCATACCCCTTTGCCTTCAAGGGGAGCGGCGTTGTGGTCTCCGCGCTCTTTTTCGGAGAAAGCAGAGAGCATGTGCTTTCAATTATGGCAAGTGTCTAAAAGTAAGCATATGCTTAGGGGCATTATTGAATAATGACAGTAAAAAAAAAAGGCGAGTCTTCACGTTTTCAATTATTTTCCTGAAGTAGAGCCTAGAGCCGGGCTGCTGCAATTAATTTTGCTCCCCCCGTTTTAGAAGTCCCTGGTTTTCAGTGCCTGCACACACATGCATGCGATTCTACCTCTTATCATTCTTTGGCTTCTTCCACGCTCTGTGCCTGTTGATGTCCTGTCAAGTCAGCTCCACCCCATGAGTTGGGGCTTCCATTTACCAACCCTGGAAAGGATGGAAGGTTGAGGCAACCTTCAGCCGACTACCTGAGTCTAGGATTGAACCTAGGCTGGGGCACCTCCCTTATGAGGAGAGGCTAAAACATTTGGGGCTCTTTAGTCTGGAAAAAAAGGAACCTGAGGGGGGATGTGATTGAGACATACAAAATAATGTGGGGCATGAGTAAAGTGGATAGAGGGACTCTTTTCTCCCTCTCACAAAATACCAGAACTAGGGGAGTAGGGGTGTGGTGGCTCAGTAGATTAAGGCTCCGAAAACTGTTGACTGCAAAGTCAGCAGCTCGGCGGTTCAAATCCCTAGTGCCACGCAGTGGAGTGAGCTACCACTCTTCACCCCAGCTCCTGCCAACCTAGCAGTTTGAAAGCATGGAAATGCAAGTAGATACTGTAAATAGGTACCACTGTAAAAAGTGGGAAGGTAAAAACATTGTTTCCTTGCAGCCATGCCGGCCACATGGCCATGGACTTGCACAACACTGGCTCTTCCGGCTTGAATACGGAGATGAGCACCGCCCCTAGAGTCGGACATGAGTAGCACACATGTGCTGGGGGGACTTTTACCTTTTTTAGGGGACATCCACTCAAATTGAAAGCTGGGAGAGTAAGAACAGACAAAAGAAAATATTTTTTTTCACCCAGCGCATTGTTAGTCTGTGGAACTCCCTGCCACCGGAGCTGGTGAGGGCATCTGGCCTGGTTGCCTTCAAAAGGGGATTGGACAGATTCCTGGAGGAAAAGTCCATCACAGGTTACAAACCATGATGGAAATGTGTCATCTCCAGGCTTGAAACCAGGGTACTTCAAGGGCCAGATGCAGGGGAGTGGTATCAGGAGACAGAGATCTAGTCTTGTGCGCTCCCAGACGCATCTGGTGGGGCCACTGTGAGATACAGGAAGCTGGACTAGATGGGCCTTTGGCCTGATCCAGCATGGCTCTTCTTATGTATGGGTCACGAGCACAGTCTTCACCGCAGTTGAACCACAGAACCTCAAGGCTCCTTTCCCAATCTATGGCACTCACAGGACAAAGCAGTGACAGTTTACATGGTATCAGACTCCTCCAACTGTGCAGTATCGATCTTGGGTTTTTTGTTTTTGTTTTGTTTTTGTTTCCTTGAATAGATTTTTGCAAGCTCTTCAGTTTGGCTTCTGCTCTGATTTTTCTCTTTAACATCACCCTCCTTTTTCCCTTGGGGACAGGCAGCCCTATTTCCAAATATGATATTAGCAAAACATAGTATAGCATTTCTCTAAAATGCTCGTACTCCTTTCCTAGAGAATCTCCCCATCTTGTAAGGGTTTCAGATGCCATGGAAGAGGGCCCAAAGTCCCTCTAAAATACAAGACCCCCCCCAGCAAAAAAAAAACTACCTTTAATTCCTATGGAATTAGGAAACCCATAATCACCTTCCTGCAGTTCTGTTTGGCCGGGGAGGGCAGGCCGAGGGGGAAAGTGATGTGGGCATCGTTAGCTCCTTTTGGCTTTCAGTTTTCCTCTTGTAAATCAGCCAGTGTTCCTTGCGGCTGTGGACGTTTTTCATCCCCAGGCTTTAAAAAGCGAGCAGCAGGTATGTTGTGACGCAAGCCCTGCAGAGTCACCGAATCGAACACACCTTAAACCAACAGAGAGGGTGAAAGGTAGCTGTGTCTGCCCGGTGCCTGAATATGTGTGTTTTTAAGAAGAGGCCGCGTTGTCCCTATAAAGGCATGTTTTATGTCCGCTCTTTAAGAAGTTAAAGACTGGAAGGCTGTCTTCACAGACTTTACTCCACCCCACCCCCCCACCCCCACACACTACATATGCACCTCTTTTCAGCCGGCTCTCACGTGTTGCTCTTGGCAGTCTGTCAACCTCTACTTGGCCAACCCTGGGGTATGAAACTGATGCAACACAGGACTCTTCATCCTTCTTCAGTAATGATTTTGTTGAGCGAGTGACCCAAACGAAACGCAACAAAACCGCATCGTTCGCTGCTGCTGCTGCTGCTTCAAGGGCCGTGTTTTCGTAGAACCTTGGCAACCAGTAGCCTGAGCTGATTTCTGTCTAAGCTATTCTAAACACAGAGCAGCTGTACAAAACGATAGTAAGGGTGCACCCTGGAGGATTGTGTACAATTCTGGTCACCGCATCTCAAAAAAGACATAGTGGAACTGGAAAAGGTGCAGACGAGAGCGACTAAAATGATTACTGGGCTGGGGCACCTCCCATATGAGGAAAGGCTAAAACATTTGGGGCTCCTTAATCTGGAAAAAAGGCACCTGAGGGGGGATATGATTGAGACGTACAAAATAATGCAGACGTACAAAATAACGTATTTGTTGGGGCCACTGTGAGATACACGAAGCTGGACTAGGAGGGCCTTTGGCCTAATCCAGCATGGCTTTTCTTATGTTCTTATGTGCTCACTGTGGACCACTGGCTTAAGTCCTTAAGAATGTTCTTCTACATCTATCTATCTATTTTTCCTTGAAGGATAACATCCAGCAGATGGTGTTTCTTATTGTGAATTGTGTGTTTGAAATACTGCCATTTTCTTCTCTTGCTGCTGTTGCCCAAAGTAAGGTAAAAGGTAAAGGTTCCCCCCGCATATGCATGCTAGTCGTGTCCAACTCTAGGGGCGGTGCTCATCTCCATATTCAAGCCGGAAGAGCCAGTGCTGTGCAAGTCCATGGCCATGTGGCCGGCATGGCTGCAAGGAAACACTGTTTTACCTTCCCGCTTTTTACGGCGGTACCTATTTATCTACTTGCATTTGCATGCTTTCAAACTGCTAGGTTGGCAGGAGCTGGGGTTATCAGCGGGAGCTTACTCCACTGCGTGGCACCCGGGATTCGAACCGCTGAGCTGCCAACTTTGCAGTCTACAGTTTCGGTGCCTTAGTCCACTGAGCCACCACACCCCTATTGCCCAAAGTAGTTGGTGTAAAAAAACAAATCAGTGGTAGAATGTGTGGGACATGTCTTCAAAGATATTATCCCCGGGTATGCATATAGAATCATAGACCATTAGAGTTGGAAGGGGCATCTAAGGCCATGAGGTCCAACCACCTGCTCAGGGCAAGAATCCAAATCATAGCAGATCTGACAGATGGTGGCCCAATTGACCTACCTCCAGCGATGGAGCACTCACTCACCACCTCCTTCTAAAGTCTTCGGTTCCATTCTTGTACTGCTCTAACAATCAAGGAGTGTTTTTTTCCTGCTATTCAAGCCTAAATCTGGCTTCCTCTAGCTCGAGGCGATTAGTACTTGTCCTGTACTCTTGCATGGTGGAGAACAGCTCCTGACCCTCCTCTGTATGGCTGAGTTTTAAGTATTTGAAAAGTGCAATGTATCACTAAATTATCTGGGATGAGAACAACAGCTGGAGAAAGCAGCTGTGCCCTTGGGGGCTTTAGGACACATCTGTATGGGTTTGGTAGGCATCTACTCTTAGGATCAATGAAGATATTACAGCAAACCTCGTGGCGCAGTGGTTAAATGCCTGTACTGCAGGTTAAACTGTGCTCACGACCTGGGTTCAATCCCTTATCAAGGTTCAGCCTTCCATCCTTCCGAGGTCGGTAAAATTTTGCTGGGGGCATGTGCCTGCACACTGTAATTAAAATTGTAAACTGCCCAGAGACTACTTGTAGTGTGAGATTTTTTTGCTTTTTGCTTTTTATTAGAATTGGAGCAAACTGTGAGATTTTTCACCTTGGCAAACTGTAAATTGCCTTTCCTGATGACAGGCCATCAGGAGGTAAGCACGGGCCTTGTTGGTGAGCTGGATGTGCTAAGGAGTGTGTCTTTGGAACAAAAAAAGTTTTATCCTCTTTTAATTGTAAAGCTTTTTACAATTTTTACAATTTTTCCTCTTGGGAGGAAAGCAATGGCAAGCCTAGATAGCATCCTAAAGAGCAGAGACATCACTTTGCCAACTAAGGTCAGGATAGTCAAAGCTATGTTTTTTCCAGTAGTGATGTATGGAAGTGAAAGCTGGACTATAAAGAAGGCTGATCGCCACAGAATCGATGCTTTTGAGCTGTGGTGCTGGAGGAGAGTCTTGAGAGTCCCCTGGACTGCAAGGAGATCCAACCTATCCATCCTGAAAGAAATCAACCCCGAATATTCACTGGAAGGACAGATTTTAAAGCTGAGGCTCCAGTACTTTGGCCACCTCATGAGGAGAGAGGAGTCCTTGGAAAAGTCCCTGATGTTGGGAAAGATTGAAGGCAAAAGGAAAAGAGGACGGCAGAGAATGAGATGGTTGGACAGTGTCATCGATGCAACCAATATGGATTTGACAAAATTCCAGGAGGTAGTGGAGGATAGGAAGGCCTGGCGAGCTCTGGTCCATGGGGTCACAAAGAGTCGGACATGACTGAACGACTGAACAACAAAAAATTGTAAAGCTGCTGTCTTATTTAGCTGGGTTGTTGGACTGCATCCTGAGAATTCAAAGGGCAAACAGTTAAACTGAGGTAGTAACCAGGCACTTCCAAGATTAAAGAAGGAGTGTGATGCATTTGCTATCTCAATTTCATTGTAGTTCCTCCAATTTGACCTCCATTCATGTCTAGAGATGGGCACAAACTTGCAGTAAACCCATCTTTATCCCAAACACTTGTTTTATTATTCCTGGTGATGAAACATGGATAGTTCTTCCCCATGGAAATTGGTTGAAAAATGCAGCAGACACTTTTTGTAAGGCACATATTTATTTAGGTGCTTTTTGCTACTGTATTCCTCAGCCAATGTATTTTTCCCGTTGACTAAACTGTGCCTGTGTAAATTGCCCCACTGTCCATCGGTTTAGGCACCCCCATTTCAAAAATATGCATGTATGGTTCTGTGTGCCTTTTGCTTCTACAAAGCACCCTTGGCTTTTTTCAGGCAAGCTATACTTGGTCCCTCAAGTCGGAGCTGGAAAATGGATGATCATTGGTGAGAATCTCAAAATCACCAAGCTAGACGCTTGTCTTGAACAGAGGAGACTCAAAGGGCATGAAAATCAAAGACAGGCTGCTACATCAACAAGGGAAGAGCAGGCCTTTTGTAAGGCTCATAGCTTCTGATTGCTTAGTCAGAATCCCAAATCCTCCAACAACCTTTATCACAACAGGGATCGCTTTCAAGCATGTACTGATCCCGTAAAAAGTCGTTGTTCCTCAGCTATTGTGAGGCCGTCACAGAAGGGACATGAAATCCTGAAGGGGATGGCAGATGATTTCATCATCTACACGCCCCTAAAATCTGAGGGCCTTGCTCCTGTGAGCCCACGTTCCACTCCATCACGGCACAGTTGTGCCCAACATGTCCTGCTGCAACAGGATTAAATACCGCAATTTAAATATCTAATGTTTGGCATCCAATTATTGTAGTCAAAGCACAACGTTTGAGGTTTGTGGAATCCACCAATGCAATCCTGTATGGATCCTCCTCCACCTCCACTGCTCCCAAAGCGCAGGGGCAAAGCAGCAGATGCTTGTTCTTAATTAATAGCTCCTCAATTCCATGAAGCTTAACCCATTGGATTCTTTAATTTGATTAATTTGTAAGGCCCAGACAGCCTTGGAGCAGCAAGGCTAATTGAATGGTAGATCAGTGACACACACAGCCTCCTTGTGGGTCATCAGCAGACTTAAAAAGATCAAAACAAAAAATCTTAATTTGGGTGGTGGTGGTGGTTTGGGGAGCATCTAAGTAGCTCAGTTATCCCAGTGTAGAATGCTCTGCAGCTGCCTAGATGCCCTAGGTCAGTGAGGGCAAACCTTCAGCACTCCAGATGTTTTGGACTACAACTCCCAGAATTCCAAGCTTAGATTGCCAATAACAGGGGACTGTGGGAGTTGTGGTCCAAAACATCTGGAGTGCCAAAGTTTCACCACCACTAGGTATATCCAATCTCGCCTGATTTCAGAAGCTAAACAGGGTCGGCCCGGGTTAGTACTTGGATGGGAAACCACCAGGGAATACCAGGTGCTGTAGGCACCTGGAGTAGGAACTGGCAAGCCACTCCAGCATTCCTGCCAAGAAAACCCCATGGACATGGGGTCATGAAGAGTCGTCACAACTGTAACAACACAACACACACACAACACAGAATGCCCTAGAGCAGGGGTGTCCAAACTTCAGCCCTCCAGGTGTTTTGGACCACAACGCCCAGAGTTCCAAGCCTGTATTGCCAATGGCAAAGGACTGTGGGAGTTGTGGTCCAAAACATCCGGAGTGCCAAAAGTTCGAGATGGGCATGAATTAAAAAATTTGATGGTTGGGGATACGTCTTGATTGATAGCTAATCACAAACCTCTACAAATGCCTGGACAAACAAACTGTTTTGTAGTGTATTTTTGAAGGTAGCTATTGAGAGTTTTTCTGGCTGTTTGGCTGTGTTTCGTGGTTCGTTTTTCCTGTTCATGTTGTGGAGAGAGAGCCCATGCCCTCTGAGCATGGGGCCACGGCCTCTGACGATGGCACCTGTGGTAGGGACGATGGTAGTGGTGGTAGTAGTGAGCAAAACAGCAGGTAGATGGAGGTGATGGGGCAGTGGGAGGGGTGGATAGTAGACCATCCCCTCTTGGTGGAGCCAACAAAATGCCAATGGGAAAAACCTCCAGCATTTCATTTTGATTTGTCCTGAACCAGGTCATGAAATGAATCACAAACTAGCCAGGTTTGTTGGGTCTTTTGGCTTGTAGTTCGCTGCATGGCCATCTGTAGTCTAGACTAGTGGTGTCCAACCTTGAGTAACCCAAGTGTTCTTTGCCTGCAGTTCCCAGAAGCCTTTGCCACCAACTGTCCTGGCCAGGGTTTCTGGGCATTGCAGTCCCAAGAAAACCAGGTTACCCAAGGTTATGGATCACTGGCTTAGATGGTGCTAAACAGGGTTGCTTTGAGGTGTGGTATGACCATTGGGACACCCTTTCCCTGCTCAACCTATGGTTTCCTTAAGGAAGTTAATCCATCTTGTATTTGATCTTCCTCTTTTCCTGATGTCATTCAGCTTTCCTACCATTATTGCTCCCCCCCCCAAAAAATGAAATGAAATGAAATGAAATATGGCCTTTTCATTATATGAAAAGTAGGGACGCCTTAGTTCCATCCCTTTTGCCTCCAAAGATGGCTCGATTTGACCTAGGAACCACTTGTTTGTTTTACTGGCAGACCAGGGTATCCGCTGAGCTGTCCTCTGGCACCACATTTCAAAAAAAGGATCCCCCCCCATACCAGCTTTCTTTACAGTCCTACTTTTTTGGCAATTGAGAAATTGTCTGGTGCTTGCTGAACCACAGCCTTTTCAATGTAGCACTAGAATGTAGCAACCCTGCTATTTTGATTTGCACTGTCCTTGGTCAAATTCCTCTTGAACTGTCCACCTACAAATGGGTAACAGGCAGATGAACTATATAACGGGAATCCTCATTTAGTCTCAGGATCTCAAAAGCTGTTACAAACCTCAGCGTTAAGATATATTTGGAACTTCAGGAGACCCAAGGGTTTTTCCCTGTAACCACATGTAACTGGGCTGCCATCACTAGAGCCATTCTCTCTCTTTGGAGAAGACGCCTAGATGGATGGCAGAACCTGATGTGGTGGTACCCTTAGGCATCTTGCCTATGAACCTGGCTTCTCACCATCCTGGTCTGGCCATGGTTCAATCTGGCTGCCCGTTCAGTGTCTCCCAGTCCCCTCATTAACTTTACCCACTTGAAGCCTGAGTGAACTTGATGTTCAACAGGCATTGCGTTTTCTTTGAAAAAGAAATCAAAATTTGGCTAAAATTCAATAAAAAGGGCAAAAGGGGAAAATTACGCGGGCAGAGAGAGTAAGAGGTTTGTGAATGTAGGAGCAGAAATTATGGCCTCATCTAGAACTTTCCGTCTCAGTTCCTCCCAGTCTCCATTAGATGGAGAACCTTGTGGCACCTTGTGAAGTGTTTTGATGGGGACACAGGATGAACCAGCTTGGGTGCTAAAATAAGCAGGAGAGGCCTTTCTCTCCATCCTGCCACCTTCACAGGTGCGCCTCAGAGGAATACATGAAAGGGCCTTCTCTGTTGCTGCTTCCAGATTCTGGAACTCTGTGCCACAAGAGTCCAGGCTGGCTCCATTTTTGCAGTCCTTCCGCAGGCAGACTTCCCCTCAGTTACTGGCTGCCTGAGTGGTTTTTTTTATCCCTTTTTTGGAGTTGTTTTTGCCTACCATCTTTAAGTGTGGTATTGGTTGGACCCCTTTAAATATTTACAGACTTACTGCTTTTCATTTTAAATAATGTCTTTTAATTGATGCAAGCCACATTAGGTTCTTTTTAAAGAGAAAAAACGGGTAAAAATATTTTCAGCCAATTAATTAAGCCCTGTAAATTTTATTTGGTATAAGAATTCATCTGTTGCATCACATCCATCAGCGACTGTACATTGATCATCACTTCAGTTGGTAAATAATGTACTGTTGCTTGGGATATTGTCGTCCGTGAGAGCAGGAAGAAGGGAAATGTGAACAGTATAAACAGAAGTAGTACACAAACAGTAGTGGGTTGCAATGAAATGATACTTCCACAGATAAAATTTAACAGACTGTGGTAAAATTAGAAGATGCCCTTTATCTCTCCTTATTTTGACACTTCCTATACAACAGATCCAGTTATTGGTGGATTGTTTTAGTCCTTGAAGTTCTTATATTCATGCATGCCCCCTTAAGTGGACTTGGAAATCAATAATAGTAATTGTGGGACTTCAAGTTGATTCTAACTTATGGTAACACTTCCCATGCTTTTCAAAGTAGAGAATATAGAATCATAGAATCATAGAGAGTTGGAAGAGACCTCAAGGGCCATCCAGTCCAACCCCCTGCCATGCAGGAACCATCACAGTATTTCTGACAGATGGCCATCCAGCCTCTGCTTAAAAACCTCCAAAGAAAGAGACTCCACCACCCTCCGTGGCAGCATATTCCACTGCCGGACAGCTCTAACTGTCATGAAGTTCTTCCTAATGTTTAAACTGAATCACTTTTCCTGTAGTTTGAAACCATTGCCCCGAGTCTTAGTCTCTGAAGTCATGGAAAACAAACCTGTTCCCTCTTCAATATGACATTCTTTCAAATATTTAAACATTGCTATCATATCCCCTCTCAGCCTTTTTTTTTTTTTGTAAGGCTAAACATTCCCAGCTCCCTAAGCTGTTCCTCATAAGACATTTCTTCCAGATCTTCAACCATCCTGGTTGCCCTCCTCTGTACCTGCTCGAGGTTGTCAACATCCTTTTTAAATTAAGGTGAGCAGAACTGGACATAGTACTCCAGGTGGGGTCTGTCCAAAATAGAATAGAGTGGTACTATCACTTCCCTTGATTTAGACACTATGCTTCTGTTGATGCAACCAAGATCACATTGGCTTTCCTTGCCACCGCGTCACACTGCTGACTCATGTTCAATTTGTCGTCCACCAAGACTCACAGATCCCTTTCACAGGTACTGTTTTCCAACCAAGTGTCCCCCATCATATATCTGTGTAATTCATTCTTTTTACCTAGATGCAGCACCGTACATTTCCCTCTGTGGAAACCCATTCTGTTAGCTTTGGCCTAGCACTCTAATCTGTCAAGTTCATTTTGGATTTTCATTTTATCCTCTAGTCTAGGAGATTAGCAACCACTCCCATTTTGGTTTCATCTGCAAATTTAATTAGCATACTCTCTATTCCTTCCCCCAAGTCATTAATAAAGATATTGAACAGCACTGGACCCAGAACCGAACCCTGGGGCACCCCACTGGTCATGTCTCTTCAAGCTGAAGAGAAGCCATTAATGATTACTCTTTGGGTGCGATCAATCAACCAATTACAAATCCACCTAACAGTAGCACTATCTATCCCACTTTCTACTAACTTCTTTGCAAGAATACCATGGGGAACCTTATCGAAGGCCTTATGGAAGTCTAGATAAGCAATATCCACAGCATTTCCCACATCCACTGGGCCTGTAATTCTATCAAAGAAAGAGATCAAATTAGTCTGGCATGACTTGCTTTTAAGAAACCTGTGCAGAAGTGGTTTACCATTCCCTTCTGGAGGAGCCCTGGGAGTGTGCCGCTTGTCCACGGCCACACAGTTTGACTCTTCTTCCTGGAGTTACAGAAGGGAATTGAACTCTCAACCTTTGGCTCCACTGGTTACAAAGCAGAATTGATAACCAAGGCCTGCCACCTTCTTTGGGCAGGTAGTCATCAATGTCTTGGTCAAATGTCCTTTTCAAGGTACACAGCTTGAGATTTTTTAATGCCAGAGCAATATGTGGATCCCATATAACAGATCCCAACAAGGATTGTTTTATGGCCTCTTGCACTCCTGGGGCCCTCATGTTATGCCCCTTCACATCCCTAGCAGGCCATAACATGGCTTGGGAATATCACCTCTCCCTCTGGATTTTTGGTCCTGCTTCGGTGGGAAATAAACCAGACCAATACACCAAAACAACCATTCATGCTCATCTCAAGTTCAAAGCAAGAGATTTTTCCATTCCTTCCCAAACACGGTCCCTGTGGTGGTGGTGAACAAACCGGGCCGAACCGTGAGCGAGCGATTCGTGCCCTTCTCTACTTGGACACCTGGAGAGTTGATGCTACTCAAGGTCCAGCCTTCATGGACCATGTGTGAAGCATCTCTCTGAGGGCATACATTATTTCAGCACCAGTTTATTTAAAGTCTGTATGGATCCACTTGCAGGAGAGTCTTTCTGAATGACATTATAGGCCAGTGGTTCTCAACCTTCCTAATGCCGCAACCCTTTAATACAGTTTCTCATGTTGTGGTGACCCCTTGCCCTGGGTGGAAGAGGCCACAATCCCCCTTTGGCAGGCCACTGCTGCAGGGACCATCGAGAACTTCCCTTTACAGGCACCCTCAGCCAATCGCAGCCTCCGGTGCCATTGATTGACATCCCCTCCAACCTATCTAGCTGTAACTCACTCTTTCCCCCCTTCCTCCTCCAGACCCAAGCCGTTTGTGCCTTTTTCTTCACTGGTTCATTGGGGACCCCTGTGAAATAGTCATTCGACCCCCCAAAGGGGTCCCGACCCCTAGGTTTGGAACCACTGTTCTAGGACATTTGGTACCTCGGTTAGTTTTATTGCTTTCCAGTTCTGTTCTTTTAAGGTCAAAAGGTATGCCGTGAGTCAGGTGTGGTGTTACCAGTATTGAGTGAGGCAGTAATGCAATCTTTTTACAGACTGGGGAAGCCATCACTTATTCTTCTCTGTATAGCTGACTGTGCCTTGGCTTCCTGCCTGCCTGCCTCCTCCCCCGGGAAGTCAATCAGAGCCTTCTCCTGTTTCAGCTTAATAATCGATGGAGTCTGTTGCCTTCAGGCTTGATCTGTCCCACCACAGGGCTTTCTCTACATCCAAGTGGTTACAAGGGTTGAAAGAAGAAGAAGAAGGAGAAGAAGAAAAGAAAAGAAACCCAAAAAGAGAATTTGCTGGATATGCATTTCTGTATGGAAATATCCGTTTCCCGTTGCTCAAGACGACCACGAATGGAATGGGAGTCGGTTTTTTTTTTTTTTTGCACCAGACATGAATCCGTTTGCGAGGTTTGCGGCGCACATTTTTGTGAGGAAAAGTGAAAGGCACCCCAAACCACACACACGTTTCAAAACTGGACATGTCTAGAAATGTGGAGGTTTTTTTAAAAAAGTATAAATATGAAGAGTAAAAAATGCACATAGTTGGGGGAAATGCACATTAAAGGTGTTCATGTTCTGGAAAAAATGTAGAGGCAATTTCCCTTGTGGGAAGGAGAGGTTTTGGGGGTTTTTTTTTCACCCAGTATGGATGGAGTCAGAGTGCAGGTGAACTAAAAATCCCATAATTCTCCTATTTAGGAGTCCCAACTGCCGATCCAGACCTTGTTGGCCACCTAAATTGTCCTCGCCTGGGAAAAAAATCCACCTAGCAGTTGTCATGGTTTCAACAGGCCTAACTTCCTGTGAGACCTACCTGTGTACAAGGCATCTCCTCCTGGGCTTCCTTTATAAGCCCCAGGTATAGGGAAGCCTTATATTATTTATTTATTACACTTATATCTTCCAAAACAGAACTCTGGGCGGCTAACAATAAAACAGCTACAAAAAATGAGAAAATAAAAGCAAATTACAATTAAAATGGGGAGGGACAGTACCCTCAGAAGAACTGACGCGGGTGGCAAGGGAAAAAGAAAAAAAAACTTAAGTGAAAAGGTCGCCAAATGCCTCCTTAAAAAGGTGTGTTTTCAAAGCCTTTTTGAAGGCGGACAGGGACTGTGCTAGGCGCAGCTCACTGGGGAGATGATTCCACAACGTGGGTCCCACCACAGAGAAGGTGCGGTTATGCGTGAGCAATTTCTGTGCCTCCCTGGGTGTGGCCACCCTAAGTGAGTGTGCCTGCGCCATTCTCGTGGGCCTGTTCCCGGTTGATCTCTGGGAGATACGCTCTGACAGGTACTCTGGTCCTGAGATAAGTTGACCCCCTAAAAATGGCCATGGGTTTGAGCCTGTTAGAATAGAATGGGACGGCTAAGAACAGGACATTTTGAAGAGCGTTCATTCATGGTCAAAAGGTATGTCAATATGACTTGACAGCACATAACAAAGATATGGATCCCTTAGGTGGGAACTCTGGGATTTGTCGTTTTAATGGCTCAAAATGCACTCTCCTGCTGTGAAAAAAATAGAGAAGCTTAGCAGGAAGACCTGACCTATGTTTCTGTCCTTTGGTTTTACCTTTAAATTTTGATGCCCTTGGTGTTCTTGAACCTGATAACCTAATTCAGGGGTGTCCAAACTTTTTGCAAGGAGGGCCAGATTTGGTGAGATGAAAATGTGTGGGGGCCGACCATTCAGCTGCATTTGGCCTCCGGGCCAGACTTTGCAAAAGCCGCCAGGAGTCTAGGACATGCAAGGAAGTGGGGTAGGCACTGCAGCAACACAGCTGGGGGCAGGTAGGCTGGGCAGGTGGCTAGGGGGATGGGCAGAGGCAGGGAGGGCAGGCAAACCGTAAAACTCCAAGCTGATGTCTCCATCCAGCATGGGGAGGGGGCAGCTGGTGGGGATGAGTGACAAGCTGAGCCAGTGGGCAGAAGAGGCCGCGGGCCACTTGAAATTTGAAAACGGGCTGCATTTGGCCCCCGGGCCTGGCTTTGGACATGCCTGACCTAATTGAGCCCAACAACCGCTGCCACTGAGGAAGTACAGTTATCAAACTCTTTGTGAATTCTTTCTGATGTATAGGTCATGTTGCAGTTGCCACTCAGTTCAGTATGAGGTTACTTCAGAATAAACGTTTTCTTGGATTATCGTTCCCAGAAGCCTTCACCATCAGGGACTTGAAGTCCAAGAACACCTGGGTAATTGAAGGCTGGGAACAGCTGTCCTGGGGAAAAAGCATAGTCCTACAGGCAGCCCAAGTTGGAACCATGTTTCCATGCCATCTTCAAAAGCAACACACATTGAACGCATCAATAATCCAAACTGGAACTCTACTAGAGCATGAAAGGTTGTGCTCACATGGAGTTAAACAAACAAACCTGAAATCTTTCCCATTTACTTAGATCCTTATTGGAGGTCAAGTTCTTCTTGTTACCAATGTTTTGGGAATTCCATTCTGTTTACATTTCCATGCAGCTTTAATTATTTTAAACTCCATGAACTAAGGAATGCCTTGTTATGCTAAGTCTGGAAAGAGGGGGTGCTTCATAAGCCTTTGTCTTCTTCTCCCCACCCTCCACCCCTTCTCACAAGGCTGGAATGATAAAAACAGGTGAAGATGAATTCTTCATTGAACCACTGGAGAAAGGCAGGCAAATGGATGAAGAGCAAGGGAGACTTCATATGGTCTATCGGAGGTCTGCAGTTGCACAAAGTCCATTAGATACGGCTCCCGACTTCCACAGTGAAGGTAAAGCTTGTGTCTATGTTTCCTTGAATTGGTTGTCATAGGAAGCCTTTCTTTATAGCAGTGGTTCCCAACCTTCCTAATGCCGTGACCCTTTAATACAGTTCCTCATGTTGTGGTGACTCCTTGCCCTGCTTGGAAGAGGCCACAAGCCCCCTTTGGTAGGCCAATGGTGCAGGTGCCATAGGGAACTTCCCTCTACAGGCACCCTCAGCCAATCGCAGCCTCCGGTGCCATTGACTGATATCCCCTCCAACCTATCAAGCTGTAACTCACTCTTTGCCCCACTTCCTCCCCCTCCTCCTCCAGACCAAAGCCGTTTGTGCCTTTTTCTTCACTGGATCATGGCAACCCTTGTGAAAGAGGTCCCAACCCCCAGGTTGGGAACCACTGCTTTATAGTCTGTGGGCATGCGAAGAACGATGCATAATTTAGATTTACAGTGCAATCCCACACGTGTTTTATCTCATGAAGTTCTGTGATGTTTGCTTCTATGTTTTTAGGAACCCCACTGATCTGGTTTCTTTTCCTTTCCCCATTAAGACTTTAAGGCAACGATTGACAATGTGGATTTGGGTTTAGGAAACAGGAAAAGAAAACATCGTATTTGTGGGGTCAGCGGGTCACTGTAGTCCTCATCAGGTTTGTGGTGCTGGATGGTATTCACTTGCATTGGTTCTGGTCAAGTTGCTCCCTGCAGCATGTAAAGCTGGAAGCCTGTTCATGTTGTGGAGCAGAGGAGAGCCCCAGGCTGTCATTGCTTTAATCAGAAAGGCCATGGCATTTGATAGCACTTAGCAGACAAAATAATGGATCTGACTAACACGTTGTGTTATAATGCATTATCTCCAAGCTCGGTGACCCTGGCTGAAACCCAGTAATGCTCTGCAAGTAGAACAATTGAATCAGGACGGGTGTGGTAAGTCAACCCCTCCCTAAGTTCAGTTGTTCCAATGGGCTTACTCTGGTTGCAAATGACGGCTGGGTTTCAGCCATCATGTTTGTGGGACAGTAGCCCCTTTGTGTTATTCTGCCATCCCCGATGCAACCTGATCTTTCTCTGTCATTGTCGTTAGAGGCTTTGGCGCAGCTCTGATTCCTTCGAATGCCGCGTGCTTGCCTTTGTGAAATAAGGGCACCTCTGCTGCGACAGAGGAAACCTGTCTGTCCCTTGCATCATTGCCAGACCTTTCACTTACCTTGGATTCCTGAGGAGTCGGGAGGTTAAATCCCTCCTAAGGCGATGGTTATTTATAAAGGTTGGAGTGCCGTGAGATGGGCTTAGCTTTGGGTTACCATAATGGCCACTGTAATTAAGGAAGTCAAGTCACCCGAGGAGGAGTGTGTGGGAGGCTTCTTCAGCCCAGCGAGTGTCTTGCCAATCCATTTAGAGGGCTGAACGTTGATTACTTACCAACTGCTGCTTGACACTGAAAAGAGCAGACGTCCCCTGCAATTGCATCTGATACCAATGAAAGCTTTTGGTAAATTTTAACAAGAATGGTCCTTGGGTTGTGATGGATTCACGTAGCAATAGAAAATCTGTAGTCATGTTTTATGACATTTAGAGACTTCATTTTGTATATCGCAACTGAGAAATTCCAATGTTATTTGGAGAGCTTTTCACTATGCCCTCACTTGTCTTGCTGAAAGAGTGTTTTCCTTTCCCCACGTTTGACCCATTATTTATTTTGAGAATACATTATTTATTTATTAAAAATAAAAAATATTATTAATTTTATTTATTTATTTATTTATTTATTTATTTATTTAATAAATAAATTAATATTATTTATTAAAAATAAAAAATATTATTTATTAAAATTATCCACCTTTCTTCTTGAAAAAGATCCAAGGTGGGTTACCACATGATGATGATGGTGGTGGTGGTGGCTTTATAGCTCCATTCTTCTTGTTTCCTTGCAGTGAACAAATAAACTGAGCATTGGCCACTGACTAAAGGCAAATACAGTGGTACCTTGTATAAAGGAATTAATTCATTCCAAATGAAATTCTGTTAAGCAAATTTTCCTTTATACAAATTTCCCCTAGGAATGCATTGAGAAACAGAGTAACCCCTAATTGCGACCATTTTTATGTTGTAAAGATTCGCCCCCATAGGCAATTCTGTTAAGCAAATTTCCCCTATCTCTGGAATTTTTTATGTTGTACAGTTGTTATGTTATACAAACTGTTTGTTATATAAGGGTCCACTGGAATAAAAATAGGAGCTGTACAGGAGAAATGCAAACCTTTATAAGGATATAATATATAAGGTATGTGATTTGTATTTATTGTGACAATTGTCTATGTAAAAGTTGTTATTAGTATTTCTTATGCTGTGAACCGCCCGGAGTTCCTCCGGGAAGACGGGTGATATATAAGCTCAATAAATAAATAAATAAATAAATAAATAAATAAATAAACTTTATGCAGAAACATTGCTCTGCTGGCTAATTTCATGCCTCAGGGGCGGCCACATCCGGACTTAGGAAATAATTACTTTACCTCTGGACTACAACTCCCAGAATCCACTAGCCAACCCCAGGCTGACTGGGGAATCTAAGAATTACAGTCCGGCCAATAACGATTTCCAGCTTCAGCCACGCCAAGGGTGAGAAAAATCGTACCAGTTCAACTTTCATGCCAAAGAAGCCAGAGGAAGGGACAGAGTCTGAAGTGAGGCGGCTTCCCTGCATGTCTGCCCGACACCGCACGTAAGGGAACAAGAGTCCTCGGAGGGAAATTGCTTTTCCCGCAGGCTGGGAGCCAGCGTCAAACTACCAGGCAGGAGCTGGCCCATAAATAAATAGGGAAGCACTCCAAGCAAAGAGTAGGGCCAGTGAGTCATAAGCAGGATACTTGGGGGAGGCAGACCAGATTTATCACCAGAGGAAAACTCTCCTTCTCTCCTCTCTCTCTCTCTCTCTCTCTCTCTCTCTCTCTCTCTCTCTCTCTCTCTCTCTGTGTGTGTGTGTGTGTGTGTGTGTGTGTGTGTGTGTGTGTGTGTGTGTGTGTGTGTGTGTGTGTGTGTGTTTGGAGGCCCTTGAGCACACACTGCTTGACTGGGAAGTCTTCAGGGCCCGTTGGAAGGAACACACATGCACTCTCAAAATATACAAACACAAACCAGAAGCCGGGCTGGAGAAGCGAAGGAGGCAGTCACCTGAGTGAGAACAGAGCTGGGTTTCTCCCCAAGGTCACACGGGGTCAGTTCGCTCTTAGAAGTCGCAGAAAAGGGGTTGCCTAGGAGCCATCGGTGAAGGAGAGCAGACAACAGCAACCTCAATCTCTGGGTGTGAACTCTGCTTTGCTAAACTTTTGTTTACAGCATAACTAGCCACTTTTTGCACCCAGAGTCCCTTCAGCCCCCCCCTTAATTCTATACCCTAAGGCAGTGGTGTCCAAACTTTGGCCCTCCAGATGTTTTGGACCACAACTCCCACAGTCCTTTGTCATTGGCAATGCAGGCTTGGAATTCTGGGAGTAGCGGCGGCAAAGGAGATAGAGACTTAGAGGGGCCCTGAAAGAACTGGGTCGGGGGGTGGCTTAGAGAGGCATCATCAGGGTGGCTTGGTCATCATGGCCCAGATGCACTGTTCTGCTTCCCCCCCCCCCGTCTTCCCCCTCCTTGGCGTAGTTTGCTGGTGCTTTTCCATTCCTGCCCAGACAAACTCACTATGTCCTTGCTGATAATAGCTATCTCCTAGCTCTGGCTCTGGTTCCCTCCTCCCTCTCTCCAGGTGTGTTATATCTGTCCCTGGCGGAATGCCCACACAGTTTTTATTTCTTTATTTTTGGTTACTGTATTTTGGCTTTCATTTACCTACTATTGCTTGTTGATTGCTGTCTGTTCGCTGGCGCCTGCTCGTCAGTCTACAGTTCGTTGTTAGTTTGTACTGCTGTATTGCTTCTGTTTATTTTTTTTAATGCAGTAGTATTGTTGTGCTGTCATTTATTTTTAGTACTATTGTATTGTGTTATTTGTAGTTTTGTGGTTTGTAATTTTAGTGCTGCACTGTATTATTTGTCTTAGTTAGCAGTAGTAGGGTCTTTTTGCTCTGTTTTTTTTCTTTTTTCTCCCCTCCCTCTCTTTTCCTCGCCATGTTCGCAGGGGCTCATATACAGACGGTGGTGGGCCGTGGGCGGTACGCTAGTAGCCGTTGGGTTTGTCAGAAAAGAAGAACTTGGGTCAGACAACTCGTGCCTGTCCCTCGTTCTGACCCCTCGGCTCTCTGCCACGTGCCCGGGAGTCATCCCACCAGCGCCCCCAGCCTTCCCTGTATACTGATGAATGCCAGATCGGTTCATAACAAGATTCCCATCATCTATGATACCATCGCAGATGGGAAGCCCGATCTGGCATTTATTACCGAGACCTGGGGGCTCGGAGGGGGGAGGGCTCCCTTTCCCTGCTATGTCCGCCCGGGTTTCAGGTAGAGGGAGTGGGAAGGCTGGGGGGTCAAAGGGGAGGAGGGGCTGCAATCGTGTACAGGGACTCCTTTCACGTCAGCAGGGCCTCGACATTGGTTAGCCAGGGGTTGGAAGCCCTTCACCTGTTGGTGGGACAGCGGGACAGATTTGGCATTGTGCTGGGCTACCGAGCTCCCCTCAACCCTGCACAATCCCTCCCAGAGCTCACGGAGTTCATCGCCGCTGCTCTGTTGAGGTCCCCACGCCTATTGGTCGTGGGTGACTTCAACGTGCATGTGGGTGGTGGACTTTCTGGTGCAGCTCTGGAGTTCATGGAATCCATGGCTTCCATGGGTCTGTCCCAGCATGTTTTATGTCCCACCCATAGGTCTGGGCACACCCTGGATCTGGTTTTTACCTCCATGTCGGGGGATTTGTGTCTGGAGGTGGGGGGCATTGCCTCCCTTCCTGTGTCATGGACAGACCATCACCTCCTCTCATTCTCCCTGGCGATGCCGGCCCCTCCCCGCGGGGACCATCGGCCCTCTGTTTTGGCCCACCCCCAGAGGCTCATGGACCCCCAGCGGTTCAGTGAGCTCTTCGGGGGGCTACCTGGTGGTATGACTGGCGTTCCGGCTGAGGATGTGGCCAATCTTTGGCATGAAACAGCTGTCCACACCATAGACCGGATCGCCCCCAAGCGCCTCCTCCATTGCCGAGCCCGGCCCTCCCCTTAGTTCACGGGGGAGCTTAGGGCAATGAAGCAGGAGAGGAGGAGGCTAGAGCGCAGCTGGAGGAAAACCCAGACGGTGTTGAGTAAGGCTGCTGTTGATGCCCAGTCTAGTCGCTATACCAAACACGATCAGGGAGGCCAGAACATCCTTTAACTCCCTGAGAATTGCTGAGGCCTCGAACCGTCAGGCGGAGCTTTTCCGGGTGGTTCGGGACCTCAACAATCCTAGTCTGGCCAGGCCTCCTCCTACTGATTTCAGTAGTGAGCAGTTTGCAGCCTTTTTTCGAACTAAAATAGAAGCCATCCATGCCGTCTTCGACTCCGGTTGCAGTGGTCCTGCCCCGCCATCCCCAGTTGCTGGTCCGCCTTTGTCGCCTCGGTTGGATGCGCTTGAGCCTGTTTCTACTGTCGAGGTCTCCAGGGCTATGGTGCATTGTCGGCCTGCCTCCACTCCTTTCGACCCTTGCCCTGCCTGGCTAATTAGAGCTGCCAGAGGGACTATGGCCGAATGGGCTTCTGTCATCGCCACCGCCTCCTTCAGCGAGGGTTTTTTTTCCCTTTCGTCTGAAGGAGACGGTGGTAAAGCCCATTCTGAAAAAACCTGGCCTGGCGGTGGACGACTTAATAACTATCGCCCAATTGCCAACGTCCCGTTTATGGGCAAGGTGATCGAGAGGGTGGCGGCGGTCCGGCTGCAGTCATACCTGGAGGATCGGCAGTGCCTCGATCCATGCCAGTCCGGGTTCAGGCCCCGTCGGGATACCGAAACAGCTTTGGTCGCCCTGCAAGGTGACCTTGTCCAGGCGGCTGACAGGGGTTGCTCTACCCTGTTGGTCCTCCTGGATCTGTCAGCGGCCTTTGATACCGTTGACCACGGTATCCTGCTGGACCAGCTCTCTGAGGTCGGAATCGGAGGCTCTGCTCGCAGTTGGCTCTGTTCCTTCCTGGAGGGCCGGCCCCAGTACGTTCAGCATGGGGGGGGAGTTATCGGCCCCTTGGATTCTCCCTTGTGGGGTTCCACAGGGGCCGTCTCTGTCCCCCATGCTGTTTAACATCTACGTAAGACTGTTGGCGGGGGTTATCAGGAGTTTTGGAGTCTGCTGTCATCAGTACGCTGATGACACGCAGCGCTATCTCTCCTTTTCCACCTCTGCAGTGGAAGCTGTGAGGATCCTCGACGAGTGCCTGGAGGCCGTACTGGCTTGGACCGGGGCGAACAGGCTTAAGCTCAGCTCAAGCCCGAGAAGACGGAGGTTATGTTCTTTGGGAGCTCGCCGTTGGGGTACGGTGGCCCCCTCCCCTGTCTGGGGGGAGTTTCCCTCCAGCTCGCGGAGAGGGTGCGGAATCTGGGTGTGCTCCTGGACCCGTTGCTCTCCCTGGAGTCCCAGGTGGCGTCGGTGACCAGGTCCGCCTATTTCCATCTCCATCGGATCGCCCAGATCCGCCCGTACCTGGACACGAACTCTCTGAGAACAGTGGTCCAAGCACTGGTGATCTCGAGGCTGGACTACTGTAACACCCTCTACATGGGGTTGCCCTTGACTCTTCTCCAGCATCTGCAGTGGGTACAGAATGTGGCGGCCAGGCTGGTGGCTGGTGTGCGTCGCCATGAACACATCACACTGGTCCTGGCCCGCCTGCATTGGTTGCCCATTGCAGCCCGGATTAGATTCAAGGTCTTGGATTTAGTTTATAAAAACCTCCATGGCTTGGGACCGGACTACCTGGCAGAGCGTATCGCTCAGCGATCCACCTCGGCCCACCCCGTCTGGCAGGCGCGAGCGCACTTGCTGCGGGTCGCCACTCCCCGAGAAGCCCGGAAGACGAGTACTCGGGCCCGGGCATTCTCAGTGGTGGCCCCTAGCCTTTGGAATTCCATCCCTGTTGAAGTGTGCTCTGCAGAGTCCCTGCTGGCCTTCCGGAAGGCTCTAAAAACCTACCTTTTCTGGGAGGCCTTTGGCGATTCATAACTTTGCCTTTTTTTTCCCGCCATCGTCATGCGTTATGCTTTAATTATTGAGGTGCTTTAGGTTTAACTGTTTTTAACTGTTTTAAAATTTACTGTTGTATTGTTGTATGTTTACCTCTGTAACTTTGTGTGGCTAATATAGCCTTTGTAAGCCGCTTAGAGTTCATTGAAGATAAGCGGGGTATAAATCCAAAAATAAATAAATAAATAAATAAAATATGCTTGCAAACCAGGAAAGAGCTGGGATGTGTTGACTTTTCCTTAGATTCCAGAGTTTTGCCTCCTGATTTTGGTGCCCTCCTAAATTTTGGTGCCCTGTGGCATGGCCCCAGTTGCTCCACTCCGGTTGTAGCTTACCTCTGCATAAGGTCTGTTTGGTTTTGCAATAGAGCAGATACATCGAATGCATGGTTTCTATTTATTAGGGAAGTAACGAGGAATGTCAGCAAGTCTGTGGGTCTGAGTGCCAAGTCCCAGTCTTTTCCAAGTCCCAAGTCTGAGTCCCTACAAATCAACAAGAAATTTCCCCAGGAGGGTTCCTCCACTCTCCCCTAGTCCGGCTCACACTCGTGCCTGGAGTTGGGGCCAATACGGGGCGGGGGGGAACCTCCTCCTCCATAGTTTTCCTGGTTCTCCTGCCTGTTCTGCTAAGCATTGCAAAGCTTCTCTGATGAGTTTACAGTATCCTTCATTAAAACAATAGGGACTTGAAAATATGACTCGGAAAAATGGGTCCACGTCGCAAGTCAAGTCGAAGCCATTAAAAAAAAAACACTAAGTAGTGTCAGGCTGCTATCCCACGGACAGAAAATCCAGATCAAAGTAAAATGTGGATTTTCCCCAGGAATGGTCACATAGTTGAAAATGCTATTCCTGTGTCCGCATGGAAGAACCACATCTTTTGTATTCCTACAAGCAGGAACCGCAACACAGCAGAATGTAAAGGTTTTGATGCAGATTTTCCGAGTCCCCACGGACTCAAGTACCAGTTACAAATCCGCATCGGAACTGAGACAAGCTTTGTACCACCTCGAGACCAGGTACTTGCAAAACTCGCTGGGTCACGCTTAAGTGGGCATGGTTGCATTTTTCTCCTTTAAAGTCTGCTGGTCATGGGGACACAATTTTATTAATCATATCTTCAAGCACTTTGAAGCAGTTAGTGGTTGTGGTTCAGCCTGAGTTGAATCACCAGTGCAACTTAAGTTTTCCTTGATAGTAAGTCATGCAGCTTGAGTTTCCATCCCTGGAAGTAACTTTACCAGTCCACATTTTGAACCCCTCCTGAGGAATAGCTTTTTACACCACTTTTTCCTGGTTTCCAAGGCTTAAATTACAATGATGGCAATATCTGTCATTTTAAGTTAAATCTATAGCAATGCCTTTCCTCGGAAGCCCTCTTTAACATGTTGGTGATGTATTTAAAGGTGGTGCATTTCCTGCTTATACAGTAGGATCCCCGCATCCATTGATTCATTATCCACTGGTTCAGTTATCCACAGTTGGCAGAGGAAATAAATAAATAAATAATTCAGCAGCTGCAAAGCAAGCTACTATCACAAAGAGCAGCTCTAAAGCAAGCTACTGTCATAAAACAGCAGCTGCAAAGCAAACTACTGTCACAAACAGCAGCCGTAAAGCAAGCTACTGTTGCAAAACAGCAGCTGTAAAGCAAGTTACTATCACAAAAGAGCACTTTTGGGGACATTTTGGCATTCTCTCATCCATGGTTTTCATTATCCACGGGAAGGCTTGGAACCAAACCCCAACGGATACTGGGGTCCTACTGTACCTGTTTTCTGTATATTAATTTCTAAGTATGTTCCACCCTACCTCAGAGACTAAAAGCCATTCTTTAATCCACATGAAACCCTATGTTTTAAGTGTGTTTAAATGGGTATTTCTGAAGTAGTTTCTAAAATACATGATTTTAAAAAAAAGTTCCAGGCAGGTTTTCTGTAAAAGCATGCATGTATTCCAAGGATGATAGCGATCTTAGGTCTTTTCAAGGGGAAATTATGTCATAAAATACATTATATATAGATTAAATAAATGGTGTATTGACCTGAGAACTACACCCCAAAATCAAAAGTGCCAAAGAGGAAATTAAAACTGCGTTCAGAGTCAGTTCTTAGAGAGGGAAGTGTAAACCAGGTCAGTTGACGTCGAAATACATACCTATCTTTATCGCTGAGCTTCTCTATTCAGAGACTTTCTCTATTTTTCTTTCTTTCCAACTAAGAGGGGTTTGCAAGCAAACACTAAAGGAGCAGAGGAACTATTTCCACCAGCCGGGTAGTATTTTGTGTTTTCTCACTATAATTTTTCCACATGCAAATATTTGCGTACAGCAAAAGGCATCCAAAAAACTTGCTTTCTGTCGCCAGTAGAGATGACGGGGATCATGATGGCAGGGGACAGTATCCCTCCCCCTCTCTACCCATCATGAATTGGACGTTTGTCAAGGCCTCTAGGTTTTTGTTTTTCAAAAAACAATCATAATAAACAATTTCAGCTGAGCTTTGCATGTTTTCTTTGCCTCTGTAGTGTAGCTTTTTGCTGTCTTTGAAATGCCATTTCCCCCCAATAAAGAACAACATAATTCCTGAGTGGTTTGGCTGATTTTCATTATCAGAATTTGTTCAGGGGTTAGTTAGAGGCATATAACATTTCTGTCTGTGATGTGGTAAGCTGAAGCAGTCCTGGCTGGAGAAACACGTTTAGGCGGCCGGTGTTCCCAGACTGAGATGCACTTTGAATCTAATTGATAGATAAATTCCCCTGATGAAATAAAAAATGGGGGGAGATGCTGGAACATTTTTCTCACTTCTGAGGTAGAGATGGGCACAACCAGAAATTTTTTTTGAGTTGTCGTTTTTCGGGACGGGTCAGTTTTGGGTCGTTTCTGTTTTTTGGAAAAAAAATTTAAAAATTGTTTCGTCGTGTCATTTGTCGTTTGTTGTTACCGCCACCGCGATTTCGCGCGATTTGACGTCCCAGCGAGTGGTGTCCCGCCGGCGCTAGGTGTTTTTGCGCCCTAGGCAGCGGGCGGGGTGGCGGGGGGCCATGGGCGGGCGGCGGAGGCGGCAGGGGGGAGGGGCGGGCGCACGGGCGGCGGGCGCGGGTCCTGCAATGACCCAGAGCAGGCGGAAAACACTTTAAACTGACTTGCTGCACAAGACTGCATCGAATAAAGCAATTGCAATTTTTGCAAACAAAGTGGGCAGTGCACCCACAGCAGAGCTGCAGGCAGGGTATGAAAGGACCTTGGCTTGCCACCAAGCAAATGAATTTTTTAAAATAAATCCACACCTCCTCCCACTCAAACCTCCCCCCCTTTGAAGCACTATCAGAAAAGAAATCCTATCAAACTGCAGGAGAATAAAAAAGAATAAACTGCGTTGCTATTCCCCACAGCAGACAGAGAATGAAAGTAATTATTATTATTTCCTAAAAATTCAATTGAATCAATTCCCTCCCTGCCTGCCTAACTGAAATCTAAAGGCTCTGCGAAATCGAAACTAGTCTAGCACAGCAGCCAGCTACACACAGCCCTCTCCCACCCACATCCAAGCCCGGACTGCGACTCTTCTGGGAGTGCCTCGGCTTTTTATGCCCTCTTGCACATCCAGAAGTGTCAGTCAAAACCAGGCCATGCGATTGGTAGAATGGGTCCAAAAATTTGCATGGTCCCATCCCATGGCCAGCCCATCATTGCGCAGGTGTAAAAAAATAAAAATAAAAATAAAATAAAATAAAATCAGTGCGACCTTTTACTGCTATAAAAAAACCCACTGCTGCTACTGTAAAAATTCAAGCATTTAAAATAGCTAATTTTCGCATGTTTCTGTGGTGCTTTGGTGGTTTTTTGGACCACGATTTCAAAAAAAATATTGTGGACGCCATTTTGGATCCCCCCGCACTGCATGGCAAATGGAGACGCCGAGGATGCCCCCTCCCAGCCCGGTACAAGCAGCCCAGGACAAGAGGGGGGAGGCTGGGGACCCCCCCCAGAAACCACCCCTCTGGTAGGTGCCCTCAGGCAGGCATATTTTTGCCTGCTTTTTTGGCCGGGAATCGGGTTTTTTTTATTTTTAAAACTTTTTTCTGTGCCGCTTGGCATCGCGCGATTGCCACGCGATGCCAGGAATGACAACGACAAATCAGACCCAATTTTTCTTTTTTCGGTTCGAGTTCGAGTTCTGACAGCTTAATTGTCGTTACCGTTTCCGTTATGTAACGGAAACGATATCCGAAAACGGAAACGACAATTTCGCCATGTCGTGCCCATGTCTATTCTGAGGTTTTTTCTTTTGTCTTGGTTTTGATTTTGATTTTGATTATTTCTTTTTCTACTTTCTTTTCCCCTTTCCCTTTTCCCTTTTCCTTCTTTTCCTTCCTTCCTTCCTTCCTTCCTTCCTTCCTTCCTTCTTCTTCTTCTTCTTCTTCTTCTTCTTCTTCTTCTTCTTCTTCTTCTTCTTCTTCTTCTTCTTCTTCTTCTTCTTCTTCTTCTTCTTCTTCTTCTTCTTCTTCTTCTTGGCTTTGCCTGTTGATTTCTTAAATGTTTCATCACACGATACACTGCCTACTACAGATGGTGGTGGTGGAGAGGATGATAAATGCTGATTTTTTTTTAAAAAAAGTTACTATATTATCCGGTTTCGGTAATTATGAAATTGAAGCCAGGGGTTGTAGAGGTATGCCAGTTCAGGGAATAAACTACGATACATGAGTGAAAAATGGTTGCCTAAAGTGGCAGATTCCCTCAGAAGCTCATTAGATTCCGGAGACTTAAGGATCCTGGGGGGAAAAAATAAAGCTCAAAGCATAAGCGATGCCCTGTATTACTATGATAAAATCTCAGTTAGGATGAATAATACACTTTACCAACAAACTACATCACTCTCACTAACAGGGATAAATGGGAGGGCTAAGAACAAATCTGAGAGGTGGTTTGATAAAGAATGCCTTCTCTTAAAAAAAAGAACTACATGCCATGTACCAGCTTTACCGCAAGAATCAAATGGATGTATTGCCAGATGGATACTATGAGCTAAAGAAGCGATACAAACTGACAATCGCTGAAAAAAATGGCAGTCCCAAAAAGTTAGGTGGGACCTATTGACTAATGCCGCCTTATCTAACAATAGCAAACAATTCTGGATGCTGGTCACCAGTGTCACAGCGACTAACACTGATCTGCCGCAACACTGGATACCAGCTCATGTATGGAAGGAGCACTTCTTTAGTATATTTTATGATCCATCAGCCCCCCCCTAAAAACACAGATTTTATTCCAACCAATTTACCAGTTTGGCCCCCAGTATCCGCAGAGGAAATTAAAGTGTTGATCGGCAAGTTAAAGCTGAAGAAGGCTCCAGGTTCTAATGGACTCCCCCACCCTCTGCATGGACTAAAGCAGTGGTAGTTCCTATTTTTAAAAAAGGGAAGCCAAACCTACCAGCCAACTACCGTCCTGTCAGCTTGCTCTCTATAACAGGAAAGCTCTATGCAAGCCACTTAGCTGACAAATTGACAAGCTGGATGGATACAGAGAAAATATTAGGGTTAGAACAGAATGGGTTTTGTGCCAACAGAAATACCCTGGACCACTGTTTAACCTTGGCACACTTGGCTGAAAAATACAGAAACTCAGGGGGGAGTGGACTGTTTACTGCCTTTTTTGACCTGAAAGGGGCCTTTGATTCTATTTCCAGGGGATTATTATGGGCTAAATTAGATAAGACCACCATAGATAGACGATTACTTTTTCTTATGCAAAAATTATATTTGGACACTAGTTGTAGGCTCCCTAGGTGAATTAACAGAGGAAATCCCAAGTAATAGGGGAGTTAGGCAAGGCTGTGTGTTGGCGCCGCACCTTTTTAATCTTTATATAAATGACTTGGATGCACACCTAAGAAAGGTTGAGGGCCACTTCCCCAAACTTGGTACTCAACATGTGTTGCATTACGGATTACGCGGACACAGAGCTTCGGGGTGCAATCATCTGGTCCTCAGGCAGCATTTCTGTGTCTCTCTCTCTGGGCTGCGTGCGTGCGTGTATGCTGTATGCTGTAGACTGTGTGGGAGTGTGTGTGGGAGTGTGTGTGAGCTCTCTCTGAGCTGCCTGGGACCAGCGGTCTGTATTTATTTGATAACAGTAAACAAGTACACAATGGCAGAGGAAATACATTCCATGGGTGGGAGGGAAAATGCTCCCTAGCTAGTGAGGGATTATTGATAAGAACAGGAAGGGGCTCTTGGTCCTGAGCATATGTATCCTGATATCTTGTTTTTTCTGGCCTCCTGACCTATGCTTAGATCAGCATCAGCTTAGCTGCACACTGGGTGCCTGCTCGGCCCTGGGGATTTCTGGGAAATCCAGGTCTTCAGCTTCCTCTAGGTGCGCTTTGTGCTCTGCCCATTTCTTGGGGTTCAGAGCTATCGGGGTATGAAATCCCCACAAACTTGTTCCTCTATTATTGTTTGCAGATGACGCTGCAGTACTATCTTTAACGCGTCTGGGATTAAGTCGATTACTGCTAGCTTTTGCTGTCTACTGTAAAAACAATAGCCTAAATATTAATATAGATAAATCTAAAATCATGGTGTTTACCAAGGCCTGGAAGAAACATCGCTGGGCAATTCAGAATAATCTCTTGCAACAAGTTAAGGAATCTAAGTACCTAGGACTACACTTTAAGTACAACTGCGAGTGGACCGCCCACCGTATCTACGCACATAGTAAGGCTTGCAGCAGTATGGCAGCCATTGTTCAGTTTTTCTATATTAATGGCGGATTCCACATCCCTTCTGCTGTGCAGGTCTTTACAGCAAAAACTAGGCCCCAGTTGCTCTATGGCATACCTATTTGGATAAGCGCATTCAATTCCAACGTAGAGAACATACAGCCTTCCTTCTTGCACCGAATATTGGGGGTCCCTAATTGTGTGGGATGGGCAGCTCTATATCTGGAGACAGGCCTCGATCGCTTAGAGACTAGGGCATGGAATCAAACCCTGAAATTCTGGCTGAGAAGCCATTTTCAGGCCGAGCAGTTGGGTTATATATACCATATGCTATCTGGTTCCTATACGAGCAAGTGGTCACAGATAATCCAACATAAAGTTAGATCTATTGGAATGCCCCTTGAGTCCATTCTAATGTTAAATCAACATCAGGCCTATCGAGCCCTCAGTCAGCGACTGGATGACATTGAGAGACAAGAACTGACTGCCACAGCAAATAGAACCTGCTCACCCCAGGCGCACGGTATTCTACCAGGGCATCGGAAACAAGCAAATTATTTATCCTCGTTAGGAACTCCACAAGCCTGCAGAGCATTTTGTTTGGCAAGACTCAATGTGCTCCCTTCAGCTATGCTTCAGGGTAGATAAAATGGAACCCCACGCCAAGAACATTTATGTCCATGTGGAGCAGGGGTACCTGAATTTTTAACTCATACTCTTTTATACTGTACTTTTTACAAAGAAATTAGAAGAGACCTGATTTATCCTTTAATTTTTAAATTTCAAAGTTGTCCAGATAAGATCTTGGTAGCGTACTGCCTTTCAGACAAGAATTCATATATAACTACTCAGCTGTCTAAATTCTTCTTGGCAGCAATTCATAGAAGGGCTACCATAGTGGCAGATAAATGACACCGTAATCTGCTGTTGGCAATGTTATATTCTGTGTATGGTTCTGTTTAAACTGTTTTTGGGTCACATGACCGTAATAAACTTATGTAAACTTATGTATGAAATTGGAGCCTGCTGCAATGAGCTAGGTGGCCTATATCTCATTTGTTACATCTGGACAAGGCAACCCTGCACTTTCATAGTTAAAAACAACATTTAAAGGTAAAAATAGTAGGGATGCAAATTTAAATCAAACATCACTTGAAGAAAGATAAGCAACACCAAAAACACACTTGAAGAAGTAAGGACACATGATGGTTAGAGCTGTTTAGCAGGGGAATATGCTGCCACAGAGGGTAGTGGATTCTCAAAGGAACATTAGAGCATAAGAACATAAGAAGAGCCATGCTGGATCAGGCCAAAGGCCCATCTAGTCCAGCTCCCTGTATCTCGCAGTGGTCCCACCAGATGCGTTTGGGAGCGCATGATACTAGATATCTGTCTCCTGATCCCACTCCCCTGCATCTGGCCCCTGAAGTACCCTGGTTTTAAGCCTAGAGATTACACATCTCCATCATGGTTTGTGACCTGTGATGGACTTTTCCTCCAGGAATCTGTCCAAACCCCTTTTGAAGGCATCCAGGCCAAATGCCATCACCACATCCTGTAACATGGAGTTCCACAGACTAACAACACGCTGGGTAAAAAAAATATTTTCATTTGTCTGTTCTCACTCTCCCAACACTCAGTTTGAGTTTTTACCTCCACGTCGGGGGCTTCGTGTCTGGAGGTGGGGAACATTGTTTCCCTGCCTGTGTCATGGACAGACCATCACCTGCTCTCTTTTTCCCTGCCGATTCCGGCCCCTCCCCGTGGGGACCATCGGGCCCTTGTTTTGGCCCGCCCCCGGAGGCTCATGGACCCCCAGCGGTTCGGTGAGTTCTTCGGGGGGTTACCTGGTGGCATGACTGGCGCTCCGGCCGAGGATGTGGCTAACCTTTGGTACGAAACAGCTGCCCACACCATAGACCGGATCGCCCCTAAGCGCCTCCTCCGATGCCGAGCCCGGCCTTCCCCCTGGTATACCAGGGAGCTTAGGGCGATGAAGCAAGAGAGGAGGAGGCTAGAGCGCAGCTGGAGGAAAACCCGCACGGCATTGAGCAAGGCTGCCGTTGATGCCCAGTCTAGTCGCTATACCATCGCGATAAGGGAGGCCAGAACATCCTTTACCTCCTGAGAATTGCTGAGGCCTCGAACCGCCAGGCGGAGGTTTTCCGGGTGGTTCGGGACCTCAGCAATCCTAGTCTGGCTAGGCCTCCTCCTACTGATTTCAGTAGTGAGCAGTTTGCAGCCTTTTTTCGAACTAAAATAGAGGCCATCCGTGCTGGCTTTGACTCCGGTTGCAGTGGCCCTGCCCCGCCATCCCCAGTTGCTGGTCCGCCTTCGCCGCCTCGGTTGGATGAGCTTGGGCCTGTTTCTGCTGTCGAGGTCTCCAAGGCTATGGTGCATTGCCGGCCTGCCTCCACTCCTTTCGACCCTTGCCCCGCCTGGCTAATTAGAGCTGCCAGAGGGACTATGGCCGAATGGGCTTCTGTCATCGCCACCGCCTCCTTCAGCGAGGGATTTTTCCTCTCGCCTGAAGGAGACGGTGGTAAAGCCCATTCTTAAAAACCGGGCCTGGCGGTGGACGATCTTTCAAACTATCGCCCAATCGCCAACGTCCCGTTCATGGGCAAGGTGATCGAGAGGGTGGCGGCGGTCCGGCTGCAGTCATACCTGGAGGATCGGCAGTGCCTCGATCCTTGCCAGTCCGGGTTCAGGCCCCGCCGGGGTACCGAAACAGCTTTGGTCGCCCTGCAAGATGACCTTCTCCGGGCGGCCGACAGGGGGTGCTCTACCCTGTTGGTTCTCCTGGATCTGTCAGCGGCCTTTGATACCGTCGACCACGGTATCCTGTTGGACCGGCTCTCTGAGGTCGGAATTGGAGGCACTGCTCGCAGTTGGCTCCGTTCCTTCCTGGAGGGCCGGCCACAGTACGTACAGCATGGGGGGGAGTTATCGGCCCCTTGGATCCTCCCTTGTGGGGTCCCCCAGGGGTCATCTCTTTCCCCCATGTTGTTTAACATCTACGTAAGGCCGCTGGCGGGGGTCATCAGGAGTTTTGGAGTCTGCTGTCATCAGAACGCTGATGACACGCAGCTCTATCTCTCCTTTACCACCTCTGCTGTGGAAGCTGTGGAGGTCCTCGACGGGTGCCTGGAGGCCGTACTGGCTTGGACCGGGGCGAACAGGCTTAAGCTCAACCCCGAGAAGACGGAGGTTATGTTCTTCGGGGGCTCGTCGTCGGGGTACGGTGGCCCCCTCCCTTGTCTGGGGGGAGTTTCCCTCCAGCTTGCGGAGAGGGTGCGGAACCTGGGTGTGCTCCTGGACCTGGCGCTTACCATGGAGGCCCAGGTGGCGTCGGTGACCAGGTCCGCCTATTACCATCTCCGTCGGATCGCCCAGATCCTCCCGTACCTCGACGCGAGCTCCTTGAGAACAGTGGTCCAAGCTCTGGTGATCTCGAGGCTGGACTACTGTAACACCCTCTACATGGGGTTGCCCTTGAATCTCCTCCGGCGGCTGCAGCGGGTACAGAACGCAGCGGCCAGGCTGGTGGTTGGTGTGCGTCGTTATGACCACATCACCCCAGCCCTGGTCCGCCTGCACTGGTTGCCCGTTGCGGCCCGGATTAGATTCAAGGTCCTGGTTTTAGTTTATAAAACCCTCCATGGCTTGGGTCCAGACTACCTGGCAGAGCGGATCGCTCAGCGATCAACCTCGGCCCGTCCCGTTCGGCAGGCGCGAGCGCACTTGCTCCGGGTCGCCACCCCTCGGGAAGCCCGGAGGACGCAGACCCGGACCCGGGCTTTCTCTGTGGCGCCCCCCAGCCTCTGGAATTCCATCCCCAGTGAAGTGCGCTCTGCAGAGTCCCTGCTGGCCTTCCGAAAGGCTATGAAAACCTATCTTTTTCGGGAGGCCTTTGGCGATGTTTAATTTACTTATTTTTTTTATTTTTATTTTCCCTTTGGCCCGCCATCGTAATCAGTTTCCCTCATTAGAGAAGTGCTGCTTAGGTTTTAATTCTGTACAGCGTGATTTATCTGTCTTGTCCTGTCTTATTTTTAGTATTTTTTTTTTGTAACTTTGTCTGGCTATTGTAGCCTCGTGTAAGCCGCTTAGGGTACTTGTAGATAAGCGGGATATAAATCCAATAAATAATAATAATAAATAATAATGTCCCCTAGTTCTGGTATTTTGTGAGAGGGAGAAGAGCTTCCCTCTATCCACTTTACTCATGTTCTGCATTATTTTGTATGTCTCAATCATATCCCCCCTCAGGCGTCTTTTTTCCGGACTAAAGAGCCCCAAATATTTTAGCCTTTCCTCATAAGGGAGGTCCCCCAGTCTGGTATCCATTTTTAGTTGCTCTCTTTTGCACCTTTCCCAGTTCCACTATGTCTTTTTTGAGACGCGGTGACCAGAATTGTACACAAGGAGGAATGCTCAGATGATAAACCAGGCAGGAGCCTGAGACAGCCAGTACGCCATTTCTTCAACAGCAGGAGGCGTTGCTGGAGGCATGGGGACTTTCCATAATATTGAGGCCCAAGGAAATATAAGAGGTAGGGCAATAACCATTGGGAGCAGGGTCTTACCTTGAACATAAAGACATGACGAGATTTATGTATTTATTTAGCACCATCCCTGGGGGGGGGGCTCAGTAGAAACAAGATGAAACAGTGAGTTAGTTCTATCCCAAAGTGTAATGCAATCTAAAATACAAGTCAGAAGACAGGGAGAGAAAGGGACAGGAATAGAGATGGGCACGACTCAAAAAATGGTGTTTCGTTTGTCGTTTAGGGGGTCCATTTCAGTTCGTTTTTGTTTTTCGTGAATTTTTTGCAAAAAAAATCATTTTTGTTTCGTTACGTAACAAAATGAAAAAACAAAAATGAAAATGAAAAATTGCTGTTTCGTTAGCATTCATTACAGTTCAATGTATTTGCTGCAACGAAAATGAAACGCATGACAAAATTTCTGTTGTTTCGTTTCGTTTCATTTCATTTTGGAGACAAAATTCATTTTTTGTTTTGTTACGTAACAAAATGAAAAAACAAAAATGAAAAATTGCTTGTTTCATGCCCATCTCTAGACAGGAGTAAGGCTGTACATTAGAGGAAGGAATTAAAAAGCACCATTTAAGTAGGGGAAATATTGTGTGTAATAATAAAGCCTGGCAAAGTACAAAACCTCTTCCAAGGGTCGAATTGTTAAGCACAAATTAATAGCCAGATCCGTCTGCTTCAGATCGCTTTGTACAAGGACGAGTTTGAAGCAGAAAGCTTCAGGGGTGAAGTGATCTGACAAATAGGTTCATACAGTACAAATTGCTTTGGCTGACTAGGCTTTTGGAAATACAGTGCTACCTTGTATAAAGGAATTAATTTGTTCTAAATGACATTATGTTAAGCATATCTTCCTTTATACAAATTTCCCATAGGAAGGCATTGAAAATGGAGTAATCCCTAATCACGACCATTTTATGTTGTACAAATTCACCCCATAGGCGATTCTGTTAAGTAAATTTCCCCTATCTGGAATTTTTATGTTGTACAGATTTTATGTTATACAAACCATATGTTATACGAGGGTCCATTGTAATTTTTTCATTTATTTAATTTATTTGAAATATGTTTACCCTACCGTCCTCCTTAAAAGGACCTAAGGGATATGTACAGGAATCCTTGAACCTATCAATATGAAATGTTTCAGGTTTCCACACATGGTCCAGCATGCCTATAATCTACTGTACATTCTTACAAAAACTGGAGAGTTGCAGATATTATGGCCATATAATGGTAGCTACAAATGCTACCTCTGCTGTAAATAACTATTCAGCCATGATTACTGCCCTAAAAGCAGTATTAACCCCCAAACAACCCCCCACAGCAGTTATGCCAAGAGCAAGTGGCCCCAAGTGGTTTGATAAGGAGTGCTGTGCACTCAAAAAACAACTGAGAGGGATATATAACCATTATAGGAGTGAAAATATAAACATATTACCACAAAGGTACTATAAAATTAAAAAAGAATACAAACAACTGGTAGCTGTTAAAAAGAGACAAGCAATTCAGGAAAGATGGAATTCATTGATAGAATCCTCATTAAATAAAAACTCCAAACTTTGGGGGCAATTGTGACAGGTGCCCTAGGTCCGTTTCCTAATCCTCCATGCTGTAACATCTCAGCAGACATTTCGGAACAGCATTTCTCCACTTTATTCGAAGATATCAAAGACAGCCCAAAAGATAGCTCCTACACCATAGATATATCTGATACTTCACCTTGGAATCCAGTTAGCTAATCTGAAATAAAATATCTTATCAGTTCGTCTGTGAAGATTCTCAGTCATCCAGGTGTGTTTATACTGGGAGTTGAGTCATGGCTACTGGACTTCTTTTTTGAGAGATAGAAACGTTTCATCGGACCAATGAAGCTGTTTGGATGAACAGCGAAACGTTTCTATCTCTCAAAAAAGAAGTCCAGTAGCCATGACTCAACTCCCAGTTATCTTATCAGTTGTATTAAATCAGGCAAAGCTCCAGGGATTGACACCATTCTGCCAGAAATATTAAAAACCAACACAGGCTGGGGGCCCCTTTGCTAGCCCATCTGTTCACACATATTAACAACTCAGGTGAGTTCCCTGTTGATTGGTTAGAGGCTATTGTCATACCATATAATGCAAGTCAGTGGAAGGTCAATGATCCATATTCAAATCATATACTGTTATGATATATGGTGGTATATTATGGAGCCCCAAGGTCTCCGAATCAGTGGACCTGTGTTCAACCCTATTCATCCCTGATTCTTGGGACAGGGCCCCGTATGTGTTTATTTCCAGTTTCCTCGTTTCCCACACAGATCCCTCTGTGGGAATTGATTCCCTGAACATCAGCACATCTCCAGGGATTCTTCTGCCCAGCTGTTCCATTCTTTCTTTCTCTCATTCATAAACTCGTTTACAGATAACCCAGAGAACGAGAATGCCCGGATTTCCACCCCAACCCCCCTCCTCAAGTGTGATATCACAGGATATTGTCGGAAGCATGAGGAACCCACACGGAAATGACTCATGTGAGAAGCCCAGGCACACTGTGGGAACTGTTCCCAGTGGGCAACATTTCGGCACTCTGTGCTCTGAAAGCATTGCCCCTGTACGTACGTCATACAGAAGTGCCTCAGCTGGAGAGCACAGCATGACCCAACAGGAGAGGAAAAATAACTCCGGTTATCAAGAACATCTTATTGCCCAACTCTTTTCAAATATTTTACATGGGATGTGCGCGCATCTACGTGTGGGTAAAAAAAAAATGAGGCTCTTCTAGATTAAGATTCCAAAGCTCCAGTTTTGAAAGAGGAAGAGGTTTCGGCTCTTAGAGATAAGGAGATTCCATTGTCATGTCACTCAAAGGAGGAATGAATGCAAGAAAAGTGAACATTGCCTTGAGTGTTGCTGTAGCAGGAAGTAGTACAGTAGCAGAAGGAAGCCATCTCACTCTTCATTTTGTCCCTTGTACATTGGTCCTGATACAGATCAAGGGGGTGTCCCATTCATATGTAATTTACAATGTCATCCTATCAGTGGTGATGGCATCTGGACTGGATGCCTTCAAAAGGGGATTGGACAGATTCCTGGAGGAAAAGTCCATCACAGGTTACAATCCATGATGGAGATGTGTAATCTCCAGTCTTAAAACCTGTGTACTTCAAGGTCCAGATGCAGGGCAGTGGTGTCAGGAGAAGATATCTAGTCTTGTACACTCCCAGACACATTTAGTGAGGCCACTGTGAGATACAGGAAGCTGGACTTCATGGGCCTTTGGCCTGATCCAGCATGGCTCTTCTTATGCTCTTATGTTCTTATGTACTCGGAGTCAAACTTAACATTACCATTAATATGCTTCCATAGGTGCTTCCTATAGTGTGCCCTCCCTCCCTCCCTCCCTCCCTCCCTCCTTCCTTTGCCCGATCTGCAAGGTCTTCTGTCCAGTGTTCAATCTGTGACAAAGGAAGGGACTCTCAGCTCCATATTTATTTATTTATTTAATTTTCATTCATTCATTCATTCATTCATTCATTCATTCAAACTCACTCATTCATTCATTCAATATCCTGCCCATCTAGGCCTGCAGTAACTCTATAGAAAGCTACATTTATCCACTCAAGTTCCATTCAGTACAATGCATTTATGCCGACTGCTCTTGTCCTGTCTGGTGTCCTATAAATAGTTGGCTTTAGGTAGTTTGGGGGTTTCAGTCTCCATTGGGCAAAGCCAGGCTTGTGTGACCTTGGGCTAGTTCCGCAGGTCTAGGGCACCCCCAGAATGGAACAGATGGCCACTTCTGTTAAAAGTTTTGGGACAAGTCAAAATCAGCACGATGGTGCATGTTGAGTCTTATCCTAGACATAGATTTGGTGCTGACAAGTCCAGAGCTGAGTTTCTCCCCAAAACAAGGCAGTGTCTTGGTAGGGCTATGGCATGCGAGATATAGTTCCTTAGCCACTGTGTGCATTTATTACTTGCAGGAAGTCTGTTAGTAGGAGGTGACTGGCATGTTTAAGAAGCATGCTTTCCACTGGTTGTAGGGACACTGTTGGTAACTGCTGAAACATAACCAAGGAAGTCACAGGGAAGTAAGAGTTGTGTGCTTTCCTACTTTTGAAGCCCTTCAGTTGTGGGTATTTATTTATTTATTTATTTATTTATTTATTTATTTATTTATTTATTTATTTAAATAAATAAATAAATAAATAAATAAATAAATAAATAAATAAATAAATAAATAAATAAGTGGCTTGTGTCCTTTTCTGAATAGAAAGGTTGAGACAGCAGTATTTCAGCCAGGGTACCATGCTGTTGATGTAACTTTTGACGAGCTTCCAAGTGGGTCACAACCCTGGTGCTTTCTCATATCGCTGGGATTACAGGCACACCGAGACCTCAGTTAAACAGCTTAATTCACCAAGGTCAGCAAGAAATTAAATATCCAAGCTTCGGATGTTTTTATTACATGCTCCAAGGAATGAATACAAGGTGATTGGAGGAGGAAGGGGGCAATTCCTTCACTCTAGAAAGCCAGGTTGCAAATACACTGATTTGACCAGAATATAGACTGGGCTAGCCTTATACATATTAGGCACAGCTTCAGTCATTTGAGTGTGTTTAGCCTGCAGAGGATAAGATTGAAGGATTGATAGAAGATGAAGCGAGCTGGGTCTCTGTTCTCAGATGTGAAAGCAGTGGTTTTCAGCCTTGGGTCCCCAGATGTTTTTGGACTGCATCTCCCAGAAATCCTGGCCAACAGAGCTAGTGAAGTTTCTGGGAGTTACATTCCAAGATCATCTGGGGACCCATGATTGGGAACCACTACTCAAACCAATGGATTCAAACTATATTTTCAACTAAAGATTCAGCAGAATTTCCTGGCAGCAAGAGCTGGTTTAGAAAACAGTTGGCAGTGCTCCATCAGAGATTTTTAAAAAGAGGTTGGATAACCAGTTGTCAGAGAAAATTGAGCTATATTGTGAGAGAACATGAGAACATAAGAAGAGCCATGCAGGATCAGGACAAAGACCCATCTAGCCCAGCTTTCTGTATCTCACAGTGGCCCCTCCAAATGTGTCCGGGAGTGCACAAGACTAGATATCTGTCTCCTGATACCACTCCCCTGCATCTGGCTCTTGAAGTACCCCAGTTTTAAGCCTAGAGATTACACATCTCCATCATGGTTTGTAACCTGTGATGGACCTTTCCTCCACAAATCTGTCCAATCCCCTTTTGACGGTTGGACTAATGATGCCTGATGTCGTTTGACTATCCATTTCTATGATTCTGTGTGTTTACTTCTGTTCCCTAGTCAAGATATATCGTTCTCAAGGCCAGTCATGTTATTCTGGAACCTGAGATGGGGAAACTCAACATGCACTTCTCTCCTCCCTAATACAGCACAAAAAGCAATAAATGTTTCAAAACCTAGCAATTTGATAGATAGCCTTTCGGAGAGCTGCATCTGACCTTCATGAGATGAAAAAGGCACCTTTCTAAACATCTTAGCAATGTGCAAATGTGCTTAGATGGCTCTGTCAATTAAAAGAGAGGTAACAGAATACAGTTACTTAAGCTTGTCAATCAATTAAAACACATGCACATGGTTAAACCAATCAAATGACTGAGACAGGCAACCACATATCAGCTGGCTGGATAGCTGGCTGAGCCTGAGTACCTGGATATGGAGCCAGAGGTTGAGAGTAGAGATGGGCACGAAATGAACAATTTTTCATTTCCGTTTTCGTTTTTTCGTTTTGTTACGCAATGAAACGACAAATGAATTTTGTCTTTAAAATGAAACGAAACGAACAGAAACACCAGAAATTTTGTCGTCCGTTTCGTTTTCGTTACGGCAATACATTGAACTGCTTTAAATGCTAAAAGAAATCACAAAAATTTGAAATAAATGGTAACAAAACGGTAATGAAACAAACGAAAACGAAAACGATTTTTTAAAAAAATTCACGAAAAACGGAAACGAACCGAAACGGACCCCCTAAACGACAAATGACAAACGAAACACCATTTTTTTAAAATTCGTGCCCATCTCTAGTTGAGAGTTTGATTCTCCACTGAGCCTCTTGGGGGAAAAAAGCTGGGCTACGTAGGCAGAGTGCCAGAGCATCCCCGCAGATTAGGAGCAGTGAAGCACTTCTGAGTTCTCTGATACCTAGGAAACCCTGCCAAAGGTTGTCCGAAATTGACCTGCTATGGTGGCATATTAGGGTTTTAGCAGAAATCGATCAACCAGTTAAAGCACAGATCATAGAAGACTAACGGTCTTTCTTTAAGCTGAGGGGCATCCTGCTAGTCTAGTTTGCAGTTAGCAGGCATAGGACTCATGTCACGAGACTCGCTGTCCAGTTGAACTTTTAGTCTCACTGGTGACTTAGTTCAGACTTGACTCAATGCTCACCCACCCCCCCACCCCCCGTGGCTTGAACTCCAGTTGCAGAACAGAACCCACCCACCCCTTTCTGTTTTTTGTTTGTTTGTGTGTGTGGGGGGTGTTTTTAATAAGGAATCGGACTTGGGACTCAGGACTTGATGCCATAGATTCGGACTCAGGACTTGGAACGAAAGACTTGCTAACTTCCCTGACCAATAACCCTGGGAAATAAAAGTCTCTGTTTATTTTTAAGCTGCCGTCTCAAGCCATGTTTGATCACTGGAGTCCCCTACAGAAGAGAATGACAAAGGAAAGAGAATTTTGGGAAGAAATCATTTGAGCTTTGAAGACTTTTGGATATGAGGGAAATCATTGCTGACAGATATTTTCTGTCCCTAGTTTTCTGCTTCCTTCACCAAAAGCTTGTCTGATGTTTGTCTGATGCAAACCAAATTTCACAACCAAAACAAAATGTATGAAACAATATTTGGGGACTTGCTAAATGGATGATCCCAGAGTTGGAGGATGGCTACCAAGTTCCATCAGTCGGCATGAAAGTTTTTGTATCTTCCCTTGTATCCTTATTTATTTATTTATTTATTTATTTATTTATTTATTTATTTATTTATTTATTTATTTATTTTGTGGTCCTGTTTGTCCAGTCAAATGCCAGCCTTCTATCCCTGGGTGACTTAATTTGGTGGCTTGTTTCACCCAAAGCTGGGAAAGGTAACCTTTGACCCCCCCCCAGAGCGGCCATTTCTCCTCACAATCTGCTGGGGATTTTCTAATCTTGGGGAAAAATAGTTTTGTTCATGGATTACACTTCCCATGATCCCCCCCACTCAGCACAGCCATCTTATGCCCTTGTTGCTCAGGACTTCTGGGAGCTATGTTCTGGGAATTTCTAACCAATCTGACAGCTGTATATAGAGGCTCCGGAATTTTCCTTGGCAGGCCAACATGGACGCCATCACAGAGACACGTTCTTTCTCATTGCGTCCAGCGATTCGCCAGTTACAATATGTCGACAGTGCCCAGAAGGTTAAGAATTGGAAGATGTACTCTCAGTTAGAAATGGCTTTTTAATAGGGAACTGAGGAGTGAAACAATGTAATGAAAGGAAATGCCACATTTCGAGGAATGACAGCTGAAATTCTTAGGGAACGCCCTAGTAAAAGTGAACAAATGCACTTATGAATCAAGTTGTAAGTGAGCTGTGTGGGGCAAAAATATCCAAAAGAGCCTTGGGAGACCTCCTTTTGATAGTTCAGCTAGAACAGTCCTCTAGCTGTGCTGGCAATTTAAGGATGCATTCCTTAGAAGCATAGAAACATGGGATTAGAAGGAGCCTTTAATGCCATCAAGCCCAACTGCACTACTCAGTGCAGAATACAAATCACAATAGATCTGAGAGGTGATCCAATTTTCTCCTGAATTCCTTGTGGATTCCTTCTCAACCTCCCAAGGTCATTAGTTCTGTTGTCATACTGTTCTAACAGCTATGAAATTAAAGTTCATTTGTTTTCAAGACGAAACCTGCTGATCATATTGGGAGAAGTGGGAGGGACATTTGGAATACAGTGCAGAGTTTTGAATTTTAAGTTAAATTGTATTAAATTCCTCTCACTGTGCAGGAGAAATGTGTGGAATCACAGAGCAGAATAGCTTTAAGTTCTCCAAAGTGGTCCACTCCTTTCCTTCTTAACTGGCATGTGCAATCTCAATAAGTCACTCTGAGACATTACTAAGAGAAAGAGAAAGAATCATTTTCTTTACTTACAATTGCGAGTAAATCAAGCAGCAAACAGACCAACATGACTGCTTTCAGCAACAGACTTTAACAGACTCTAGAGAAGGGGGAAAGTACAGAATAGAAAGGCAGGGCTCTTTTTGAATTCAGAGGCAGGGAAGGAAGAATTAGTTAAATCGAACAGACTGATAGTCACCACGGGCCAGAAAGGTCCCTCCCTCCCTCCCCAGCAGCAGCATGCAGGGTTGCAAAAACTCCAATAGGATATTAATTTGATTGTTCCACTTTTTATCCCATCTTGCCCCCGAGAGGTTTAAGGTGGCTCATGTGACTTGGCTTTTTCTCTTCCCCATCTGTCTTCACAGCAACCCTGATGGTGCTTTTCATAAAATACAATTTCATGAGTGAATAGGAATTTGAACTCAAGACTTCTGAGCTGTCACCCAATCGTCCATCCATTACATGGCAATAGCTTATTAGAGTCCATGCAACACAACCATTGGGTGTCTTCTTCCTGGGATCAGTGCAAGGGGTTATTTAAACATGGAAGTCTTGCCCCCCCCCAAAAAAAACAACAACTAGAGATGGGCACGAAATGAGCAATTTTTCGTTTTTGTCTTTTTGTTTCGTTACGTAACGAAACGAAAAACAAATTTTGTCTCCAAAATGAAACGAAACAAACCGAAACAACAGAAATTTTGTCGTGCGTTTCATTTTCGTTGCGCAAATACATTGAACTGTAATGAATGCTAATGAAACAGTAATTTTTTGTTTTTGTTTTTGTTTTTTCGTTTCATTATGTAACGAAACGAAAACGATTTTTTTTGCAAAAAAATCACGAAAAACAAAAACGAACCAAAACGGACCCCCATAAACAACAAACGACAAACGAAACACCATTTTGTTGAGTCGTGCCCATCTCTAACAACAACAACAACACACAGAGCAATCTGAAACACTCTTGTATTCCATGTTCACCAAACAACCTAAGAGTTTGGGGTCTCCAAGTGGGGTTCAGACATACAGTTGGACCCTGGTATCCACTGATTCATTATTGACTGATTCAGTTATCCATGGATGGCAGAGGGAAAAGTTAAAGACATAATTCAGCAGCCACCAAGCAAGCTACTATCACAAATAGCAGCTGTACTGAAAGGTACTGTCATAAAACAGCAGCCATAAAGCAAGCTATTGTCACAAACAGCAATCATAAAGCAAGTTACTGTCACAAAACAGCAGTTGTAAAGCAAGGTACTGTCACAAAAATAGCAATTATTGGGATTTGGGGCGTTTTCTCTTATCCACGGTTTTCATTATCCATGGGAAGGCCTGGAAACAATCCCCACTGGATATTGGGGTCCTACTGTAGTCTTCTTCCAGATGTCCAGGGCAGTTTAATTTAATTCTGTGTGCAGCCATTTGTCTATTTATTTATTTATTTATTTATTTATTTATTTATTTATTTAACTTATATGCCGCCCACTACCCAAAGGTCTCTGGGCGGCCATTTTAAAATAGTTAAGAGTAAAATATCAATAAATCATCAATAAAAACCTTACACTAAAATACACTATGAGTGTATTTGCACTGTCAGTGCTGACATAGACATAAATTGTATAAGGCTCAATGGTGGGCAACCAGGAGGAACGGAGTTATGTCCCAAATAATGATCTTTGAAGACTGCCTCACTCCTCCAGCATAGCTGTGAGATTCCAGAAAACATCTCATTTAATTAAAAGCTGGCTAATGAATTAAAATAAGCATTGGAAAACTCTTGGTTGCTATGGAGGATGTGCTTAGAGAAAGAAAACAAACTTGCATCATTGGTTTTTTTTTTTCAATTCTGCATTCCAGATTGACTCAGGCATTCTGATTTGCATTTAGAGTTTATGCCTCTGATTTTGAAAAGTTAAATGAAAATGATCAGATTGCTGGCTCCGTCTGGTTTTTAAAGTGCAGGCAGATTTAGGCAGAATATCATGTGTCTGACTTCTGCTGTTGTAAGTGACATCAAAAGTGTTTTTAGGAATGGAAGTACAAACATGGAGTTGGGCCCATCTAAAGAAGCTTGTGTAGTTCTCTGCCAAACTCTCTTACCTTTTATTTTTCAAAATTATTAAAAATGCTTAATTTTTTTAAAAATAGCTGGCCAGATTGCTATCTGGCTGCAGAGACAGAGGTTGGGAGTTCTGAATTTAAATGCAGTTAGTAGAGAAATGGTTTTTCCACGAGCAGTACATTTTTGCAAGTGATCCTTGTAGTAATGGAAAGCTTTTGTGAATGGTCTCATCACGAATGGGCAATGAAGAGCCGTTAACTTTACAAAAGACCTCATCCTATCTTGTAAATAAGGACTAGTCCAGCTGCATTTTTATGACTCTTTTAGTGCAGAGCTGGGCCAAAGGATGGTCATGATTAGCTTCTCCACTTCCCAATTTACCATTATACTCTAAGAGAGAGACATAGCAAAAGTTATCTTACAAAAGATTGCTTTTACGAGAGGCACATAAAGTCATGTGGGGAGGTGAAGCGTGCCACACCACCTGCCAATCTGTCATTTCTGTCACCCTGCGGATGAGCAATCAAGGGACTAGCTTGCCCCTTTTCCCCACATCGCCACTGGTTGTATTTTAGTCATACCTGAAGCAGGATATTGCTGGCAGAGATGCTATTCATTCCCTTATACCAGTGGTTCTCAACCTGTGGGTCCCCAGATGTTCCTGGGCTGCAACTCCCAAAAATCCTGGCCAGCTCAGCTAGCAATGAAGACCTCTGGGAGTTGCAGTCCAGGAACATATGGGGACCCACAGGTTGAGAACCACTGCCTTATATATATAGTAGGAATCTGATCATTTTCATTTAACTTTTCAAAATTGAAGGCATAAATTCTGAATGCAAATCAGAATGCCTGAGTCAATCTGGAATGCAGAATTGAAAAAAAAAAAAAACTAATAATGCAAGTTTGTTTTCTTTCTCTAAGCATATCCCCCATAGAAACCAAGAGTTTCCCAATGCTTATTTTAATTCATTAGCCAACTGCCTTATATATATAGTAGATATACAGTGGACCCTTGTATAACATAAAATCTATACAACATAAAAATTCTGGAGATAGGGGAAATTTGCTTAACAGAATTGCCTATGGGGCAAATCCGTACAACATAAAAATGGTCGCGATTAGGGATTACCCTGTTTTCAATTCATTCCTATGGGAAATTTGTATAAAGGATAATTTGCTTAACAGAATTTCATTTGGAACGAATTAATTCCTTTATAAAAGGTACAACTGTAGTAGATACTGTATATATAGTAGAAAGGCTGGACTGTCATTGAATTCAGAGGCAGGGAAGGAAAATATTGTAATTATATATAAATATTAGAGATGGACACGAAACAAACAATTTTTCGTTTCCGTTTTTGTTTTTTTGTTTCATTATGCAACGAAACGACAAACAAATTTTGTCTCCAAAATGAAACAAAATGAACAGAAACACCGTAAATTTTGTCTTGTGTTTCGTTTCTGGTACTGCAATACAGTGAACTGCTTTAAATGCTAAAAAATATCACAAAAAATTGAAATAAATGATAACAAAACAAAACGAAATGAACAAAAATGAAAATGATTTTTTTTGCAAAAATTCACGAAAATGGAAACGAACCGAAACGGACCCTACAAACGACAAACGACAAACAAAACGTCATTTTTTTATTCGTGCCCATCTCTAATAAATATATATAAATATTAATATTGTAATATATATAAGGTGTAATTAGTGCCCTCTGATAACCAATCCCCTCCTGGAACAAAAAAGGCCAACAGAAGGAAATCTCCCATTTGTTTCAGATAAGCTGATAAAACCTTTACAATATATTGGACCCTGTAATTAAAGCAATGACATTAAAACAGCGTTAGGCATGGGGGCAGGGAGGGGGGAGCGCAATCCAAGTATTGTTCTGTGAAGCTTAAAGACGACGTAGTGTGGCAGGTGCAGGCGAGAAGGGAAGCAGAGAAGGTTATTCATCCAAATAAACCACTGCTGAATAAGCCAATTCGTTCCAAGTGCATTAGCGGTTCATCTGCAATATGCCAGGCATCTGTCAGATTTATCGATTGACCTCCAGGGTGTGTGAACTTGTTATCATGCTTGGAAGAGAGCTATTTCCACCACTTCCTTGAGCCAAGAAGAGTTTATGCCTTCTGTGTCGGAACCTTTGAGTAATGCCAAAATTAACACAAAGTCTAAATAGGCAGCGGTTTAGGGTCTTGAAATAGAGTTAAGTTATGAAAACCCTGAACTGCACCAGTCGTGTGTGTAGCTTTGGTTGAGAAACACTGGCATACATCCCACCATGGGTTTCTTTTCTCTTATGGCGCATGCGCATGTTGCAAGGGTTGTGAATAGAGATGGACACGAAGCAGAAAGGGGGTGAATCAGGGGTGGGGGTTGTGTCCAAGTACCTCAGAAAAAAATATAACTGGATCATGATTTGTTTGTTTGTTTGTTTCAAGTTCATAAGAACATGAGAAAAGCCATGCTGGAACAGGCCAAAGGCCCATCTAGTCCAGCTTCCTGTATCTCACAGGTGACCCCACCAGATGCTTCTGGGAGGGCATGAGACTAGCTATTTGTCTCCTGATACCACTCCCCTCCATCTGGCCCTTGAAGTACCCCGGTTTTAAACCTGGAGATGACACATCTCCCTCATGGTTTGTAACCTGTGATGGACTTTTCCTCCAGGAATCTGTCCAATTCCTTTTTGAAGGCATCCAGGCCAGATGCCATCACCACATCCTGTGGCAGGGAGTTCCACAGACTTACAACACGCTGGGTAAAAAAAAATATTTTCTTTTCTCTGTTCTCACTCTGCCAACCCTCAGTTTGAATGGATGTCCCCTAGTTCTGGTATTTTGTGAAGGGGAGAAGAGCGTCCCTCTATCCACTTGACTCATGCCCTGCATTATTTTGTACGTCTCAGTAATATCCCCCACCTAGGCACCGTTTTCCAGCCTAAAGAGCCCCAAATGTTTTAGCCTTTCCTCATAAGGGAGGTGCCCAAACCCAGTAATCATTTTAGTTCATCTCTTTTTTTCACCTTTACCAGTTCCACTGTGTCTTTTTTGAGATACGGTGCCTGGGGAGGGGACCCTGCCTCCATCGTCTCCTTACCTCCTGCTTGTCCCTCTCTTTCTGCCATCTTCTGCGAGTTGGGCCTGCTCTCTTTATGCATGTGCTGGCTTATCACATGCTTATGGCGCCATCTCAGAGATCTCAGAGATGGGGATGAATAGGCCAAAGCACTGAAGGAAGGAAGGAAGGAGGGAAGGAAGGAGGGAAGCTTTGTTTTGTTTTGTTTTGACAAAATGGGATCCATGAACCACCCCAGTTAATGGATTTTTCAGCATCATAGCTTGGTTCAGACCAAATTTGAGCCATATAGTCTGTGATTAGGGGGTGGGTGGGAGCAAACTGATGCTTCCATGTGCAATAGCTCTGGTAACATTTGTGATACAATGCAAGCTGGAGAGTGTCACCTTATCTGCAGGTTTTTAGATCTGCTTGGTGGATGGGATTTGTCTGTCCATTTCATCAACCTGAGCGCCAAAGATCATACAATGTCTTCTGTGCACTGAAAATGACAGTGACATTGAACGGAGGATGGTTGGATCTACCCCATGACTGTGATGAAAAATGGGGAAGGAGATGTGGTGATGAATTCACAAGAAGGTTCCTTCATCGGTCAATCAGAGCTGTAACGTGTCAAGGGGTTCCAACAGGAGGGCAGGAGGAGACGACCAGGATTTGATTGGGCTTCTCAAAAGCAAGGGTGGTGGTGGGTGGTAGATCATTCAGGACCTAGGACAGAGCTTGGGGAGCAAACTTTATCCCTGGTGTGGTAATTTTATTTGTTTGTTTTAGAGTGAAATCTGGTGAATCTATCATGAAAAGCAGAAAGTTAGACTTTAAAGGACCATCTTTCAATTAAAGATGTCTTAAATGCCTGTAGAGGTAAAACTGTTAGACTTTCAAAGGACTCATGTTTCAGCCTTCCATCCTTAAAGATGTCTTATATATCATGTCATTAAGAAGATGCTATCAAACATTGGAGGGTTAGGGTTAGAGGTAAGGTTAGGGATAGAGCTAGAGCTGAAATAATTTAGATTATTTTTGAAGTCAGATTTTTGCCCAGAAGACTTGAAAGGTATCACAAAATTTCACAAGTTTATAATTAGCTAGAAACTGTGTCTCAATTATTTTGTCCTCTGTTAGCAGCAGTTATGAGTAGGCAACCATGGATGTCCTTGATTTGGACTGATGTTTCTTTAATCTCTGATTAGTTATAGGAAATGTGAATTTAAATTCAGTTAAAGCACGTCTCTCCCAACCGATGGTGATTCCTTCCAGGGTTTTCTAGGTACAGTGTATCTGGAAGTGGTTTACTATTCGCTTCTTCTGGAGGCGCCCTGGAACCATGTGGGTTGTCCAAGGCTACAGAGGCTGGCTTTTGTGAAGCACAATTGAGGATCAAACTGGTTGTGTAGTTAGGTACCCAACTCACTGAGCCGTCCAGCCAAGTATATGCCAGGTGCTAAATATAGAAAAACTAAGAAGACAAACGTCAAAATGGTTTGGCCTACAGCTCTCATCGTTCTCAGCTAACAAGACCAGTGATAATGGGTTGCAGTTGTAGAAGTCCAGAACATCTGATGGTGTTCCCCACATGCTTCCTAAGAGTGGGGCTCCCATACTTTATCATGGCTCTGTATGACAGACATCTGATTACAGTGGAAAAGCATCTTTCCCTGCATCTTGTCTGCTATCACACAACGTCTCATGGCAGATTTCTACCTAACCCAGACATGTCCAGACTTCGGCCCTTCTGATGGTCTGGAACACATCTCCCAGATTTCTAAGCTTAGACTGCCAATGGCAAAGGACTGTGGGAGTTGCAGTCCAGAGCATCTGGAGGGCCGAGGTTTGGGCATGCCTGACCTAACCCATTTAAAAACAACAAGAAGAACAACAACACCATTGAGCTGGAGCATTTTGCTGAGATGAAACCATCAGCCTACTGACTCAGTTATTGGCCTCTCACGTGGCTGTCAAGAGCCGGCAGTTGCTGCCATAACATTAGTCAGTTGCGAAAGGAGAACCGAAAACACCGAAAACCGAGAAACAGCAGCTCCTTGCCAAGTGTATGGGATTCAGTAGCAGCCATCTGATGGTCTCGATCTGCCAACATGGAAAGACAATACTAGATTTATGTAAATTTATGAGGGTTGCTTCCACAGCATGACTGGCCAGCTGGAAGCTCTGCAGTCGAGACCGGATGGTGCTTATGAGCAAAATTCTCGCTTTTTTGAGGAGAATCCGATGTAGATGTAGTGCTGTTGAAGATCTCTGCCTTCAGAGGAGGAGGGGGAAAACAAGGTTCTGGTCATTTCTGTTGGATAGAAAATGCTTCAATTGATTGGTAATGCTTCAAAATGCAAGGTTGCTCTCCTAAGAATGTGTGTTTTAGCTAATATTTCTAGGAGCAATTACATTAACATTTATGCCAAAAGCCAAAAGAACTGGAGCATCCAAAGGAACCAACAAGTCAGAAGAGTCAAAGTCTGTTATAGTGTTTATAAGCCTTTTATAAAAATATACACTAATTATTTTATAACAATTGCTGTATAAGAATAATAGATATTCATTGGTTGTCCCTTTGTTTTAATGCAGTTTTACATAGCCCCTGAAGAAGGCTTCCCAAGCCGAAATGTGTTGGGCTTTTGTTTTAATAAAGCACCTTTTTCTTTACCATCCTGAGACTTTGTCTCTTCTGACTTGTTGGTTCATTAACATTTATAACCATTAAATATGTCACAGGTATTTGTGCCTATGTGTGTGACTGCTTTGAAATGTTACTGACCAATCTGTTGGAGATTCTGGGCATTGTAGTGTAAGAAAAGAGGAAGGTTTCCAAGCTCCAGTGCATGTTATATAATGTTGATGTACATACTTCGGCTGTGAGGATGCTGCAGTCCTGCTGCGGGTTAAGCCATTGTGCCTCTGAGCTTGTCAGTCGAAAGGTTGGCAGTTCGAGTCCGGGCGACGGGGTGAGCTCATGTGGCTTGTCCCAGTTCCTGTCAACATATCAGGTTGAAAGCACATAGAACTGTGAGCAGATGATGCACGGTAAATCAAAAGGGGGTTACGCTGGCCGAGTTCAAAACTAAAGAAAATTCCTTTTCTCTGAGGCAAAATACTCCAAAACATCTCCACCTTCTGATTTACTCTGGGTTCTTTTCAAAACAAGAGGCCACGCTTACTTTCCAAAAACAGTACTTTATTTTCTATTCTTAAGATGCAAAAATAAGAGTTCAAAAAGTATCAAAAAATAGCAAAACTTAACAAATCTAAATCATAGTCTTATTTCCCCTTTAAAAAAAAATCTACGTCATCCTGACTAATTACATTCAAGGTTTCTTTTAAGCTAACTTTTCATATTCTACCTAACTGCATTGAGCTCCATTGCTCAAAGCAATCCTAAAATCATCAGCACAATCATCAGAATTATTAATCTGAATAATAATGGCTTATCTCTGTCTTCTCAACTTATTCTCACAGCTCCTAGATGTCACATGACGTAATTGACCAATGTTAGCTGACCATTGTCCGTACTGCTAGCTTGTTATGTCTATTGTTCTACATTCTTCAGATATGGTATATACATGCCAAAATGTGCTCTTAATATTCAGTTTAGCAATTCACACTATGTCCCATCATGCTAAGTTCCTCACAGATAAATAAGTACCATCTTGGTTGGAAGATAACTGTGTTCCATGCACTTGCGCATTCAGTCTTGACTTCTCTTGTCCATTATCACTGGCCAGAGTTGCCTTTGATTTCAATGTATCGGTGTGTGTCATCAAGGGGCATCTAACCTCTAGCAATCTCAATAGGATTTTCAGGTGGGTGAGATTTATAAGGAGTAATTTTACCCATGCTCGCCCTCCACTAGGAGCTTTGATGCCTGAGGAAGGAGTCAAATTGATGTCTTCCGAGTCCCTCTGTCTAGAACTGCTGGTGGTTTAGGCCTCTGACTATAGACATTGGGAGTTCAATTACTCTGTGTGCCTTGTTGACAATAGCTCATCTCGATGATCCACAGGCTCCTCCAAGCTCTGTACTTCTCAGACTATTATTTATACTACATCCCAGTGGCTGCTTTGCTTCAAGAGCGATTTGAGAAGAAAAACGGGAAAAAGAAGAATGAGAAGAGTTTCAGCAAACATCAGTACTGAACCAATTCATATTATGGCATGTGTGTGGAAGACGAAAGCTGCTTGAGGAATGATCTCATAGACATTCTTTAGCAGGGATCTGACAAATATTTGCCCCCCCTCCTTCCTAAAAACAGCTCCTCTCTTTGCATACACTGTTCTCCTCAGTGTTCGTGCTCCACAACCCTCCTGCTATGTTTGTATTCCTTAGGTGAATGTGGTAGACAGCAGTTGGGTTGAAGGCACCTCCAATGACTTCTTAAAATGCTTGTCAGTCATTCGGGGAGCCATCTACAAAGAGACAGAACATTCAATTGACAAGCTTTTAAAGATGATTTCAGAGTGGAAGGGCGATTTAGCTGCAGATTATAAAGGAGATTTCCCCCACCTCCACCCAGCTTGCTATACCAATGTTTCATAAATGAAAGATTCAGAATAAAAAAGTGGTTGGGAATGCAAGATGAGGCAAAAGTCCTTTCCCTCATGGGGTGGTGGTGGCAGCATTTCCTTGATGCTCTCCTCTGGCCTTTGTTTGGGTTACGGCTGCCATTTTGTTTTGGTCGCAAAGCTTGCAGTGTGATGTTACATCATTCTGAGGGGCTTTCTTGGATGGTACGGCACCTCCTAGTGGTTTTCAAGGATCACTGCACTGCTCCTCCCATTTTCATGGGTGGGAAATAGTGCTCTGAAATGTATTTGCGTGTCACGACATGCCTACCGGTTTTTACAGATGAAAACGGGCAGCCTTGAAACATGACAGCGCTCATAACAAGCATAACCACTGACATCCACCCGTTATTCTTATACACTGGCGAAGGATCTACACTACATACTAGAGATGGGCACGAAACGAGCGATTTTTTTGTTTCTGTTTTTTCGTTTCGTTACACAACGAAAACGAAACAAAATTTTTTAAAAAAACAAAACGAAAACAAAAATGAAACGACCAAATTTGCCGTGTTTTTCATTTTCGTTGCAGCAGATGTATTGAACTAAAAAGAATGCTAACGAAACAGCAATTTTTCGTTTTCGTTTTTTCGTTTCGTTACCTAATGAGACGAAAACAATTTTTTTTGCAAAAAAACATCACGAAAACGAAAACGAACCGAAACGGACCCCTAAACGACCAAACGACAAACGAAACACCATTTTTTTGAGTCGTGCCCATCTCTACTACATACCATATCAATTTATTCTATACTAACTTTCCCTCCACTGTTTGGGTGCTACACAAGTTGTTTGCTCTTCTGGTAACTTTTCCCTATAACTAACTTTCCCCAATGCTGGGCTTCTCAAAACTTCTTCGGTGACAAGCCAATGGCCATGTTACTTTGGCAGATGTGAGTCATAGTAGAACAATATATGATGACCCCCAATTGAAGCAGTAGATTATCAACAGATAAATATATACACACTGGTTGCTGAACTGTGAAATGACAGGGAGTGCTCTGTTCTGCTGATTAGCAATCATGCATGTACATATGATGTAAGTGCCCCACGGCAGGAGTGTACTTTGGATCTGCCCCCATCAGAGCTCCTGCCCCCATTCAACTTCCATAGCTGTAACCAGCATTCCTACCACCACCACATAGAAAATGGGGGTGTAGGAGGCCCAGAGATAGGTTTCAGGGGCTCAGGGAACTAGACATATTTGGGGATGTGTGTAGGTGAATATGTGCATTTTTTCCAGGACTGAGTTTGTAGATTTCAAGAGTTTCTGTGACCAATTGTGCAGGAATGAAGTTGGAAACACAAGAGGTCATCACGATTGTCTGCATAACAGCCACCGCTTTATAGGGAGAATCCAAAAATGCAAATAGTTGGATAGTTCTTTATAAACAATAAAGGAGCAGGTCTCTCGTAAGGTCAATAGCTCCTGACCAAATCACCCTAAAATCACCCTAGCTTTCCATAGAGCAGAAGCATGCTGTATTCGAAAGCTTCTTCTTGCTTCCCAAGGAGGAAGGGAAGGATCAGAGTCCAAGATTGTGCACCCTTGTTGATTTGTTGCAGCACATGGTAATGGGAAGGGGGAGGGCTAATGCACAAACTATCCTGAAAGTTCACATGATGACCACAGGTTGTGTGTTGGATCTGTGGACAGCATGACCTGGGCCCTGGCCACCTTAAAGATCAAATCTCACAGTATGAACCGGCTTAGGTGTTAAAGTTATCAGGAGAGGCCCTTCTCTCCATCCCGCCACCCTCACAGGCACATCTCGTGGGAACACATGAAAGGGCCTTCTCGACTGTGGTGCCCAGATTCTGGAACTCCCTCCCACTGGAGTCCAGGACTGCCCCATCTCTTATGTCATTCCGGAAACAGGCAAAGATCTTTCTCTTCAGTCAAGCTTTCCCTGAATGATGGACTACCTATTATGTGACTTTTATATGAATCTATCATACATGAACACATAGACTTTGTGTTTATAAATTTTATGATTGCATTGACACTATGTTCTCAATGTTAGCTTCCCTCGCTCATAATTTACATGGAATTTTACTCTCTTTTTAACTGTTTAGGTTCTCTGGTAGCTTTAAGCAGAACACTTTAATGTAATATTGTCTTTTGATGCTGTAGGATGCTGTAGTTCTCAATACTTGACTATGTCTTAATTGCCATTTTGGGTCCTTTCCAAGGAGAAAGGCGGGATAAAAATACCCTAAATTTTATTTATTTATTTATTTATTTATTTATTTATTTATTTATTTATTTATTTATTTATTTATTTTTACAACTCATATGCCACCCACTACCCAAAGGTCTCTGGGCAGCTTGCAATCAAAGAATTAAAACAGTTAAAACATCAAGTATCAATAAATAAAAAAACAATAATAAAAACCTTACACTAAAATAATTACACTAAAATTGCCATCAGAGGACCCACAGACTATATTGTATCAATTAAAAAGTTCTGGAACAGGAAGGTTTTTACCTGGTGCCAAAATGTCATCAATGTTGGCAACAGGCAGATCTCACTCAGGAGGGCATTCCATAGCTTGGGGGCAGCTGCCTGAGAAGGCCCTGTGTCTGCAAGCCATCCCTCTCACCTCCTTGAGAAATGGCTCTTTCAAGAGCCCCCCTGGCTCAATCTTAATTGTCGGGTAGGTTCATATGGAAGGAGGTGGTCCTTTAGGTATCTAGGTCCTAAGCCATTTAAATAAAGGAGGCTGGTGATTTGAGGTAGCAAATCTGCTCCTGGTTTTAGTTCAGATTTTTCCAGCAGCTGTCCAAGGTACTGAACCCACACTAGTTTGAAGATAAAGTTTAGCACTTTGGCCATCTCCTATAAAGTTTGGACAAAAATGTGGTTCAGATCACTGCCGCCACAGAATTTGGGATCCCAGAACTCCCATATTGCTTACCCTGACTTATCATCACCATGTGTCTTCAGGTCAATTCTCACTTTTGGGGACCCTTTCCAATGTTTTCTAAGTAAAGAATACTCAGAAGTGCCTTAGCACGCCTTCCTTCTTGGAGGTGCCCAGAAACTGTGCAGATAGCTCAAGGCTTCTCAGGCTGTTTCTTTTCTCAGTAGGCACAGTGGGGAATTGAACTCCCCACCTCTGATTCCGCAGCCAGATAGCTAACTCTTTGAGCTGTCCAGCCAGCTTAACCTGACGGACCCAATTCTATTTATTAGAGATGTAAATTCATGTTCTCCTGCCAACCTAGTAGTTTGAAAGCATGTAAATGCAAGTAAATAAATAGGTACCACCGTAAAAACTGGGAAGGTAAACAGTGTTCCATGCACAGAAATGCATTCAGCCATGCCAGCCACATGGCCACAGACTTGCACAACACTGGCTCTTTGGCTTGAAAATGCAGATAAGCACTGCCCCTAGAGTGGGACATGACTAGTACACATATGTGTGGGGAACCTTTACCTTTTTAAATTCATGTTAGCTGAGTTGTTCAGGAAAGTGTTCTTTCCCTCTTCTAGTCCTGTCTATTCTTAGGGACACTGATCTGGCGACCTTGATTATGGTGCCTTTTGGGTGAAGAAGAGTTGCCACCCTAACCAAAAGGAGGAGGAGGAGGAGGAGGAGGAGGAGGAGGACTTCCAAATACAGACAGACAGGTTTTTGGAGCATAATACCCCAGATATTGTGATTGTGGAGAAGAAAAAAACTGTGGGTCATTGATGTTGCTATACCAGGTGATAGTAGAGTCACCGAGAAACAACTTGAAAAAAATACCTGATATCAGGATTTGAAAATTGAACTTCAGAAACTCTGGCATAAACCGGGACAGGTGGTCCCAGTGGTACTTGGCACGCTGGCTGCAGTAACCTAAAGAGCTAAGCAAGTATTTAGAAGAAATTGGAGTTGACAAAGTCACCATCAGTCAGCTGCAGAAAGCCGCCTTACTGGGATCTGCTCACATAATTCGCCGATACATCACATAGTCCTAAACGCTTGGGAAGTGTTCGACTAGTGATCTGTAATACAAAATCCAGTGTAGTTATCTTGTCTGCTGGGTGGTGGTGGTGGTGGTGGTGGTGGTGGTGGTGGTGGTGGTGATGATGATGATGATGATTGATAATTATTAATAATTAATAATTAATAATAATAAATAATAATAATAATAATAATAATAATAAACTTGTACAATGTCTGAGATCATCTCAATTTTCTTAGATGGAACTTATTGTCTTCCCCACAAACAGGACCTTATAAGAACATAAGAACATAAGAAGAGCCATGCTGGATCAGGCCAAAGGCCCATCTAGTCCAGCTTCCTGTATCTCACAGCGGCCCCACCAGATGCGTTTGGGAGCGCATGAGACTAGATATCTGTCTCCTGATACTACTCCCCTGCATCTGGCCCTTGAAGTACCCTGGTTTTAAGCCTGGAGATTACACATCTCCATCATGGTTTGTAACCTGTGATGGAGTTTTCCACCAGGAATCTGTCCAATCCCCTTTTGAAGGCATCCAGGCCAGCTGCCATCACCACATCCTGTGGCAGGGAGTTCCATAGACTAACAACCTTAAGGACTGTGGCTCTGTTTTGTCCCATGGAGTGCAAACAAGATCATTGAGAAATTTGATATGAGACCTATTCCCTTAATCTGCATAGCTCTACTCCCTTCCACTTCTTGGTCACATCAAAGCGTGGCAATGTGATTGGAGCTGAAGAGAGATGTCCTCGCATGTGTGGTTGATCACTTAGAACTCTCTTAAAAACAAGATTTTTAAAAAATAAAATGGCAGATTTTTAAAAGATCTAGCCACAATTTATTTGTTTTTAGCCAACAGATTTTTGAAACGCAAGGTGATTTAGACAGGAAATCAGCAGCTGCATTTGCCTGGGTTTTTAAAAATGTCCTCCTGTGAGCTGCTGCTGTCTTTTTGCTATAGACCAAGCAGTATTTAATTCCCCTCCCCATGGTTACCCTTGGAAGACGGTTCCCTTTAGTAAACATATATGCAGTAAAATTTGGCACCACTAGCTCTAAATAAGTTCATGTTCACCCCCCACCACCCTTTTTTATGACAGAGCTCATTTATATCTCATTCTGAGGCTTGAAAAATACGTTTTCACTTAAAGCAGCTCTCTGTTACATTCCATGTCTATTCAGTGTGACGGGGTGAAAAGGTATTTTTAATTCACATCCCAAAATATTCACGCATCTCTAAGAGGGCACTGAAGGATTAGAAACCATTCCTCTGGGGATTTAGTCAGGTTGTATAACCGCCCAGAGTTGCCTTTGTTGTCAGACGGTACAGTCTATAAGTCTCGTAAATAAATAATAAACAAATAAAGATTGAAATTATGATAAACGCTATTTGCTATTTATTTAAAATGTTGGACTAATTTATGGGAAGTTGATCCACCACAAGGTTGCCGTTGTCATTTTTCTGCCCCCTCAGACAAACAATGACAAATGTCATTCTCAGTCAGACCATTGAGTTGGAACATAATCAAGTAGATATCCTTTAAGTTTAAAGACAGGGGTTTCTTTTTGCTTGTTCTCCATCTAGAGAACAACTCTTCAAGGCCACATACGAGGGTAAAATAATTCCAATATTTATAATGCAGGAAAAAATTCAGAGCCCACCCATAGAGCACATTGTGTGTCGAGAAATGTAATAAAACCTGAATATATTTTTCACCTATACTATGATGGTATGGTACAAGATTGTATTGGTTGAAATGGCAAGTTAAAAAAATGGCATATTTACACACAAAAAAAACCCCTGTACACCAGAGGTTGAGAAATCATCACATACACACACACACACACACACACAGAGAGAGAGAGAGAGAGAGAGAGAGAGAGAGAGACATTCAAAACTCAGCAGTTACCTGGTGTGCCTTTCAAACATGACATCACATATTGGCTGACGTTTCTTTCAACTGCCACAGTTGGATTTTCTCAGTTGGTGCAGAATAGATCTGTCCACAATTTTTTTAAAAAAATATGACGAGTAAAACATTACCTCATAAATGGAATGTCTGTAGGCCAGCCTGAGCAGACATTCCCCACACCTTGCAGACTTTTTCTAGAGAACAGGCAAACACGTGGAACATTTAATACCAGAAAATTGTTGTGTAGTCCCTGTGGAGCAAAATATAGGATTACAACCCATGGGTGTGATACACTTGTCCTTCATCTCAGGGACAGGGATAGAAAAACAGCCTGTAGTAAGCCAAACTAAAGTTTTTCATCATCATCATCATCATCATCATCATCATCATCATCATCATCATCATCATCATCATCATCATCATCATCATCATCATCATCAAGTGGACCACACTTCCCATCTATTTTTCCTTGAAGGATAACTTCCAGCAGATGGTAGGATAAATTCAATTTTCTTCAGATGGTCAGGTTCATTTCTTATAGATAGCACTGGACCACTCCACAAATGTCCATGAAATAGTTCTAATCACACGGTGGTTCAAGGTTGTTCTTTGGTTTTCAGTAAAACCTTTGTGCCCATCTCCAGAGCACACCCTAACACAGTTTCCATGTTGTTGTTGTTTTCAGTAAAACCTCTAGGATCCCACAGTTCCTAACAATGCTACCCAGAAAGGGAGAAGATTTTAGAAACTGTTAATTTCTCCAAGCTTGGGGAAATCTTTCAAAGAACCTATTCCACTGAGATAAGGAGAGTCCTGCAGTGTCTATTAGAGATGGGCACGAAATGAGCAATTTTTCATTTTTGTTTTCATTTTTTCGTTTCGTTACGTAACGAAACAAAAAACGAATTTTGTCTCCAAAATGAAACAAAACGAACCGAAACAACAGGAATTTTGTCGTGCATTTCGTTTTTGTTGCGGCAAATACATTGAACTGTAATGAATGCTAACAAAACAGCAATTTTTTGTTTTCATTTTTGTTTTTTCATTTTGTTACGTAATGAAACGAAAATGAATTTTTTTGCAAAAAAATCATGAAAACCGAAAACGAACTGAAACGGACCCCTAAACGACAAACAAAACACCATTTTTTTGAGTCATGCCATCTCTAGTGTCTATTGCTACTTGATGCTCCCTCCTCAAAATATTCTTGGGAAATGAACAAGAAATAGATCAATGGCCCCGTTCTACAAATCTGCACAATTTTGAATTTTCCCATTGGGATGAAAATGAAAAAACTTGCAATTTGCCTTATAAATCTACGTCAGAGGAACTTCAATGAAGGCAGAGGATAAGCAAATGCTTCGTTCTGCCCCTTTCCCTGTTGGGTACACACACCGAAAAGGGAGATTCTCCTTTTTTTTTTCCCCTGGCTGACCACAAAACCACTTATTTAAAGAGGGAAAGGGCAGCCAAACCCCTGGGCCCTCTGTGGAGCAGATGGCTCTTTCTTCTTTCAGACCGGCCGCTTCAGACTATTCCATTCACGCAAGCGGGCATCATGGTATGATGACACAACTGTATATTTCCGTGGGACGTGGCACTCCCCAAAAAAAAACCTTTGCCAAGAGGAGCAATTTTTAGAAGCGGGAGGCAGGCTATGAATTTCCCACTTGTGTGCTATCACAGCCTCGGCATTCTTGAGCCCGAACACACACACACACACACACACACACACAGGTCAAATTGTGGCGCTTGCCTGCGAGGGCCAGTTAACTCACCCACAAGGCGAGGGCTCACAGCTCCAGGGAAGTCTCGCTGTTTGATGTGGGGAAAAGGGGAGAGTTATTTATGTACTGTATCCACTGAGACGGGTTGAAGCGAGAGCAGAGGAAAAAGAGAGAGAAAATTCCCAACTAATGGGCAGTGTAATTTCCAGATCTCTGCACTCCTTGAGCTGTTCCTGAGCTTGGAGAAATTTTGTTTTTGGACTGCAGCTCCCAGGATCTCCACAGATTATCAGTGGCTGTGAGATTCTGGGAGCATTAGGCTGCGGTCTCACTAAAGTTTTCTGCGCATCTTAATTTGATGCGTAGTTTTTTTTTCCCGGGCAGTCACGTGGTGTTTGATGCAGAGTTAGTGCCCTGTCGATAGGGTAGTATTTTACTGCTCTGTGCCCGTCTCTATTTGCTTGTTGTTGTTCATTTGTTCAGTCATGTCCAACTCTTCGTGACCCCATGGACCAGAGCTTGCCAGGCCTTCCTATCTTCCACTGCCTCCCGGAGTTTTATCAAATCCATATTGGTTGCATCAATGACACCGTCCAACCATCTCATTCTCTGCCGTCCTCTTTTCCTTTTGCCTTCAATCTTTCCCAACATCAGGGACTTTTCCAAGGACTCCTCTCTCCTCATGAGGTGGCCAAAGTACTGGAGCCTCAGCTTCAAAATCTGTCCTTCCAGTGAACATTCGGGGTTGATTTCTTTCAGGATGGATAGGTTTGATCTCCTTGCAGTCCAGGGGACTCTCAAGACTCTCCTCCAGCACCACAGCTCAAAAGCATCGATTCTGTGGCGATCAGCCTTCTTTATAGTCCAGCTTTCACTTCCATACATCACTACTTCATACATACATCATACAAAAATCATACGTACATCACTTCCATACATCCATACTACTCTACTTGCTCACTGCGCATCTTTTCCCTTTTTCCTGGGTTGATTTTCTAAGCCAGACCCACAAGAAATGGCAGTAAAAAGGGTACGAAGCTAATTACTGCGTATTTTTTGGGATGGCACATCGCTAGAGTAGCAAAGAACTGCGCATTTTTAAGGGAAGTTTTTTAAAATCACCCCCTAGTGGTGGTTTAAAAAAATTCGGTGAAAGTGCACTTCCGGGGGCGTGGTCGGCCGGGGCACCAAATTATTTCCCTTTGCGGTTAGGACGCGATCTTTTACTGTGCAGTTCACCGCAGCAAAAATGCACAGAAAATGCTGGTAAGACTGCGGCCATAATGCAGAAAAGTCACTTGGCCAAACTCAGGGTTCTTCTTATGTTGAAAAAAATTCAAATCTGCAGATGTAAGTGGTCACTGTGTCTCCTTCAAAAACACCTGGATGGAAATTCATTTAACACTTGGGCATTCACTCCCTCATCCAGGGAGTTTACAGATAGCTAACAGGTTTTAATCAATGTATGTTGTATGTTGCAAACAGGTTTTGTTGGGCATACAATTTTATAAACTGCAGTGGCTGCATCCCAGGACAACCGATGCCCAATAAAGCATGGCCATCTTTTTTCTACCCGGCATTACTTGCAATACCCTCTCTTTTTCCGTTTCCCCTCTTTTTCCTTGTTAGAATCTGACTTCCAAGGTCCTCACAGTCTTGGCTCCTTGTACACAAGCACCGAGCAACAGCTGAACGAGACGCTGAGGCAACGCAGGCATGCTGGGGACGGCGACTACAATATTGAGGTGCTCCTTGGCGTAGACGATTCTGTGGTCCGATTCCATGGCAAAGAACATGTGCAGAACTATCTCCTCACCCTGATGAATATAGTAAGTGCCTCTCCTCTATGGGAGAGTTTGGGAAGTTACTTATTTTGGGGGTGTGTATGTGCAAAACTGGCCTTATTCTTTGGCTGTTGATGTCAGAGAATGCAGCCCAAAGAGAATCTTTGTCCAATAGTTATACAGTCAGAATGAAGAAGGTGGGCAGTGGTTCCCAACCTTGGCTCCCTAGAGGTTCTTGAACTACAACTCCCAGAAATCCTGGCCAGCCCAGCTCATGGGATTTTTAGTCCAAGAACATTAGAGGACCCAAGGTTGGGAACTACTGGGGTGAACTATGGGACCAGTGGGTAGTGGAGGTGCATTGTGGAGGTATCTGTGGACAGATATCTTCACAGACAGACCATTCACCTAGATCTGGGCTTTGATACTGCCGGAGTGTTATAGTGTCACAATCAAGCTGCTGGGACATTTCATTTAAAAAAGAAAAGAAAAGACCAAAAAGTGAAATTTTCCTGCATGAAACTGCATGAAGCCACCCATTGGGTATTACTCTCTATTTTTAGTGGAATAAACTGTTCTTGAAGCTAACCTTTCCCTTTTTTAAAAATTTGTCAATAACTGGCCTCATTTGTAACCGCCATCGCTCCGACTGGCTCCATGAGAAGTGATTGGTGAGCAAAGGAAAGAAATCAATCTGTCTGCCTCTTCAAAAGGACACCCGGTGTCGACTTGTTTCAGGGGCCTTTCAAGAGCACCTTGAGAAGACGCAAGCAATTTGTGTGCAATCGATGGGAAAGGGCTTGCTTTCAAGGAAAAAAAAAAAACCTCTCCAGGTCTACTGAACTCATCAGCAAGGAGTGAAAAGATAAATCAATTTCTCTGTTGTTTGTAGGAAAACGTCCTAAGAACCATCGAAATATTGAGTTGGAAGGGAGCTCTAAGGTCATCAAATCTAACCCTCTTCTCAAATTGGTTGTCCAATTTTCTTTTGAACGCCTCCAGTGTTGGTGCTCCTGAGGAGACTTGTTCCATCATTGCACTACTCTAACAGTAAAGATGTTTTTCCTGACATTGAGGCTAAATCAGGCTTCCTGAAGCTTGAACCCCATTATTGTCTGTCCTGCACTCCAGGGTGATCCAGATTCCCCTCGTGTGTACGACTGCCTTCCAGATATTTGAAAAATGCTATTCTCCTTCCCCTCTGCTTTCTTTTCTCAGGGCTAAACATCCCCAATTCTTTCAGGAGCCCCGTAAAGTGGTTAAATGCCTGTACTGCAGGTAAAACTGTGCTCACAACTTGGGGTTCAATTCCCGGTAGCAGGCTCATGGTTGAGTCAGCCTTCCATCCTTCCAAGGACTGTAAAATGAGTACCCAGCTTGCAGGGGGGTGGGCAATGTGTAGCCTGCATGCTGTAATTAAAAACTGTAAACCACTCAGAGACTACTTGAAGTGGTATGCGGCGGTATATAGGCAGAGCACTTTGCTTTGCTTTGCTTTCATAGGACCTGATTTCCAGTCCCCTGATCATCCTGGTCGCCCTCATCTGAATTTAATATGCCCGTTCATTGGCATATTAAATTGTAGTCTCCAGAGGATGTTGGCATTTGAGCAGCTCAACCCAGTGTGTTCCCCAAGTTGGATCAGACCCGAAGGCTACATGATTGTCTTCAGTCATATGTCTTCACACTATAGCCACCAGATGCTTATTAGAAGCCCATAAGTGGGACACGGTATATCGGCACCTCTTCACCAAACTACAGCCAAAAAAAAAAAAAAAAAGCCCACAGGAGAAGACTGAGTTAACATAAGAACATAAGTTCTTAGGGATCTAGAAAAGACCATCACGAACTTAAAAAAGACCATCAACATTTCACTGGAAACGCAAGCTAATACCATCCACACGGCTGTATTCCCAGTTAATATCTACATATGTGAAAATTAGACAGTGAAAAACAGCTGAGAGGGGGGAAAACAAAATGTTAGAAATATGGAGTTGAAGAAAAACTTTGTGAGGACAATACTGTAAACCACCAGAAACACAAATGAGCGGGCCCTTGGTTTGATCCAGCCTGAATTCTCTGTCAAAGCAAACAGTGAACAAACTGAAGTCGTCGTATTTCAATCACATCATGAGAAGAAACAAGTTCTGGGAAAAGACAGGGACTCTAGGAAAAGCTGAAATCAGCAGGAAAAGAAGCCACATCCTTGAGTTTGCAGGAACTGCACAGGACTGTTAATGACAGGACATTGTGAAGATCACTCATTCCTAGGATTGCTATAAGTCAGAAGGGAATTGATGCCACATAACAGTGACAATGTTGGCTCAGGCCTTGTAAAAGTTCCTTTTTAAAAAAATGAAATTCTACTAACCCCCCCCCCCTCCCATCAGCACAGTTATTGGCGATACTGCCTGGGAGTTTGGTTACAACATTTTCAAGCTGTGCTTGAAAATGTTCAGCAACCCCCTCCACCGTGGAAGACCTTATTGCTCACGTAGTCATTGTGTCAGTGCCTCTGAGAAATGGAGGAAAATACTTTTGGGTAGTAGGATTCCCAGGATCTTTCAATTGGGTTGGCCAATGGCCAAGCTCTCTCTAAAATTCTATTACAGTCTGGCTATAAGTAATCTTCTCATTTCAGGCTTCATCCTTTCCTTGCATGATGGGTGATCTTGGACTTACCTTAATGCAAGCCATGAGTAAAGTGGATAGAGGGACACTCTTCACCCTCTCACAAAATACCAGAACTACTGGACATCCACTCAAACTGAGCGTTGGGAGAGTGAGGACAGACAATAGAAAATTGATTGATTTGTATTCCTGCCTTCAGCAGTAGGTTGAAATCAATGGCCTTGTAGGTCCCTCATAACTTCACTATTCTAGGATTCTACATGCGCCCATGAATCTCCCACACTGCATCTGCCACAACTTCATGGGTTTGCCTCAAAGAAGAGATAGTGGAACTGGAAAAGGTGCAGAAGAGAGCAACTAAAACGATTACTGGGCTGGGGGATCTCCCTTATGAGGAAAGGCTTAAACATTTGGGGCTCTTTAGTCTGGAAAAAAGGCGCCTGAGGGGGATAGGATTGAGATGTACAAAATAATGCAGGGCATGAGGCAAGTGGATAGAGTGACACTCTTCACCCTGTCACAAAATACCAGAACTACTGGACATCCACTCAAACTGAGGGTTGGGAGAGTGAGGACAGACAAAAGATTTTTTTTTTTTTACCCAGCGTGTTGTTAGTCTGTGGAACTCCCTGCCACAGGAGGTGGTGATGGCATCTGGCCTGGATGCCTTCAAAAGCGGATTGGACAGATTCCTGGAAGAAAATTCCATCTCAGGTTACAAACCATGATGGAGATTTGTAATCTTCAATCTTAAAACTAGGGCACCTCCTCGGCCAGTTGGAGGGAAGTGGTATGAAGAGACAGAGATCTAGTCTTGTGCGCTCCCAGATGCATTTCGCGGGGCCACTGTGAGATATAGGAAACTGGACTAGATGGTCCTTTGGCCTGATCCAGCAGGGCTCTTCTTATGTTCTTGTGTTATTATGTTCTTTTCAGCAGAGTGGTATAGCGAAGATACCACTCTGGCTGAGAGATTATGGCTGTGAGATTATAATTCAGTTTCGTTTCATTTCGTTTCGTTTCTTTTCTTTTCTTTTTCTTTCTTTCTTTCTTTCTTTCTTTCTTTCTTTCTTTCTTTCTTTCTTTCTTTCTTTCTTTCTTTCTTTTTCTCCTTAGGTGAATGAAATTTACCATGATGAATCCCTGGGGGTCCACATCAATGTTGTCCTGGTTCGTATGATGATGTTGGGCTATGCCAAGGTAAATAAATCAGGTGAATGGTTATCTCTCTCTCCTTTCTCACCCAGGTTGCTCTTTAAAGGCTGGGATGTTACCAACCAGTACAGAGAGTGCTTTTAAAAAAAAATCTTTACACTTTTCAATTTATTTTATTTGTGTTTGTGTGAGGGGTGGGGCATACATGTCCATGCTGGCTTGCAAGGAGGAGAAAAGATGGTAGCAATATAGCTTCTTTTGTTGGTTCACCAGAGGAGTTGAGGTTCACCAGAGGAGCCCCGTGGCACAGTGGTTAAATGCCTGTACTGCAGGTAATACTGTGCTCACGACCTGTGGTTCAGTCCCAGGTAGCAGGCTTATGGCTGACTCATCCTCCCCTCCTTCTAAGGTCGGTAAAATGGGGGCAATGTGTAGCCTGTATACTGTAATTAAAACTGTAAACTGCCCAGAGACTACTTGAAGTGGTACGGGGTTATAAGCAGAACAGCTTTTTAGATTTTAGAACTAAGCTGGGGGAGTCTAATGCTGATTTAGGCTGTGGCACTGAAAAGAAGATAAGAGTTGTAGAGCAGATTAGACTCAGAGATCTGGGTTCAAATCCCTGCTCAGACACAAAAACTCATTGGGAGTTGGTAATGGTGTTTGTTTAATTGATTGATTGATTGATTGATTGATTGATTGATTGATTGATTGATTGATTGATTGATTGATTGATTGATTGATTGATACAGCTTATATGCCACCTACAACCCAAAGGTTTCTGGGAAGCTTACAAGTAAAATGAACAATTAAAATGCTAAAATACCAATGAACAACTAAAAATGATAAAAACATTTAAATGCAAATGCAACACCATGATGGTAAACCACTCCTTAATGGTAAGCCACTCTTTTAACATGCCACATCCCTGAAAAACCCTATTAGGTTCACCATAAATCTTGTTTCATCTAATAACTATGGTCCTGGGACTATTAGGGTGAAACTTAGGGCCTTTTTACATGACCCCTAAGATCCGCTGGCCACTTAAATTCGGACCAGAGATCTTAGGGGTTCCTCGCTCTTGCTGCGTCCCCACCCCCTCCGCACTTCCTGGCTGCTGGCTGCATGAGGGGAGGGAGAAAAAGAGAAAGAAAAGCATGCCGCTCACCTCCGTTCTGCCTCTAGTCTCTGTAAAAGTAGCTCTTAAAGGGGCGGGGGGCAAAAAACAACAAACAGAAGCAAGGAGAGCCCTGCACTCACTATTTTTACACCGGATCAAATAATTTTCACCTCCAGAGAGCAGGTACTTGAAAGGTGCGCTGGGATGCGCTAAAGTGGGCGTGGTCGCACTTAATTTCCTGTTAACTCCGGAGCTGGTGGGTAAACATTTTTAAGCTCCGGAGCTGGGAGCCATTTGCCCCGGAGTTTAGGGGTCGTGTATAAACACCCTTAGTTCCTCTTCCAGTGCTGTTTTGGGGATGAAAACAACATCTTGATTTCATTTAATTGTAAACCAGTATAGAAAATCATATGAGATGCAGAGCTAAATGGATGACTCAAGTTTGGCAATTTAAAGTGATGTTTCTTTTGTTTATTCACTCTCAGTGTTCATATAGCATTGAGTAAAGTTCTGTTAATGGTTTACAACAAAAATATACAATTTAGTACAACCGGAAAATCATGAAAGTTCAGATCTACAATAAAAATTGAACCTCTCAGCTGATGCTGCCAGGTATATTTTATTTATTCATTTATTTATTCCACTGCCCAACTGTGCCAAAGGAACTTAAAATTCTTTTGCCCTGATACATAAGGAATTTGTCAAATTGTGCATTCTTAGTACATTATCATTACAAGCAGCTCAAGAAAATCCAAGGAAATATACTAGGCTTCTCTCTAGTGAGCAAGTATGATACTTCTTGCAAATACAGTATTTGCAAAAAAAAAAAAAAAGCAAAATTCAAAGCAAAGCAAAGCAAAGCAATGAGCTGCTTATATTCTGCCCTATAATGGTTAAAGCACTATCTGAGTGGTTTAAAATTTAATCATGCAGACTACACATTCCTACCCACTCCAGTGAGCTGGTTATTTGATTTACTGATCTTTGAAGGATGGAAGGCTGAGTCAACCTTGAACCAGCTACCAAAGCCTGCACAAACCATTATATCTAAAATATAACTGTAGTCACTAGCTATGCTACTCACTGTGTGTGTGTGTGTGTGTGTGTGTGTGTGTGTGTGTGTGTGTGTGTGTGTGTGTGTGTTGTGTGACTCCATGTCCATTGTGTTTTCTTGGCAGTGAGTACTGGAGTGGCTTGCCCTTCATGTCCCCATGTCCATGGAATTTTCTTGCCAGGAATACACCACCTTTGCCAGTTCTTCCCAGACGCCTACACCACCTGGTCTTCCCTAGTGGTCTCCCATCCAAGTACTAACCAAGGCCAACCCTGCTTAGCTTCCAAAATTGAGCGAGATCAGATGCATTTACCCAGCTATTATTTTATCTAGTTATCCATAACTATTATTTGTAATTAGGTCTCCCCACTCACTAACCCCAATCTCTGCCTTTCTCTTTGATTTGAGAAAAAGCAGGCTGGTACCTTGGAAGGGATTGGATCCGTCTTGCGTTGTGTATAAAATGAAATTATATGCCTCATATCATCCAGTTTTAGCAAGGTTTTAGATCTCTGTAAAAGTCATGAATCCGGCCCGTGTCCAAGGATCCTCTTACACTGTGTAGTGGGATTTGAAAAAAATATTTATTGCTCCATAGCAGTTATTTATCCATACCATTATTAGGGTATATAATAAAACAGGAGACAACGTCATGGGCAAGGGAATGGACCCACTTCATTGATATCCCCAAGTGCTCCCAAATATTTACTGCTGCATCATTTGAACACCTGGCCCTTGTGTATATGTGGCGTACTTCTGGACTCCCAGTCAGAGGCTGAAGACCGTGCTGGCTTTTATCCCTACTGTTAGATTTATCTGACTAGATTGATGCGCTCCCCACCTCCAGCAGTTTCAAAATGTAAGCAAAGCCCAGCTGTTTAATTCCAGTTAACCACGCTAGAGAGTGTCTCTTCCTGGCTTGCTGTTTGGTCTGCATGCATTTTCTGTTATTCAGGAAAGGATCCCAGAGTCATTAGTTTGATAAAGACGATAAACATTGCAGATAATGGTTTCTGCAAAGCTCCTAATGGGCAACGTTAACAAGGAGACCCAGGCAGCAGCAGCCAAAGTAGGGAAGTTGGAGGGAGGGGGTAGTTTGTAGCTTCAGAACTTTCTTTAGTATATTTCACTGCATACCGAGTACGGTAAAGTAAAACTTCAAGAGTTACAGTCTTCCCGCTTCTCATCACTTTCCCATAATGGAGTAGTTCCACATAGGACAAGAAGCAATCAGAGCCTTAGGTTCATTGTAATTTGATCCATGCCGTTGGCTACCATGGAGAGAAGTGGTACAGTAGGGTTATCCCTCCCACAGGAGGTGGTGATGGCATCTGGCCTGGATGCCTTCAAAAGGGGATTGGACAGATTCCTGGAGGAAAAGTCCATCAGAGGTTACAAACCATGATGGGGATGTGTAATCTCCAGGCTTAAAACCGGGGTACTTCAAAGGCCAGATGCAGGGGGTGGTATCAGGAGACAGAGATATAGTCTCATGTGCTCCCAGAGGCATTTGGTGGGGCCACTGTGAGATACAGGAAGCTGGGCTAGATGGGTCTTTGGCCTGATCCAGCATGGCTCTTCTTATCTTCTTATGTTCTTATGGATGCCAGCTAAGGTCTCAGGAGATCGACATCCTTCTTCATAACTCCAGCTGAACAACACTGGGTAAAGGGAAAGTTGGGTTTCTTTGCTTCTTTGTTTATTTTCATTTCTTTGCCCCCTTTCTCCCAACAAAGGGACCCAAGGTAGCCCACTGATTACTAAGAAAATAAATTGGTGGAAAACAGTTATTACATTAAAAACCAATTAAACATGTAACAGAATCACACACTCTTCTTGGACAAGCCCTAACCTGGGGGAGAGGGGAGGGGGGGACACACATCTCCAACCCTTACCTGCTCTGCCTCTATGACATCACAATGGATGGTTCCCCAGCTTTGAGTTTTAACCCTGAAATTTTAAGGAATGAGTTGCTGATGTCTTGACAGCGCTGGAAGAGGCTAATTGCAGCAGGATGTAGACATATTTGATGGGTTTGAGCCGGTGTTACAGGAAGGAAGGAAGGAAGGAAGGAAGGAAGGAAGGAAGGAAGGAAGGAAGGAAGGAAGGAAGGAAGGAAGGAAGGAAGGAAGGAAGGATGGTAGGGCTGACCCTGCCAAACTGAACTCTGAAATTCTGATCAGTTCTATGTTTGCCATCTCTGCAAGAAGCAGGCTTCTGCTATTCTAGCTGTTGTACACAAGTTGAGAGGGTCTTGCCCTGTTTCTGATCTGATGTATATGTTGTGTTGTCTCACAGTCAATCAGCCTAATTGAAAGAGGAAACCCATCAAGGAGCCTGGAGAACGTGTGTCGTTGGGCGTATCAGCAACAAAAAGCCGATCCAAGTCATTCGGAGCACCATGACCATGCCATATTTCTTACCAGGCAAGATTTTGGACCAGCAGGAATGCAAGGTAGGGTAAATTAAGACTTTGGGCCTTTTCACACGACCCCTAAGATCCGCTGGTCCCTTAAATTCGGACCAGAGATCTTGGGGGTTCCTTTCTGTTCCTCCGTCCCCACCCCTCAGCACTTCCTGCTCCTGTCGGCATGAGGGGGGGAGGGGGAAAAAGGACAAAAGAAGCCTTTACTAACCTGCCGGTGCCGGTCGAACTTGCCACCGTTACTTCCTGGTTCCCCGTTACTACCTGGTTCCAGCTCAAGGAGCTCTTAAAGGGGCGGGAGGCAAAAAAACAACAGACAAGCGAGGAGAGCCCGGCACTCTTATCCGCATCAAATTTTTTTCACCTGCAGAGAGCAGGTAGATGAAAAGTGTGCTGGGTCGCGCTAAAGTGGGCGGGGTCACACTTAATTGTCTCCAAACTCCGGAGCTGGTGGGAAAACATTTCTAAGCTCCGGAGCTGGGAGCCATTTGCAGCGCAGCTTAGGGGTCGTGTATAAACGTCCATAGTTGTGGGTAGTAAATGTGTGGGGGCATACAACTACTCAGACACGAGAACTTTTGTAAAATTCTAGGTCCTTAGTTCTGTCTCTCACTAGAAACCAAGAGATCATGTGTCAATGCATATTCACCGTTGAAAAAAACAAGCAGGATAGGAGACATAAACTTTCCCCACAGCATATTCCAACTATTCTGTTTTAAGAAATTTCTCTCACACATTATTGTTGCATTACTTGTCCCTGCCCACCCTCTGCTGCAAAACTAGAACAGTTCTTAAAATAATATCTTTCTCTTTTTAAAAAACATGAATTTGTGAGCTAGAAAATGAGGAATAATTCCATGGATTATTTTTAATGTTATAATGTCACTGGCTTAATCTTATTCTTCGTGTTTTACTTATGTCTTTTTAACCTTGTATGTAGCTGCTCTTGACTCCCATATTAGAACATAAGAACATAAGAAGAGCCATGCTGGATCAGGCCAAAGGCCCATCTAGTCCAACTTCCTGTATTTCACAGTAGCTCCACAGAATGCCTCTGGGAGCACACGAGACTAGATATCTGTCTCCTGATACAACTCCCCTGCATCTGGCCCTTGAAGTACCCTGGTTTTAAGCCTGGAGATGACACATCTCCATCATGCCTTGTAATCTGTGGTGGACTTTTCCTCCAGGAATCTGTCCAATCCTCTTTTGAAGGCATCCAGGCCAGATGCCATCACCACCTCCTGTGGCAGGGAGTTCCACAGACTAACAACACGCTGGGTAAAAAAAAAATTGTTTTGTCTGTTCTCACTTTCCCAACCCTCAATTTGAATGGATGTCCTCTAGTTCTGATATTTTATGAAAGGGAGAAGAGGGTCTCTCTATCCACTTAACTCATGCCTTGCATTATTTTGTACGTCTCAATCATATCCCCCATCAGGTGCCTTTTTCCAGACTAAAGAGCCCCAAATGTTTTAGCCTTTCCTCATAAGGGAGTTTTAGGAATGTTTGGGACATAAATTCAGTCCCAAAAGATGTATCATAGGGCCTTTTTACACGGCCCCTAAGATCCGCTGGCCACTTAAATTCGGACCAGAGATCTTAGGGGTTCGTCGCTCTTCCTGTGTCCCCACCCCCTCCGCATTTCCTGGCTGCTGGCTGCGTGAGGGGAGGGAGAAAAAGAGAAAGAAAAGCATGCCGCTCACCTCATTCTGCCTCTCGTCTCTGTAAAAGTAGCTCTTAAAGGGGCGGGAGCCAAAAAACAACAAACAGAAGCAAGGAGAGCCCCGCACTCACTATCCTTACACCGGATCAAATAATTTTCACCTCCAAAGAGCAGGTACCTGAAAGGTGCGCTGGGACGCGCTAAAGTGGGCGGGGTCGCACTTAATTTCCTGTTAACTCCGGAACTGGTGGGTAAACATTTTTAAGCTCCAGAGCTGGGAGCTGGGAGCCATTTGCCCCGGAGTTTAGGGGTCGTTTATAAATGCCCTTAATGGCTGCTGTTTTCTTCAGAGTTCTGTCCTAACAGAACATTCAGAGCAAGGATGCAGCCCGTCACTTCCTCCTCCTGTCTCATTCCACTGGCACTGCCATGAAACCAGAACAGATGCAGAAACCCAGAGGTAGTTGTAACAAGGATAGCTCTCTTGAATCAGTGGAATGGTTTGGCATTCAGCAGCTGATTTCAACAGCCAGTATCCTGCTCATGTCAGCATTATGTCTGGCAACAAGGTATTGTGCTCTGCAATTACCCAGTTGCCCATGCACCTCCAGTGTGACTGACTGTACCATGTAGCAGCAGATGTGCTTTATGGATAGCACAAGCAGATCTACTGTGGGTGCAAGCTGGAGTTGCACACACCTGTTGCACAATAGGATTTTGGCCAAAGGATCCACTCTGAATGGGACTACCAGTAGGATGTAGCAGGGTTAGGTCTCATGTTTATGGACTCACTGTCAAGTCAAACTTAAGTCATACTGGTGACCCGACTCAGATCAACTTAAAGGTTTCCTCCCCACCCAATGATTTGGAGCCAACCACCTTCCTTTTTTCTGGGAGGAAGAAGCTTGTTTTTAATAAGGACCCAGACTTGGGACCAAAGACTTGGAATTGGTAGGAAAGACTCAGACTTGGAGTTTGGACTTGGTATCAAAGACTTGGACTTGGAACTTGGACCCAGAGACTAGCCAGTATCTCTGGGATTTAGGTCAGAATGAGAATTGAAATACATAGAATCATAGAGTTGGAAGAGACCTCAAGGGCCATCCAGCCCAACCCCTTGCCATGCAGGAATTCCCATCATAGCACTCCTGACAGTTGGCCATCCAGCCTGTGCTTAAAAACCTCCAAAGAAGGAGACTCAACCACCCTCTGTGGCAGCATATTCCACTTCCGAACAGCTCTAACCATCATGAAGTTCTTCCTAATGATTAAATTGAATCTCTTTTCCTGTCATTTGAAACCATTGCCCTGTGTCCTAGTCTCTGAAGCCATGGAAAACAAAGCAGTCCCTTCTTCGATGTGACATCCTTTCAAATATTTAAACATAGGTATCATATCCCCTCTCAGCCTTCTTTTTGTAAGAAACTCTCTAAGACTATGTTTCCTGATAAGACATTTCTCTAGAAGAAAAAAATTACTTGGAAGCACTGAAGCATTGTAGAGATTAGACCTCCTCTACACTAAGAGTTCACCTTCCTCACTCTCTCAGTTCTCACCTACCCTGTTATTTCAGCTGTGAAATAAACCAATATTCTCATCCATTCTCGCTGAATCAAAACATTGCACTGAATGCCCTCATGTGAGAGAAGCTTCAAAGAAGTCAACCTCACAGGGAATGATTAGAATGAAGTCAACATGTTTCTGATGGAAATGGGTATAAGCTGGCAGGATTGATGGACGGCTCAATTTTTTTAACAGAAGTTATTCTTGGAATCCAATACCACTTGCTCCAAAATGAGTGCTTATTAGGTGTCAGTTGGAGTGCAGCCCCCCCCTTTTTTCTTTTTAACTTTTTGCAGTTCTTCCTGACCTTGACATGTGTGGAGGAAAGCCTGTCATGTTTTACTTTCATCCACTTCCACAGTTTACATCTCAGAGTTCTTTCCATTCCAAAGAGGATGAGTTGGTGTGATTTCGGCAAATTGCTCAAAAATGAACAGAGACAAGTGTGTTCTCCATTTCCATTGGCCATATGGAGTTCACCATAGTATGTAACCTGCCTGTCATATAGGCATTAAAGTTAAGAACTAAGGGTGCTTTTACACGACCTCTTAAAATCCGGTGTCAACTTAAATTCGGACCAGAGATCATGGGGGCTTGTCGCTCTTCCTGTGTTCCCACCCCTCCGCACTCCATTGTTCCTGTCCGCGTGAGGGGAGGGAGAATAAAAGGGGGGAAAATACAGGCTCACCTCCATCTGCCGGTCGAAGCAGCCCTGAGCAGCCCCGTCGTCATGATTCCTGTCTCTTAAAGGGACGGCAGGGACAAAAAAACAAACAGAAGGCGAGGGAGCCCGGCATTCACAGCTTTACAATGCTCATTGGAAGATTTTTACCTCCTGGAGGCCAGGTACTTGAAAAGTGTGCTGGGACGTGCTTAGGTGAGCATGGTCGTACTTAATTTTTTTTAAAGTCCGGAGCTGGTGGGAAAACATTTTTAAGCTCCGGATCTGGGAGCCCTTTGCCTCGGATTTTAGGGGTCGTGTAAAAGCGCCCTCAGTGTGGGGAAAGAGGCGATAAACCCCATTTCAGCACTCAGCTGAATATTGATGGTTTCAGACCGAGAGTTTTGAACAGGGAGGCAATCAAAGCTCAGTGGGTTGATTGGTCCATGTCTCCCACATTCAGGGTTTTTTTTCATTGCAAGTTCTTCCCAGAAAAGTGTAACTTTTGGTAAAAAAAAATTAAAAGGCCTGATATAGAAAGCAATTATTGTCCATCCTTACATTTAACATAAGCAATCATTAATTTGGCTCCATGAATTAAAGATTTAAAAGAGATTGAAAAATGATTTTCTCCAGCCCTTTGCATTAAGATAGATTTTATTGGCAGTGTCTGAAAACTGTTGGATAAAACCTCCTGCTATTCAGCGGAGGGAAGAAATATCCAGACATAGACCTACAGGGCAGATTACTATAATTACAATTCTCCCTCAAATGCATATCCCTTGTTAGTTAACATCACCTCAATTTGAACTGTAGTCTTACTAGATTCAGTCAAAGAGAAGAATTTTCAAAAATAGCTTTTACTCACAAATCTTCATATACAGTAATACCTCAGATAATGAATGCCCCTGATAATTAATTTTTCAGATAACGAATTGCAATTTCCAGGTATAGGTCTGCCTTGGATAATGAATTTTCTCTATGGCTGCCTCGGATAACACATTTTCCTATGGCCTGCCTCGAATAATGAATTTTCCCTATGGGCTGCCTCAGCTAACGAATTTCCAGCATGCATTAGTAAAAAAGAGTTATCCTGGTCTGCATCACATCTGTTCCTTTAAACTGCACTTTATAAATAGTTTTTAGCAAAAACAAAAACAAAAAACAGGTGTCTGTGTCATTTTCATACAATCCAGAACAGATTAATTGGTTTCCCATTCATTCCTATGGGAAACCGCATTTTGGATAATGAAGTTTTTCGGATAAAAAATTTCCTCAGAGAACGAATTAAATTTGTTATCTGAGGTACCACTGTATATCAGAATAACATTCAAACTTGTTACATCATTTGAGATCAAAACTGGTTAACTTCAGTTTTTGATTGACTGGTTACATAAACAGTTTACTCAAACTCTAACTGCTGACTCCGTAACACTCACAGAACACCAACAGAACCTGGATCTAACTGACACAGACCCTGATGGAGTAAAAAAGGCAGCAAAAGGAATCTGATGTAGAGAGAGAACAGTTGGTTGCTTTTAAGTGATTGTCATTCAATCCCAAATCTTTCCCATCCATACGTTCCAAAGGCATAATATACAGGTTGCTAAACTTCCAACAGATTTCACCTGAAAGAAGGATAGTACCTGAAAGATGAGATTCTGACCTGTTGCTTGCCTTTGCCAAGTAAATTATCACAGGCATCTGGATTATGGACAATCATCTCTGCCAATTCCATGCAAGCTGTCCCTTCTTTTCTCATAACTCTAGAACCTAGGTTTGTCTGTGAAGAAAAGTGTTGACTTTTGACAAAATCTATCCACTGTCTAGAGACCAGATGGCCTCAAGCGGGTGGCAGAAGCCCTCTAGTTCAGCTAATTTGAAAAGATGATTAAGCAAATGCACAGAAGGCGAGGCATCTGTTTACGCCACTGAGTACCACTTCCCAGGAACAAAAACAGGATTGGGGATAAATGGATCTGTCCCACTTCATTCTGAGATCTCTTTTGATTCTACTGCAGTTGAATTCCAGTGGTTGAAGTTTGGGTACTGTAGACCAAAGCAGTAACACATCACAAGCTGTGACTGAGATTGAAGGTGAATTGAAAAGCCACACCAGTAGCAACAAGGAGTTGCCTTCTAGCTGGTTTCAATCTGAGTCCAGTGTTGTAAGTTCTGACTGGCAAGCTTGGCTCTGCAGGGCATCAAGCTATGCTCTTTCCAAACCCTCTCCAGAGATCCCTGGTTTGCCTTGGTCATGACCAAGGCAAACTTCAGGCTTCAAAGTCCTCTGAGACTGGTGCAGAAGCTTCAACAGGTCCAGAATATGGCGGCCATTTTACGAACCAGGGTGGGAAAAAAACTTGAAAATACTGCCCCCTCTCTGGCCACCTTACTCTGGTTAACAAGTCACTTCTGTGCCAGCTTCTAGGTAATGGCTCTGACATATAAAGCCCTAAACAGTTTGGGACTTTGAGCAATTTTTCGTTTTCATTTTCGTTTTTTGTTTTGTTACATAACGAAATGAAAAACGAATTTTGTCTCCAAAATGAAACGAAATGAAACAAAACAACAGAAATTTTGTTGTGTGTTTCGTTTTTGTTGCAGCAAATACATTGAGCTGTAATGAATGCTAATGAAACAGCAATTTTTCATTTTCGTTTTTGTGAAAATGAATTTTTTGCAAAAAATTCACGAAAAACTAAAATGAACCGAAACGGACCCCCTAAACGACAAACAACAAACGAAACACCATTTTTTGAGTCGTGCCCATCTCTACTTGTAAGTTAACTGTTTATGCCATCATTGATTATATTTATTAGTTTCTTCTTCTTCTCCTTCCCAGTGTTTCTCCACAGGTGTGTGGGGTCCACTATTAAATTTATTAGTTTAATCTGTTCATTTGAATTTATTGCATGTTTTTGTTTTATTTGTCATGGCTGTTGTAGACCATAGAGTGTGGCCATGCGGCCACGTGTGTGTGTGTGTGTGTGTGTGTGTGTGTGTGTGTTGTGTGTGTGTGTGTGTGTGTGTGTGTGTGTGTGTGTGTGTGTGTGAGAGAGAGAGAGAGAGAGAGAGAGAGAAGTAAGTAAATGTGAGAGTGAGTGAGTGAGTGTATTAGGGGCAGCCTGGATCAGAGATCAAACTTGCAATTTTCTGCACACAATGGCTGAAATCCTTTTGTATAATGTAGAATGCTAGTCCCATTGATCAGTGGGAATTTGATAAGTCAACTCTTCTGCAAGTTCCATTGATTCATATAGGCCTACTCTAGTTGCAACTTTCTTTAGTGTAACAAGTCTCACCTAGAACGGGCCCAGTTGAATCAATGGCACTCACAGAGGAGTACTCACCAAATCCCAGGTGATTCAACGAAACTGGTCTAGTCCAACTTAGTATACTAAACAACAGGATTTCAGTCTATGCTTTTGCTGGGCTAGAGAGGACTGCTCCCTCCAGCTCCATTGGAGAGCTCCTTCCCTCCACCTCACAGATCATACAGGGCAGTTGTCAAAATCATTGGGCCACCAGAATACAGAAACCCACCACTTGATTTGACTCCAGAACTTCCAGTGTTTTGATTGCTTTCCAAAACGGAAAGCTAAATGACATGGGTCTCGGTCGGCTCTTGTTGATCGTCCTTGCAAACATTTGTCAGATTCAAAAAGCAATAAGGAAAACTAGAACTCATGGAGCTAGAGTTCACCAAGGGCCAGAGACAGCCAGATTGCTTCTCATCCTCAGAGATGAGGAGAAAATATGTGTTTTCCTGCTGCCCAGGGAGGGCACGAATGTTGTGTGGAAAGGCCTGTACTTGAGTGATACAGCAGATGCTTTCCATTCAGAGGTGGCAGGTTCCATCTATCACTTCTCTTGATAGGAGTGGGGGAAAGCCATTATAGAACTGTTTCCTGTGAGCCTCGTGGCATGGTGGTTAAATGCCTTTACTGCAGCTAAAACTGTGCTCACAACCTGCGGTTCAGTCCCAGGTAGCAGGCTCATGGTTGACTCAGCCTCCCATCCTTCTGAGGTCGGTAAAATGAGTACCCAGCCTGCTTGGTGGGGGGGGGGCAGTGTGTAGCCTGCATGATTAAATTGTGCTTGAAGTGCTATGGGATGGTATATAAGAAAAAACACTTTGCTTTGCTTTGTGATGCAAAAGAAAATATGTGAGGAAGGGCTTAACTGCCCAGAAGAAAAGAAGAAAGTGAAGTCTCTTCTTCTGGAACTAAGAATATTGTCAATAAATCTGATATTTCTCTAGGTGGTGGGAGGGGGAGAAACCAATGACTTTGGGTTGGGGTGAAGAAATATGTGGCATATTGTTTTGTTTTAAAAATCTCTATCCAAAATATTTCCACAGGATATGCTCCAGTAACAGGCATGTGTCACCCGGTCCGAAGCTGCACTCTTAACCACGAAGATGGATTTTCTTCAGCTTTTGTGGTTGCCCATGAAACTGGCCATGTGTAAGTCTTGCTACGGAACAGAAGTCAGCAACTAGAAGTTCCTGGACTAATTCTGCCCCTTCCCTCATGATTTCTAACCTAGATATTAATGATGGTACTTATTTCTGCCACAACAGAAGTTGCCTCCAGGCAATTGGAGGACATTGGCTCAAAGTCTTCTCCTCCCTTCTCAAGGGAGACCTAATGAAGATGTGTGGAGATGTTGTCCCTCAAAAACAGCACAGGGAAAATACTTATCTGGTACCACTCAACTGCAGGTTGTAACTCAAGCCAGACATATAGACTTGAAGTGGTCTTCCATAAATGCTTTTTTGGTAGTCATATCAGATAGGGCCACTGTGATTTAGAATTTTTGAAAGGAGCATCACACCAGACAACTGAGAAATCCATGTAGCAGAAACTCATTTGACCGTTTTCTCTGAAGGGAATCAAAAGAAAACAGAGACCATAATGCAGTGGTTCCTAGCCTTCCCAATGTTGCAGCCCTTTAATACAGTTCCTCATGTTGTGGTGACCGCCTTGCCCTGCTTGGAAGAGGCCACAATCCCCCTTTGGCAGGTCACTGTCACAGGTGCCATAGAGAACTTCCATCTACAGGCATCCTCAGCCAATCGCAGCCTCTGGTGCCATTGACTGACATCCCCTCCAACCTATCAAGCTGTAACTCACTCTCCCCCTTCCTCCCCCTCCTCCTCCAGACCCAAGCTGTTTGTGCCTTTTTCTTCACTGGCTCATGGCGACCCCTGTGAAATGGTCGTTCGATCCCCCCAAAGGGGTCTCGACCCCCCAGGTTGGGAACCACTGCCATAATATAAAGCATTTAACATTTATCAATGTCTTTAATGAAGCTGAACTGCCTTGGTGTCTTTCACACCACAGACTAGTAAATCTCTTGAGACTGGAAGATTATTCAAGTTACTTTATTTCAGATGGAAAAACTTTGACATTACAAATGTCCAGATATAGAAGAAGAGCTGCCTGGAGTACAACTCTATAGTCTCTTGATGTTCATTGTGATAACTTAGGTTTCTGAGAACTGAAGTCTATGACATGTGAATGGCCCTCACTACCATTTTCATCGTTCAGTCTCTTTCCCTCCCCTCACCGTCAGAATAATTGAGATTGAAGGGTCCTATAAGGACCTACAGTCCAACCTGCTGTTCAATACAGGAAGAATCAAAGATCTAACAGATGATTGTCCAGATGACTGTTGAATGCCTCCAGTATTGGAGCACTCATCAACTCCTGAGCTAACTGATTCAATTGCTATACTTCTGTTTTTACTGATGTTCAGCCTCAATTTGGCTTCCTCTAACTTGAAACCATTCTTGCACTCTGGGATGACAGAACAGCTCCTGCCCCTCTTCTGTATGGATGCCTTCCAAGCATTTGACTATCAGCTCTCCCCTCAATCTTCTTTTCTCAACGTTAAACATACCCAGTTCTATCAGTCTTTCCTCGCAGGGCTTGGTTTCCATTCCCGTGTTCATCGTTGATGCTTTCCTTTGAACCTGCTTCAATTTGTTGACATGTTGGTCTTTGATTTCAGGTTAGGAATGGAACATGATGGGCAAGGAAACAGATGTGGGGATGAAACAGCCATGGGGAGTGTCATGGCTCCTTTGGTGCAGGCCGCTTTCCACCGATACCATTGGTCCCGCTGCAGTGGCCAGGAGCTCAAAAGATACATACAGTAAGAGCTAAATTGTTTTTAATTTATGCTTTCATGAAAGGAGGCCAGGACTGCAGCTTGGTAAAGGGGTCAGTGAATGCTTTCAGTATTAATCCTGTTTTTACCTCAAAAATGGCTGGGTTTTCCCAAGACCATTGCAGTACTGGAGGAAAAGGACAAGATGGCTTCCTCCACCCATTGAATGTAGAAGAGCTCACTAGACTGTTGAACTTTCCTTCAGTACTAGTGGTGGGGCAGCATGAGCCATCTCACCTGAAGGAAAAAGGCTGGCCTATAAGAAAGCGGTAGTTCTCCTAAGACAAGGTTTCAAAAGTCATTAATAAATGCAGAATATTATACCAAAGTGCTGAAATTCCCAGCTATATTTTTCTTACTACTGTACCACTGTCACCTCACAAGCCTATTAGAGATGCAGTGGTACCTCTTAAAATAAATTTAATTTGTTCTATGGAACAGTTTGTTTTAAGATTTTTTTCTTATGAAATGCCGTTTTCCATAGGAATGCATTGGAAATGGATTAAACTGTTCCAGAGGCTATGGGTCGCTTCATTTTACGAAAATTTTGTCTTACAAAACCTGGTTTCCCTTAGGAGTGCATTGAAAATGGATTAGTCTCTTCCAGAGGCTATAGGTCACTTCATTTTAGGAAAATTGTGTCTTATGAAACGTGGCTTCCCTTAGGAGTGCATTGAAAATGGATTAATGTGTTCCAGAGGCTATGAATCACTTCATTTTACAAAAAAATTTGTCTTACGAAATGCGGTTTCCTTAGGAATGCATTGAAAATGGATTAATCTCTTCTGGAGACTATGGGTCGCTTTATTTTATGAAACTTTTGTCTTACAAAATGTGATTTCCTATAGGAATGCATTGGGAATGGAGTAATCTGTTCCAGAAGCTAGAATAAAGACAAAAAGAATGAAGTTTGTTTTTCCCCTGGGTACATGCGGAATGTTTTTTTTGTCTTGTGAAGTATCCCATAGGAATTTTTTTGCCATGCGAAGCAGGCCTATTTCCAGAAACTTTTTCTTCCTATGAGTTTTTCTTTCTTTTTTTTTTTCTTTCTTTCTTTCTTTCTTTCTTTCTTTCTTTCTTTCTTTCTTTCTTTCTTTCTTTCTTTCTTTCTTTCTTTAGTTTGCATGCCACCCACTTCCCAAAGGTCTCTGGGTGGCTCACAATCAAAATAAACAATTAAAACATCAACATTACAATAAAATTAAAACAATAAATACATATAAATACAATAAATACAATACATTAAAACACAACACTAAAATTGCTATCAGATTCAGGACCCACAATCATCAGTTAAAAAACTTCTGGAACAGGAAGGTTTTTACCTGGCGCTGAAATGTTGTCAACGTTGCCAGGCGGGTCTCACTTGGGAGGGCGTTCCATAGCCTGGGGGCAGCTTACAAGGCATTTGTCTTATGAGGTACCACTGTACTCATTGCCATGTTTTATCTATAGACCAGGATTAATTTAGGCATAAATCATTGTCATTATTTACAGAACAGTGCTTCCTGGTAGGGTAACTGAATATCAACAGGGGTTTAAAGGGTATAAAACAGCATGGAGAAAGTGGGCTTTTTTTCTTATGAAAGAACATGAACAACTTTCGCTATTTAAAAGAATATGTCTAAACAGGGTTCCACATTTGGAGTCAGCTCATGCTGTTTACAGATTAAAAGTATTTGTGATTAAGTAGTGTATGGTTCCGTTATCTGCAGCCCCTCTTTCTCATCTCCAAGGAGGGTGTCAAGCCCCGCACACAGAACACACAGCAAGCCAAGTTCAGTTCTTTGCCAGGAACTTTAGTTGTAATCCAGATAAAGTACAAAGTAGAGTCCGAGTTAAGCCAGAGTACCTTACAGAGCCAAATGCCAAGTTCAAGGGAAACAGAGAAACGTCGTAATCAGGAAGCCGGTCCAAGGTCAGGAAATAGAGAACACTGTAGTCAGAAAGCCGATCCAAAGTCAGGAAACAAAGTCAAGATAACACACAGGAACGTGGTGGCAAGGTAAATGACGCGTTGCTCCCACAGAGGTTTCAGGGTAAACTTGCTAGCTTTATCCTAAACCAGGAAACACACCTATATCTCTGGCAAGGCTCCTGCTAGAACTCAGGGCTTTCAGATCTAATTCTATGCCTATCATTAAAGATCCTTTCCCTGGCTCTCCTGTTAGTTCTTCTTTGCAGGATCCTGTTCCTAGCCCTCATAGGAGGAGGAGATGTGCCCTCAGCTGCGTCCTCAGACTCAGCTGCCTGCTGAGTTGAACTGCAAGGCTCCTCCTGCTGTTCCTCAGCATTTAACCCTTCACATTCAGGTTCTATGACAGGCAGGGTCCTGGCAGAGGGGAGGAGGAGTGTAATCAGGGCAGAGACACCTAGCAATATTTTCTTCCCCTGTGTCATCCTAGGTGTCATCAGGAGTTGGCTGTTTCACTAGCAATTAGGGATGGGCACGAAACGGAAAAATAATGTTTCATTTTGTTTTGTTTCGTGCTCACCCCGTTTTGTTTCATTTCCTTTCTTAGAATTTTTTTCAAAAAACGTATGAAATGAAAGTATGAAAAGATTTGGTGCCCAGGACTCCGGGAGCCATTTTATAGGGCTCCTGCTGAGCTATTATCAGCTGGACCCCTTTTAAACCTGGCCCAGTCATCAATGGCTGGACCCAATGGGGTCCAGCCATTGACAGCTCGTTAGGAGCCTTCAGACAACGATGGAATGAAATGGTTCATTTCAATGCAAAAACGACCATTTTGTTTCATCTATAACAAAATGCTGATTCCTCATTTCGTTTTGTTTCGTTTTGTTTCATTATGTAATGAAACGACGAAACAGCATCCCTACTAACAATCCTCAGCAGCTCCTGTAAGGCAGTAGGGGAGACAGGAGGTGTTCACAACCTGAAAGAATTGTCAAATTGGAAGAGAGAGTCCAACCTGATGCCAAAGCCAAAAATTCACAGGTCCCCCGACAAGGATCCGTTGTTGGTTTAAAAACTTCTCCTTTTAAAATTTTAAACTTCTAGATGGCCCTTGAGGTCTCTTCCAACTCTATGATTCTATGAAATTGTTCTTACCATAGTTCAACAGGTCTTATTGGCCCAAATCGTGATGTGCATTAAACTGCACTAGAGTAAGCCCATCGGCTCATTGAGGTAGTGAGTTGACACCTCCATAGATTCCATTGATTTAAATGGGCCTACTCCAGCTGTAACTTACTTGAGCATAGTGAGCCACAACTAGAGTTGGAATAAATAGAGCTTATAGAGAAGTTGGCTCCCTAAATTCCCATTGATTCAATTAGCTTACTGTCATGCATTCAATGATTGCACAGTGCTTTTGGGGCATTGTCAGGAGGTTCTTTCTAAAACAGGCATGTCCAAACGTCAGCCCTCCAGATGTTTTGGACCACAACTCCCATAGACCTTTGTCATTGGCAATCTAAGCTCAGAACTCTGGGGGCTGTCCAAAACATTAGGAAGGCCAAAGTTTGGACATGCCTGTTCTAAAGAACGCCATCTAGCAAATCTTTATACACATCCCACCACTCTGTCATACTTCAACCAAGCAGGCCAAGACAAAATAAATGTTGGTGTCCACTGTCATCTTCCTGGCCACCTTGAAAGGAATTCCAGAATTGGACATTTCCAGAGGAACATGTAACACCCTGAGCTATACAGAATGCAATGTCTTTTCAAGGGAGTGATGCCGATCATTTAAATTTCCTTTATACAGATTTCCCATAGGAATGCATTGAAAATAAAGTAATCCCTGATCGTGACCATTTTTTGTTGTATGAATTCGCCCCATAGGTGATTCTGTTAAGCAAATTTCCCCTATCTCCAGAATTATTTATGTTGTACAGATTTTATGTCATACAAACTGTTTGTTATACGAGGGTCCACGGTACTGTATAGCTCAAGTCCCATGGTAAAATTGATCAAGGCTCTAGTTCCCTCTAGTGTTCAGCACCATTCATAGACCAACAGATAGGGGGATAGAATGTAAACAGAGAGGCTGATGCCCTTATTAAGCCAGCTGTACATTTGAGTAAATGAAGCAACTTGATTGTGAACTGGGCCTGGCCACAGGAATCACCTAACTCGTCCACCTCTGTTCCTGCTTGCCAATCTGTTTCTGGTCACTCTCCTGAGTGCTGGTTCTAACCTAGAAAGCCCTAACCCAGTGATGGTGACACCTTTTAGGAACCAACTGCAATTCAGAATTCACTAATTTTTTTGCAAAGTGCCAATACAGCACTTAAACCTGAATACAGGTGGCTGTTTGGTGGGGACAGGGGAGAGGGCCTTCTCTGTTGTGGCTTCCAGACTTTGGAACTCCCTCCCACAGGAAGCCAGGCTCGCCCCATCTTTACTATCCCTCTATAAGCAGGCAGAGACATTTCTCTTCAAGGCGAGCTTTACTTCAGTAACGGGGCCTCTCAGATGGGTTTTTAAATGGAATGCTGTGTCTTCTAGCATAAAATCATAGAATCATAGAAGAATCATAGAGTTGGAAGAGACCTCAAGGGCCATCCAGTCCAACCCCCTGCCATGCAGGAACCCCATCACAATATTTTCAACAGATGGCCATCCAGCCTCTGCTTAAAAACCTCCAAAGAAGGAGACTCAACCACCCTCTGTGGCAGCATATTCCACTGTCAAACAGCTCTAACTGTCATGAAGTTCTTCCTAACGTTTAAATGGAATCTCTTTTCCTGCAGTTTGAAGCCATTGCCTCGAGTCCTAGTCTCTGAAGCCATGGAAAACAAACCTGTTCCCTCTTCAACATGACATCCTTTCAAATATTTAAACATAGCTATCATATCCCCTCTCAGTCTTCTTTTTGAAAGGCTATACATTTCAAGTTCCCTAAGTTGTTCCTCATAAGACATTTCTTCCAGACCTTCAACCATCCTGGTCGCCCTCCTCTGCCCCCAATCCAGGTTGTCAACATCCTTTTTAAATTGAGACTGTTGTTGGTGTTGGTTTCATGTGCCCTTTTTTTAGTGTGGTATTTATTTGATCCTCTTTTAGGAATTGCATACTCCTGTTGTTAGTGACAAATACTGTTTTTAAATGATGTAAGCTGCCTTGGATCCTTTTTAAAGGGAAAGGAGAGGTAAAATATTTTAAATAAATAAATAAATAAACATTTGGGCCAGCATAAATCACAGGAAAGAAGGCAGTCTACCTTCCAGCTGAAGCATAAAGCCCAACTACATTTCTGGTTGTTTCTATTTCACTTCCTCAGCTCCTATGACTGTCTCCTTGATGACCCCTTTGAGCACGACTGGCCCAAGCTTCCAGAACTGCCTGGGATCAATTATTCCATGGATGAACAGTGCCGCTTTGATTTTGGCGTGGGCTACAAAATGTGCACGGCGGTATGTCCAGAGCGGTTTCTAGAAAGTAAGGCTGGAACCAACCTTTGCACTGTTGAAAGTTCAGCCGTAGTTTGTGGACGTTGGTGGATGGAGGGTGTGTGTGTGTTCCACTGTACGAACCCTGTCAGCAAGTGTTTCTTCCATCTGATGTGTTCCTGATAATTTGTGCCATGAGTCCCATCTGCCCCAGCTACCATGGCCAGTGATCAGGGATTTTGGGAGAAGTCCAAAACATCTAAAGGGCAAAAGGTTGGAAGAGGCTGCCCTAGGTACATAAGAACATAAGAACATAAGAGTTGTGCTGGATCAGGCCAAAGGCCCATCTAGTCCAGCTTCCTGTATCACACAGTGAATCTGCCAAATGCCTCTGGGAGCGCACGAGACTAGATCTCTGTCTCCTGATACCACTCCCCTGCATCTGGCCCTTAAAGTACCCCAGTTTTAAGCCTGAAGATTACACATCCCCATCATGATTTGTAACCTGTGATGGACTTTTCCTCCATGAATCTGTCCAATCCCATTTTGAAGGCATCCAGGCCAGATGCCATCACCACCTCCTGTGGCAGGAGTTCCACAAACTAACAACATGCTGGGTGAAAAAATATTTTCTTTTGTCTTTTCCCCCTCTCCCAACCCTCAATTTGAGTGGATGTCCCCTAGTTCTGGTATTTTGTGAGAGGGAGAAGAGAGTCCCTCTATCCACTTTACTCATGCCCTGCATTATTTTGTACATCTCAATCATATCCCCCTCAGGCACCTTTTTCCAGAGCCCCAAATGTTTTAGCCTTTCCTCATAAGGGAGATCCCCCAGCCCAGTAATCATTTTAGTTGCTCTCTTCTGCACCTTTTCCAGTTCCACTATCTCTTCTTTGAGGCAAACCCATGAAGTTGTGGCAGATGCATTGTGGGAGATTCATGGAAGCACATAGAATCCTAGAATAGTGAAATTATGAGGGACCTACAAGGCCATTGATTTCAACCTACTGCTGAAGGCAGGAATGCAAATCAATGGATGTCTGCCAGGTGGTTGTCGAAATTTCTCTTGAATGCCTCCAGTGTCAGAACACTCACCACCTCTTGAGGTAATTGGTTCCATTGTCATACTGTTCTAACAGAAAGTTTTTCCTGATATTTAGTTTTAATCTGGCTTCCTGTTATCTGAACCCATTGTTGCATATCACACACTCTGGGTTGATCAAGAACAGATGCCCTGGTATGACAGCCTTTTGAAAATACTACCATATCTCCCCCCCAGTCTCCTCCTCTCAAGACTAAATATGCCCAATTCTTTCAGTCTTTTCTCACTGGACTTGGCTTCTATCCCCATAATCATCCTTGTTGCCCTCTTCTGTATTTGTCCCAATTTGTCAGCATCCTTCTTGAAATGTGGTGTCCAGAACATAGATGCTGTACATAGGAACAAGGGATGTCCGAGGTGAAACTCAGAACATAACATATGAAGGGGCTGTGACTCCATCTTAAGTTGATTTAAGTTTCCAGAAGTGCAAGATTGTTTTTTAAAAAGCCAATGAAGACTTAGCATGCTCAGCAGTAACCAAATAAATACAGAGTGCCAGTTATGAAGGACAAACGAGAAAGCTGGTGACATGCAATGGAGTGGTGTGCTTTGGAGGAGGTTGGAGCTGGAAGGCTGAATCCCTGAACAGGAACACTCATTCTAGGACAGTGGCGGCGAACCTTCGGCACTTCAGATGTTTTGGACCACAACCCCCAGAATTCCAAGCCTGTATTGCCAATGACAAAAGACTGTGGGAGTTGTGGCTCAAAACATCTGGAGTGCTGAAGGTTCGCCACCACTATTCTAGGAACTTAAGTGATACTGCACTGCAACATTTTGTTGGTCATTCCCACTTGTATGTCCTGTTCCTGACTCTCAAAACTAGGAGTGGAACGTTTCAGTGAGTCTAGGGCAGGGTTGGGGAATCTTTGGCTCTCCAGATGTTTTGGACCACAACTCCCACAATCCTTTAACCATTAGCAGTACACACTGGGCGTCGCGGTACAAAAACATCAGGAAGGCTGCAGCCTCCTTAAAAGGTGGATCACTGCTCTGGCTGGCTTCTAGAAGTAGGCGATTTTCATTTCTTCCTGGGGAAAGCCATTCTTTAGTGGCATGCTTTCAAGAATGATCAGCAAGAAAGACAACAACAATAGCATTGGGGACTGCATGTGGGTTGCATTTTGTACACTTGGGCTCCAAGATCTCAGGCAGAAAGCACCTTTCCATGCTCATGTCAGAGATCTTTTCACAGGACACACTTGAGGCGCTGTCCCTTGTAGCTTATGCATGGGATCTAACCATTAACTATCACTGTCCCTCATTTTGTGGAATGCACGTCAGTCCATCTTTTCACAGTCTGGTATGTCGTTATTTTATTTATTTAGTTAGTTATTTATTTTTACAACTTATATGCCGCCCAATACCCAAAGGTCTCTGGGCGGCTTACAATCAAAGAATTAAAACAATTAAAACATCAAATATTAATAAATAATTAAAGCAAGAATAAAAACCTTACACTAAAATCATTACACTAAAATTGCCATCAGAGGACCCACAGTCTATATTGTATCAATTAAAAAACTTTGGGAACAGGAAGGTTTTTACCTGGCGCCGAAATGTCATCAATGTTGGGGCCAGGCGGGTCTTACTTGGGAGGGCATTCCACAATCTGGGGGCAGCTGCCGAGAAGGCCCTGTGTCTGCAAGCCATCCCTCTCACCTCCTTAAGGGGTGGCTCTTTCAAGAGCCCCTCCCTGGCTCGATCTTAATTGCCGGGTAGGTTCGTATGGAAGGAGGCGGTCCTTCAGGTATCTAAGTCCTAAGCCATTTAGTTATGTGTTGTACTATGACTTCCATCGTTCCTGACATTATGTTGACTGAGGATGATGGGAGCTGTGATGATGGACACAGCAGAGAAGCCAAAGTTGTGGACAGCTGTTCTATCCAGGAGATTTTATGCTGAGGGATAGATCCTCCAAATTAAATCCTTTGTGGCCTAAGTGAAAAGTGGTGGTGCTTATATATGTCAACCCATGGCACTTATAGCACTGTGGGGCAGTAAATAATGAGCTTTGGCCCCTCCTACAAAGTACGTTCTGTCCATTAGAAAAGGAAATGTTTTGCAACTTGAGCAAGTATAATGAAAGCATTCCTAGCTACTGTTCTCAAAATTATACCTTGGTTTCAGAAGAGCAGTGCTCCTGTACAGTTGTTTTGACATTTTTCTCTTCATGTTGAAATAGTTCATTTCAATATGTATAACACTGGTGTCTCATTTCCCCCAGTTTCGGACTTTTGACCCCTGTAAACAGTTGTGGTGCAGTCATCCAGACAACCCCTACTTTTGCAAGACAAAGAAGGGGCCTCCACTTGACGGGACCGAGTGTGCTCCTGGTAAAGTGAGTATGTGGCAATTTTTTTAAACTGCAAGCGACAGTATTGGATCTGACCGACCACCAAGCTGGAGCCCGGGGCTTGGGGAAGGGAAAAAAAGGTTTACAAAGCCCAGGCTTTATAACTTTTTTTTCCTCCTTCCCCATGCCCGGGCTTCAGCTCATTGGCGCTGGAGCGGGGAAACAAGATTTTTCTCCCCCACCCCAGCGCCAATCAGCTGGAACCTGGAACATGGGGAAGGGGGAGCCCTGGGCTCCAGCTGATTGGCGCTGGGATGGGGAAATAAAGGTTTTTTTCCCTTACCCCAGCGTCAATCAGCTGGAGCCCCAGCATGTACTGTGGTTGTGATATAGTGGGACTGCAATACATGAACCGTGAAATGGCTGGGGGTCACTGTAATGAAAAGTAAAGTCCCAACGCATATGGGGAATCTCTATTGATAGTTGACCTCTCTGTCTTTGCACTCACAGTCCTCTGCATACAGGGGTGGGAGGGATCAATGATGAAGTCAGAGATGGAAGAAGGAAGGGCTTGAGTGATCTCTGAACAGTATTCCAATCACTGTCTGTTGTCCAAACAGGACTTTGAGGTACAACGTTGTCTACTCTGCACCTCTCTTGAGAGTCTCTCCCTTCACTTGCTTCCTTAGCCTTTGCAGTGGACTGAGCAGGGACAGAGCTTTAGGCTTCCTCCACGCAAAGCATCTCCTGCTGCTAGGTTTTGGTCCACCCAAAGGCCAGATGGACTAACACTTCTGGGAGGGTGGCCTCCTCATTGGAAGAATTGCTTTCTCCTGGGAAGTAGAGCTTGGCTGATTCACTTGAGTCACCTATAGCTACTTAGGAGCCTCTAAGCAGGACGTAGGCCCCACTTCTCCCCATGATCTCATCCAAGGAAGCTCCAGAAAGGTCCTAACCAGAGGATGCAATGGCGGTGAGAACTGTCTGGAAGGCCGGCTTCTTTCCTGACAAATATTTACCTCAGGAGCTATTGGCAATCTTGCCACTTCCCTTACTTAGAGCTTCTGTGTGAGGCAAATGACAGGTCATCACAAGAGACTCTGGTTTACTTCTCTGTCCTTCCTTTCTCCTCAGTGGTGCTACAAAGGTCATTGCATGTGGAAGAATACCAACCAGCTGAAACAAGATGGCAACTGGGGAGCTTGGACAAAATTCGGGTCCTGCTCCCGGACATGTGGAACGGGTGTGCGCTTCAGGACGAGGCAGTGCAACAATCCCATGTAATTCAGGAGAACCTGTCTTTATTTATTTATTTATTTATTTATTTATTTATTTATTTATTTATTTATTTATTTAACCGCCCATCTAGCCCTAGGGCTACTCTGGGTGGTTTATAACATAGAATAACAAAGTACTGTAACACATTTTAAAAACCAAAAATGCAAACAACATAATATAAGCAAAATATACATAAATCAATAACAATAAATTAAAATAAAGCTAAAATGAAAGTAAAAATGGCCAGGAGAATGCTAAATAAAAACTTGGGGGTGGGGGTTGAAGAGAAAATAAGTGTTAAAAAGAAGAATAGTGACTTATTTATTTATTTATTTATTTATTTATTTATTTATTTATTTATGTCAGGTATGACACATTGCTGACCAGAGACTGCTTGGTAATGGGTCAGCTAAAAAAATTCTGTAAATAAATAAATAAATAAATAAATTTGTCATAATTGACGATATTGCAATCTTGACCAAGAGAACCATCAAAGTTTTAACCCTATCTTACCCTTTAGAGAGAAAAAAAAGCAAAGTGTGCTGCTTATATATCACCCCACAGAACTTAAAACACTTTCTGGGTGGTTTGCAGTTTTAAAATATGCAGGCTACACCTTGTACCCCACCCACCCCTCAAAACCTAGGTACTCAATTTACCAACTTCGGAAGGATGGAAGGCTGAGTGCACCTTGAGCCAGCTACCTGGAATTGAACCTGGCCCGTGAGCAGAGTTTTGGCTGCAGTAGTTCAGTTCATGAAGTCCAAATGTCCTCTACCTTTAGTAGGGAGTATGTGCAGCTCTGTCTTCTTTGCTCCATCTGCCATGCTTGATGAGGGATTTAGAGATGCTAAAACTTTGTGATGCTGGTAAAGTGGTCATAAAACTTTCAGGTTTAGAGGCTGTAAAACAAAGAGGCTTTGAGTGTTCATAAAGAAGAAACATTGTAAGTTGTGTGTCTCTTGTCAAATAAACAGAGGAAGCACAATGTTCAATTTCCAGCAGCTAATGCCATGTAATGAAGCTGCCTAGATGCCCTAAGCACATCTGATCTCACCTGATTTCGGAAGCTAAGCAGGGTCGACCCTGGTTAGTACTTGGATGGGAGACCACCAGGGAATACCAGGTGCTGTAGGCGCCTGGAGTAGGAACTGGCAAGCCACTCCAGTACTCCTGCCAAGAAAACTCCATGGACATGGAGTCACGAAGAGTCGGTCACGACTGTAACGACACAACACACAATGCCATGTAATATATAATTTTCACGACGTCAGAAAATAAAAGGGGGGGGAGCCGCATGGCCATTACAAAATAGAAGTGGAAGAATAATAGGCAATAGGCAAAACTTTTATACGCCACTGATAAAAAATAAAAATACATAATATTCAAGCTTTTGTGGGTATCTACCACTTCTGCAAGGCAAGTGCCAAAATTCCAAATGTGACAAGGCGGTATATTGCTTGTTCTTGCACTGCTTGTTAGCTGATTGTTTAATTAGGAAATGCTAAATATTCAACCTATAGCTTTCTGCACATGAAGCATGTGCTCTGGCCCATGAGTAACAGTCCTTTCCTGTAGCTGTGGTCAATCAACAGAAAGGAAAGAGAGACCAAGATGGAGGGACACCTATGGCTATCCAGATGTTATGCAACTACAACTTGCATCCTCTCCAAGTAACCACCATATTGGGGACAAAGTGAAGCCATAGCCATGTATTCACTTCCTCCTCCTTTCTAGATTATTATTATTATTATTATTATTATTATTATTATTATTATTATTATTATTATTATTATTATTATTATTATTATTATTATTGGCAGATTATATAAAAATAGTACAGAGCCAGCATTATTGGAAGTTAACAACAGGGAGGTGTTTAAAGTAAAGCAAACAAAGGATCAATACAGGAAAACAATGATGCAAATACAAGCTAATAGCTGGCATAACACCCAGGTGTTGACTAGGTAAATTTGTAAGTTCATAATTTGCAGGAGCATTGTGCTGTCGGGACGTTTAACCCAAAGAGATAGAAAATAAAGCTCGACTTGGTATTTAGTTTCATTTGTGAGTTGAAATAAGCTCTGCTAAGCAGCTTTTCCCCATTGTGTTGTGCACCATTTAGAACCTTTTCTTCTAAACTGCAGCCATGCCTACAGTGCAGATGTCATCCTTCTCTGCATGCATCTCCATGTGTGAAGGTCCCTTCTGGTTCCTGCTTGTTGAGCTGGCAGCTTTAAATTGCATCTGAATTGGGCTGCAGGTTCTGAAATACTTTGAAATCATCCCCCCTCAAATAGCTAATATAGAAATAAGCGAGCTTTTGAATTACATGGAACTATTCTGAGAATTTGCAAGCTATCAGTGTTGAATGATGCAGCCTCTCTGTCTCTTCCTTTTTCAAAACTAGTAGAAGCTGCTGTTATTTCAAAGTGAGGAAATGAACTTTGGTCAACTTCAGCCCGACCGGTTCGGCAGTCGCGGGTGCACTCGCTTTGGGTTCCCACACCCCGAGAGGCCAGGCGATCCACCACTCGGAATCGGGCCTTCTTGGCTGCTGCTCCACTCCTATGGAACAGCCTACCCAGCGAAGTGCGCTCTGCAGAGTCCCTGCTGGCCTTCCGCAGAGCGGTGAAGACCATCCTATTCCGCGAGGCCTTTGGTGACCTAGCCTAATATTAATTTTTTTTCCCTTTCCCCCCGCCATCAACTGCCTCTCTTAGGGTCTTGTTGTAACAGCAGCCAGATTTTTGAAACAAAGGGTGCCCCTATGCTGTTTGATTTCAATTATATGTATTGCCCTGTTTGTCTGTTTTATTCTATTGTGTTGTGAATTTGCTGACCTGATCAGCTTTGTAAGCCGCCCAGAGTTCCCTTGGGAAGATGGGCGGGGTATAAATTTAATAATAAATAAATAAATAATAAATAAAGCACTGCATGGGCAGTTCCTCGAAAAAATTCAAAGAAAAAGTAGATGAGGAAAAGACTTCGTTATGGCTCACCAATGGAACACTGAAAAAAGAGACAGAAACCCTGATATTTGCAGCTTAAGAAAAAGCTAGCAGAACAAATGCAGTTAAGGCTAGAATAGAAAAATCAGCTGAGTCCCCCACATGTAGACTTTGCGAAGAGGCAGATGAAACTATTGGCCATATATTGAGTTGTTGCAAGAAACTTGCTCAGACTGATTACAAACAGTGTTATAGTTTGCTCAAATGGTCCATTGGAATTTGTGTCGGAACTATCATCTGCCCACAGCAAAGAACTGGTGGGATGATAAGCCTGAAAAAGTGATTGAAAATGAGGATGCAAAATTAATTTGGGACTTTTGAATACAGACAGGCAGGGTTTTGGAGCATAATACCCCAGATATTGTGATTGTGGAAAAGAAAAAAAAAGTGTGGATCATTGATGTTGCTATACCAGGTGATAGTAGAGTCACCGAGAAACAACTTGAAAAAAAATTACCCGACATCAGGATCTGAAAATTGAACTACAGAGCCTCGTGGCACAGTGGTTAAATGCCTGTACTGCAGGTAAAAGTGTGCTCACGACCTGGGTTCAATCCCCAGTAGCAGGCTCAAGGTTCACTCAGCCTTCCATCCTTCTGAGGTCAGTAAAATTAGTACCCAGCTTGCTGGGGGGGGGGGCAATGTGTAGCACACTGTAATTAAAATTGTAAACCGCCCAGAGACTACTTGTAGTGGTATGGGGCAGTATATAAGCAGAACACTTTTGCTTTGCTTTTTACTTTTACAGGAAGTCCCAGTGGTAATCAGCACACTGGGTGCGGTGCCCAAAGAGCTAAGCAAGTATTTAGAAGAAATTGGAGTTGACAAAGTCACCATCAGTCAGCTGCCGAAGGCCACCTTACTGGGATCTGCTCGCATAATTCACTGATACATCACATAGTCCTAAATGCTTGGGAAGCGTTCAAATAGTGATTTGTATTACAAAATCCATCATCATCATCATCATCATCATCATCATCATCATCATCATCATCATCATCATCATCATCATCATCATCATCATCATGTAGTTGCTCAAATGGTCCACTGGAATTTGTGTCAGAACTATATAAAATCCAGTGTAGTTATCTTGTCTGCTGTGTGATGATGATGATGATGATGATGATGATGATGATGATGATGATGATGATGATAATAATAATAATAATAATAATAATAATAATAATAATAATAATAATAATAATAATAATAAATTTATTTGCTGTCAAAGACCAAAAAACTTTCTAGATATGAACTAAGATGGGTCAATGGGTTCTCTTAAATATTCTGATCTGCCCCATTTTCTAATTTTTTTGTTTCACAAAGGCCAGTGAATGGAGGCCAAGATTGCCTTGGTGTCAATTTTGAGTACCAGCTGTGCAACATGGAAGAATGTCCGAAACTCTACGAAGACTTCCGAGCCCAGCAGTGTCAACAACGCAACTCTCATTTTGAGTATCAGAGCAGCAAACACCACTGGCTGCCATATGAGCATCCAGATGGTAAGTCACAATGCTGACTTGCATATTTTCCTTTCTTTAAGAGCTGCAATTCAAACATTGTAAAGGTTACATCTAAATTCTACTATTGCCCCTTCATCTCAGGAGTGGCGAAAATAATAATACAATACAATTAGGAGTGTGTATGAAGGAGCCAAAGGAAGAAGAGGGATAGAGCAGTACCGTCTTAGTTTTAGGAGTGATTTTAAGAGAATGGAAACCAAACCCTATGAGGAAAGAATGAAAGAATTGGGTGGGCAGGGTTAGCCTTGTGTCAAGAAGACTAAGGCCGCTATCTCACCTGGGGGAAGATCCGGATATACTGAAAGTCCGGGTTTTCTTCTTTCTTGGTCACATGACTGAATATGTGGGATCTCCATTCCCACATACAAAATTTTTTTAAAAGTGCTGTTCAGCCCCATGGCCAGCAGGTGGTGCTAGGGAAAAAAAAAAAAATAATAATTAAAAAAACCAGCACTAACAGCCCAAAGGCCAGCTGATCAGCGTTGGGCGGAGGGGAAATTTAAAAAAAAATTAAAAGGCACTAACCATCCCCAGGAGCTGGTGGGACTAAGAAAAAAATGAAAACAAACAAACAAAAAACAGTACTGACAGCCCGATGGCCAGCTGATCAGCATTGGGGGAAGGAAGATTTTTTTTTAAAAAAAGCGCTGACCAGCCCCAGGATGAGCTGGTCGGGGCTGGGGTGGGGAAGGAAACCGGATCATATGCTAGCTCCCATGGACCTCTGACTCACATTTTTTACCGGAGCAAAAAATTCCCAACTTCTCTGGTGCGTCATGGAAAACATGGGGACATAACCAGATTTTTTTAAAAAAAAAAAAAAAAAAGCCCAGTGGCGTGGGGACAATATTTTTGGAAACGCTTTATTTGAAATTTAATCAGCATTTTAAAGGACGTGTGATGGAGCCGTGAGGGGAGATATAATAGCACTCTTCAAATCCTTGACAGTCATATCAAGGAGGGGAAGTATCTGTTCGCAATCACCCCAGAGTGCAAGATACCTCTCCAATCCCAGTCAGCTGAGGCCTCCTCCTAGTGATTTCACTAGTGAGAAATTTGCAGCCCATTTTAGATAAAAAATTGAGGCCATCTGTTCCGACTTTCCCCCCAGTTGCTCTAGTCCATCCTTTGGGTCCTCTGGTGCCTCACCCCTCCGTTCTCCACTCCTGGATGAGTTTGGGCCGGTTTCTTCTGCGGAGGCCTCCAGAGTTATGGCTCGGTGCCGGCCGGCGGCCACTCCCTTTGACCCTTGCCCAGCTTGGCTTATCAAATCTGCCAAAGGGAACATGCCAGAGTGGGTCTCCTCCATCGCCACGGCCTCCTTTCGGGAGGGCTGTTTCCCTTCACGTTTGAAGGAGACTGTGGTAAAACCCACACTTAAGAAACCTGGCTTGGCGTGGGGATCTTTCCAACTTTCGTCCGGATCAAGGTTGTCGAGGGTGGCTGCTGTCCGCTCATACCTGGAGATAAATCATATCCTGGACCCTTCCAGTCTGGATTCAGGCCTCTTCGCGGGACTGGTCAGGATGACCTCCTCATTTTTGCTACCTTGACCTCTCAGCAGCCTTTGATAAAACCACGGTAACCTTCTGGCCCAGGCCTTGGCCTGGCTCCGTTCCTTCCTCCGCGGCCGGACTCAGCGGGTTCAGCTGGGGGTGTTTTGTCGGCTCCTTGGACTCTCCCTTGTGGGGTGCCCCAGGGTCGGCAATCTCCCCATCCTGTTCAATGTTTATATGAGGCCGCTGGGGAGGTCATCAGGAGATATGGAGTTCGCTGTCATCAGTGGCTGAAGACACGCAGCTCTATATCTCCTTTTCTATACTGGAATGGACCAGAGATAACCTCAGCTTCTGGAGAAGACGGAGGTTCTGTTCTTGGGGCAAAAAGCCTAAGACAGGGCCAGGAATGGCGTGATGGCTGTCTCCACAATATTTTTCCGTCAGTACCTTGATGAGTCCTCCCTGAGGACATCTTGGTCTCGAAATTTAATCAGCATTTTAAAGGCCTTCGTCCTGTGATGGAGCCCAGGATGAGGGCATCTCCCAGAGGGCATCCGATATAATAGGGAGGCACTCTTCAACCATCTGCTTGCGCCTGCTACAAGCCTGCCTTTAAGAGGGCTCTATTCCTCTTTAAAGATGCATATGGTGACCTTGTTAGTATTTCCCTGGCCCTATTGTTTGCTCAATCATGTTGTCCCCAGAGTTCCCGTAAGATGGACATAAGTATTTAAATAAATAAATAAATAAATAAATAAATAAATAAATAAATAAATAATAATAATAATAATAATAATAATAATAATAATAATAATAATAATAATAATAATAATAATAATAATAATAATAATAATAATGGGCGTACACTCATTATAGCAGGAAAAACATCTTAACTGTTAGAGCAGTACAACAATGGAACTAAGTTTCCTCAGGAGGTGGGGAGTGCTGCAACGTGGGAAGCATTGATGAGAAATTTGGACAGCCATCTGTCAGATCTGCTTTGATTTGGACTCCCCTGACTTGAGCAGGGGATTGGACTCAGTGGCCTTTTTAGGTCCCTTCCAACTCAAGTATTCTATGATTCTGGGATCTGGAAAACCAAGCAGTTTCTTGTTACTCTTGGAATAGAAAGCCATCAAGAAATACCAGGGATCTTTAAGTTGAACAAGGAAAGAAACCAACCTCCACAAAGAACCAGTTCTGTCCGTAAGAGCTAGGAATATTGAATTGGATAGTCCAGTGGTCTTATTGAGGATAAGACCACTTCCTAGTCCCTAGGCTTCCATATGATTGCAAACCAGCATTTCAAGCAAGTATTTATAAACTTCAAATGCTTTAGTTCAAATGTGCATTCAATAGGTATATGTGGGATACAACTGGTAATCAGGAGGGTCATATGCAAGCAGTGATGTAACTGTTGTGTGTGTTGTGTCATTACAGTCATGACCGACCCTTCATGACCCCATGTCCATGGAATTTTTTTGGCAGGAATACTGGAGTGGCTTGCCAGTTCCTACTCTAGGCACCTACAGTGCCTGGTATTCCCTGGTGGTCTCCCATCCAAGTACTAACCAGGGCCAACCCTGCTTAGCTTCTGAAATCAGGCAAGATTGGATGTGCTTAGGGCATCTAGGCAGCTGATGTAACTATTACTCTGAAATATTATTCTTTAGGGTAGCCATTCTCTAAATAAGGACTGTATAAGTTGCATGACAAATCTCATAATGTGGTGTGTGCCAGGGATTCCCCCCCCCCGGGGGGGAGGTGCCCCCACTGAGAATGGCTGCTTTAGATGCATCAAGTAGTGTGTCTCGCCATGTTGTTATTATCCAGTCCCTCTTTTTCCTATGATTAGTTTAAGTTTTCTGATTGTTAAGAATGAGGGTTGATTCCTCGCATAGCTTTTCCATGTAAGAATGGTTTCATGTTTCACCTGCATCCAGGTGTACTGTCTAACTTCATCTCTCTACTCTATAGCCACCAAGAGGTGCCAGCTTTACTGCCAGTCCAGAGAGACAGGAGACGTTGCTTACATGAAACAACTGGCCCACGATGGAACCCGTTGTTCATACAAAGACCCATTCAGTATCTGTGTGCGGGGAGAGTGTGTGGTGAGTCCTAGGAGTCTTAAAAGACATGAGGCAGAATATCTGTCTTCCATGGATCCTTTTGGGCATGACCTAGGCTTCTAGCACAGCGGTAGATAACATAACACTTTGCATAGATAAGGTCTCACATTCTCGGGCTTCTTCTCCAGAACATTAGAAAGTCTCCTGCCAGTCAGCACAGTAGTGACAATTCTAACCTAGATGGACCACAACTGGATCCACTGCATGGAAGTGCTAGATGGTCCTGGGATTATATATGAGAAAACAGCCGTAGGATGTCAACAGAGGCTCCTTTGATGACAGACGGGTCCCAACCGTCACAGCTATTTCTCACTTCTTTGCTAGAGTTCTGATCTGAACCTACTAATCCTTGGGGTAGGCCCTAAACTCACCTCCCACAATGGACCCATCAAACCGCAGCTTCCCAGATTCATGTGACCCTGAGCTTCTCTGAAACTGTTCCGTGCCTTTCTGTTCTATCGATGAAGTTTGAATTTCTTTCTGCAGAAAGTTGGCTGTGACAAGGAGATTGGGTCCAACAAAGCGGAGGACAAGTGTGGCGTATGTGGGGGAGATAACTCTCATTGTCGGACAGTAAAAGGGACCTTCACACGGACCCCAAAGAAGCCCGGTAGGAATACTTCTGCTTCTCAGAATTCCAAACCGCCATCTACTTTAGTACGGCATTTGTAATAATAGGGGGGGGACAAGAAGGGGCAAAAAGAGGGGTTTTTTAAAAGCTAAATTTAGGAGCTCTGTAGAATAAATGGGAATTCCAATGTTATGCATGCAATGCCATAAAATCTGGAGCTCCCTTTCTCCCTTCTTCATTCAGGTACATTGTGTGCAAGGGGGAGGGGGGGGGAGAATGTCCCAGTAGTGAAAACAGTGACTGCCATTTCTGTTTGCATGGAGCTCCATGTGCTGACTGAAGCCTCATGAAGGATGCAGCTTGAATTACAGGACTACTGGGTTATTGCATAACTGCATGTTACCAGGGTTCATGTGCCGAGCATATTAAGAATAAGCTTGCCTTCGATGAAAGAAAAAGAAAGGAAGGAATTGATGTCTCAATAACACAGTTGTTACTAGCATTGAGGGAGCAACTTCTTAGAGCAGTGGTTCTCGACCTGTGGGTCCCCAGATGTTCCTGGACTGCAACTCCCAGAAGCCTCCACCACTCTGTGCTGGAAGGGGTTTCTGGGAGTTACAGTCCAGTAACGTCTGGGGACCCACAGGCTGAAAACCACTGATCTAGAAGTTCAGGAATCAGAGAGCAAACTCCACCTTGGAGAACTGCATTGCACCTCATACTCCACAACACTCCCACAGTTCCATTCATTCAAAGGCTCCTGATGTTGTCTGCAGATCTTCAGGGTTGTTGTTGTTGTTTTTTTGTGCGGGGGTGGAATCTCCCCAGTGCCTAAAACAGGTCATTGGGGCCAATACCGTGGTGGCACTGTCCATGTGCCACATCGAAGATGTAAGAGAATTTCTTCAGTGTGTGAGGCCTCCACTGATATCCGATGAGAGCGCTCACAGCAAACCGTAGGCTGTGCTTTGCCCACTCCATATTACTGTGCTTATTGCTGCCAAACAGAGTTTGTTTTCTATGAAACAAGGCCCATGAAGGCCAAAATCTGCTCTTTGAACCACAAGGGACCATCCATGGCCAATCTGCCTTAGGCACCAGACATTTTGGTCTGGTCCTAATTTTTCTACAATGCAAAATAAAAGGTACAGTTTGCCAGGAACGTTTCCAACACAAATTGTATCTAAAACTGAATGGCCAGAGTGCAATAGCACTTTTTTGTTTTCCTTTCACATAAAAGAGGGAGCTGTCATGGCATGTTCATTTTTTTTTCTCTTGAGGAAGTAAGAAGCCTTTGGCCAACAACTCCTACAATCTTGAATCATTGGCCTTGAAGAGTGGAGCTGATGGGCATTGTAGTTCAAAAAAACAGGAGGATCAGTGTTCTCCATCTTTGCTTTACTGGGTTGGCTCCAAGAATGATATATTCTCCATATCTGTAGCTTTTGTTCCAATAAGGTAGTGATTCCCAGCCCACTTTTATTTGTGTTCTAGCATGCTAATAAAAGACAGTGTTTAATTAATGCTAGCCAGCTCACCTAATTTCTACACAGTCCCATGGTCTAGGTTGCAGCCCATATTAAACTTCACTCGAGTGTTTGTGGCTGTTTGAAGACAACTGGAAATGGATCTTCCAAGTTGATTTGCACATACATCCAAATTGGTCTTTTGAACTGTTCCCTTCACAACCTAGTAGGACAGGCTGCTCTTAATTCAAGTCAGCTGTTGAATCGTGTCCAGCCTGTGGTTGGATGGGGACAGATGTAGTGTGGAAAAGTTGGACTAAATCCAGTGGTGATTCCTGGCAACATCATCACACAACTGATGATGGTGATTCAATGGATTTATTACAGTTGGAGCTAACCATTGGATTCAGGACACGGAGCTTAGGAAAGTTCATTTTTGGTCTCCTGGGTCCAAAATCTTTAAGAGTCCTTTAGTCAGAGGCCCCTCCTGGCTGGGAGATCCTGGTAGCTATATTTTAAAAAAAAAAATGAAAATTCCAAAGTTAAGGAAAACATCTTGTCAGTAGTTGTTTAGGGCTGTTTCGAGGAGGGAAGTGTTGCATCTTTCCATTCCACAACAATGTGTCATTTGTGTTATCTGCTTATGTACTTATTTATTTAGGGTTGATGTCCGAAAATATAAATGTCTAATCAGCCTCTTCCAACAGGGAAACAGTTAAGCAAGAGGTGTCAAAATGAACTGAAGTTTCTGGAAAATGACATCTGCAAGTATCTGACTAGTTTTTCACCCTCTTAACTTTCATTGACTATTATTTTGAACAAACTGTTGCTATATGTACAAGAATATATTTTTTTAAAAAATTAAGCATAAGTGATGCGTTCGATAAATCACATGCAAGATAAAAACATAGTCAATGAAAACTCAAGACTTGGGTGCTTCGATTGCTAACGGAAAATATTCTGTTTAAGGGAAAACGAGAGGCGCATTCACTTTGCCCAAAGGAGCTCGTGATGTATCTGTCTCTGAAACCAGCGAAACTAAAAATAGGCTTGGTAAGTTTTGCCCCATTGCAGAAAGTTGGCATCCATGGCCGCCATTGAACTGGTTTTTATTCTTATTTTCTTCGCTTCACTTTTCTGGCCAGTCACTTACAGACATTCCCAAAAATAGGCAAATCTTCTATGTTTCCTATGAGAACTTTCTTGATCTGTAAGAATGTACCTGTGTTTCCCATCTATAAGATGCCTCCATGTATAAGACAACCCCCACAATTTTCCAACCCAAAATTACAGTATCACAACTGCACTGTTCTCTCTTGGGCCTACTATTTATTTATTTATTTATTTATTTATTAACTGCCCTATTTTCCCAAAGGAACTCTGGGCGGTGTACATACATGTCACCCCATAAGGACTACCCAAAATACTATCACAAGACAGAACAATCCCCAACACAGTAAACAATGGGCATAGCGAATACAAATCAGCATCCAAATACAATATAAGACTGCTAAAAGATGCTTAAAAAGAAAATAGATAAAAATAACATGGCTCCCCTAACCAAGAAAAAAAGTTCAGGTCATGTCCAGCAAGACAACTAGAAAACTGGAAAAAACTGGTGCCAGCAAGGGGGGGAGGCACATGCTCAGAGGGCCCCAAAACATTGCCTGAAGAGCCAGGTCTTCAAGACCCTTCTGAATGCCAGCAATGACTCCGCCTGCCTAATCTCAGCTGGCAGCTTGTTCCAATAAGCCGGCCCCACCACCGAGAAGGCCCAGTTCCGGGTCGAAGCCCTACGGGCCTCTCTCGGTTTTGGCACTCTGAGAGAATGGGAGGATGGTTGCTCTGGACGAGATTGATCTCTGGGAGATCTGCTCCACCAGATAGATAGGTCCCAAGCCATGGAGGGTTTTGTAAACCCTGTGTATAAGACAACCCTCAATTTTAGTCTAACAAATTTAGTCTTATACACCAAAAATACTTCTGTAAAACTGTTATCCTTTTCTTTCTTCGACCAGACAGTCAACCTGAGATTCAGTTGGGCTACCATTAGCCATCTCCCCCTTATTCAGATTGCCTCCCTGGCATTGGGGAACAAGGAGATAACTCTTAGGAATAATAATTTTGTGCCATCAAGTCAATCCTGACTGATGGCGACCCTTTTCACAGTTTTCTAGGTCAAGAACACAGAGAAGTGATTTCCCATTCCCTTCTTCCGGGAGTATCTTCAGGCTATGTAGCTGGCCCAGGGCCACATAGGCTGGCTTGTCTGGGAAGTACAGTGAGGACCTGAACCCCCATCTGCAGCCAGATGTTTAACTCACAGCGCTATTCAGCCAGCATGATAATGTATAGTCCTTAGAGATGGGCTTTTCGTTTTGGAAGTGGTCAGCTTCCGAAGTGAGCCGCAGGAACCCAGCTGACATTCGGAACCAGAGGAATGAAATCAACCAGTCCCTTACCTTTCACTGGGCTCCTGCGGTGTTACACGCCAACAAGGAAGAAGTCTCCAATGTGTCATCATTCCTTCTCCCTGGTGCTGGCCAATCAGACAGGGAGGTGGAATGATGCATTTCCCTGCATAGCTCCTGATTGGCCAGTGCCAGGGAGAAAGAAAGACGACTTGTTGGGAGCTTCTTCCTCGTTGGAGTTTAACCCTGCATGAGCCCAGCGCAAGGTAAGGGATTGGTTGATTTCATTCCTCCGGTTCAAAACATCAGCTGGGCTCCCGCGGTTCATTTCGGAAGCTGACCCTTTCCAAAATGAAAAGCCCATGTCTAAGCATGCATACATGCCATGCTGGAGCTTTAAGGACTCAGCTGCTGTAAACAGGAGGAGCTGTACCTTGTCTTCATTTGCCCAAACGAAGGAAACATAGATGCTTTGTCTAAGTGATCTGGATTGCTATGGTCTCCTCAGAACATAACGAAGTAAGTGGTTTGCAATGCAGATTAGTGGGCTTCTCCTTCCACCACAGGTGGAATGTGTGGGTCCTCCTAATCACCCGTGTTGCAAACATCTCTCTCCATCTCCTTAAGGTTCATAGGCCCATGGATACTCCTTCTCTGCAAGGGGAGCCACCTCTTCTTGCTGCCCACTAACCCTAGCAATGGTTTCTTTTTTCTTCTTCTCTCCCTTGCTTCCCTCCCCAAACGCCTTGCTGCACATGCCAAAGGCTACCTTAAGATGTTTGACATCCCACCGGGTGCTAGACATGTGGCTGTCCAAGAAGACGAGGCTTCCCCTCACATTCTTGGTAAGTGCTTCATTGCTTGGCTTTGGCCATTGTGGCCATAGCTTCAATGCCAAACCCTTGCCGTGCTTTCCAGAAGATGCGTGAGGGCAGTGCCTCTTTTAACTTGCAAAGGGTGTGATTGCCTCTTGGGTCTAGAGGTGAACCAGTTTGCTTCTCATCTTCCTCCTCCACACAGAAAAAAAAATGATCTCTTGATTGCATTTCTAATCCATTTTTCTTCCAAATGTGTTTCTTCTTACTCTTGAGTCAACTTCCACACGAGTCATCAGGAGATCTTCTCACAGCACACACCCTGACCTGTATAATTTAGTGTCATCAGCAAATTGGGCTACATTGCTATTTACTCCTACTTCTAGATCATTTATGAAAAGGTTGAAAAGCAGGGGTTCCTTCTTCCAAGTCATTAATAAAGATATGGAATAGCACCGGATCCAGAGCAGTGCTATTCCTCAAGTTGAGTGGTTCCCCCTTGTGTCCTCAGATGCTCTGGGATGTTCTAAAAGCCTCAGAAGTCCTTCACCTCTAGCTGAGTGTGGTCGTCCATGAACATCTGGAGACCCAAAGATGAGAACCGCTTCTCTAGTTTGCTCTTCTCCACCATGATCACAAACATCATTCTTATTTAGATAAAGAACAGCCAAAGAATTTGCTGTAAGGATGTTATTTAAAAAATCCCACCAATGGTTTTCTTCTTGAAATAATTTTAGATGAGAGAAGAAGCCAGCCTTTTCCTTAGGATCAGTATTAGAAAACAGAGCCAAAACTGATATTTAATATTTGTCCTTCTGAGATAGGATAAATGAGGCCCTTTAACTGATTATTCTCATGACGTTTTTTATTCTCTTTCTTTTGTTGGCCTTGTAGCAATTGTCTCATGCTTTAGGAGAGATTCTTCACTCCTAGTAGTTTCCAGGAACTCGATCCTCTTTGTTTGGAATAATAGGTAATTTCTGGCAGCCATGGGGGCGCTTGGGGAGAAAGGTCCAAAGGTGGCATAGAACAATTGTTGAAATAATTCATCAGAAGCACTTAAATACTTGAGATGTTCTGCAGAAGTGTGGATATTATAATCACCTTTGGATCCCAAGCTGCGAAGACATCTTCTCACAGAAAGCTGGAGTTTCCCCTGCCTTTTTATTGCATGTGCCTCGTTGACCCTTTTTCTATGCAACTTGTTCGCCATGCCTTGCCTTTCCCTCTCAGTGGGGAGGCATGGCCTGGCCTCAGTTAGATCCATCTCAGTTTTTTTTTACCGACGGTTGAAATGAAAAGCTGTTCTGTGTGATCTGTGTGCATTTGAAGTTAGACAGGAAGGAGGTATGATCAGCTTTGGGAGAGCAAAGCAGAACCTGAAAATCGTGGCTTAGAAAAGATATGCAGTGAAGAATTGGCAACACATTTCATGCTGCCTTTGGAAAGGCAAATCCTCAGTCACCCGCCTCCCTATAATTACAAGTTGGTCGTTTACCACTGGTTTTCCTCATTTTAGCCATTAAGAACCAGGCAACAGGGCATTATATCCTCAACGGCAAGGGGGAAGGCTCCAGCTCTCGTTCCTTCATTGATCTCGGCATAGAATGGGAGTACCACATTGAGGACGACATAGAAACCCTTCAGACTGACGGCCCGTTGAATGATGCCATCGTTGTGTTGGTAAGTCCTCCAGCATGGACTGTTTCATACTCTCCCAGGTATGTGTGTGTGTGACCCATGTGGTTTTCCATTGCTTCACATGATGACAGGTTGGGTTCAAGAGAGGGCCCACCAGTGCTTCCTGATGCCCACAAGTTCAAGCAGTATCTGAATGGAGCTATAGATAATGTCCATCGGGGAGAGGGGAGAGAGAGAATTTCATCCACCAGCCACCAGAACAATGAATTTTTACATTGTGGAACTAGCAAACTCATCTCCAAGTTCAGGGACCCTGATGGAGAAAGACTCAAGCCCAGTTGTCCGACCAGCAGAGCAATCAGCGGGTCCAAAATGCGGCGGCCAGACTGGTGGCGGGTGTGCATCGATTCGAGCACATCACCCCAGTTCTGGCCCGCCTGCATTGGTTACCCGTTGCAGCCTGAATCAGATTCAAGGTCCTGGTTTTGGTTTACAAAACCCTCCATGGCCTAGGACCTGGCTACCTGACAGAGCGTATCGACCAGCGGGCAACTCGGCCCGCACAACCAGGTTGTCGCACATTGCACGTGGCCACGCCCAGGAGGCTCGGAGAACTTCCACTCACTCCCGAGCCTTCTCTGTGGCTGGCCCGATGAAGGAACCACCTAAGAGCAGAAGTGCGCCTTGCAGAGTCCCTGCCTGCCTTCCGGAAGGCCCTTAAAACCTTTCTCTTCCGGGAGGCATTTGGATGATTTTTTTCCCCCTCCTCCTTCCCGCCATCGCCATCTCCTGTGCTTCGCTGTCTTACCTGTTTAGTTTCTATAATATTGTGGAATTTGTTGTTTTCTTAATATGTTGTAAACCGCTCGGAGTTCCCGACCAGGAAGACGGGCGGTATATAAGTCCCACAATAAATAAATAAATAAATAAATCACGCCCCTTGCCATTGGCACATTTTATTACATATCATTTACATCCCAGAGTATGCACAACATCAGTGATTGGTCACAAGGGTAAAGGTGGCATATGCTGGTTGGATGCTGTATAGGGAATCACCTCATGAACAGAGCATGCTTTGCACAGTTATTGATTACAATAACACATGTCCTTGCTGTTTACAGATGGGAGGTGAGTTAATGAGAAGTGGACAAGAATAGATGATGGGTAAACAAGAATAGGTAAAGGGAAATGGAAAGCAAACAGAATTAGAAATGGAATTAGCCCAATAACCAAGAGTAAATAAATGAAAGATGAGCAGAGCAGAGACAGAGTGAGTAAATAAGCTGAGTAAATGAAAAGTAAATAATAGGTAACCCCAGCTGTCTGCAACATCTGTATTTTAGGCAGAGGAATTCCATCAGTCTATGTAGATCATTGCTTCTCAGCCTTGGGTCCCCTAGATTTTCTTGAACTGAAACTCACCCATGGCTGTCACCATTAATTAAGCTAGGATTTCTGAGAGCTGTAGTGCAAGAACATCTGGAGACCCAAGGTTGGGAATCGCTAACTGAGATTGTGTAGCTGCCTAGATGCCGTAAGCGCATCTGATCTCACCTGATTTCAGAAGCTAAGCAGGGTCGGGTCTGGTTAGTACTTGGATGGGAGACCTCCAGGGAATACCAGGTGCTGTAGGTGCCTGGAGTAGGAACTGGCAAACCACTCCAGTATTCCTGCCAAGAAAACTCCATGGATATGGGGTCACAAAGAGTCGGTCATGACTGTAACGACACAACACACACACACACACACACACACACACACACACACACACACACACACACACACACACACACACACACACACACACACACACACACACACACACACACACACGGTTCCTGTTACAATATATAGCACTTTGCTTGCTGTAGCTTCAAGCAGATGTCTTGATCAGAAACGTCTGCACATAACAAGCCCTTGATGCTTCCTAGGGGTAGTCTCAGTGAAACCAGAAATCCCTTCCTGTACAATATAAGAACAAGAGAGGCATCACCACTCTTGCATCAGAACTTAAGGTCCACTGACATGGGCTTCATTCAGGGTGTAATGAAATGGATTTCAGTGCTTCCTGATGCCCACAAGTTATATTATTTGCTCATCCTTTCCCCAGATAATTCCTCAGGATAACGACACGCAATCCAGCCTCATGTACAAATACATCATCCATGAAGATTCGGTGCCTAACGTGAACAGCAACAACGTCCTTCAGGAGGAACTGGATACCTTTGAGTGGGCCTTGAAGAGCTGGTCCCAGTGTTCGAAGCCTTGTGGTGGAGGCACGTTTTAATGATGGGGGGAGGAAAGGTGGGGGTGGTCATGGGGGTTGTCGTATTGGTGTATTTTGTGCCCATGCCCAAGCAGGGATGGACGGAACTTGAATTGTTTTTTATCCGTGTTCGTTTATCCGTGTTCGTTTTTTATCCTTCATCATAAATAGTTTGTGCCCATTTCTGCAGTCAACTGCATCCCCACCCCAAGCCAAATGAAACAGGACTGATATAAAGTAGGTTTATTTTTTGCCTTTATATACTACCCCCCCCATTATCCCCATTCACTTTTCCAAGTGGTTTACAAGCTAGAAGAGCAAACAGAAACATGCAGTGACTCAAAACATTCAGAGCACAAGACAAACATATCAAAATAGCTGCCTCTTTCACTTAGGACTCCTAACAACCTGCAAGCTATGATCAGAAATGGTACAGAAGAGGAACCTGGGTTAGAAGGACACTTTAGACCGGGGGTGGGGGTGGGAAATCAAAGCCCAAAGTAGTAATTAAATAACCATTATCTAAAGGAGAAAAAGTGAAGTGACCCTTGTACACAAACTGAAGGAAAGGACAGATGAAAGCTTTATTAGACTCCTGAAAAAATATACTAGTACCCCTGTATCCACTGTTTCAGATTCCACTGATTCATTTATCCATGGCTGGCCACCAAAAATTATTAAATAATTATTAAATAAATCACTGTTATGAAAGGGTGCCACAAAACAAGTAACTGTCGCAAAAGCATACCACTATTAATTATTGGGGTGCTAATGGTGTTTGCTGTTATCTGCAGATTTCGGTATCCATCAGAAGGGCAAAACCAATCCCCTGTGGATATGGGGGTACTACTATAATTCTGTCATTCAAGGCCTTGACCAGGCTTAGCAATGCTTGCCTGTGAGCAGTGCAGGGGAATAAATCTCAAGAGTTCTAAAAAAATCATAGCTAGGTGTATAATAATAATAATAATAATAATAATAATAATAATAATAATAATAATAATAATAATAATAATAATAATAATAATAATAATAATAATAATAATAATAAATTATTAACCACATTATTATGGTTAATTAATTAATTAATAATAGCATGCCATCAAGTCTATTCTGACTTATGGTGACTCTTTCCAGGGCTTTCCAAGTAGAGGCTCTTCAGAAGTGGTTGACTATTCCCTTGTTATGGAGCATTCTTGGGGCCATGCCATTTGCCTGAGGCCACACCGAGTAGATCTACTCACAGGGGCTCAGAGAAGAACTGAACTCCCATCCTCTGTTTCTGCCTCCAGGTTCTTAACCCACTGAGCTATCCAGCCAGCCTTCTAGATCTCGATGCCAGGTCTCAGAAAGAAGGCAGCAAAGTCAAGACAGGAGTGTTGGTTTCACATCCAACTTCTAACAATGCTGAGTGGATTCTGTTGGTCCATCAGTGCTGATTGAATTGTCCCAGAAGTCTTGCCTGGGACTGGAGCATCCTGTAATTATGAAATCCCCTACACAGTGACATTTTGATGTGTGTTTTCCCCACCAACCTTGGGAATCGTCTTTTTGATGGGGGGGTTTCTTGCTTGCTTCTTCTCCAGGTTTCCAATACACCAAGTATGGATGCCGCAGGAAGAGCGATAGCAAGATGGTCCACCGGGGCTTCTGCGAGGCCAGCAAAAAGCCCAAGCCCATTCGTCGGATGTGCAACCTTCAAGAATGTACACAGCCCTTGTAAGTCTCTGTTCTCTGTTCCTGACGGGCAGGAGCCAGCAACATGAGGGCTGCAAAAATCAAGGATGGGGACTAGGGTCTCCGGGAGCTGCACTCCGAGAATACTTGGGTTACCCAAGGTTGGGCACCCGTCGTCCATAGCTCCATTCCTTTTTCTAAGCATTAAAAATTGTCTTCATTTTTGCATCTGACTTGCCCTAATATACATTTTTTGTACATAAGTATACCCCAGTATCTTTGATGCAACAGTTGCTGGAGGGGGTTTGAAGCTGAAAGAGCATTGCGACTCGAAACGGGCACGAATCGATTTGTCCCAATTCATAGAATCCACCTCCTTCTCTCTGAGCGGCTGCCTACCAAAGGAGGCAGGATAGGGATGCCCAAGCACTTGCCTGGACCAGACATCCCCCCCCCGAGGAGAACGATCCAGGCATCACGCGCTGGACAGTGAATAAGGGAGCCAGCCTCTAGAGGGAGGTGGGGTCACTTGTATGAGTTTCTACAAAGCAGGAAGAATCTATTCGTGCCCATGTCTCTAATCACAATGGTTAGAGAACTGTCAAATTGCAGTGGGTAGCCAAGCGCTGATCAGCAAATAGTCGAGGAAATCACTCCCTTTCAAACACAGAAGGAAATTCAACCCTATTCTTTGTCGCAGCCTGTTTTAAAATGCTGGATTGTATACAGATCGTGGAGCTCCGTTCAGTTTTCTGTACTAACGCTAAATTCAGTGGTCTCACAGGATTCAGTTCAGGATTTAAAAGTGTACGAAGAGAATATGAGAATCATAACGTTGGAAGAGACCTCAAGGACCAACTGGTGCAACCCCCTGCCATGCAGGAACCCCCATCACAGTCCCCCCAACAGATGGCCATCCAGCCTCTGCTTAAAAACTTCCAAAGAAGGAGGCTCCACCACCCTCCGTGGCAGCATATTCCACTGCCAAACAGATCTAACCATCAGGAAGTTCTTCCTAATGTTCAAATGGAATCTCTTTTCCTGTAGTTTGAAACCATTGCCCTGAGTCCTAGTCTCTGAAGCCATGGAAAACAAGCCAACCCCCTGTTTCATATTATATTCTTTCAAATATTTAAACATAGCTATCATATCCCCTCTCAGCCTTCTTTTTTGTAAGGCTGAACATTTCCAGCTCTCTAAGCCACTCCTCTTAAGACATTTCTTCCAGACCTTCAACCATCCTGGTCACCCTCCTCTGGAGCTGCTCGAGGTTGTCAACATCCTAAATTGAGGTGAGCAGAACTGGACACAGTACTCCAGGGTCTGATCAGAGCAGAACATAGTACTATCACCACCCTTGCTCTAGAAACTATGCTTCTGTTGATGCAGCTATGAATCACATTGGCTTTCTTGGCCACTGCATCACATTGCTGACCCATGTTCAATTTGTGGTCCACCCAGACTCTCAGATCCCTTTCACAGGTACTTTTCTCCAGCCAGGTGTCTCCCATCCTATATCTGTGCAATTCGTTTTTTCTGCCTTGATGCACGACCCTACATTTCTCTCTGTTGAAACTCATTCCATTTGCTTTGGCCCAGCACTCAAATCTGTCAAGGTCACTTTGGATTTTTATCCTATCCCCTAGGGATTTAGCCACCCCTCCCTATTTGGTATCATATGCAACTTTAATCAGCCTACTCTCTATTCCTTCATCCAAGTCATTAATAAAGATGTTGGACAGCATCAGACCCAGACCAGAACCCTGGGGCATCCCATGGGCCACATCTCTTCATGCTGAGGAGAAGTCATTTGTGATCACCCTTTACATACAGTCAGTCAACCAATTACAAATCCACCTAACAGTAGCATTATCTATCCCACATTCTTCTATCGTCTTTGCAAGTATGTCATGGGGAACCCTATTGAAGGCCTTACGAAAATCAAGATAAATATCCACACAGCATTCCCCTCATCTACCAGGCCTGTACTGTAACTCTATCAAATAAAGAGAAAATTAGTCTGGAATGAAAATTACATGAGAGTTTCTCACCTGCTCTCAGACAAAAAAGGAAAGTTGCTTTAGACTCCCTTGGACACCTTCATTTCTATATTTATGTAGTAAAATGTGAACAGGTGAGGACAGGTCAGCACCGTGGGCTAGCTGTTTTTGTTTTTGTTTGCTTTTGTTTATTTGTTTGGGCAAGTTTTCTTATTTGCAACATGTTGTACACCTCCCAGAGATCCTGTGGGAAAATCAGGCAGTTAGCAAATATTAAAATAAAATAAAATACATGAGTTAGCAAAAAAAAAAATCTAATGAGCCCAGCATGTTTTTTGAAGAATATATCATGTGTGTCTCTTTTAAGTACCTACGTGATTGCAGGCCTACCTATACTCAGCAGTTAATCTGTGGGATTGGAATCCACAGTTTCATTTTTCCCTGGTCTGAAAGTATATATAAAATACAGCAACACGAGAAATACGTATTTCCACAATGTATTTACCAGAACTGGCTCTAGAGGGAGCCAGAGACCACAGTATGTATTCTTAATGTTGTAACATTTAGCATGGTATCTCACTCCCTCTGGTGGCCAGTTGTGGTAATATGCAGTGGAAACACTTTTTTCTGGATTCCCCTCCCCCCATGCTATGTGTAGTATTCATTGTTATTCAAGGATTTTAGCATCCAGTGGGGGCATGGAACCCCCATGAATACAGGGGTCCTTTTATGTGCACTGTTAAAAATCTCATCCTGTATTCAGTTTGCGGATATTCTCCACCTATTTTTCTTGGATATTCAAAATATTTTTTTTTTTTTGTGCAGGCACGCACTACCTCTGACCTCTGTACATAGGGTTTGACATTGTTTTCTCTCTCCTGTCTGCTCTCAGCTGGGTGGCAGAAGAATGGGAGCATTGCACTAAAACCTGCGGGACATCCGGCTACCAGATCCGAACAGTGCGTTGCATCCAGCCGCTCCACGATGGCACAAACCGCTCCGTTCACTTCAAGTACTGCAGCGGTGATCGGCCTGAGAGTCGCAGGTCTTGCAACAGAACTCCATGTCCTGCACACTGGAAGACCTGGCCGTGGAGTCCAGTGAGTTATTCTTTGCAGATGTAAGAAGTCTTTTGCCAGGCAATAGCTGGAAATAGTTTGATAACTGGAAAAAAGGGCGACAGAGGTTAGCGCATGAAGGACATTTTGGGCCCAAAAGAACAATAACAATTAAAATGGACCTGTTCTTGCATTTTTGTCATTCAAATTAATTTGCATGTATAGTAGGACTCTCCTCTCTGTGAGGTCACTATCCGTGGATTCACTTAGCTTCTTCTTTAAGTGCCATGTCCTTGTAGAACGCTGGCAATCAGTAGTCTGAACTGGTTTCTATCTAAGGCAGTTGTTCTCAACCTGTGGGCCCCCAGCTGTTCGTGGGCTGCAACTCCCAGAAATCCGAACCAGCTCAGCTATTGATGAAGGCTTCTTCTGGGAGTTGCAGGCCAGTAACATCTGGGAACCAACAGGTTGAGAACCACTGATCTAAGGTATTCTAAACAGAGCAGCTGTGCTCACTGCAGACCACTGGCTTAAGTTCTAAGCCAGAATGTTCTACGCCCAGATCACACTTCCCATCTAGTTTTCCTTGAAGGATAACCTGCAGCAGATGTTATTTCATATTGTGCATTATGTGTCTGAAATATTGCAAATTTCTTCTCTTTATGGTATTGAGGATTCGTAGCTTTTTATTCATGTGCTGTAATACAGCCACATTAGTGGCTCTGTCTGTCCAAGGTATCTTCAGAATTTGTCTGTACATCCACATTCCAAATGTTTCCAGCTTCCAGCATAATTCACTTAATAATACTAAACAACCCTGCCCCCATATACACATGTATGTATGTATGTATGTATGTATGTATGTAATGTAATGTAATGTAATGTAATGTAATGTAATGACAACATCACCCAGCAAACACTCTTGCTGCTGCTGCTACTGGACTAAGCCTGGAGGAGTTGTCTTTCCTCTTCGACTGCTCCTTTTCCTGCTACTCTGGTGTCGGTGAGAGGGACACCTGGAGAGGCCAGACAACATCAGAAGGGCGGGGCTGAAGAAGAGGACTCCCACCTAAGGCTTTTTAGCTGACCTCAGCTCCTGGCAGCCACAACATCATCCAGCAAACACTCTTGCTGCTGCTGCTACTGGACTAAGCCTGGAGGAGTTGCCTTTCCTCTTCGACTGCTCCTTTTCCTGCTACTCTGGTGTCGGTGAGAGGGACACCTGGAGAGGCAGGGCCAGACAACATCAGAAGGGCGGGGCTGAAGAAGAGGGACTCCCACCTAAGGCTTTTTAGCTGACCTCAGCTCCTGGCAGCCACAACATCATCCAGCAAACACTCTTGCTGCTGCTGCTACTGGACTAAGCCTGGAGGAGTTGTCTTTCCTCTTCGACTGCTCCTTCCCTGCTACTCTGGTGTCGGTGAGAGGGACACCTGGAGAGGCAGGGCCAGACAACATCAGAAGGGCGGGGCTGAAGAAGAGGGACTCCCACCTAAGGCTTTTTAGCTGACCTCAGCTCCTGGCAGCCACAACATCATCCAGCAAACACTCTTGCTGCTGCTGCTACTGGACTAAGCCTGGAGGAGTTGCCTTTCCTCTTCGACTGCTCCTTCCCTGCTACTCTGGTGTCGGTGAGAGGGACACCTGGAGAGGCAGGGCCAGACAACATCAGAAGGGCGGGGCTGAAGAAGAGGGACTCCCACCTAAGGCTTTTTAGCTGACCTCAGCTCCTGGCAGCCACAACATCATCCAGCAAACACTCTTGCTGCTGCTGCTACTGGACTAAGCCTGGAGGAGTTGTCTTTCCTCTTCGACTGCTCCTTCCCTGCTACTCTGGTGTCGGTGAGAGGGACACCTGGAGAGGCAGGGCCAGACAACATCAGAAGGGCGGGGCTGAAGAAGAGGACTCCCACCTAAGGCTTTTTAGCTGACCTCAGCTCCTGGCAGCCACAACATCATCCAGCAAACACTCTTGCTGCTGCTGCTACTGGACTAAGCCTGGAGGAGTTGTCTTTCCTCTTCGACTGCTCCTTCCCTGCTACTCTGGTGTCGGTGAGAGGGACACCTGGAGAGGCAGGGCCAGACAACATCAGAAGGGCGGGGCTGAAGAAGAGGGACTCCCATCTAAGGCTTTTTAGCTGACCTCAGCTCCTGGCAGCCACAACATCATCCAGCAAACACTCTTGCTGCTGCTGCTACTGGACTAAGCCTGGAGGAGTTGCCTTTCCTCTTCGACTGCTCCTTCCCTGCTACTCTGGTGTCGGTGAGAGGACACCTGGAGAGGCAGGGCCAGACAACATCAGAAGGGCGGGGCTGAAGAAGAGGGACTCCCACCTAAGGCTTTTTAGCTGAATTGTTAGGTGCATCTGTTTTTTGTTTTTGTTTTTTATTTTTACTTTTTGCTTTTTGCTTTTTTTGCCATTAGGTGTAGGTGGTTGGGACCCACAATGGAACTGAAAGAACAGGAAGGGGGGAGGGCAATGGAGGGGGCAGCCATTGAAATTGTGCTGGGTAGGGGAAGGTATGGTGGTAGGAGTGGAACATGCCTGCGTAGGAGAGAAGAGGGGTTAGATATTTTACATCTATCCCCACTTCTGGTCCCACTTCTAGCCAGAAGGAATCAGGTGACCATGTCAGCGAGCCCATGGGCCACATGGTGCTGTTGTTAAATGCCAGGTCAGTACAAAATAAGACCGCCATCATCCACGATGCTATTTTGGATGAAGGTGCTGACCTGGCATGTATTACTGAGACCTGGGTGGGAGAGGAGGGTGGAGTCCCCCTTTCCCAGCTATGCCCACCTGGGTACTCAGTCCAGCACCAGTGTCGCCCGGTGGGCCGGGGAGGTGGAGTTGCTATAGTCTACAGGAGTTCCATTTCCTTGGCCAGGCTTCCTGTTTCCTTGGGAAAAGGTCTGGAGGGCCTGTATTGTGTGTTGGGCTCACGAGACAGATTGGGGATTCTGTTGGTGTACCGCCCACCCTGCTGCATTCCAACAGTCTCCTGCCTGAGCTGACAGAGGTGGTCTCGGACCTGGTGTTGAAGACCCCAGACTGTTGGTACTGGGGGATCTCAACATCCATGCCGAGGCTACCTTAACTGGAGCAGCTCAGGACTTCATGGCCGCCATGACAACCATGGGGCTGTCTCAACATGTCATCGGCCCAACACATGAGAAGGGTCATACCCTGGACCTAGTATTCTCAACGGGACTGGGGGATGGTGGTTTGGATGTGGAGGGGTTGGCTTTGACTCCATTGTCATGGTCAGACCACTTCCTGGTCAAGTTTAGGCTATTAGCTACTCCAACCCTCTGCAAGGGTGGGGGATCCATTAAGTTGATCCGCCCTCAGAGACTAATGGATCCGGATGGTTTCCTGAAAGCTCTGGGGATTATCCAGCTGACATGATCGGCGCTCCTGTTGAAGCTCAGGTCACCTTATGGAATAGGGAGATGACCGGGCAGTTGACATGATCGCACCTAAGCGCCCTCTCCCCCTACGCAGAGCCCGGACAGCTCCGTGGGTATACATCTGAGTTGCGGGCAATGAAACGGGAGGGGAGACGGCTGGAGCGCAAGTGGAGAAAATATCGCAGTGAGTCTGATCAAACACGGCTTAGAGCCCATTATCGAGCCTATTCCGTGGCTATACGGTTGGCGAAAAGGCAGTATTTCGCCAACCGTATTGCTTCCTCAGAGTGCCGTCCAGCGGAGCTGTTTCGGGTGGTCCGGGAACTTCTTCAGCCAGGAGATAGGGTGGAGGCCCAGGACCATTCGGCGGCACGCTGTGAGGAGTTTGCTGTTCACTTTGAGGGAAAAATTGCTCAGATTCGCAGTGAACTGGACTCCACTATTGATACAGTATCAAGGGATGTGTCCAGTGCACCGTGCTTAGGTCCAGTGTTATTGGATGAGTTTCAATTGTTGAGACCCGAGGATGTGGACAGGGTGCTTGGATCTGTCCGTTCCACCACCACGCTGCTCGACCCTTGCCCTTCTTGGCTAATTGAAAGATCTGCCAAGGGGGTTCGCACCTGGGTCCAAGAAGCTGTAAATGCCTCTTTAAGAGAGGGAGTGGTCCCTGCTGCCTTAAAAGAGGCAGTAATCAGACCACTCCTAAAAAAACCTAACCTGGACCCAGGACTGGTGGTCAACTACCGACCAGTAGCGAACCTTCCTTATTTGGGCAAGGTGTTGGAGCGGGTGGTGGCCGGACAGCTCCAGGCGCTGCTGGATGAAACGGATTTTCTAGATCCATTTCAATCTGGTTTCAGGCCGGGTTTTGGAACAGAGACTGCCTTGGTCGCCCTGTACGATGACCTTTGCCGGGAGAGAGACAGGGGAGTGCAACCCTGTTGATACTCCTGGACCTCTCAGCGGCTTTCGACACCATCGACCATGGTGTCCTTCTGGATAGGCTGGCCAGGTTGGGAGTTGGAGGCACCGCTGCGGTGGTTCCGATCCTTCCTGGCTGACCGTGTCCAGAAGGTGGTGCTGGGGGATAGTAGCTCTGCCCCTTGGCGTTTACGTCATGGGGTTCCACAGGGCTCAATACTATCCCCCATGCTGTTTAACATCTACATGGAACCGCTGGGAGAGGTCATCAGGAGGTTTGGGCTGAGGAGTCAGCAATATGCTGATGATACTCAGCTCTACCTCTCGTTCTCCACCAATCCAGGTGAGGCGGTTTCTGTTCTGAACTCGTGTCTGGGCCAGATAATGGACTGGATGAGGGTTAATAAATTGAAACTCAATCCAGACAAGACGGAAGTGCTGTTAGTGGGTGCTTCGTCAGACAGGCTAGAGGGCCACTTCCCTGTTCTGGATGGGGTTGCCCTCCCCCTAAGGGACAGGGTCCGTAGCTTGGGGGTGCTCCTGGACCCCGGTCTAACTCTGGAAGCCCAGGTGGACTCGGTGGCCAGGGGTGCCTTTCTCCAGCTGCGGAATATATACCAGCTGCGCCCCTACCTAGATGAACGGAGCCTCATGACAGTTACACATGCACTGGTAACATCCCGTATAGATTACTGTAATGCGCTTTACGTGGGGCTGCCTCTGAAGACGGTTCGGCGATTGCAACTGGTTCAGAATCGTGCGGCACGGCTGGTGAGTGGTAGGGCCACCAAGGAACACATCACGCCGATTCTGTATAACCTTCACTGGTTACCAGTTGCTGCCCGAGCCCAATTCAAAGTGCTTGTTTTGACATATAAAGCCCTAAACGGCTTAGGACCTAGATACCTGAAGGACCGCCTCCTTCCATATGAACCTACCCGGCAATTAAGATCTAGTCAGGGAGCCCTCCTGAAAGAGCCATCCCTTAAGGAGGTGAAGGGGATGGCTTGCAGGAATAGGGCTTTTTCAGCAACTGCCCCCAGAAATACCCTCCCATATGAGACTCGCCTGGCACCGACGTTGCTAACATTTCGGCGCCAGGTAAAAACCCTCCTATTCCAAAAGTTTTTTAACTAATGATTGTGGGCCCTGATGGCAATTTTAGTGGTGTGTTTTTAATGTATTGTATTTATTGCATCTACATGTTTTATTGTTTTAATTTTATTGTATTTGATGTTTTAACTGTTTATTCTTATTGTGAGCCGCCCAGAGACCTTTGGGTAGTGGGCGGCATACAAGCTAAATAAATCAAATCAAATCAAATAATGTAATGTATTTCCAGGGTGTATTTACCAAAACTGGCCACTTGAGTGGGTCAGAGACTATGTCAAGTGTACAAATACAGGTGATCTCTTTACTTAATCATTAGGAATATAAAACAAATAGCAGATAACCAAAACAAGGAGCTTCTAAGGATAAATCAAGGCTGAGCATCATTTCCTAGCTGGTCTGCTGTTATTAATGTCTGAGATTCACATGGCTGATGATGTTCAAGCCAGGTTCCTTACTAAGATGGAAATAGTGCACCCTGCAACTTGATTTCAAAATTCCAGAGGACAGTTCAGCATCCTGTAGGCAATGCATTGTGTTAGATACTTTTGCGTTTTTAGCACCCATGGGGAGGGGGGGGTGACTTGAAAGTCATCGCCTGTGGCTATTTCCCAGTCCTACTGCAATTTGAGAACAAATTAGGCTTGAAAAAGGTCTGATATGAGGTGTTGCTCCCAGAAGGTGGGAAACCATGAGATATGTCCTTGTTTCTATTCAAAGCCTTGCAGTCCATTGGTTACACTGGGAGAAAACATGGGTGAAGACAAATTTCCGTGGACTTACTGCGCAATTTTGTTGGCTTTCTCACTCCTTGTGACTCTTCTCGTACAAGTCTTGTTGTCCATACAGCCTTGTTTTCTTTTTCTTTCTTCCCCCATAGTGTTCTGTGACCTGCGGCGAAGGAACTGAATCCAGGCAGGTCCTGTGCCGCTCTGGTGACCAGTGTGATGGAGAGAAGCCGGAATCCGTGAGGGTGTGCAAGCTCACCCCCTGCAATGGTAAGGAGAATTTTGCCACTCCGTGCATCCACATAACATGTCCCATGAAAGATCTGGTTCCTCTCAAATTTACAACACAGTCCTGTTAGTGACTGACAACAGGTGTTTCTATGAATCAAAACACATTATTATCCTGTTTTGACAGTTTAATTGAGCACTGCAAGTATCTGTTCTGCTCCCGCTCCTGTGTGTCCATATAGGCAATGATAGAGTGAGTGGACAGTTTGGAAGCGCAGGTGATCAGTGCAGCAGACTTTGTCACCAACCACACCCTTAATAAGGGGACTAGGGGTGGGCATTTCATTTTGGAATCGGTAGGTTACAAAACAAACCACGCAAGCCCAGGTGGTCCTCGGAACCGGCTGATACACGCAGATCCAATTGCTTTACCTTTCTCACGTAGCTCGTTTTGTAACCTACTGGTTCTGAAATGAAATGCCTATCCCTAAAGGGGATGCCCAAAGCATGCTGCGGCATCATCTTTCCTGCTTCGTGCTGCTGGCCAATCAGAGAAGGAGGTGGGATGATGCCTGTCCCTGCACAGCTCCTGATTGGCCAACATCCCAGATCTAGCACAGATGACGTTGCAGCATGCTTCCTCGTTGGATTTTAACCCTGCGCAAGACAGAGAAAGCTAAAGCAATTGGATCTGCATGTATCAGCTGGTTCTGAGGACCACCTGGGCTCGCATGGTTCGTTTCTTGACCTACTAGTTCCGAAACAAAATGCCCATCCCTAAAGGGGAACTCCAAAAATGCAAGCAGCTGGATCAAGCCACAACAACCAGTGCAGATCAGGTGCTTTGTAAACCTAACAGGTCTTAAGTTCTCTGGGAAGGCATGGGTCACGGAAGCACCAAGAGAGAGTGCAAAATGGTTGAGAATTTCTCCCAGCCCCTTTCGAATTGGAGAATAATTGAGTTGGAAGGACCAGTTGGGTCCAACCCCCTGCTCAAGGCAGGAATACAAACCCAACCAGATCTGACGGTTGCTTGTCAAATCATTCTCTTGAATGACTCCAGCGCTGGGGCACTCACCTCTTTCCAAGGTAACTGGTTCCATTCTCATACCACTCTAACAGTTAAGACATTTTTCCTGATCTACAGCCTCAACCTGGCTTCCTGTCGCCAGATTTAGGCTGAATGCCTGGCTTCCTGTAACCACGTAGAGTATCACGTCTTGTCCTCCTAGATCTTGGCTAGTGAAAAAGGTGGACAGAGGCCTAGTGCTGTTTTCCTTAAATACTTTGTGCCATTCCACACCTGACATCCTCCAGATGAGACAGAGGAGGTGCTTGGACTACATGAAGGGACTTTTTCTCTTTAAAAGTATATACTGTACCTACTGTACCTACTTGTACCTTGTTTTTGACAGAGCAATACATATTGCTCAATTGAGGCCCAAAATTTCTGGGTACAGCACTGAAGCTGTGTTACATTTATACTTTAGTAGATAGCAGGACAGACTGTAGACCTAGTGGTGAACAGCTTGTGAGCTTGGTTCTCCTTCTCCATGGACAGAGCTCTCTGTAGACCCTTAAAGGAAGAGAACTCAGATATAGTAATACCTTGGTTTACAAGCATAATTCATGCTTAGAATCATGCTAATAAACCAAAACACTCTTATATCAAAGCAAATTTCCCCATAAGAAATAATGGAGACTCAGACGATTCGTTCTGGGGTCCCATAGACCACATACTGTACCCACAAAATGGCAAAAGTCACCAAAGAAGTTGGCTAGAAGTCCACATCCACACCATGGTTTAGGGACATGGCTGTGGAATCTGCTCTGCTTGGGACAAACAACTGGATTTTACCCTGAGTTTTTAATGTGACAATCATAAAGCCCTATACACACTTGACCAGCTGCCCCATGACTAGAAATGGTTTGAGAAATAAGAAAGTGTGTTAAAAACAAATTAAACATAAATATATAGAAAAATAAAACCCTAATCTGCATTCACCTTTGAAAACGTTCATGACTGGTGCAAGGGAGACCTCCCTTCCTCTCTCCTCCCTCTGCTTTTGAGGCTTGCCTGAGACTGAGTGTTGCAGACAATCACCCACAATCCACAGAGAGAGAGAGAGAGAGAGAGAGAGAGAGAGAGAGAGAGAGAGAGAGACTATTGGCTCACTTGTGATCATGTGATGGGGGACACATGGCTAGAGAATAGTACCTGTGAAAGGGATCTGGGAGTCTTGGTGGACCACAAATTGAACATGAGTCAGCAGTGTGATGCGGCAGCCAGGAAAGCCAATGCGATTCTTGGTTGCATCAACAGAACCATAGTGTCTAGATCAAGGGAAGTGATAGTGCCACTCTATTCTGCTCTGGTCAGACCCCACCTGGAGTACTGTGTCCAGTTCTGTGCGCCTCAGCTTAAAAAGGATGTTGACAACCTCGAGTGGGTGCAGAGGAGGGCTACCAGGATGATTGAGGGTCTGGAGGAAATGTCTTAGGAGGAACAGCTTAGGGAACTGGGAATGTTTAGCCTCTCTAAAAGAAGGCTGAGGGGGGATATGATAGCTATGTTTAAATATTTGAAAGGATGTCATATTGAAGAGGGAACAGGTTTGTTTTCCATGGCTTCAGAGACTAGGACTCGGGGCAATGGTTTCAAACTACAGGAAAAGAGATTCCATTTGAACATTAGGAAGAACTTCATGACAGTTAGAGCTGTACAGCAATGGAATATGTTGCCACGGAGGGTGGTGGGGTGTCCTTCTTTGGTGGTTTTTAAGCAGAGGCTGGATGGAAATACTGTCGGAAATATTATGAAGGGGTTCCTGCATGGCAGGGGGTTGGACTAGATGTCCCTTGAGGTCTCTTCCAACTCTATGATTCTATGAGTCTATGACCTGCTCTAGTGCTGGCATTGCAAGGCATTGCTTGTTGATCAAGGCAAAATGTAGAGGTACTCTTAAACCAATGTGTTACTGTAATGGTTGCTGGAACTACGACACTACCAGAACTGATAAACTGGTGTCCATTTATAGGTGGAAACATGTTTCACAGGACGTGTCAAACAGAGTGTGAAAAATACAACTTACGCAGAATGTTTTGTCAAGTTTTGAACACTAGAGGGAAGCAAAGAACTGACTTTTAGATGCTTCCTTGTGTGTGAAATACAGTTTTCCTACCTGGGCATCTCTTTGTAAAAGAATTATGATTCTGCACCATGTGTATCATACCTTCTCATCTGAGAGTAAAGGAGGGGAGCTTATGTCCAGTATCCCAATATTCTCTTCAGATTTATTTATTTATTTATTTATTTATTTATTTATTTATTTATTTATTTATTTATTTACTTATTTATTTAATATACTGCCGGATTTTCCCAAACTGGAACTCAGGGCGGTTAACAGGTATAGCATGCAACAATTCAAAATAAATAATAATCAGCTCCACAGAGTAACATATAAAAGAATCCACGGCAAACAGTAGAACAAAAATTTTAAAAAGCTGAAATTCAGAATAATAATAAGAGAATACTAAGATCCATTCCAAGGTACGGTGGACCCTCATATAACAAACGGTTTGTATAACATAAAATCTGTACAACATAAAAAAATTCCGGAGATAGGGGAAATTTGCTGAACAGAACCGCCTATGGGGTGAACCCGTACAACATAAAAATGGTCGCAATTCGGGATTACTCCGTTTCCAATGCATTCCTATGCAAAATTTGTATAAAGGAAAATGTGCTTAACAGAACTTCATTTGGAATGAATTAATTCCTTTATACAAGGTACCACTGTATTCCTAGGAAGCTGGCAAAATAATGTTTCCAAATCCAGTGCAGTTTCCTCCTCCTCCTCCTCCTCCTCCTCCTCCTCCTCCTCCTCCTCCTCCTCCTCCTCCTCCTCATCATCATCATCATCATCATCATCAACAACAACAACAACAACAACAACAACAACAACAACAACAACAACAACATCTTAGAGCCGCAGAGTTGGGAGACACCCTATCAGACTTTAAGTCCAGCTCCTTTCAAGGAGGCACAGTGGGGAATAGAACTCAATCCAAGGAAGGCTACAGGGCCAGATGGAGTTGCCGGAAGGGTATTGCAGGATTGTGCAGATCAATTAGCAGGAGTTTTCACTGGGATTTTGAATCGATCCCTATCCCAAGCTATTGTGCCATCATGCCTAAAGTCTGCCATTATTGTTCCGATACCAAAAAAACCAAATCCAGAAAACTAGAATGACTTTCGTCCAGTAGCACTTACACCTGTAATCATGAAGTGCTTTGAAAAGTTGGTACGGAACTATGTTATTGCCTGTTTACCAGAGGGACTGGACACATTCCAATTCGCCTATAAAAAGAAGAAATCAACAGAGGATGCTGTGGCGTGTGCTCTTCATGCTGTTTTTGAACATCTGGAGCATAGGGGGGGGGCTATGCTAGAATGCTCTTTGTGGATTTTAGCTCGGTTTTTAACACCATTCTTCCACGACATTTGATCTCTAAACTGGAAGGCCTAGGGCTTCCACCATCACTTTGTGGGTGATCTTGGATTTTCTGTCAGAACGTTCTCGGAGGGTCCGGTTGGGCCCTTATACCTCTAATACTCTTAGTACCAACATTGGAACACCACAGAGATGTGTACTTAGCCCACTCCTTTATATTCTTTACACATTTGATTGTGTCTCTGCCTATCCTAGCAATAGGATCATTAAGTTTGCAGATGACACAACTGTGATTGGGCTCATCTCTGGCAAGGAGAGTGAGATGGCTTACAGAGATGAAGTGGAGAGGTTGACCAAGTGGTGCAGAATAAATAACTTGCACCTAAATATAAAGAAAACAAAGGAGCTTGTGGTAGACTTTAGGAGGCAGAAAACTGATATTCAACCACTGGTGATTGATGGGACTGGTGTGGAGAGGGTTACAGGTTTTAGATTTTTGGGCATTGAGTTACAGGAGGATCTGTCCTGGAGTGTCAACACAAGGGGGCTTGCAAAGAAGGCTCAGCAGAGACTATTTTTCTTGAGAACCTTAAGGAAAAACCATCTTCCACAAAAGCTGCTGCTGGCCTTCTATCATTGTGCAATTGAGGGTTATGTGTGTGGTATGGAAGTTGTACCCTCCGGGATAAGACAGTGTTGCACAGAATCATAAGAATTGCAGAGAGTATTGTGGGCTGTTCACTCCCCACCCTAGAACAAATTTATACTACCAGGTGCCACTGTAAAGCATTATATATATTAAGAGATCCATCACATCCTGGTCATCACCTCTTCGAGTTGCTGCCATCGGGACGGAGATATAGAGTACTTAGGGCAAGAACAAACCGTCTCAAAAATAGCTTCTTCTTTAGAGCAATATTGGCCTTAAACGGAAATCCTGGACTTTGAAGTCAGCTTATTTTATATGTCATATTTTAGTAATTTATATATCATATTATGTGTTGTACCTGTTTTTAAATCTATGTGAAATGTTTTAAATGAGTTTTATATAGCAACCACAAAATTTCGTTGTTCCTGCGAGGGGGCAATGACAATAAAGATTCCTATTCCTATTCCACATTTTCCAGCTCTGCAGGCCAGCTTCCTAAGCCACTAAGCTATCTAGCCATTAATAATCATCTACCACTGCAGAGCTGGCAGGGACCCCATGGATCATTGAGTCCTGCCAAGGGGGCCCCATGGGGAATCCGACTCCCGCCTCTGGCTCCACAGCAAAGCAAAAAGCAAAACAAAGTGTTCTGCTTATATACCGCCCAATACCACTTTAAGTAGTCTACCACTTAAGGCATTCTACCAATACCACCTTAAGTAGTCACTTTAAGAGCTATCCAGCAGTGTTGTGTGCAATACACAAACACACAAAAATATGCATGGGTTCGGATTGGGGGGCGGGGGAAGTGGGGCAGAAGCAAAGTTTTCCTGGCAGCTTAATGGGGGGGTTCCTTCAGGTTGGTCCCTTTTCTGAGTACTCATTGACCTTACACGCAGGCACATGGAGGCCAAGACGGCAGCTCAAAAAACCAAGCCCTCCTAATCGGGCAGGAACCTAAAAGCAGGCATGTCCAAACTTCAGCCCTCCTGATGTTTTGGACCACAACTCCCAGAATTCTGAGTTTGACTGCCAATGACAAAGGACTGTGGGAGTTGTGGTCCAAAACGAAGTTTGGACATGCCTGCCTAAGAGGGTCCCTGCTGCAGGCAAAGTGCTAGCGCTTGGCCCCCTGCAGAGAAGCCCAGCTATACCACTCTTCAGGACGCCTTGCTGTTGGAGAACGAGTCATGCAGGGATCTCTTTTCCATAGCTTCACGGAGAAAGCGCATTATTAATTCTCTTACTGCAGGGCAAGGGGGTGTTGGAGCAGAGAAAGGAGTTTAGCTCAGAAGCAGGGCAGGGAAAATATGATTAAAAGCTGGGAGCAGTCTAAATGGCCGTCCCCTGTTGTGTGGCTCTGTTGGGTATGAAAAACAGAAAACACAAGCTGCATGAGATCCCATTGCAGATTTTCCCAAAGGAAAAAAAAAACACCTCATCAATCTTCAAGGGTTCTCTTTGTTTTGGTCTGCCTAATTTGGGTGAGGGTCAGATGAATTTCCCCCCCTCTTTTGCCTGGAAGCAGAGAAAAACATTTATTCATCATCAAAACTCCATTCCAAGGCTAATGGGGTAAGGTTGAGGGCTAATATACATTTGCTATACCACCCACGTGTTATATGAAATAGTCCTTTGCAAAGTGGAAGGGTGCTGAATCCACAAAATGCAGCAAAAAAAGAAAAATGAAGCAAAAGGAGTTGGGGAGCCATGTAGCCATCACAAAAACCAAATACAAAAGTGGCCTCAATAAAAATAAAATAAAATAAAATAAAATAATAATGTGGCCTCGATAGCCACATTGAGAACAGGTGTGAATGTGTGTGCCGTGACATGTCTTTGGAAGGACTGGGACAATAAAAACACCTCCCTCTCTTCATCTCGGATGCAGCCTAAGAACATCCAAGCTCTGTGCCTCAACTAAGAAAACTGCCTGGCTATTTTTCCATCTTGCCAAGGACTCTACATCAAAGAAATAACTCCTGACAAATCCATCTTTTGCCATGTTATAACCTATTGGTACTGCTCTGAGGAAGAGGGTTTTGCCCTCGAAATATTAGCAATGTTTCTGTGAATCTTCTAGTAGTTCTGCTTTTGTAAAAGAAAAATGAAACAGTCCGGAAAAGAAGTATGCCATCTATTTAGAGTAAGAGTGAGCATCTGTGACCCTCCTGATGTTTTCTTGCCCCATGCTTGGAGAAAGGATGGAAGGAGATCTTGCAGCCTTGTGGGTGGAAATCAGAGTTATAAAGAATAATTCCTTATATTAAAGCATCGTAGCATACACAACTGTTCCCCAAGATGTGAAATGAAGATTTTGGACTGATCCAATTGATTTTAGTTTTCTCATTGCATCGTGCATTTGTCTAATCCCTCTTTAACACCATATGAACTAGAGGCTATTTACACATCTGGTGGCAGTGTGTTCCACATACTATTTTGATAGTCTGTCTGTCTGGCTCCATGCTAGCAGAACAAATTTGCAACCAAGCTTAAGCTAATTACTTTTTAAGGCTATGGTTCCCCAAATCTGTCAGTGGCCCTGCTGGCTTGAGAAGTTACAGTGAAAAAAAAGTAACTCCCCTTAGTTCTGTTGTACGGCATTCCGTCTAGGGTTCCTCATTCAGCTAAATGGCATTTCTTTCCTGATCAGTAAGTCAAGGATTATAGGAGTCATTAGTTTGAAGCATTAACCAGGCAGCATAATATATACTTAATCATTTGTTGTAATGAATTTGGAATGGGTGGAAAGCTCAGCAGAAATGTTCTTGTTTTGACAGATCTTAAATCTGCCAGCTCTTGTAGTCAACCCCAGCCTGGTGCTGCCCCAAATGGGCCTTCTGGAGGCCCCATAAGGTCCTTCCTGTGAACCAGAAGTGACTTCTGGATTGACAAAAATAATTTTGGAGGCCTCAGAAACAATTTTTGGCGATCCAAAAGTCACTTCCGGTTTACAGGGAAGCCCTTTTGGGGCCTCCAGAAGCCTTGGGAAGGTCCTCGCAGGCCCGTTCGGGGCAGCACCAGTCCTGAAGCAAGCACGAGAGGCCTGAAACAGGCCTTTGCCCCTTACTCCAAGGGGCTTTTTTCATATACTTCAGTCCCATGATATCGCGGGACCACAGTATATGAACCGCGAAAGGGCGGGGGACCACTGTAGGGGGTTAAGGTAATGAGAACCAGCTCTCCTAATTTCCACACAGACCCAAGGTCCTGATTACGATCCTTATTAAAGTCCACCCGCATGTATGTGACCATTTGAAGGCAACTGGAAATGGATCTTCCCAATTGATTTGCACGCAACTGAACTGGTCTTTTGAGTGGTTCCCTTCACAACCTAGTGGGACAGGGTGCTCTGAGTTCAAGGCAACTGTTGAATCATTTTGTCTGTAGCTGAACAGGGACAGAAGTAGTGTGGAAATGTTGGACTTAGTCCAGTGGCTATTCCCAGTAGAGATGGGCACGACTTGAAAAACAAATTTTTCGAGTTGTCGTTAGTCGGGCTGGTTCCGTTTCAGGTCGTTTCCGTTTTTCGTGAAAATTCGCAAAAATTAGTCAATTCGTTTTTTCATTTTCGTTAGTACTGGTTTTTTGGGAGGGAAGCGGGCTCCTGGAGGCACCTCTGTGGGGTGGGTGCCTCCTCTGGCCCGCTATAAAGGGAAAGCGGGCTCCTGGAGGCACCCGTGGGTGCCTCCTATCCTCACCCACTAGGAAGGGGAAGCAGGCTCCAAGAGACCCCTCAACATGGGGGTCTCCCCTCCTCACCTGCTGCTGCAAAATGCATGCATAGCCATATGGATATGCATACCAGTTGCAGACAGTGAGACTAGTGATGGCAGTGAACCCAGAGCCATAGGTTGATGCTTAAGGCTCTCGCACCGCCATGTTTCACAAAGAAGGGAATTGTACTTGCGTGTAGTGCAATGGAAGTAGATCTTGCTTAGGGTTAAGGTGGGTTAGTGCAAGGGCTAGGGTTAGGCTAGTGACGGGTAAGGTTACGGTGGGCTAGTGGGTTGCACCTCTGGGTGCCTCTCTGACCCACTAAGAAGACAGTCTGTGACGTATGGGTAAGTAAGGAGTCAAGGATTAGGGTTAGGGTTAGGGGGCTAGGGCAGGTTTTAGGGGGCTTTTTGGCACATCCCAGAAGTCTCCATGGCCAAGTGGCCATGCGATTGGTGGGATGGCTCCAAAAATTTGCATGGTCGTCCACTCCCACATGGCTGGCCACTTGGCCAGCCCATCATTGCGCAGGTGTAAATATAATAAAATAAAATAAAATCAATGGAGGACAGAGGAGGAGATGAGAGACAGTTTGTTGCAAGAAGAAACCCACTGCTACTGTGAAAAATCTGGCAGTTTATAAATTTTCGCGTTTTTCTGTTGTGCTTGTGTGTTTTTGGACCACGATTTCAAAAACAATATTGCCTTCGCCACCCCATTTTGGATCCCCCGCCCGCACCGCATGGCATGGCGAGTCCGGCTGCCCAGGACGGGGGGGAGGCGGGACCCCCCCTCCAGAAACCACCCCTCCGGTAGGTGCCCTGCGCCCTTAGTCAAGCAGGCATTTTTCCGCCTGCTTTTTTGGCCCGGGAATGGGTGGGGGGAGAGTTTAAAAGTTTTTTCCTGTGCCGTCCGTGCCGCTTGCTTGCACTTTAATTGCGGCGGCCGGCGGCGAGACTGGGCTTTTTGCTGGCTGCGAGCCTGCGGCGAGTCCCACCAGAGCAGCCCAGGACGGGGGATGGGGGAGGCCGGGGACCTCCAGAAACAACCCCTCTGGTAGGTGCCCTGAGGCACGGCAGGCATTTTTCCGCCTGCTTTTTGGCCGGGAACCGGGTTTTTTTAACTTTTAAAAACTTTTTTCTGTGCCGCAAGGCATCTCCAAGGAACGAGCACGACAAATCAGACCAAAATTGTTCATTCGTCGGTTCGAGCTCGAAGTCTGGCGGAGTAATTCCCGTTACCGTTTCCATAGAGTAACGGATACAAGTAACGGAAACGGAAACGGGAATACCGCTAAGTCGTGCCCATCTCTAATTCCCAGCAAAGGGACTAGGGCCATTGAATCAAGTGATCGTGGTAATTCAATGAGTCTTTTATCACTGGGACTAATGGAATAGAGAAGAAATTTGGGGGGGGGGGGCAGAGAAAGGGAGGTGCTTAATTACACCAGATCCAAACCCTTCTCAGCAGAGACAGAGAGCGGCTATGCCAACAGAAATTTACCACCCGATTTTCCCGAATGGAAACTCAGAGCTGTTAACAAGTATAACATACAACAATTTGAAAAAGATAATGCAGTGACCCCCCCCCACCTATTGTGGGGGTTAGAAACTGACCTAACCCGCAATAATTGAAAATCCACAATATGCAGATGCAGGTTGGATCGGGGCTGGGGGGGGCTAACTGGGGGCTCAGAGGCCTCAGAAATGATTTAGGGCGACTCAGAAGTGACTTCCGGTTTGCAGGGAGGCCCTTTTGGGGCCTCCAGAAGGCCCGGGAAGGCACTCACAGGCCCGTTTAGGGCAGCCCCAGTCCTGGGGTAAGTATGGGAGGCCTGAAACAGGCCTTTGTCCCTTACCCTGGGGGGGTCTTTTTTCATATACTGCGGTCCTGTGATATAGTGAGAATGCAGTATATGAACCACGAAAGGGCGGGGGACCACTGTAATCTTCCACAAAATGACATATAAGAAAATCAACAGCAAACAGTAGAACCCACATTTAAAAAGCTCAAAATCCAACAAAAACTGAGGCAAGGTGGCGAAAACAAACGGACATACAAACTAGTGATTCCTACTCATAGAATAAGTCAACCTCTTCTAAACTAGTTGTAATTAATTGCTAAGCATCTCCTAGGATGGGACAGGTGTGGCTTCAGCATACCTGCCTCTGCTTACATCATCAAGACTCCATTCTAAGGTTGATGGGAATGATGGAATGGGACTTGGGATCAAAGACTCAGGGCTTAGGAGTTGGTACCAAAGTTTGATAACTGCTCTCAGCTCCGCCAATTGTCTTATGGATGGCTCCATAAGACTTCCTCCTATCTGTTGAGACCTTCTGGTGTACAGTCAATGGATGCTCTTTCCTTGAGTTAAGGGTGGGAAACCTCTTTTAAAACATTATTTTATTATTATTTTATGGTCACATTCAGGTGACACGCTGGATCTGTGTTGAGGGATTTATTTTTTGGGGGGGAGCTATTAGTAATAGATGTCAATCACTTGGAGGAGCAGAAGTCTCCCTGGAAACGTTTAATGCTATAACAACGGAGGTTATTATCCCCATTTCCCATCATTAGGATAGTTATTCATTATTATTTCAGTTTTGACTCAGATGGGGATATTTTAATATCCTTTATTTTTTTATTTCCTCTTTTTTTTTTTTAGATCAACACAACATCCTATAAGGGTGTCTCGCAAAAACAGAAACAAACAATAGAAGGCATAGAACTAATAAAAAGTAGTAAAATGGTTGCGTCCATAAGACATCTGTCAGTTGTAGTCTTGGCAACCATCATGAGGGTTTTGAAAGACTTATTTACAGGGAGACGTCCAGATGCATTTGGACAGACAGTGACAAGATTAAAAACTCCTATTAGAGCATTCCCACAAGGTATCTGGAAGCTGATTCATGGCTAGTGGACTTCTTTTTCTTGAGAGATAGAAACGTTTCGCTGCTCATCCAAACAGCTTCATCAGTCTGAATACAGGTAGTGCGAGTCCTCCATCTTATAGTATGCTTTGACCTCTTGTCACCCTGGTCTGAAATAGGCTCATAAGATGAACAATGGCCTGAATAGGCTTGCTAGGTAGACAACAGTATCCATAGACTTAAAGTGAACAATGACCTAAGGTGCTGAAACCTACTGTATAAAGTAAGGGTCGTTAGCTATGGCCTTGGTGGTGACGGCTTTTTGATTTGTCTGGGTACTGTTGAAAGCACACCCTGATAAGTAGCAGATAGACTATACATGAGGCCCCCACCTCTGTTGAGGGAGGGGGTTTCAATGCTCAAATGAATGGCTTCCCTGACTCCTCTCTCAGAGGTGTAAAGAGCATGTCCAGTCTGTCTGGCTGTTTCCAGAGAAGTTAACTTGTGTCCACCTTAGCTGGGTTCCCTCCTAACTGGCTCACCTGCAGCCCCTCCACACAGCATTCCTCCACCTCCATGCACCCCCCTAGCAATTGTTTCCAGCCCCTTTGGTTCGATTTGCAGCAGAACCCTGCACGGAGGGTGAGGGAGAGACATAATTGCTTAGGGAGCAGAGTTGAATGCCCGAAGGGTGGAGCTCCACCCAGTGGGGATGAAAATGAGAAGAAACGTTGACCCAAGGCCCAAATCTAAGATTTTGGGCGTTTACACACGACCCCTAAACTCCGGGGCAAATGGCTCCCAGCTCCGGAGATTAAAAATATTTACCCACCAGCTCCAGAGTTAACAGGAAATTAAGTGTGACCACGCCCACTTTAGCGCATCCCAGCGCATCTTTCAGGTACCTGCTTTTTGGATGTGACAAATATTTGATCCGGTGTAAGGATAGTGAGTGCAGGGCTCTCCTGACTTCTGTTTGTTCTTTTTTTGTGCCCCCCGCCCCTTTAAGAGATCTGAATGCTGCCGGGAACAAAACGGAGGTAAACCGACATTCTTTTCTTTCTTTTTTCTCCCTCCCTCACACAGCCAGCAACCAGGAAGTGCGGTGGGGGTGGGGACAGAGGAAGAGCGACGAACCCCTAAGATCTCTGGTCCGAATTTAAGTGGCCAGCGGATCTTAGGGGTTGTGTAAAAAGGCCCTTTGATACCAAGTCCCAAGGCCTAAGTCTGTAAAAGGTAAAGGTAAAGGTTCCCCCACACACACACACATGCGTGCTAGTCATGTCTGACTCTAGGAGCTGTGCTCATCTCCGTATTCAAGCCAAAGAGCCAGTGTTGTGCAAGTCCATGGCCACATGGCCGGCATGGCTGCCAGGAAACACTGTTTTACCTTCCCACTTTTTACGGCAGTACCTATTTATCTACTTGCATTTTACATGCTTTCGAACTGCTAGGTTAGCAGGAGCTGGGGTTAACAGCGGAAGCTCACTCCACTGCATTACACCCAGGATTCAAATAGCTAAGATGCTGACTTGCAGCCAACAGTTTTTGGAGCCTTAGTCCGCTGAGCCACCATGCCCTCTGAGTCCCTATTAAAATCAAGCTCTTCTCCCGCCCCCCAAAAAAAAAATTGTAAGGGGTTATAGTAGTGTGTTCCAAGTTGCAAGTCATTGAAAAAAATGAAACAAAACAAAAAACCATGTAGACCCTGAATTGTATCACCAGTGGGATTTAAGTCCAACTTGACAGCAAGTCTCACAACACAATCCCCAATCCCTGATATTTAGAGATTTGCACTTTAATTAAACAAAAAGGCTTTTTAGTTTCTGGAGGGAATAAAAAATATCCTGTTGTTATGGCAGCAGAATGGGCCCATGCACTTGTACCCAAAGTGTTTCTGTATTTCTGGTGTACATATCAAAATGACTTCTATTTAAGCTTCTAGCGCGTCTTACCTAACAATGCTAATGTTTTTAAAAGACAAGACTGGCCCTTCCAGGAGGCTTGCAGTCCAAAAAGCTAAAACATGAAAGGGAAAGTCAAAAGGGAAGGAAAGGGAAAGAAAGGAACTCCAGGCACAGATCCTTAATGGACTGTGTTCATCAACCCTGTGAGAAGACTTTGTCTTCTCCTGGTGGTCCTTTCACAGCCATCCCACCAGCCTGAGGAAAAGACAGCCAGAGCTGAGGGGGGATATGATAACTATGATCAAATATTTGAAAGGATGCCATATTGAAGAGAGAAAAGGTTTGTTTTCCAAGGCTTCAGAGACTAGGACTCGGGGCAATGGTTTCAAACTACAGGAAAAGAGATTCCATTAGAACATTAGGAAGAACTTCATGATGGTTAGATCTGTTTGGCAGTGGAATATGCTGCCACGGAGGGTGGTTGAGTCTCCTTCTTTGGCGGTTTTTAAGCAGAGGCTGGATGGCCATCTGTCGGAAATATTGTGATGGGGGTTCCTGCATGGCAGGGGGTTGGACTAGATGGCCCTTGAGGTCTCTCCCAACTTTATGATTCTATGATTCTATGACCAGTCTACTCACGAAGGTTAGTGGATAGGGTGGATGTACTTGACTTCTCTCCTTCTTCTGTCCAAAATGGAAGCTGAATGACATGCTTCCAAATATGTCTGCAAAATTGGGACTCTCCAGAGAGAGGGAGAGAGAGAGAGAGAGAGAGAGAGAGAGAGAGAGAGAGAGAGAGAGAGAGAGAGAGCAGTGTGAATGCTCAACCCGGAACAGGACTCTGAGCAAAACAGGGACAGGCCATGTGAATGGTTTTTCAAAGGACGCTGCATTCAACTGGGAATCTAAAGTGTACCGCTAATCTGACTCTCGGTAGGTGGTCCGAGAAGCTTTCCTCCTAAGGCGTACATTTAGAGCACTTAAGTTTTAACCACATGGTGAATAAGCTTCGAGTAGATGGCTTCCTGAAAGAGCTGAAAGCAGCAGCCGAGGGAAGGATAATCCCTCTGACCGCTTCTTATGGACATCTGCCTGCTATAGCCATTTAATTTTTCTTATACCTTACTTGTTCCTGGAAGAAGATTCTTTACTGCTTTCCCTAAAAGCTGTATCGCAGGCAATTGGAGGGGAAACCTCTGGGTTTGGGGGTTGATTTCAGAGTTCTCACTTTCTTTCTTTCTTTCTATCTATCTATCTATCTATCTATCTATCTATCTATCTATCTATCTATCTATCTATCTATTTATTTATTTATTTATTTATTTATTTATTTATTTATATACCACTCCATCTAGCTACACAGGTACTCTGGGCGGTTTGCAAAACTGAACAGAAATCAAACCCATAAACAGTACAATACAATACAATAAATAAGCACAAATAAGTAGAAACATAACAACTAATAAACAATATATATCAAAAACATTGAACAGGAGCAAGATGGGTTAGAGATAAAAACAAAAAAAAATATGTAATAGCAATCATTAGTAGAACAGATTAATATCCAGGGAAAGCCTTTTTAAATAGCCACATCTTTAGATGCTTCTTAAAGACTGGGAGGGAAGATGCCAGGCAGATCTCAGGAGGAAGTTGGTTCCAGAGCCGAGGGGCCTCCACTGAGAAAGCCGATTTTCTCATCAAAGATTTATGGGCCTCCTTCACCCTCCAAAGTCCTGCCATCTTTCTGAAGTTCTGCAGATAGCCACAAACCCATCTATTTCTGCTGTCTCCTTTTCTGTCCTACCTTCTCATCTCACATTGGAAGCATTGATGGATTAGCGGGGTTGTTCAGGCAATTGGCCATAGGAAAGGTGCCACAGATGTTTGGAAAATCAAAATTTAATTCCTAACCCTTTCCAAAACCTCATTGGGAGCCAGATCAAGCCATTCCAGAATTTAAGTCTTGACTTCTAACCAACAAGCTACAGAAAGCCAGATTTACTCTGACTATCAGGAAAAACTTCTTAATTGTTAGAAGAATACGACAATGGAACCATTGACTTTGGGAGGTGGTGAGCATCCCAGTATTGGAAGCACTCAAGAGAAAAAGTGGGCAACCATCTGTCAGATCTGCTATGATTTGTATTCCTGCCTTGAGCAGGGAATTGGGCTTGATCGTCCTAGAGCAGTGCTGGCGAACCTATGGCACAGGGGCGAAAGGTGGCACTTGGAGCCCTTTCTGTGGGCACCTGACATTGGCCCTTCACAGTCCCCTGTATTCAGGTTAAATTGCTGTATTTGCACTTTGTGAAAAATTAGTGGGTTCTGAGTCGCAGTTTGGGCATACGGTCTCAAAAAGGTTTGCCATCAGTGCCCCCAGAGACTGATCCATGGGACTTCCCTTAGGCCATACCACCTGCTCTGAAGCACCCAAGGCAGACTTTGGGACTAGAGATGGGCATGAAATGAATTTTTAATTCATTTCATTATTCATTATTCATTTTGTACCTAACAAAACGAATAACGAACTGATGCATCAAAGAAAAATGAAATGAAACGGACATTTCCACTTTGTTTCGTTTTTCGTTTTCCCATAGGAATGCATTGTAGCAATGCATTCCTATGGGAAAGGTTTCCCTTGCAATTGGTGTGGGGAAACTGCGGGCTTTTTCCCACCAGAAGCCAACACCGCCAATCAGCTGTAGCGCTGGCTTTGGCAGGAAGAGGATTTTAAAAGCCAGCCCTTTCCTCCACCATTTTCTGAGGGCTCCTGCCTAACTGTCAATGGCTGGACCCCTTTAAACCTGGTCCAGTCGGTACCAGGGGGTCCCCCTGGTACTGGCTGGGCCAGGTTTAAAGCAGTCCAGTGACTGACAGCCCGGCAGGACTCCTGTGAAAATGCTAGGGAGAGCTGTTCCAGGGATCAAGCTCACTAGCATTTTCAGAGAGCTCCTGCCAACCTGTCATCGGCTTGGCCCTTTTAAAAATGGCCCAGTCACCACCAGGGGCTCTCCCCAGTGCTGACTGGGCCTTTTTTAAAGGGGTCCAGCCGATGACAACTCAGCAGGATCCCTCTGAAAATGGTCAGGATGCCAGTTTGGAGCTCTCCCGCTGGTGTCCCAACCTTCACAGGGATCCTGCCAAGCTGTCATCGGCTGGACCCCTTTAAAAATGGCCCAGCCGGCACTAGGGAGAACCCCTGGTGGTGACTGGGCCATTTTTAAAGGGGCCCAGCCGATGACAGGGAAGAAGGGTCTCTTTAAAGGGATCTTCCCTGCAGTGGATGACAGCAAGGAGCGCCTGCTCAGCGCTGCCATCTGCTGCAGAGGAAAATGTCTCAAGAAACCCCACTTCTCGCCTCCGCATGCGGAAGTAGGAAGCGGGGTTTCTTTAAAGGGATCTTCCCCGCAGCGGATGAGAGCGTCCGCTCGGCGTTGCCATCTGCTGCAGGGGTAAATGTCCAAAGAGACCCCACTCCTTGCCTCCTCATGCGGAGGTAGAAAGAAGGGTCTCTTTGAGCTGCTGGCCCCAAGCCATGCCTCTCAGCTGAGAGGTGGTGGCTGGGGGAGCTCTTTCGCCCACCCCTCTTTAAGCCCCTCTTTCCCCCAGCCAGAGTTGTACAAGCACCCCCCCACACACACACACACTCTACACAAAAATCGAAGAACGAATCAATGAAACAATGAAACAATTTTTTAAAAAAAATGTTTAAAACAAAACAAAATGAACTGAACCCTAAAACGAAACGAAACAAAATGAATCACCATTTTTTCGGTTTGTGCCCATCTCTATTTGGGACATTACCTTTTAGGATTGCAACTCCCAGAACCCATCAGCCAGCATGGTGATATTTGTTATCTCCAAGCTTAAAAGGCGGGTGCCTCAAAATGTCAGAGGCAGGAGAGTGGTATCGAGTGACAGGTATCTCATTGTCTCATGTGTTCTCAGAGGCCAGTGGGGCATCTATGAGATATAGAAAGCTGGAGTAGATGGGCAATTGACCTGATCCAGCAGGGTTCTTCTTATGTTCTTATGCCACTAAATACACTACTTGGGAGATTCTGGCAACTAACTCTCTCTCTCTCTCTCAAGTTATCTCCTCAAGCTCTGATCAAGGGCCAGCCAAAGCCATGACATACAGATATTAGGGCAGTGATGGCTAACCTTTTAGAGACCGAGTGCCCAAACTGCAATTCAAAACTCACTATTTTTTCACAAAGTGCCAATACAGCAATTTAACCTGAATACAGGTGGCTATGAAGGGTTGATGTCGGGTTCCAACCGAAAGGCCTCCTAGTGCCGCCTTTGGCACCTGTGCCATAGGTTCACCAACACTGTACTAGGGAGTCACTTGTGTCACTCCTAAAGGCCACGAGCTTTCATCGCTCTTGTTGCATCTTTCAGATGAGATTAGAGAGTGTCGAATTCTCTTAGGCCAAAGTTGAAACTATTTCACTTTGTCCCCTTTGGCATGAAGCCCAGTTGAAGCCAGAATCAAGTTCTAAGAATCAAGCCCATTTCAGGCAAAAAAAAATATATTATCTGGAGTAGAGCCAGGGGAGTGAAGAACAAAGCTCCATGCAAAGGTTGCTATGAAGCTTTCGGTCAAGTTGCTATGTATTAATGGAGAAGGTTTGCTCAAGGCATGATGGGCAAGGCAAATGGGCAGCCTTCCACATGTTGTCGGATTTCCCCATCTAGGACTTCACGGCATCACCAGTGGTAAAGAAAGTTGAAAATAACAGTCCAAGAAGATCTGAGAGCTTACCCTGTGTTCGCCCTAATGTATGATTAAAAACCTGGTCGTCCCACCAGGTTTTTAAAGTATAATTCCAAGGATTCTTCCCTTGCCTATACAAGACTGTGTTCCTTCTTAATGATGCCAGCAATGATGCCAGCTTTGCCAACCCACTGCCACTGTCCATCATATTTGCTTTTTTGTCTTCCAGATGAGCCTTGCCAAGGAGACAAGTCGATCTTCTGCCAGATGGAGGTGCTCGCCCGGTACTGCTCGATCCCAGGTTACAAAAAGTTGTGCTGTGAGTCCTGCAGCAGGCGTAGCAGCACCCTCCCGCCTCCTTTCCTTGGCGAAGCAGTGGACACCAAAGAGGACATGATGGCCAACTACGGGGATCTTCCTGAAACCTTTGTTGCTCCGACATCTTCAATCTCTCCAGACCACCAAGCATCTCTGAGCCAGATTCCCTTGGTGGAAGAAGACACTCATGCCCTTGTTCCTCCCAGCCACAACAGAGCCAGAGTGGCCAACCTATCACAACAAAGAGTTCAGGTCCAGGCAAGGAACAAGACATTGGAACCGGCTGAAGGGCCCGACCAGCCACCCATCAAAAATGGACATCTCCTCACCCACAACTCCTCAGCCTTATTAGATATCGGTCCAGCTGGGGCCGAGAACAACAGTTCAGCTGGAGCGCAAGCTCCTCACAGAACCTCAAAGAGAAATGAGAAGCAAGCGGACAGGGGGCAGCCTCCAAGTCCTTCCGTGGTGGAAAGATGAAACTTGGAGGGAGAAACAGAGGGGAGGGGTTAATGAAAGTTGAGACGTTCTCTCGTTGTTGTTGTTTTTTCAGGTACCATGGTGCATGCAAAAAAAATATATCCCAAAATCCAGGATTTTCAATGTGACATCACAACTGAAAAAGAAGTGGGTAAAGTGCAGGTTCACTTTCTAGCTATATCCACCCTCCCCCTCTCTTTCTCATCCTTTTCCATCTTCTCCGATCCCAATCTCTGGATGCCCTGAAAGCTTCAAAGAGGAGCTCCAGAATCACACAAACAAGAAAAGCAAGTAACTGTGCAGATGGGCTATTTTCCGTGAACTGAAAAGCTATTCTTCACATCGGCTGCTTCAATTTCTTTTAAAAGCCCTATTGCAATAGGACACCCCCCCAGATCCATGGGATCTGGAGATCCATTTATCCACTGGCTTGGAATACTAAATACACACATGCCCAGAAATGCCTATTTATAAATGGACAAAGCTTAAAGAAGGTGTATATCTTCCGTTACCTTGGCTCCCATCTCCAAGGCATCAGTGGCGACTTGCAAGCAAGGGTGAACGCAGCCTGGTTGCATTGGTGAGAAACCAACAGAGTGCTTTGAGGCAATGCCAATCCATCTCAAATCTGAGATTTACAAGACAATCACACACACCCAGTTGCATTGTATGGCACAGAGTGCTAGTCAGCAACAGCGGGCATAGAGATATGCTTCCATGCGATGGATATGTGTGTCCATAGCCATTGGGTATTGGGTATCTCCCTACGTGATGACCTCACAAACAATACTGACAGCAACTAGGTGTGCTATCAATTACAGAGAAAATGCAAGAAAGCTGGGTTTGCTGGTATGGACGTGTCCTTGGAAAGGCACCTTCCACTTTTGCTGAAACAGTTTGCCACCTGAAGACTGATGGCCAGTGGCCACATGGGCAATCAAAAACATGGTGGAAGGACAACATCAATAAGGACATGCAAACCCTCAGCCTATCCTTTGAACACACCGTCGATTGGACAAAGTGGTGCTTCGCAACCCAAAGAGCAGACCCTGCACCTGCAGGAAAACCTAAGTATTTCCAGGTGGTATTTACCAGACCTGGACACTAGATGGAGCCATTAAGCCCATAGAACAGGGGTCCTCAAAGTTTTTAAACAGTGGGCCGGTCCACCACCACTCAGACACCACTGGGGGCCGGACCACAGGGGAGGGAGGGGCAAGTGGGGCCAACCCCCCCTATGATCAGCCCATGATCAGTGCATCTCCGGGGGACCCGCAAATGCCTCCTGCTCCGGGTTGTGCCACTGCTGGGATCCCTCTGCTGCACCTCCTCCTCCTCCTTCTCATACAGTGGCAGCAGCTGGAGCAGCTCTCCTTCCTTCCTTCCTTCCTTCCTTCCTTCCTTCCTTCCTTCCTTTCTTCCTTGCATCGGGAAGGAGGTGGCAACCCAGGCAAGCTCAGGCCCCTCATCACCTTCTAGGCGGCCACTCAGGATGAGGAGGAGCAGCCGCAGCAAGGCTGGCACCACTGCACACAGATCCAGCTGTGCACCCTGGCCATCATGCCCTTGCTGCGCCCGGGAGGGAAAGCTGCCTTCTCTCTTGGCCCAGCCCGGCCAGGCCTGACTTGATGCACCACAAGTGAGGGAGGGAACGAGCAAGGGCTGGGAACTGCCTCAGCAATAGAAGCAGCTGTGGAGGCTTGCTTGCTTGCGAAGCAGGGGGGGAGGTGGGGGGGGTCTGCAATTGGTCCTGGGGGCCGGATTCAGGATCCTGAGGGGCCACATCCGGCCCCCGGGCCTTAGGTTGAGGACCCCTGCCATAGAATGTACAGTGATCCCCCACCTATCACAGGGGTTAGGGACCTGACCTGACCTGCAATAATTGAAAATCTGTGATATATGGATGCAAGTCGAGTGAGGCCTGGGGGGGCTAGCTGGGGGCTCCTTGAACTTACCCCCAGGAAGGCCCTACCGCGAACAGGCCTGTGAGAGCCTTCCCAGGCCTCCCTGCAAACCGGAAGTGACTTCCGGTAAACCAGAGATCATTTATGAGGTCTCAAACAGGCCTAGAAAGGCTTTCGGAGGCCTCAGAAATGATTTTCAGCCATCCAGAAGTCACTTCCGGTTCACAGGGAGGCCCTTTTGGGGCTTCCAGAAGATCCAGGAAGGCCCTCAAGGGCCTGTTCGGGGCAGCTCCAGTCCTGGGGTAACTATGGGAGGCTTGGAATAGGACTATATTGCGGGACTGCAGTATATGAACCGCGAAAGGGCGGGGGACCACTGTATAATGTTCAATCCAGCATTGGTCCTCCTGTATTTTTCCCCCAACTATGGAACCACAAAAGTCTGCCAGATTTGTATTGCTAATTTATCTATATAAAGAAATGTTGATACCGTGATTGAAATTTGCAGCTGTTGTGCACTATAGTGTATCTCATTGGGGGAGAGGGAAAGAGAGAGATAGAGAGAATGAAGAAGAAGAAGAAGAAGAAGAAGAAGAAGAAGAAGAAGAAGAAGAAGAAGAAGAAGAAGAAGAAGAAGAAGAAGAAGAAGAAGAAGAAGAAGAAGAAGAAACAGTATTATATTTCAGAATTTGGTACCATTAAGCTCTTCATTTATGGACCTTACTTTGCCGAGATCAACTTGAGGTGCCTACTGTTCAATTGCTGCCTTATTCACATTCCAAGAACATGTTTGCAGGCTGGGATCCAAATTGCTCAATTCTCATGCTCCGGTCTTCCCATCCACAGAGTCAAACCTCTCTGGCCATTCACCAGGAGCTTTCTCAATTTCCCATGGGATGTTGGTTGTTGTGACGGGGCACAACATCTGTGAGTAGGGATGGAAGAGATCAATCCAGATACCCAGATGTCTTATCTCTCTTCTCTTGCCTAGTTACACTAGGTGTTACACAGAGAGATCATCAGAGATGGGAAAGATCACAATTTTGAGGAATATGACTATCAGAAGATCCCAGACATAGATTCTAACTCCAATGAAAATCTCCCTTTTGACTATCTCTCTGAGAGCATTCTGAGTATCGTCTATGCCAGTGGTTGCCAACCATGGTTCCCTGGGTGTTCTTGGACTGTAACTCCCAGAGGCCTTTGCTGCTAGCTGTGCAAAAGCAAGCACTTCTGGGAGTTGTAGTCCAAGAGCATCTGGAGAGCCAATGTTGGGAACCACTGATCTAAGCCCTGTAGCAACACCTCAGCCTTTACCCCTGGAGCTTTGCTGAAGCCTGGACTAACAATGACTTCTTCCGCTACCCACGCCAGTGCAAATCTGTGGCGTCCATTGCAAATGGGATTTCTGCACAGCTCACACCCACAGCAAGGTGCTTCTGTTGCACAAGGAACCCCAAGGCGAGACTACTCGGGCAGCACTGTAAATGTCTTTGCAATCCCAGCATCTGCCTTGTGGGTCCTGAGCGGCATCCGCATTGGACTGCTCCCAATCTACCTCTTTATAGATAGGCACGTTCCATCACAGGTTGGATCCACTTGATGCAGTGAAGCAGCAGGTGTAAAATAAATGTGGGAAGAAGAAGCCTGCAGATGTTAAGGAAGGGGAGGACGGCCCCATTGCATAATCGTAAAAGGCTCTTGTACACCATTGTATAGGACCAGCCCACCCTATAGGCAAAGGGAAGCAATGGCCCTGCAGGGTAGTTGCTGGAAGGCAACAGCTGCAGCAGTTCTTCATCTGTTTCTCTGGAGCTCATTGGTGGTTTCTCTTTGCTGGAGGACCCAACTGGATGTGCCCCGTACTTCAAAATGGCAAACTCATTTTTGGCTCTCAGGTGGAGGCTCTCAAGTGTCACCCATGTTGGTATGAAAATGGCAATCCAGGTTAGCTCTGGGTGTGGAATGGGTGGGTGGGTGGGAAAGGGCACCCCCATGGCCTTCACCTGGGCATCCAGGTGACTCTGTGCTGTGGGAACATTACCTGCTAACAGAGTATGTGAGTCTGAAGTTTCGTGAGAGGGCAGCCCTTTCTAAACCTAAGCTTGATCTAAGTCAGGTTGGTTATTTAAGGGGAAGCTCAAGTGGGATTCTGCCTTAAATTCCATGAATGGTAGGATATAAAATTAGTAAGATAAAAAAAATTGGTTGGGATGTACACAGTCCCAGGTTGAAACCTTGTAGATCCATCCCTCTGGCAAGGGATTTACAGGAGGTGTTGGCAGGAAGAAGGTAGAATAAGTTCTGAGCGAGATGGGACTAGGCGCAGCATAAGGAAGAAACATCCGCCCGCTGTGGAAGGATTCTTGATGGATATCCAACCACATTGCATGTCCATGTAGAACTCCAGAGTCTGGAAAAGTCTCTTTTTGGACTACACCTCCCAGCATGCCTCTGCCATGGTGATGAGTGGCCAAGCTTGCCAAGGGATCTTGTTCCAAACAAGCCACCCTAAACGTCTGTGACTTCCATTCTTTACAGTGGCGCAGGCGCATGAGAAATGCTAAGCCCTAGCCCTCTGCTGTTCCTTGGATGTATGCCTTCCAAAGGCAACTTCTTTGTTGTGATTGTGATTTCCGCTCTGCGACCGATGTGTTGAGCCCCAGAGCCACTCTAAACCAGATAAAGGCCTGGATGAGGAAAGAGACATGTGACCTTCTCAGGTGAGACTGGAATCAAACCTGCATTCCTCCATCCCCAAACCAGAGACAGGCATCCTGTAGCTTGACTAGCACACTGCACTGCAAATGGTTTAGATAAGGATTGGACTTTTGCACCATTTCTGTCCAGCCGGTGCTTCCTCTGTCTCTTATTCCCTGTCTCCTGGGTTTTGCTGTAAAGTACATGTATATAGGAATTAAAAGTAAAGCTATTTATTAAACGTTCTTTGCTGTCGAGGCTGTTCTGTGTGCCAGTGTTTTATGTCCTGAATGCCCAGATTAAAAGAATGGCTTTATTCCCCCACCATCACACAGAAATATGGTTCACCTTAAAATGCATCTACATAACGCAATAGGGATGTGGTGGCTCAGACGGCTGGCAGCAGCTCACCAGTTCAAATCCTGGGTGCCACGCAGCAGAGTGAGCTTCCGCTGATAACCCCAGCTCCTGCCAACCTAGCAGTTCGAAAGCATGTACAGTGGACCCTCATATAACAAACAGTTTGTATAACATAAAATCTGTACAACATAAAAAAAATTCCAGAGATAGGGGAAATTTGCTTAACAGAATCGTCTATGGGGTGAATCCGTACAACATAAAAATGGCCGCGATTAGGGATTACTCTGTTTTCAATGCATTCCTATGGGAAATTTGTATAAAGGAAAATTTGCTTGACATAATTTCATTTGGAACAAATTAATTTCTTTATACAAGGCACCACTGTAAATGCAAGTAGATAAATACATACCGCCGTAAAAAGCGGGAAGGTAAAACAGTGTTTCCTTGCAGCCATGCTAGCCACATGGTCACGGTCTTGCACAACACTGGCTCTTTGGCTCGAATACAGAGATGAGCACTGCCCCTAGAGTCGGACATGACTAGCATGCATGTGCGGGGGGGGGGACCTTTACCTATATATGATAATATGTCCATCCTCACAGATAACTACAGTAAGCCCATGGTATCCACAGGGGATCTCTATGGAATAGTTTCTGGTCCCCTCAAGTGGCCAGTTCTGGTAATACACCTTGGAAACACATATTTTTGTTGTTTTGTTTGTTTAATATGTTAAGACAGCGGATACTTTGGGCCGTACTGTAAATAACATGGATCACCACTTTTCCCCTTCCCATCCTTGATTCTTTTCCCACATGATTGGAAGCTTACTGCATTTGACAGGATTCAAGACTAGCACCTGTTCCTCTACATCAGGCCAGCCCAACTGGTAAACCGTGGCCTACTGGTAGCCCACGAAGGGTTCAAAAGTAGCCCACTGGCCATCCCAAGGACAACCACTGCCCCAGCAAAGTTCTGGGTCTGCCAGCCCACTGTCTCAGCCAAGCAGGGCAGTTCAAGGGCCATGGCGCATTGAAATCTGTTCCCTCCAGAACAGATTAATTGGTTTTCAATGCATTCCTATGGGAAAAGCGCTGCTGTACTTACAAACATTTTTTACTTATGAGCATGTGCTTGGAAAGGATAAAATTTGTAAGTAGAGAGTGTAGTCACCCTCAGGCACTTTGGGCCAGAAAAAGCAGACCTTGGTCTGTTCAAAGTTGAACAGCCCTGCTCTACATCTTGGTGGTTTGCAACAGTGGCTCTTGAGTGTGCATTCAACTCAGCATTTGAAGAAAAAGACTCCAGACAACAGATCATTCAAATGGAACGATTTCCATGCTTTCCCAGAGTGTTCCATGAACTAGGATGCAACCATCCTTCAGTTTTCAGTCTTCACTGAATTTGCAACACAGTTCTCCAGTCAAAATGATTCATCCAAAAATGTCTATACTGTATTGGCAAAGTTACAAACTGCATAGGCAAAGTTACAAACAAATCTGCAAAACACACATAATTGCAAAATTTAAAAGGCTAACATTTCATGCTACACAGTATTATTCACACATGCTCAGGCATCAGCTTCCAGCAATATGGCATTGTTCACCTGTGTGTGTGTGTGTGTGTGTGTGTGTGTGTGTGTGTGTGTGTGTGTGTTGTGTCGTTAATAGTCATGACCGACTCTTTGTGACCCCATGTCCATGGAGTTTTCCTGGCTTCTGTCCAGGCATCCCATTCAACTGGATGATCACCACTTGGCATATCATGCATGATTCTAGCCACATATATAGATGGACTGTGGTCAGGCTGATAAGTACATTCATTGTATAGTTTTTGTGGCCAAGATGTTTATCAACCAAGCACTGACTCATAGAAGGGGGGAAATGCCAACTCCCTACCTGAATAGTCAAAGGTTCTTCAAACACCTTTCTGGCAGTCTTGATATAAAAGAAATCAATGAAAGATTTGAGTCTCCACAGGCAGGTTTACCAAACATCTCTTCAGTATATCAGGAGTAGAGATGGGCACGGAACGAACATTTTTTCATTTCCGTTACCGTTTGTTGTTTCCGTTATGTAACGAAACAACAAACGAAAATTGTGATGAAAATGAAATGAAACGAACAGAACCACGAAAATTGTGGTTGTTACATTTCGTTTCCGTTAATGGCGACGCGCAATGAAATGACCTGTTTTAAATGTTAAAAAACACCCTGGACATCTGTAAAAACACAGTGATAATTATTTATATTGTCTGATAATACCTACCAGGGGGGTTGGGGTCCTTAGAACGTTTGTTTTTGTCTTCTCCCATCGCGATGTATTTTTCTTTTCCCTTTAAAATGGATGTCGCCACCAGCCACAAAATGGAGGCAAGCCATGTGATGTGGGATCATGTTCAACCAATAGCATGCCCAGGTTGCAGACTGGTCAGGCAGGTCTGGCAGCCACAGAGGGCATAAAAAGCTCTGGCAGCCCCCGTCCTCCTTGCAGTCTCTGGTGGGAGTTAGGGTGGGATTGCTGTCTCTGTGACTCTAGCTTCAGTCCTGCAGCCTCCCTGTGTGCATGCGTGCTGCGTACCTCTTGGTGAGTACCTTCCCTTGCCCCGCAGTGCAGTCACTCTGCAGCTGCCTTGCACCCTGGGCAAAGCCCACCGCTGCCTTTGCAGCCTCCCTGTGAACCTAGTATATACTGTGTCTCTGCCACCATCCATTTTTTTTAGTGTTTTCCCTCTGGTCTGGGGCGTTGGGGGTCACCCACGCACGGAAATGCTTTAAAAATTGCACAAAAAGCGGGTAGAAATGAAAAACGAAAAAACAAAAAACGGTAACGAAATTTTTCAGAAAAATTCCCGAAAAACGGAAACGAACCAGAACAGACCTCTCAACGATAAACAAAAAACCAAAATGCCATTTTTCTGTTTCATGCCCATCTCTAATCAGGAGCTCTGCATCTGCAGCTCTCTGCGATTTCTACAGAAGTAGCAACAAATGGTCTGCTAAAAGCAGTAAGAATTCTATGGTCGCAGTGTTTTCTTCTGCACTGGTTAGGTTAGGAATAAGATTCCCCCGTCATCACTACTATTCACAAAGTGGCACCAAACATGGGGAAATCCCAGAAACTGACTCTTTCATCAATTCACCACTTCTCATCCAAACAAAGCAATTGTCAGGGCTGTTCTCCAACAAGTGTGAATGGCAGTGACCAGAACAGGGTATCCTGTAGACCAGGGTTGGGGAACCATCAGTCCTCCAGATATGTTGGACTGCAACCCATAGGATTCTAAACCTATATTGCCAATGATAAACAATTGTGGGGAGTAGGATAAATTGATAAATAATTGTGGAGGGCCGAAGGTTCCCCACTGCTGCCATTGGTGTCAACATTCAGGCTGCCCTAAAGCATGACATCCATTTTCCTATTGGTAATGCAGGCACAATATTGTGCATCACTATTGGGCCATTTCCTGGCTTTTTAGACTATAGCAGTTAATCTTTAAGATGACACAATGTTTGTGTCTTGAGGGTGGTGCTTTTGTTTTTCTTCTTGTTAAAATGCTTTCAGAGACTAAAGTGGCTACAACTTCAAAAACTACAGAATTATATTGCCATACTCTCACTTTACAGACAGTACTTGGGATATCAACCCCTTTCACGCACCCAAGGTGTAGAATTGCAAACTATAACTATCAGAAGCACCGGATGGGTTATTTGTGTAGAATATTTGTGGTTGTGAGTATTACCAGTTTCTCATAAAGAAAAGGCACTAATGTTCAGCATGGACAATTTGTACACATGTTCTTGGACTAGACTTCCATCCTTCCGAGGTCGGTAAAATAAGTACCCAGCTTGCTGGGGGGGCAATGTGTAGTCTGCATAATTAAACTGTAAACTGCCCAGAGTCTACTTGAAGTAGTATGGGGCGGTAGATAAGCAGAACACTTTTAGACTACCCCGAAGCCTTCATCTTAACTGTGGTGGTCAGGATTTCTGGGATCCTCAGGTGAAGAACATGAGCCAAATTTTATATGTTTTGTTGTTTTAATAGTTCTATGTTGTTTATGCTTTATATCTGATGTATTCTATTGTTGTTGATTTGGTATACTTTTGTTAGCCTTAGAGTACTACATGTAAGATAAGCGGGATTTAAATAAATAAATAAATAGCAGAAGCTTCTATCTGTCCTTCCCAGCTCAGAGAGGGCTTCTTTACAAGAACTTTTTTGTAACTAGGTGCACCTTCTTCCATCACTGTAATAGTGACCCCCTTCCCCAATGAAGTTGTCCTTGAGATAGATGGAAAGGAGAATAGACCCTTGTCATAGTCTTGGTTCAGAAACCCAGAGGCAGCACCAAATTCTTGAGAAAATATGTTTCTATTCAATTTGTACTCCCTAGCCCAACCCTGCGACCAAGACAAAGGAAATCTTGGTGCCTCCTGAGCTGTGGTCTCCTGTGAATTATCTTTAAGGCGCTGTTATAATGCTCTGCAGACTAATGATAGAATTAAACCAGTGGTGGCCAAACTTCGTCCCTGCAGATGTTTTGGACCACAACTCTCATAGTCCTTTGTCATTGGCAATACATACTTGGAATTCTGGGAGTTGTGGTCCAGAACATCTGGAGGGCTAAAGTTTGGACACCCTGAATTAAATCCTACAGAGTTGCTCTATCTTTGATGATGGCTTCCAACTATGCTTCAAACCAGCCTTTCCTAACTTTATGTTCCAAAACACTTGATTACCATTCCCATTTTCCCCTCTCAACATAAATGGAATGAGGAGGAGGGTGCTATAAATCAATTTCCACTGAAGCTAAGAGCAAGATCCACTGATATCGTAGAGGTCATCTACATTGATCCTACCATCCAGAACAAAACTCATCAGTGGGTCAGTCATGAGCACCAGACAACATTTTCAATGTCAAGATTCCATTTATTGTTTTCCTGAGGACACAAACAAGGTTCAGCTGCTCTTTCCCAAGGTGAGCTTGTCAAAGAGATATTCTCCCATGCCACTTGCAGGCAGGCCAAGGCGCCTCAGATTGGTGAGGTGGTCGCCCAATTGCTTAATGGCCTTCACTTGTTCTTCCAGGTACTCGGACTCCAGGAAGTCGCACAACTATGGGATAAAAAAAATAGCAAGTACAACATCATCGTATGGACTCCTCTTTTGCACTGCAAAGTTTCCAAGACAACAGAGAAGCAACCTAAAAAAAATTGCTCGTGACCAGCTCTGAGTCGGCCTTCATTATTTTCTTACAGACCAACTAGTTTTAGTCAGCAAGGTTAAGAAAGCATCCTCAAGAATCACTTCCAGGTGCTAGAATGCGTAAGGTGAACAGGTTTCTTTGTTTTAGACCCTGATTTTAAAGGGATGAAAAGATACTTCAGCAAGATGTGTTGTGTCAAGTGAAAGGCTGCAGACAGAATATAGATTTTTTTCTACCCTCCTCCCCAACAAATATTACCTAGTGCACATTATTAGCTGTCATCCTAGCCAATCGTAATAAAACCTTCAGTTTCACTACTGCCACAGAAGCATACTCACGTGGGGGTCTCCTTTCTCCATTGCCAGCTTGTGCAGGTCCAACAGAGCCTGGTTGACTTTCTTCTCCAGGTCCAAGGCACTCTGCAGGGCCTCCAGACTGTTCCCCCACTCCTCCTTCTCTGGCTTCTGTGTGGGAAAAGGAAATCGTACACGAATGAGGAAAGGCTAAAACATTTGGGGCTCTTTAGTTTGGAAAAAAAGGGGGATATGATTGAGACGTACAAAATAATGCAGGGCATGAGTAAAGTGGATAGAGGGAAGCTCTTCTCCCTCTCACAAAATACCAGAACTAGGGGACAGCCACTCAGCTTGAGGGCTGGGAGAGTGAGAACAGACAAAAGAAAATATTTTTTTCATTCAGCGCATTGTTAGTCTGTGGAACTCCCTGCCACAGGAAGTGGTGATGGCATCTGGCCTGGATGCCTTCAAAAGGGGATTGGACAGATTCCTGGAGGAAAAGTCCATCACAGGTTACAAATCATGGTGGAGATGTATCAACTCCAGGCTGAAAACCGGGGTACTTCAAGGGCCAGATGCAGGGGAGTGGTATCAGGTGACATATCTTGTCTCATGCGCTCCCAAATGCATCTGGTCAGGCCACTGTGAGATACAGGAAGCTGGACTAGATGGGTGGCCTGATCCAGCATGGCTCTTCTTATGTTCTTATGGCTATACAGTAGGACCCCGGTATCCGCTGGGGATTGGTTCCAGGACTTCCTGTGGATAATGAAAACCATAAGATAGAACACCAAAATCCCCAAAACTTCTGCTTTGTGACAGTAGCTTGCTTTACAGCTGCTGTTTTGTGACAGTAGCTTGCTTTACAGCTGCTGTTTGTGACAGTACCTTGCCTTACGGATGCTGTTTTATGATAGTAGCTAGCTTGATAGCTGCTATTTGTGACAGTAGCTTGCTTTGCAGCTGCTGAATTATTTATTTATTTTTCCCCTGCCAACCTTGGATAACTGAATCAGTGGATAATGAATCAGGGGCTACGGGGGTCCTACTGTACACAAGAGCAGTCCTGGATCTCCAGGTATCCAGTTTAGGGATGGGCACAAAACAAAAAAATGAAATTCTGTTTCGTCATGTGGTTAGGTAACGAAACGAAACGAAATGACATGAGGAAGCAGCATGTTGTTACAGATGAAACGAAATGGTGGGCTTTTTTAAAAAAAATGAACCCTTTTGTTCCATCTGTAAGCTGCTTGAGGGAGGGAAAAGGTTTATAAAAGTTCTGGGCTTTTTTTAAAAAGGCTTTTTTCCTCCCCCAAGCTGCACCAGCTGGTCGGCACTGGGGGGGGTTCCCACCCCAGCGCCAATCAGCTGGCAGGTGGGGCTTGGGGGAGGAGAAAAGTTTTTTTTTTTAAAAAAAAGCCCAGGGCTTTTAAAAAGCTTTTTGTCCCTTCGCCACTTTCCAGCCCACCCACAGACCACTTTGTTAGTGGTTCGTTTCGTACGATTTTTTTAAAAAAAATCATTTGAAACAAAATGGGGAAAATGTGTGGGGGGAGATAAAAGGAAATGAAATGAAACATAATATTTTCATTTTATGCCCATCCCTACTCCAGTTCTTATGTGACTGAGAATGGAAGACTTGGCCCCACCATCACTCACTTTGATGTCCTGCAGCAGGGCACGGCCCCCTCGCTTGTTCTGGTATCTCAGAAACTTCTCGGCATGCTCCGTCTTTTCCTTTGACTTCTCTTTCAGGAATTTGGCCACATGAGATAAGGCTACATCATCACGGTCAAAATGGTAAGACTGGAAGGGAGGAAAGCCACGGTCAAGCATGGGGTATATGACTCCAATCTGAGGCACTTATTTCTCCAACAAATAATGTCCATGCAACTAAAGTCTTCACTAATGTTTGCATTAAAACACTGCTGAGAATCTCCTCTGAGGTAAATGACCTGCCCAGTGTAGTAGTGCAAGTACTGGATCAAGGACATATTTAGCCTGGCAATTTTTCATAGACACCTTGATAATCTGGAGCAGCTATGACATCTACAGGGGAACAATTCTGCTATGCTCAATTCTGGTGGAGTCTTATTTACAGCCTCACATGCTGTCTGTAGTTTGAATGACTGGGCTGGTATGACAGTGCATCTATCCAGCATTAACCAATTGTTCCTTGCCACTTTCAAAATCCAAAGAAAGCTCTACTCTCTGCTGAATAGTTGTATCCCTCTCACATCATTTGGGGTCAGTTTTTTTTTTATTTTGCTGCTGTTGTTCTGTTCAGTTGGTAGCTAGTATATGTGCAATAAACAAAGCAGGATCTAAAAACTAATTTCAAGAAACTGAAAAGAATTGTTTTTTATTATTTCTCCTACAAAAGTCTCAGTGAATTACTGAGGCTTTAAGCACCATTTAATGCAAAAGGGGTGGGAATTTGGAAAGCTGCCAAGCCATTCTCCTCTATGGATTGCTGTGCTTCTACTGTGTAGCCACCTCCCCCAAATTGACAGAAATTCAAAACTCCATTCCAATAAATTCAGTGGCCCATGACCCAGTTTATGACTTTAAATATGATTCTCCAAATTCTTGCTGAAAAGCAAACCTTACCACTGCCATTAACAAAAACACATGGAATGGAAATACAATGGTACCCCAACTTAAGAGCAGCTCAACTTAAGAGCAATTTGACTTAAGAGCGGAAAACTGTTGGCATTTTAACTGCTATCTCACAAATGTTAGATATGGTCTGCTTGACTTCCAAATATTATTTTCCCATTTTTTATTTTTTAACTTATTTTTTAAATTTTTAGATAGGCACCCCAACTTAAGAGTAGTTCGACTTAAGTGCATGCATTCAGAACAGATTAAATTCATAAATTGAGGTACCACTGTAATCCAAAATTCCACTTCCATATTAATAGTAAAAACAGGTACAAATACTGCATTTTCTCAAGTTTGTCCTCCGCATGACTAAGAACCAAGCATCTGGTTGCCTACAGTTATCTAGAAAAGAGGCTGTTCAAAGGCAGACATTATAATCCCTTTGCTAACCCCCTCTCCCCCTCCAAAAAAATGCATGAAGCAGGCTCAAGTTTGAAATGGTCTTTATCTAGGTCAAAGCCTAGAACCACATTGGTGTACAGTTCACAAGACCAGCTTCACACACAGGGTTGGGTGGTTTTGGTCTCAAGATAAAGCTAAAAGCCTTATTTGGAGAATTTTGGAGATTACCAAAAATGGGGGTGAGAAGACAATAGCTTTATTGAATTTTGGAGATTACCAAAGATGGAGGTGAGAAGACAATACCCTTATTGGATTTTGGAGATTACCAAAGATGGGCATGAGAAGACACCCATGGGCTTCCTCTCTGAATCTGAGTTCCTGGGACATTCTTTTACATTTTCATTTCACAGGACAGGAGTTTTCTCTGTATAGTACACACACATGCAGAGTTTGTGGCAGACAGCCCAAATAACATTCCCTAAAGTAACATGCTTATCAAGTCTACCACGGGAAATCCCAGTAAAACCAACATTTCTTTCTTTCTTCATTGTCATTCACAACAGCTCATAGTACATTTTTTGTAACTCAGCCTTCCAGCTGCTATGGGAGAAAACAAAACCAGTATTAACAGGAGCCCCTGATCTTAAACACTAACACCTGCACAGCTCAGGAATCAGAGAAAGAAATGCTCACCTAATCAGAAAGAAATCAATACACCAGAAACAGTGGGCATAACACTGAACAAACATACTACGTTAGGAGGGCTGAGGCCACAAACACATGTAAGCATCTACCAAGTTCTTGCATGTGCAAGAAATAACAAGTATACACTTACCATGGACAAGAAGACATAGCTTGCATGTAGCTTCAGGTTAACCAGGCGGTTCACAGCAGCCTCACAGTCAACATGGAAGTTCTGGCGAACTTGAGAAGCCATCCCTGAATCTTAAGGAAGAGTACAAAGACAAACAACAAATTCAGCACAGCTGCTATTCCAGAACAGGGTGAGTCCCAGTTATATAGCACCAAGAGGCAAATCAAGGTTTAATTAGCACTAGCTCCAGCCAATAGGAATAATCTTTACTTATCAAACTACCAATCGAGGTTATGGACAGGAGGGTGACTCAGCTAAAAGCCTACTAGCCATATTGCAGAATACAAGGTCCAGGTGATAATAGACAGCAGGTAGATATTTGATTGTCAGCAATACTGACCATTAGCAAGTCTCCTTGTGGCAACCGACCAATGGCCTTCCAGGATGGAAGGACGCTGAAAGGATTATAGTAGCAGGTGAGAATCTTGTCAGGGCTCCCACTTGGGCAAAGAGATCATTATTTGACTTTTTTTAAAAAAACTAATGTTTAATTAATCAATTTATAATGCAATCTATAGAGTTGCAATTTTCTTTAGCACTCTGGACTCTAAAACTCATGACTTTTGTGTAACATCAAAAAGATTTGCAATACAAATTTGCAATTTCTTCTCAGAAATAAGTCTTATTACTTTCCAAGGGATTCAGTTCAAGTGTGGTACATGAATAATATAGCTTTAGGTTTTACCTGCACATCTGGGATCAAGCCTCCCTGCACTAAATGAGCCTTCCTTCTGATATGCCTAGGATAGCAGTGTTCATGTTTAACTAAGACACATGGGGTGAACATTGGGTGACCATGTGACGCGCAAGACAACACTCCTGTAGTCTGAAAAAATCTTCTGACATTTCTATAGATGTGGGTCGGCAATGCATACAAACTACATCTGGAAAAATTCTCACTTTCATATAAATATCAAAAGTACAGGAGCATTATCATCTTTTTTTTAAAAAAAAAAGGTGATGACCACCCTAAATGGACTAGGCAAAGCAAAGCAAAGTGTTCTGTTTATATACTGCCCCATACCACTTCAAATAGTCTCTGGGTGGTTTACAGTTTAATTACAGTATGCAGGCTACACATTCCCCACCCCCACCCCTGCAAGCTGGGTCTAGATCAGTGATGATGAACCTTTTAGAGACCAAGTGCCCAAACTACAATTCAAAACCCACTTTTTTTTTTTTTTGCAAAGTGCCAATACAGCAATTTAACCTGAATACAGGTGGCTGTGAAGGGGCAATGTTGGGTGCGTACAGAAAGGACTCTGAGTGCCACCTTTGGCACCCGTGCCATAGGTTCGCCAACACTGGTCTAGATAGAATCTTCTGAATTCATACAAATGCAACAGCTGAACCTTGAGTTGTTTGGTGTAGCAAGCTACACTAGAGTAGGCTGGATGAATATGTAGGCATTGGGAGAATCAACCTTATAAATTCCATTGATTCAAATAGCCCTACTCAAGTACAATTTACTACTCTAAGCAAGTGGGTTTCAGCCAAAAGCCTCAGATTGCAAAAGAGGACAGCCACTTGTGTATCTGCAAAAGATCAAGTTGTTAAGGTCCCTTGTTCTGCCTAGCCAGAGGAATACGGAAGAGACAGATGTGGGGAGCCATAATATTCTGCACCAATATTCTTATCTGTTTTGAATCAGGAAAACTTGTTTTGCTTTAATCACACTGCAGAGAAACTAGACAGCAAGGGAGGAGATTTGTTGAAATGAAGGCAGCAATAGAGAGAAGAGGAGAAAATGCATGCTTAGAATACTTTTCAGTGAATGACTTAATAATATGTATTATACTGTATATAAATTAAGGCATGGATGCTACCTGTTTCCTTCCAAAGCTGTGATAGCTTTCTCTGGTATAACACAAACAGTAATTGAGCAGGTGAAAGCTTTCCTTGTGAGGATATGTGGTAATGGAAACACCTGAGGAATTTCTGCCACTCACATAGCTATTAAAGGAATACTATAATGTAATAATCCTGTGACTTCAAGTCAATTCTTTTTCAGAATAATCAGTTTCCTTGGAGGAAGGAATATAGAGTATGCTAATTAAATTTGCAGATGATACCAAATTGGGAGGGGTTGCTAATTCCCTAGAGGATAGGATGAAGATCCCAAAAGACCTTGACAGATTAGAGTGTTGGGCCAAAGCTGACGGAATGGATTTCAACAGAGGGAAATGCTGCATCTAGGTAAAAAGAATGAATTGCACAGATATAGGATGGGAGATACCTGGCTGGAAAATAGTACCTGTGAAAGGGATCTTGGAGTCTTGGTGGACAACAAACTGAATACGAGTCAGCAGTGTGATGCGGCGGCTAGGAAAGCCAATGCGATTCTTGGTTGCATCAATAGAAGCACAGTGTTTAGATCAAGGGAAGTGATAGTACCACTGTCTTCTGCTCTGGTCAGACCCCACCTGGAGTACTGTGTCCAGTTCTGTGCACCACAATTTAAAAGGATGTTGACAACCTCGAGCGGGTGCAGAGGAGGGTGACCAGGATGGTTGAAGGTCTGGAAGAAATGTCATATGAGGAATGGCTTAGGGAGCTGGGACTGTTTAGCCTTTCAAAAAGAAGGCTGAGGGGGGATATGATAGCTATGTTTAAATATTTGAAAGGATGTCATATTGAAGAGGGAACAGGTTTGTTTTCCCTGGCTTCAGAGACTAGGACTTGGGAAAATTCTATGATTTCTATGTGCAGAGAATATTCAGAGGTTGCCTTTTCCCTTCTTCCGGGGGTGCCCTGGGACCACGCAGCATGCCCAAGGTCACCCAGGTTGGCTCTGCTCACAGGAGGCATGGTGGGTATCAAATTCCAACCTCTGGCTCAACAGCAGTGGCAGTGGTAAAGAAATGCAGCACCTGTCAAATATGTAGAGAGATACCTCGAAGTGGAGTCATGGCAACTGGACTTCTTTTTCTTGAGAGATTGAATACCTTTCACTACTCATCCAACCAGCTTCGTCACAAAGCTGGTTGGATGAGCAGTGAAACATTTCCGTCTCTTAAGAAAGAAAGGAAATGCGGTTGTTGCCATGACTCACCTTCCAGATAACCTCACCTGGATGACACAGAGTCTTCACAGGCATGTAGACAGAGACCTTAAATGGTGGTGACAGATAAATACCTGGGGGGGGGCAAGTACATATAGTTTAGACCAGTGCTCCCCAACCTTTTTATCCCTGCGGACCGGTAAATTTTTGATAATTTTTCGTGGCCCGGGGTGGGAGTGGGGGTGTCGGCAAGGGGGAGATAAAGGAATGCCTGGGGAGGCCGGGAGGAGACGCTCACGCACGACCGCACCACCCACCCCCTCCCTCTCACCTTTGCAAACCGGCCAGTCCTCTTCCTTTCCGGCTTTGCTCTTCCGTGATGGGGCCGGATCCTTCCCGTGGAGGAGGAGGAGGCTGAGGAGGAGGAGGAGGAGGAGGAGGCGCTGCCGCCTTTGTCTTTGCCTCCCTCCTCCGCCCGCCGCGGCGGCGGCAGCGCATCCTCCTCCTGGGGGCCGCCCTCCTCCTCCTCGCCCCTCCAGCAGCAGCAGCAGCAGCAGCAGCCATGGCGGCGGCGGCTTTCTTTCTTTCTTTTCCTCTTTCTCCTCCCGCCACCTTTCTTTCTTTCTTTCTTTCTTTCAGCAGCAGCTTTCAGCTTTCAATTTCTTTCTTTGGCGGCGGCTTTCTTTCTTTCTTTCTTTCTTTCTTTCTTTCTTTCTTTCTTTCTCCCCTCCCTCCTTCCTTTCAGCCACCCCCGCTTTCTCTCTCTCTCCCCTCTTTCTCCCCTGCTTTCTTTCTTTCTTCCTCCCTTTCTTTCTTTCTTTCTTTCTTTCTTTCTTTCTTTATTTCTTTCTTTCTTTCTTGCTGGGTGCTGCTGCTGCTCCTTCGGCGGATGGAGGCGGCGGGGGGAGGAGGCGGAGGAGGAGGGGGGTCGCGGAGCAGGAGCAGGAGCCCCGAGAGGCGGTGGCGGGGGTCGCGTGCTGCGGGGGCACTTCCTGGCGCGGCCGGGCGGGTGCCGCGCGTGGGGCGCCTGGGCCAGGAGCCGCGCGTGGGGCTCACTGGGGGGCGCGGCGCGGTGGCGGCGCTCCTGCTCCTGCTGGGCGCCGCTGCCGGGATGGCCTCCTGGAGGCCTCCGCCGGGGCGGGAAAACATCCGGGCTGCTGGTGCCCCGCCCGCCCCCAACCCAGCGGAGGTGGAGGCCCACGGCGGCCCGCGGCGCCCCCCCCGCCCGCCCCCCCAACACAGGCGCGGTCCGGCGCCAGCAGCGAGACTCCGCCCGGCTCCCAGCGCTGGGAGGAGGAGGAGGGGGAGGGGCCCCACCTGCTCTTCCCAGGAGCCCCCCTCCTTCCCCCACCCCCCCCCCATGTGTGGGGTGGGGGCCGGGAGGAGGCACCACCCAACAAACCCGCTGCTGCTTGCTGGTGGTGGTGGAGGGCCGCCGCCGCGGTGGGCAGAGAGGAGGAGGCCCCCGGCTCCTCCTTCCCTCCTCCATCCTTTGCCACCACCCCCTTTGCCTCCCGAGGAGGAGGAGGAGGGCGGCGGAGGAAAAGGGGAGGAGCCCCCCCCCCGTCCCCCAGGCGGGCCTCAGAAAAATTATCAAAAATTTCCCGGTCCGCGGGGACAAAAAGGTTGGGGAGCACTGGTTTAGACAACAAACTGGTTTTTCTGCTTATACTCCCCCAGCTGTGCAATCACATCATTAGAAGCTGAGGTCTGGTGTTTCAGAGATGTGATTCAGTTGACCTTGTATCTAGGCAGTCACACTTGCAAACAAAGCTCGTGCCTTCTGTCCTATCTCAGAAAATGTGAATTTCCAGACGATAAGGAGAAAAAGCGACAGGATTTTTTAATAGCTTAAGACATTCGCTCCTCTCATGATGCAACTACCCGGAATGCTCTTAAATTGTAAGTTCCAGCATATATCAAGGATCTAACTGCCCAGAGTAGCCTTGTTGCTAGATGGCACGGTATATAAATCTAATAAATAATAAATAATATGCATCCCTATATGGTTTAATCTAGGCTATCTAAATGAATGTGTCTACACACACACACACACACACACACACACACACACACACACACACACACACACACACACACACACACACACACAGAGAGCCACTCTTCTCAGTCCAATTTGCTGTGCAGGAGCTAGAGATGGGGATGAATTGTAAAAAATGGTGATTTGTCATGATTTGTGATTTGTTGGGTTTCAAAACAATGAATCACAAATCATGATGAACGTCCAGTGACAAACTGATGAATCCTTTTTCTCCCCTTTAAAATGTTATAAAAAGACCCCCATGCCATCTAGAGGCCCCAAATTTTCAGAGGTTCTTCTCTACAAGCCTAAAAAATGGTGAGGATCGGGATTCAGATGTCTGAGTGATGCACCCCCAAAGAAGCATCTCCCCCCGATAGGGCACCCCAGATACCTAGAGACACCAAAATGGCAAAGAGATGTCTCCCAGCTATCATCTACAAGCCCTTCAAGTTAGGTGAAGATTTGGTTTCATGCATCTGAGTTTTATACCCACAAAATGAGGGACCCTAGGAAAGTGGCCTTTATTAACTGGGTTAAGGGAACCCAATTCCCACCACCAAACTTAAAAGCATTGTAGAGGAGAGTCAAGGGGTGTTTCTCTCCAAATTTGGTGCCTCTGTGTTCCTGGGAGGCCATTTTATAGCCTGACCAATTAATAAATAAAATTTTGCTTAAAAATCATCAATTCATATTCATCGGAGCACTCAGTTGAGGACAAAATGCAAATTGATGAATCTTGATGGATCAGCCAAATTCATCAGAAAATGTGATTCATTTTTTTAAAAATTCATCCCCCTCTTGTGGGACACAAGAGAGGAGCTTCTCTGTGGCTGCTCTCAGGTTATAGAGTGCCACCCCTTTTATGCTTCCACAAATAGTTGAAGGACCACCTTTTCGAGCAAGCTTTTCACGACTGAGTCCCTGAATGCCATTTTTTTAAAAAAATGATCATTTTTGACATTTTACATGTTTCTAATTGTTCAATGCATTTTAATCAATGTTATAGTTTGATTTTAATGTATAATTTACGGGTTTTTTATATTTGCTTGCTTGCTTGCTTTATGGTATTTAAATATAATTTATTCTTGTAAATATTGTGAGCCACTTTGAGTCTTCTTATTGAGAAAAATGCAAACAAAACAGTAAAATAAGAGTGACAAATTTGATTGGGAGCATTGATGGCCGGAAGTCAGAGACCTGGATAGGAGGAGAAGTTATAAGCCACAGCCATTACTGCCCAACACATCCCCATTTTATGGCTAAAATCCTGTTGCTTTCCATAGTAAAACTCACTTGATGAGACCCATTAAATCAATGAGAATTTAGTAAATCAACTCCTCTACCAGTAGGTTGGTAGGACAACTCCTTCTGTGTATGTTCCATTGATCCATATGGGCCTACTCTACCTGTGACTTGCTTTAACACAATAAGTTGCACTTCTATTAGGCCCATTAGGCTTAGGACCTAGATACCTGAAGGACCTTCTCCTTCCATATGAACCTACCTGGCAATTAAGATCTAGCCAGAGGACCCTCCTAAAAGAGCCATCCCTCAAGGAGGTGAAAGGGATGGCTTGTGGGAACTGGGCCTTTTCGGCAGCTGCCCCCAGATTGTGGAATGCCCTCCCAAGTGAGACCCGCCTGGCACCAACATTGATGACAGTCCGGCACCAGGTAAAAACATTCCTGTTCCAGAAGTCTTTTAACTGATTATTGTGGGTCGTAATGGTGATTTTAGTGTTGCATTTTAATATATTGTATTTATTGTATTTAAATGTTTTATTGTTTTAATTTTATTGCAATTTGGTGTTTTAATTATCTGAATTGTTTACTTTGATTGTGGAGCTGCCCAGAGACCTTTGGGTAGTGGGCGGCATACAAGCTATATGAATAAATAAAATAAATTAGAATCAATAGAACATACAGAGGAGACAAATCACCAAATCCCCATTGATTCAGGTGGGTCTACTCTAGAGCAATTTCCTGTGCTAAATAACAGGATTTTAACCAATACGCCATCAAAACTTGTTCAATAGAAGATCTGGAGGTCGGGGTGGGGACACCAAGTGGTTTGACATTAAAACCCTGCTTCAGTTGCAAAGGAAAGTGTCTTAAAATACCAAGCTTACAAACCAGAAGAGAAGAAGAAAGGGGAAATGAGTCAGCAATCAACACTTGCATTAAAGAGCAAATCAAATTCCATTAATAAATGCCATGGTCTGTTTGTGTGTGTGTGTGTGTGTGTGTGTGTGTGTGTGTGTGTGTGTGTGTGTGTGTGTGTGTGTGTGTGTGTTGTAATCACACCAGGCTTCAGCAAGTCAACAAACATGCCTCTACAATTTGTCACCTTAATAGCGTATGGCTGTTTAATGCAGCTGTTGATTACTAATTGTTTTGCTTTCCTGCCTGCCTTTGGTTTATATGCACAGAAAGCAAGAACCAGGTACGTGGTCTGTATGTTCACTTAGCCCCACCACTGAAAATATATACAAATACACAAGCATATGCAAATACACAGAGTTTTCTACATTTCACCATTTGCAAATAGGATGACTAAACAGAAGGTAGTGTATTTTAATTCATATTGAGGGAGAAAGTCAAAAAACCTGCAATGCAGATGTTTCCTCTTAAGGGTGTTCTTAAGGTCTGGTATCACATGTCTCTTTGCCTGCTTTTGATCGTCCTGCATCATGTTTGTTGATGTTTACTGTTGTTTCTCTATCAAAAAGTAGCCCTTAGTTTCTGTTGATCTCATCTTTGTCCTGCTCTTCCTTTCTTTCCCATCTAGCACCTCCACTCCTTGGTGTGCCTTCTCGCCTCCCCATTTCTACCTGGGGATGCAACACTTGTGGTAGAGATGGCAAGCAAGAGAGCACTTTTATTCATCGTCTGTAACAAAGTACAATGAAGAAACCCTGGTTTTGGAAGAGAGAAAAAGATGTGGGAAGTTACAGGATTAGCGGCACAAAGCCGCATAAAAGGAACAACATCTGGATGTCAGGAAAATTTCTAATAAGATCAATGCACAACTCCGTTCTTAGGGGAGAACAAATGTTATGTCTGAAGATTCCCTAACAGATAACACTCTAGTCTAGTCATTTTTTGGTCAAAGGCTGATACTTCACATCCATCTCATCGCTGTTCGTGGTCTAACCGCACGTCCATTGTGGGATGAGAGGAGTTCGTCCTGACCACACACCCTGAACTGCAATTTAAGCAGGATGAGAGATTCCCCTCCCTGGCCTCGGGAATCTGCTCATCACGCTTCTCGTTCCAAGACGAGTGGCCGTGAGGTAAGGCTCGTCACGCAACGTGCCATTCTCCATCTAGTGGCAGGAGCGTGAAGTGCCATTCCCAGTACATTTCCTATGGTGTAAGCTACGCAGTGCAGAGAGAGTAAATGACAAATGCCTCAAACTTAGCTCCATAACACATTGAAGGCAAGGCTTCAGAGAATCGAAACATTGAAAAACAGAAGGCCGGGGCCAAAAAAAGAATGGAGAACAAAGGCATGGAATTTCACATCTCATCATGGAATGAGGACGTGCGGTAACAGTCATGCCAGTATCATCCATCATGCCCATGCGTACACGGGAACAGGGACAGAACCGTAAGAAGACCATGTGACAGCGACTGACATCAACATGCAATGAACTTCCTCCCGGGATGAGAATGGACGTGAAGTAACTGTTAAAGTGTTCTCTTAGCAGCACAAACAATGAAGACCAACAGGATGCCCGGATGGAACTATGGATCATGGAGTCCTTCTCATGTTACGAAGACACAGTAGGGAACTCCCAACCTCCTAAACCACTGAGCTACACAGCATCACAGTTAAGCTGCAGGATAGAGGGTAGGATAGAGGAGGGAACAGAGTAAGAGAAGACCACATATGCCCCCTGGATGCATTTTTGTGTCCTTCGTGCCACTTTAGATCCTCCCAGTTTAAAAAGGAAGTGTTAAAGACTGTTTCTGAAAAAGCTTTTTATCTGCTCCAAAAGCCCTAATCCCCCCCCCGCCGAGACTGAGGGGGGTGACTAGGTGGTCAAATATGGCACAATTTGCTCAGTTTAAAAAATAAGCAAATTTGAAATATATTTCAGCATCTTTGTGACATATAACAGCAGATTTGTATCCTTCCAGTCTTTTCACTGTCAAGAGGGAACAGGTTTGTTTTCCATGGCTTTTAGAGACTCAGGACAATCAATGGTTTCAAACTACAGGAAAGGAGATTCCATTTGAACATTAGGAAGAACTTCCTGACAGTTAGAGCTGTTCGACAGTGGAATATGCTGCCACGGAGGGTGGTTGAGTCACCTCCTTTGGAGGTTTTTAAGCAGAGACTGGATGGCCACCTGTCAGAAATATTGTGATGGGGGTTCCTGCATGGCAGGGGGTTGGACTAGATGGCCCTTGAGGTCTCTTCCAACTCTATGATTCTATGATTCTATGAAGAAGTCCCCCCCAACACACACACACACACACACACACACACACACACACACACACACACACACACACACACACACACACACACACACACACACACACACACACACACACACACAGTGCCAGTGCTCACCTATAGTAACTCCACTGCTTGTTAAAAAAACAAATTTCCACCCAGGTGTTCATGGTGTGCAGGAGGGGTGGCATAGACTAAATCAAAGCACTGCAATTAAGGTTTCCTGTGGTGGTGCTTTCTGATTTAAACCCCTTAAACACTCTTTAGTACAATAACAGGAAAAGTACTCAACAGAGAGAACATAACATCAAACGTTTAAACAGTAATTGTGCAAAATACATTATGTTTCACAACTCAAAATGCTTCTACAGGGGATCAACTCTTTCCCACCAGAATAAGTCCCATTGAATTCATTAGCAATAAACATACCTAGACATGAAATGTTAGTACTTCACAGTGGTTAATTGGCTGTTTGTGAAACTTAGCTGACAATAGTTGGTAGAACAATCGGTACACCATTTTACCTTCATCTTGATTACAACACTAAAACATAAGGACCTTGTATAAATTCTACAGGGGAGATGGAAGGAAAGATTTACCTATTACAGGAGAGTAGTAAATACAGATTTAGGAGCTGGTGTGCATTACTGGATTACCTAGAAATGTTATCATTAGAAAAAGATAAAGGAGTCTTTTTTTTAAAAAAAAAGTATGGACCATCTTTCAAGTGCTCTGGAAATGCAAAGTGTAAAAGAATGATAACTCTTGAATGTTTTGTTCAACTGAAAGTAGCATAAGAACAAGTTAATTAATTTATTTATTACATCATAATCCTACCTGTACTACAGAATGTTTGAACAGCAGTTTTGTTTCAGGGTTGGGGAAATGACACTATTTACTACCTAGTTACAAAGAAGATGCATGTTAGACATGACTACCATCACCATTTTCTGGTATGGGATGCTACGGAGCTGTAGAAATGTGGTGTAAACCTGTCTAAGGTGAGCTACTGTGTTGGCTCTAATAATGGAATGGAACCTCCAGGTTCAGGTGCAGTTTACTGTTCATCAGGTCCTACATTTAGGGTCTGAAGGTAGACCGGGCACAAGGCATGCGGACGTCTGGATTGGGTTGACCAATGGACTGGATTACAGATCCATGGAACAGCTTGCCTATGGGTAAGTCATCCACAAGGAGAGAACAAGACACTGTAAACATGTCTCTTAATAGGTGTGTTGAAAATATTATTTTCTCATGAAGGGTTCAGGCTTTATGTGTGCACCCACTAGAGATGGGCACAAAGCGCTTTGTTGGGCTTTGTACAAACCTATCAGCAAGGCGACAGAGGTGCTGCACTGACCTATCCCAGGCTGTACCAACAGCTCACCTTGCTTTGTGTGCCACCAGGGTCTTTCTTCTGTGGTGGTCCTCCACTCCAGGCAGGAGCTCAGCCATCCCATCCACGCCTCCTCAAGCAGCTGACCCCTCTGACAAGGAGGCGGGACAGGGACACTCCCTGCACCACTGATGAGTGGTTGGTTCCCTGAGGAAGCAGCAACGGGCCATACCAAAGTGAAGAATTCAGCTCACATATTAAGGTACATGTTTTTGTTAAAATGCCTTTAAAATTTATAGTTGATTAGTTCTCCTAAGACACTCTATACCAGGCATGTCCAAAGTCAGACCCAGGGGCCAAATGCGGCCCGTTTTCAAATTTCGAGTGGCCCACGGCCTCTTCTGCCCACCGGCTCAGCTTGTCACTCATCCTTGCCAGCTGGCCCCTCCCCATATTGGATGGAGGCGTCAACTTGCAGTTTTATGGTTTGCCTGCCCTCCCTGCCTCTGTCCATCCCCCCAGCCACCTGCTTAGCCTACCGTTGCTGCAGCATCCTCCCTGCCTCCTTGCATGTTATAGAGCAGGCATGTCCAAACTTCAGCCCTCCTGTGTTTTGGACCACAACTCCCAGTATTCTAGGCTTAGATTGCCAATGACAAAGGGCTGTGGGAGTTTTGGTCCAAAACATCTGGAGGACCGAAATTTGGACATGCCTGTTATAGAGACTTGTCCAAAGTCCGGCCCAGAGGCCAAATGTGGCTGAATGGTCGGCCCCCACATTTTCACCTCACCAAATCTGGCCCTCCTTGCAAAAAGTTTGGACACCCCTGCTCTATACTATCACTTTCTTTTCATCTCTTGGATGCAGTTTTAGGATTGCGTCCTTTGAAACTAGCTCTGCTTCCCTTCTTATAGTAAAGCAAACAATAGCCTGCAGTTACTTCTATGAAGGGTCACGCAAGTAAATGGTTTTCAAGCCCTTTGTAGAAAAATTGACTACTGATGTGCGCAACCACCCCGTCACCACCCGTTGTGCTATTAAGCCAAGGGAAGAGCTGTCAAGGTAAGTTAAATATGCCCTGGCACAGCTAGAAAGAGCAGCAGGGTTGTTAATTCATGCTATCTGGCTCTAGACAGAAATCAAAATGTGTCTCCATGAATAGGTGTTCATGAGAGAGCAAGTTATCTTGACAGAAAAAGGAAATGATCTATGCAATTAATGCAATTGCTTTGACTGCTGGCGTGTTCTTCTCGGTCTCCCTTTCATCTGCACAGCACTGGCCAGCAGTCCTTTTGGGTGGACAAGGGCCAGTTGCACAGATGGCCACTGGTGAGGGGCACAAACTGATCCATCCCAATTTGTGCCAGTTTTCTCCCAGTCCTCGCCTCCTCGGCCAATCAGCCACTCACCAGGCTCAGCTGGCATGCTTTCTCCACCTGCTTGGCTAATCTCCCAGTTATAAGTGAGAGCATAGAATTCTCTGGCCCACCCTTTTGTCTGATGGGGAGACAAGATAAATCCCCCAACAGGCATCTCAGATGTGATGTTTATTGCCTTTGGTTTGTTGTTCTTATGTGCCATCAAGTCTGAACTGACTTTTAGTGAGCCTAATAAAGCTTTCAAGGTAAGTGAGATATTCAGGAGTAGAGATGGGCACGACTCAAAAAAATGGTGTTTCGTTTGTCGTTTGGTCGTTTAGGGGTCCGTGTCAGTTCGTTTTCGTTTTCGTGACATTTTTTGCAAAAAAAAATTTTTTCTTGTTTCGTTAGGTAACGAAACGGCCTCACGAAAAAAAAAATCAGCATTCTTTTTAGTTCAATGCATCCGCTGCAATGAAAACGAAAAACATGGCAAATTTGGTCGTTTCATTTTCGTTTTCATTTTGTTTTTAAAAAAATTTCGTTTCATTTTCATTGTGCAACGAAACAAAAAAATGAAAACGAAAACGAAAAATCGCTCGTTTCGTGCCCATCTCTATTCAGGAGTCATTTTATTAGTTCTGTGCCTTCAGTGAACTTTCATGGCTGAGCAGGGATTTGAATCCAAGCCTCCGAGAATCATAGAATCACAGAGTTGGAACAGACCTCAAGGGCCATCCAGTCCAACCCCTTGCCATGCAGGAACCCGATCACAATATTTCCGACAGATGGCCATCCAGCGTCTGCTTAAAAACCTCCAAAGAAGGAGACTCCACCACCCTTTGTGGCAACATATTCCACTGCCAAACAGCTCTAACCATCAGGTTCCCTTTGGGGCACAATGCTGGGCTTGCAAAAAAGCTGAAGTGCTGCCAGAGAAGGGCCTCCCATGTCAGAAGTTGACTCACCCTGATATATGAACTTCCTCAGCTTCTGCCAGATAAATATATTAATAATGCTGAGTTTCTAGCTCAGGCATTAGCAACTCTGTAACACAACAAGCCTTCCCCCCTACTACCAGAAGAAGAAGAAGAAGAAGAAGAAGAAGAAGAAGAAGAAGAAGAAGAAGAAGAAGAAGAAGAAGAAGAAGAAGAAGAAGAAGAAGAAGAAGAAGAAGAAGAAGAAGAAGAAGAAGAAGAAGAAGAAGAAGAAGAAGAAGAAGAAGAAGAAGAAGAAGAAGAAGAATTTTCACTTCACATTTGCAACAGTAAAATACATCAGAAATGAATTACTAGGCAGCTACTGGCCCAGGAAAGCTAAAATAATGAATGCCATGTTTATGGTACTCCATCAGTCCAAGAGGACTGGCAAGGCTTAATAAATTATTTTGTTGCTGCCCACAAATGTCATGTCAGATAAATTAATCCTAATAGCAAAGAGGAGAGCATTACTTTTGTTGCTAATCTGGCTGTTCATTTATCAGTGTACCTCATAAGAAACAACTGTTTTATGGAGGCTGCATGTGTAGGGTGTAGGCAAGTGTCATCCAAAAATTTCAGCTATATTTCTGTGTTTTTATTTATTTTTACAAAGAGAGATTCAGCCAACCAGTAAGTATTTCCTGCTACACCATGTGTTCCTCCTGTTTTATTTTTTATGGTTGCCCTCCAAAAAGCCAAAGAGTTCCACAATGTCAAGTTCTTACTGAAGGAAACATTAAAATAATATCCTGGAGTTTCCAGAAATCTGGCGTTCTTGATCAGGGAAGGACATGTCAAAACTCTATCATCCATAATGAGATTTTAGAACTGTGCAGAAAACTCAACAAGGAACTTGAGAGCTACCACATCTGACTTTCTGCAGCAGTGAAGTGAATGCAGAACAGATAAAAATATCTTAGACTAGCAGTGGGTATTATTTATAACTACTGTATCACTGTGCAAATATTATCATTAGAGCGGCAAGTATGTTAGCATAAGAGAGGCATGACTAAGATTTTCAGATATGAAAACAAATTGAATCTTATGCTTAACTCCTGAAGACCAAACAAAAAACAATGCAGGACCATTTGCAGATCCTGGGAAGCGAGAGATGCTCCTGAAGGATTTTACTCTTCAGTGCATGTTGTTGTGATGGTGGTGATCTGCTGGCAAGTTGCATCCCACTTAGAGTGACCTGATGAATGAGTGATCTCCAAGATATTCTGTCCTCGGCGGCTCCGATCAGCTCTTGTAAACTCCAGCCTGTGGCTTCAGCCCATCCAGTGATCTGGTCTTCCAGCTATCTAAAGCACCTTGCCTGCCCTTAGATGAGTTTGGATTGAGTCACTAGCTTACAGTAGAGTGTGTATCCAGCTACATGAAGGTGAAAGCTGTGTATCATTTGGATCCAGCTGTCGGGGCATATTTGTTGTCAAACATGGCAAATGTCCAAAAAAGCCTTCTTGGTTATCTTCTGTATCTACTACTCCAGACCCTCAAGCAGTGACCCGCCCCACTTAGCCTCATCCTTATTTATTTATTTATTATTTATTTATTGCATTTATACCCCGCTTATCTACAATATATACTCTAAGCGGCTTACAAAACATCGGGCCTCAATAGCCATAAATTACAAAAAAGAAACCAAAAATAAAACAAATAAAAATAACACTAAGCAAAGTTAAAACCTAATGGCACCTCAATGACTGACAATGATAGATAAAATAGTTTACGATGGCGGAGGAAAAAAAAACAGTTAAAGATCGCCAAAGGCCTCCCGGAAAAGGTAGGTCTTTAACGCCTTCCGGAAGGCCAGCAGGGACTCTGCAGAGCGCACTTCACTGGGGATGGAATTCCAGAGGCTAGGGGCCGCCACTGAGAAAGCCCGGGTCCGAGTACTCGTCCTCCGGGCTTCACGAGGGGTGGCGACCCGAAGCGTGTGCGCTCGCGCCTGCCGAACGGGACGGGCCGAGGTTGATCGCTGAGCGATACGCTCTGCCAGGTAGTCCGGTCCCAAGCCATGGAGGGTTTTATAAACTAAAACCAAGACCTTGAATCTAATCCGGGCTGCAACGGGCAACCAGTGCAGGCGGGCCAGAACTGGGGTGATGTGGTCATAACGACGCACACCAGCCACCAGCCTGGCCGCCGCATTCTGAACCCGCTGCAGACGCCGGAGAAGAGTCAAGGGCAACCCCATGTAGAGGGCGTTACAGTAGTCCAACCTCGAGATCACCAGAGCTTGGACCACTGTTCTCAGAGAGTTCGCGTCGAGGTACGGGCGGATCTGGGCGATCCGACGGAGATGGTAGTAGGCGGACCTGGTCACCGACGCCACCTGGGCCTCCAAGGTGAGCGCCGGGTCCAGGAGCACACCCAGATTCCGCGCCCTCTCCGCAAGCTGGAGGGAAACTCCCCCCAAACAGGGGAGAGGGCCACCGTACCCCGACGGCGAGCTCCCGAAGAACATGACCTCCGTCTTCTCGGGGTTGAGCTTAAGCCTGTTCGCCCGGTCCAAGCCAGTACGGCCCCCAGGCACCCGTCGAGGACTTCCACAGCTTCCACAGCAGAGGTGTTAAAGGAGAGAGAGAGCTGCGTGTCATCAGCGTACTGATGACAGCAGACTCCAAAACTCCTGATGACCCCCGCCAATGGCCTTACGTAGATGTTAAACAGCATGGGGGACAGAGACGACCCCTGTGGAACCCCACAGGGGAGAATCCAAGGGGCCGATAACTCCCCCCCATGCTGCACGTACTGTGGACGGCCCTCCAGGAAGGAACGGAGCCAACTGCGAGCAGTGCCTCCGATTCCAACCTCAGAGAGCCGGTCCAACAGGATACCATGGTCGATGGTATCAAAGGCCGCTGACAGATCCAGGAGGACCAACAGGGTAGAGCAACCCCTGTCGGCCGCCCGGAGAAGGTCATCTTGCAGGGCGACCAAAGCTGTTTCTGTACCCCGGCGAGGCCTGAACCCGGACTGGCAAGGATTGAGGCACTGCCGATCCTCCAGGTATGACTGCAGCCGGACCGCCACCACCCTCTCGATCACCTTGCCCATAAACGGGACATTGGCGATTGGGCGATAATTTGATAGATCGTCCACCGCCAGGCCAGGTTTTTTCAGAATGGGCTTTACCACCGTCTCCTTCAGACGAGAGGGAAAAACCCCCTCGCTGAAGGAGGCGGTGGCGATGACAGAAGCCCATTCGGCCATAGTCCCTCTGGCAGCTCTAATTAGCCAGGCAGGGCAAGGGTCGAAAGGGGTGGAGGCAGGCCGGCAATGCGCCATAGCCTTGGAGATCTCGACAGCAGAAACAGGCCCAAGCACATCCAACCGAGGAGACGAAGGCGGACCAGCAGCTGGGGATGGCGGGGCGGGACCACTGCAACCGGAGTCAAGGCCGGCACGGATGGCCTCTATTTTAGTTTGAAAAAGGCTGCGAATTGCTCGCTACTGAACTCAGTAGGAGGAGGCCTGGCCAGACTAGGATTGCTGAGGTCCCGAACCACCCGGAAGAGCTCCGCCTGGCGGTTTGAGGCCTCAGCAATTCTCAGGAGTTAAAGGATGACCTAGCCTCCTGATCGCATTGATATAGCGACTAGTCTGGGCGTCTACCGCAGCCTTACTTGATACCGTCCGGTCTCTTCTCCAGCTGCGCTCTAGCCTCCTCCTCTCCTGCTTCATCACCCTGAGCTCCCCGTGAACCAAGGGGAGGACCGGGCTCGGCAACGGAGAAGGCGCTTGGGGGCGATCCAGTCTATGGTGTGGACAGCTGTTTCAAACCAAAGGTTAGCCACATCCTCGACCGGAGCGCCAGTCATACCATCAGGTAGCCCTCCGAAGAGTTCACCGAACCGCTGGGGGTCCATGAGCCTCCGGGGCGGGCCAAGATGGACGGCCGGTGGTCCCCTCGCGAGGTGGGGCCGGAATCGACAGGGAAAATGAGAGCAGGTGGTGGTCTGTCCATGACACAGGGAGGGCTACAATGTCCCCCACCTCCAGACACGAGTCCCCGACATGGAGGTAAACACCAGATCCAGGGTGTGACCAGACCTATGGGTGGGGCATAAAACATGCTGGGACAGACCCATGGAAGCCATGGATTCCATGAACTCCAGAGCTGCACCGGAAAGTCCACCTTCCGCATGCACGTTGAAGTCACCCACAACCAAGAGGCGCGGGGACCTCAACAGGGCAGCGGCGATGAACTCCGTGAGCTCTGGGAGGGATTGTGTGGGGTTGCGGGGAGCTCGGTAGCCCAGCACAATGCCAAATCTGTCCCGCTGTCCCACCAACAGGTGGAGGACTTCTAACCCCTGGCTAACCAATGTCGAGGCCCTGCTAACGTGAAAAGAATCCCTGTACATGATTGCGGCCCCTCCCCCCTTTTGACCCCCCAACCTTCCCACAGCCTCTACCAAGTACCCAGGCGGGCACAGCAGGGAGAGGGAAGCCCCCCCCTCCATGCCCACCCAAGTCTCGGTAATGAACGCCAGGTCGGGCTGCTCATCCGCGATGGTGTCATGGATGATAGGAATCTTATTGTGCACCGACCTGGCGTTCATCAGGATGCAGGTAAGGTTGGGGGCGCTGGTGGAATGACTCCCGGCACGTGGCAGTGAGCCGAGGGGTCAGATCGAGGGACAGACACGAGTTGTCTGACCCGAGTTCTTCTTGCCTGACAAACCCTACAGCTACAAGTGTACCGCCCACGGCCCATCACCGTTGGTATGTGAGCCCCTGCTATCATGGCGGAGAGAGAGAAAGAGAGAGGGAAAGAAACAAAAACGATAAGCAACAATACAGTGCAAACTAACCAAGGCCAAAAAACTACATACAAAGCGCCAAATACAGTATAACAATATAAAACGAAAAACTATAAATCACAAAAAGAAAACAAAATTAATTAGAGAAAAATTAAACAATTAACGTGAGATAAACAAGATAGGGCACAAACCAGGGCAGAGTGGAAAACCAGGGGGAGAGGGGAAGAAACAGAGCGGCTGGTGGAGGGGCCAGAAGAACAATGCCATCCAAGGACAGCTATGGGGAGTTGTAGAAGATGGACGAGTCCAACGCCATGACTCTGGCAGTCCAGTCTCAGGGGGAGGGGGGAGCAACGATGGAAGGGCTCAAAGCCCAGATCCCCTAGCAGTTCAGGCCATTGGGTGGGGAGCAAGATCCCCTAGCAGTCCAGGCCATAGGGTGGGGAGCAAGATGGCAGGGCTCCGGAAGCCCCCCCCCACGCAGCAGCAGTCCAAAGGATCCTGGACATCCGGACTTTAGAGGGAGGGTGGGGGGAGCAAGAAGAAAAGCTCTACACCCCCAGCGCAGATCGAGAGGGAACCAGGGGAGGGTGGGGGGCAACAGGATAGTTCAAGCCCCCAAGCCCCAGGCAATCCGATCCCTCGACAGTCCTCCAAGGCCGGGCCAAACGATGGAGACGACGATGAAAAGGGCGAACCGGGGAACGTGGTGGTAATGGTGGCAACCTCCCGGCCGACCCGTGCGATGGTAAAAACGGCGGCGGCGGCGGCGGTAGTCGGTATGCTCCGGCGCCGGCTCACCGCAAGGTCGAAGTGGCGGTAGGTGGCGGCAAGATGGATGGTAGGCCGCAGGCACCAGAACAGGAGCAAAAGGGCAGCCTCCGGAGCCTGCTCGCTGCAAAGGCTCGCCATGATGTTAGACGGCGGCAGCAGCAGCAGCAGCATTGGTCAGCGAGCCGCCGGGCGCAACAGCCCCCTCGCCGCGGCGAAGGACAACGGCGGCAGCGGGCGCGGCAACGATGGCCAGCAGGCCGCGGGCGCAGCAGCAGGGAAGAGAGCCTCCGAGGCCCGGGACCGGCGCGCCACAATGGTGGGCGGCTACGGCGGCGAGGGCAAGGGGCGGCAGGCCGTGGGACGCGGCAGCGAGAAAGAGCGGCCTCCAAGCCGGCCCGCCGCGATGGAGCGTAGTGGCGGCGGCCGCGACGATGGTGGTCGATGGTCAGGAGGTCGCAAGGCACAAAGGCGGAGAGAGCGGCCTTGCAGGCCGAGCAGGTGAGTACATCGGCGTCTTGCCAACCAGCGAAGACAGTCTCAGGATCCCTACGCCCCTAAAACCCCCCTTCGAGGCCCTGGCAGGCCCAAAGGAAGAAAATTAGGCAGAAAGAACTGAATTAGGCAGCATAAAAAGGAACACAGAGCGCAGCAAGAGCTGGAGGCTGCAGCTGCCGTCCGCCATCTTGGTATATTTTATGGTCTTGAGTTCCAGCAAAGGCTAGGCTGGCTGGCTGGCTCAGCTGGTCACAGCAGATGGAAAGAAGTGCGGGAGTTGGAGCCAGTTCCGAGGTCTGTCAGGTAAGTGTCTCTCTGCACGGCCCCTCCCCTGCAGCCTTTGTAGACTCTCCCTCTGGGATCCTCTCACAAGCCCAGAAGGAGGCACAGGTGATTTTTCGGCCCTGAGAGGGCTGCCAAGCAAGCAGGCCGACACTTACAGATCTTGAGTTCCAGCAAAGGCTAGGCTGGCTGGCTCAGCTGGTCACAGCAGATGGAAAGAAGTGCTGGAGTTGGAGCCAGTTCCGAGGTCTGTCAGGTAAGTGTCTCTCTGCACGGCCCCTCCCCTGCAGCCTTTGTAGACTCTCCCTCTGGGATCCTCTCACAAGCCCAGAAGGAGGCACAGGTGATTTTTCGGCCCTGAGAGGGCTGCCAAGCAAGCAGGCCGACACTTACAGATCTTGAGTTCCAGCAAAGGCTAGGCTGGCTGGCTCAGCTGGTCACAGCAGATGGAAAGAAGTGCCGGAGTTGGAGCCAGTTCCGAGGTCTGTCAGGTAAGTGTCTCCTTCCACACACCAGCATTGGATTCAGGTTCAGCAAAGACCCAAGTTGATGTAATAGAATAGGATCCAGGAGATCTGGGTTCAAATTCCCACTCAATTATGAAAATCCACTACAGGATGGCCCTTGTGAATCTACCCCTTCAATATCTCAGATATCATGAAAACCCTGTTGGTGCTACCATGTCAGAAGTAGCTTTGTGGCACATGACAGACACAGGGAGGAATAGTTTCTTAGGGCACTGCAGGGTGCAGCAGATTCTCTGAGAACAATAGGTCTTGATATAGTGATATGAAACTTTTCCATGTGGTAAAAACCAGAGAAGATTGTGAAGACCTCCAGAAGGATCGCTCCAAACATGGGGGATGGGCTGAGAAATGGCAAATGTGTTTCAATGTAGGAAAAGGTAAAGTAATGCATATTGGGGCAAAAAATCAAAACTTTATCTATCAACCTATGGGCTCTGAGCTATCCGTGACGGATCAGGAAAGAGATCTTGGTGTGTTGGTGGACAGCTCCATGAAGGTGTCTACCCAAGGTATGGCAGCGGTGAAAGAAGGCCAACTCCATGCTAGGGATTATCAAAAAGGGGATTGAAAATAAAACAGCCAACATTATAATGCCATTGTACAAAACGATAGCAAGGCAGCACCTGGAGTATTGTGTCACATAAATCAGGGAATTCGAATGTATATTCAAGTTTCATTTATATAAATGTCAAAATAAGAAGCATTTAGTATCTGTCTGGGATGAAACTCTCCAGGGAGAGGAAATGGAGAAACTTTTTTAAAAAGCATATGTATACAAACAAATTGGTATTTTTAATTCAGAATTAGAGATGGGCACGACTTGAAAAAAAAATTTTTCGAGTTGTCGTTAGTCGGGCCGGTTCCATTTCGGGTCGTTTCCGTTTTTCGTGAAAATTCGCAAAAATTAGTTGGTTTGTTTTTTCGTTTTTCATTGTCGTTAGTACTGGTTTTTTGGGGGGGAGCGGGCTCCTGGAGGCACCTCTGTGGGGTGGGTGCCTCCTCTGGCCCGCTATAAAGGGAAAGTGGGCTCCTGGAGGCACCCGTGGGTGCCTCCTATCCTCACCCACTAGGAAGGGGAAGCAGGCTCCAAGAGAGCCCTCTACATGGGGGTCTCCCCTCCTCACCTGCTGCTGCTGCAAAATGGTATGCAATAGCCATATGGATATTGCATACCAGTTGTGCAAATGTGCAGACAGTGACTGTGAAGACTAGTGGATGGCACTGAACCCAGAGCCATAGGTGAGATGCCTAACTAAGGCTCTCGCAACACCATGTCTCACACAGAAGGGAATTGTACTTGTGTGTAGTGCAATGCAAGTACATCTGGCTTAGGGTTAAGGTGGGTTAGGGTTAGGGCTAGGGTTAGGCTAGTGATGGGTAAGGTTACGGTGGGCTAGTGGGTTGCACCTCTGGGTGCCTCTCTGACCCACTAAGAAGACAGTCTGTGACGTATGGGTAAGTAAGGAGTCAAGGATTAGGGTTAGGGCTAGGGGGCTAGGGCAGGTTTTAGGGGGCTTTTTGGCACATCCCAGAAGTCTCCATGGCCAATTGGCCATGCGATTGGTGGGATGGCTCCAAAAATTTGCATGGTCGTCCACTCCCACATGGCTGGCCACTCGGCCAGCCCATCATTGCGCAGGTGTAAAAATTAAAAATAAAACAAAATCAATGGAGGACAGAGGAGGAGAGGAGAGACATTTTGTTGCAAGAAAAAACCCACTGCTACTGTGAAAAATCTGGCAGTTTATAAATTTTCGCGTGTTTCTGTTGTGCTTGTGTGTTTTTGGACCACGATTTCAAAAATATTATTGCCTTCGCCACCCCATTTTGGATCCCCCGCCCGCACCGCATGGCATGGTGACTCGAGTCCAGCTGCCCAGGACGGGGGGGGAGGCGGGACCCCCCCCTCCAGAAACCACCCCTCCGGTAGGTGCCCTGTGCCCTTAGTCAAGCAGGCATTTTTCTGCCTGCTTTTTTGGCCCGGGAATGGGTGGGGGGAGAGTTTAAAAGATTTTTCCTGTGCCGTCCGTGCCGCTTGCTTGCGCTTTAATTGCGGCGGCCGGCGGCGAGACTGGGCTTTTTGCTGGCTGCGAGCCTGCGGCGAATCCCACCAGAGCAGCCCAGGACGGGGGATGGGGGGAGGCCGGGGACCTCCAGAAACAACCCCTCTGGTAGGTGCCCTGAGGCACGGCAGGCATTTTTCCGCCTGCTTTTCGGCCGGGAACCGGGTTTTTTTCACTTTTAAAAACTTTTTTTCTGTGCCGCGTAGCATCGCGCGATCGCGCGATGCAAGTAACGAGCACGACAAATCAGACCAAATTGTTTGTTCGTCGGTTCGAGCTCGAAGTCTGGCAGAGTAATTCCCGTTACCGTTTCCGTAGAGTAACGGAAACGAGTAACGGAAACAGAAACGGGAATACCGCTAAGTCGTGCCCATCTCTATTCAGAATTTATCTCTCCCATTTTTCTCTCCCTATAGATCAGTGGTTTTCAACCTTCCTAATGCCATGACCATTTAATACATTTTCTTATGTTGTGGTGACCCCCTTGCCCTGCTTGGAAGAGGCCACGAGCCCCCTTTGGCAGGCCACTGCCGCAGGTGCCATAGAGAACTTCCCTCTATACAGGCACCCTCAGCCAATCGCAGCCTCAGGTGCCATTGACTGACATCCCCTCCAACCTATCAAGCTGTAACTCACTCTTTCCCTCCTTCCTCCCCCACTCCCCCTCCAGACCCAAGCCATTTGTGCCTTTTTCTTCCGACCTCCAGGTTGGGAACCACTGCTATATATGAAGAAGGACAATCACTGCTTGTTGCTGATCAGTTGCCTCAGAGCTTGGGAGAAGTTACAATGTTGGAGACCAGAAGAATTGCTAAGTATTCTGAGCTTTCAACTTAAAAAAAAGTAAATTCCAAGCTGGAAAGGATCCAATGGATCATCAAATCCAGTCCCTCTCAAGGAGGCTCAGCAGGGAATCGAACTCCTACTTTCTGAGCTACGCAGCACTTCTTAGTCTTACAGGAAGTCAAAGCACTAGTCCTTCTTTCTTATCTCATCTCTTTGGCTGCTTTTACATGACCCCTAAAATCCAAGGTAAAGGGCTCCCAGATGCGGAGCTTAAAATTGTTTTCCCACCTGCTGCGGACTTAAAAACAAATTAAGTACGACCACGCCCACCTAAGCGAGCCCTCTCCAGAGGTAAAAAATCTTCCGATGCGGATTGTAAAGCTGTGGATGCTGGGCTCTCCTCGCCTTCTGTTTGTTTTGTTGTCCCCGCCACCTCTTTAACAGCCTGGAATCCCTACGGGGCTGCTCCGACGGCGAGCAGAGGTGAGCCTGCATTCTTTTCTCCCTTTTTTTTCTCCCTCCCCTCACCCCAGACAGGAGCAATGGAGTGTGGAAGGGTGGAAACACAGGAAGCAGGACAAAACCCCACGATCTCTGGTCTGAATTTAAGTTGCCAGCAGATTTTAGAGGTTGTGTAAAAGCACCCTTTGTGACAGACCCTCTCAAGGTGCACCAGCCCAGGTGGAAAGAAACACAAAGCAGACAGGTTTGACAGAAGAATGGCGGGGTCACCGTACAGTCAGAGCCAGATGTTTCTATCCAAGCTTCTGCCTTCTACCCCCGTTCACCAAACTTATGAGCTGAACCAAGAGGCCAGTGAAGCCTTAGACTGCAGCATCTCTAGTTACTGCTCTTGAAACTTTTAAGTTGTAACTGAGAATGCAGATCAGTCACTACCCACAGACTAATCCTAGGCAAAGATGAAACCTTGTGATTTATTCAGAAGCTGAGTCATGGCGACCAGGCTTCTTTTCTTGTGAGATCAAAATATTTCAGTACTCATCCAAGTAGCTCCTTCAGTCTGAGGAACTAGATGAGTAGCGAAACTTTTGAATCTCCCAAGAAAAGAAGTCCAGTTGCCATAACGTTGTCTAATAATGTTGTAATAATGCTCAATCTCCAATTTCATTGGAGATGAAAACCAATATAATCCACGCTACCACATTTCCAATCTCCATGTATGGTTGTAAAAGCTGGACAGTAAAGAAAGCTAACCAAAAAACAATTTTGTTTGAAATACGGTGCTGAAGGAGAGCTTTGTGGATACCCTGGACTTTCAGAAACATGAACAAGTGGGTCCTAGATCAAATCTAACCAGAACTATCAGTGGAAGCAAAACTTCCAGAGGTTGTGTCCTGAAAACTTCCAGATTTTGTTTCCTTAAAATGAGGTTATTCTACTTTGGGCACACAATGAGAAGACAAGTTTGGCTAGAAAAGACAGAAAACGATAACGATAATTGAACATCTCTTAATTGTACAGGACTGTATATTATCCCTCATTACTGTAAGCCGCCTTGGGTCCTTTTCTAAGGAGAAAGGTGGGGTAAAAATACTCTAAAATAAAATAAAATAAATAAATAACTCAGCTTCCAGATAATCTCACCTGGATGACTATCTTCACAGACATATTGTGAGTTAATGAAATTTTTTAAAAGTGAAAGAGGATATCAGTTTGTGAAATTTTTACTTACCTAATTGCCTGTGTATTTCATTCTGTTAAAACTGTATGCTGTGTGTGTGTGTGTGTGTGTGTGTGTGTGTGTGTGTGTGTGTGTGTGTGTGTGTGTGTGTGTGTGTGTGTGTGTGTGTGTGTGTGTGTGTGTGTGCACGCGCACGCGTGCGCGTGCGCGTGCGCATGCGTGCACAAGCGTGTGCGTGTGCGTGTGTTTTGAAACTTACATTTAGTGTGCTTGTTCTCTGGTTTTGGAGTAAATTAATTTTCTGTTGCCTTGCTTTAAAGTTTTTTTTATTTTGTGTGTGTTTGTGTGGTTGTGTTCTGCATTTTCCCTTTTCTTTTTTTGGACTAGCACCAATAAACATGAGTGGGGAAAATGAAATAACTCAAAAGAGGTATCATTTCATTTAGCATTGGCTTCATTTAACAGAAAACGATCATTGCATGAAAAGCACAAGAGGCACTCACTCCCAAAAGAACCTCAAATCGAAAAAAAAAATACAAGCATTTTTACTCTGCAAATGCTTACATGATGTGAGCCAGGATGTCAGTGGGGAAATAACATTCAGTAAGCTGAAATTTGGGTTAAATTAAAATTTTAGGGATCATGACTTGTGGAAATACTTTGGACAGATTAGAAAGTGAGGAGAGAAATTATATTTCACTAAAGAAATGAACCTGAACTATAATTGAAAAAGAGGTTAGGCATTAAAATTGTTATATTCCACAGAGACATTTTGTGAATGGAATTTTCTTTCCCGCCATCGTAACTTGCATTTTAGTCGAGGTGTCATGTGGTTTTAACAGTGTTTAGGGAGTTTATAGGTTTGTCTGTGATTATTTATTGTATTTTATTGGCTTTGTAGCCTTTTTTGTTGTAAGCCGCTTAGAGTACCCTGTAGATAAGCGGGATATAAATATAATAAATAAATAAATAAATAAATAAATAAATAAATAAATAAATAAATAAATAAAGAGATTTCTGTATACAGTAAGACTTCCAAGAGACTGATAATCTGACACTGGTTATTCCTTTTTGCCAAGTAATTGTTGCTTCTAAGAACAGTTCAACAGTCATTTGTTGCTTCATTCCATTCCAAAGTGCTCACTAGTGACAGCACAGTGGGTTTCTGATGTACTCGATGTTTCCAATACTTTAAGCATATATGTAAAAAGCAAAAATCTAATCTGTAGGGCGTGCAATACATGAAGTTGAACCCAGCTTGCCAGCCAGGTAGAATAAACCTCCTGTTTCTGTTACCACCACAGTTGCCCAGGGTATGAGCTATCTCGTTTGTAGAAGAGAATCTAGGCAATTTGGGTGTGCACAGTTACAGCCTATATGCATTTTTGAAGACAAAGAAATTGTGTACAGACCTTACCTGATGAGTCTTTTATATTCCCTATCATATTTTTGTCCCTTCTTTTTTGAGCTAGTCTGGCTAAAAGTTTTGAGTTTTTATTGCTATATTAAAAAAAAATTCTTTTAAAGTGCAATAAATTTATTTGTACCTGTTGTAATTCGAAATCTTTTAATTCTTTTTTCTTAGCTTCGATCTGCAACAGTATCTTCTTATCATTATTAGAAAAAAAATTAGATTCTAGATCTGCTATTAAATTTTCTAAAAGCTATACAAGAGTTTTATCAAACTCTATATACTGCCAAAAATAAGAGCAAGGAAGATATAGAAAAATACATTACTAAAAATTTGAAGATGACTTTGGAAGAGGGAGACATGTTGGAAATGGAGAAACCCATTACAGATCAAGAGATAGGGGAGGTAATAGATAAACTAAAGAATAATAAACCTCCAGGAGTGGATGGTCTGGGACCTGAATACAAAGAAATTGTAAGCAAAGATTGTTTCCGTTCATGGCTCCAGCCATGGGCTGTAAAAGGAGAGGGTTTGTAGGATTCTGAGAAATGTTCAAAAAACCACATGTGTCCGGGATGCTTCCTAGCAGGGATGTTGGCAAGTCTTTGGACTCCAAGTCTTCACTCTCAAGTCCAAGTCATGACCAAGTCTGGAGTCCCAAGTCACTATTAAAAACAAGTTCTTTGCCCCAGAAAAAAAATAATTGTTGGTGGGTTCTGAGTCAAGACTGAATCATTGAAAAACAAACGACAATGAGATGAGTCTGAGAAGAGCCACCAGTCCAACTTAAGTCAGCCATAACAGTGAGTCTTGAGATTCAAGTCCCCACCCTTGCCTCCTAGTTCTGTAGTGGTGGGTGAGGTGCAGCCATTTTTGTTGTTGTTCAGTTGTAGTCAAGCCCGACTCTTCGTGACCCCATGGACCAGAGCATGCCAGGCCCTTCTGTCTTCCACTGACTCCCACATTTTGGTCAAATCTATATTAGTTTCATCGACGACAGTGTCTAACAATCTCATTCTCTGTCGTCCTCTTTTCCTTTTGCCCTCAATCTTTCCCAACATCAGGGACTTTTCCAAGGACTCCTCTCTCCTCATGAGGTGGCCAAAGTACTGGAGCCTCAGCTTCAAAATCTGTCCTTCCAGTGAACATTCGGGGTTGATTTCTTTCAGGATGGAAAGGTTTGATCTCCTTGCAATCCAGGGGACTCTCAAGACTCTCCTCCAGCACCACAGCTCAAAAGCATCTATTATGTGGTGATCAGCCTTCTTTATAGTCCAGCTTTCACGTCCATACATCACTACTGGGAAAACCATAGCTTTGACTATCCTGACCTTAGTTGGCAAAGTGATGTCTCTGCTCTTTAGGATGCTATCTAAGTTTGCCATTGCTTTCCTCCCACGAAGCAGGTGTCTTTAAATTTTATTGCTGCAGTCGCCATCTGCAGTGATCAAGGAGCCCAAGAAAATAAACTCTGTCATTGCCTCCATTTCTTCCCCTTCTACAGTATTTGCCAGGAGGTGATGGGACAAGTAGCCACAATCTTATTTTTTTTTATGTTTAGCTTCAGCCCATGTTTTCATTCTCCTCTTTCACCCCCATTAACAGTTTCTTTAATTCCTCCTCACTTTCTGCTGTCAGAGTAGTATCATCTACATATCAGGGTTTGTTGATATTTTTTCCAGCAATCTTAATTCCAGTTTATGCTTCATCCAGTCCTGCCTTCTGCATGATGTACTGTGCACGCTGATAAGAACAGATACTACACTTGATCTTAGCCGATAGAATCTCTGAGATGAAACATCACCAACTGCTTAGAGGGTAAAACTGGGTGCTGAACTTACTGGCCTGAAGCCAGCATGCCATGAAAGAAAGCTGGTGAAGGTCCAATCAACTGAGGCTGAATCCTGGCAGAATGGAAGCCTTGTGGGTCACAGGGTCACATGTTTCTCAGATCTTGGGGGCCATTTTATAGGGCTTTGAATGCAAAATGAATCAATACATTAACCCATTGCATTGTAAGAATAAAAATGCAAATGTGTTATTCCTGATTCATCGACCTAAATGAATCGTGAAACAAATCACCATTTTCCCAATCTAAACCCATGTCTACTTATACCCCTTCCAAAATCAGTGATGTGTGCAAAAAGACCACACAAAGTAAGCTAAAAATGAATGCCAGAATTGGAGTAGAGTCTCTTTACGATGACCTTCCTTTTCTCTATTTGCTTTGCTCTGTTCCAACAATGCTGGCAGTTCTCCCATTTTTGCAATAACGGAAGTACCGCTCTCCCACTGTGGTAACAGAATGATGAATTCAATAGTGTTCGCATTGTGTTTTCCTGGAGTACTCTAGGGCTGCTACTGGAAAGTTGAGTCATGGCAACTGGACTTCTTTTTCTTGAGAGATTGAAATGTTTTGCCACCCATCCAAACAGCTACTTGAAGGCTTTTTGAATATTTTTAAAGTGAAAGGCAATCTAGCTTTCCCCAAAGACAGCTACCTCATCATTAGAAATCAGCCCTAGTTCCAGCCCTAGTTACAATAGAAGGCTGCTCACTTGCAAGTCTTATTATCCTTTCCCTCTCTGTTTACAGGTATCTGCTGAATTGTCACTCAGCAGCAGCCCTCTTGAGATGTTGCAAATAGGACTGATCTGAGAGGCCCCATCCTCCGTCTGTCGTTGTCTCCATGTGGCAAAGAACCATCTGAAGTGGAGACAATCTGCTACACAAGGAGCCTGTTTGGAAGCCTGTTTTCAGGAAGCCCAACCTCTAGGAGAAGCTTTTTATATAAGTAGTAGAAGCTTTTTCTTTTTGGAAACAGGGTTAGACAGGTGCAGAGGGCTACCATGGTTTCCTTGCACAGGAACTCAGAAGAACCCTTTTTAAAAAACAAACCAGCAGGGCTAAAGATGTTTGTGTAAACCATCCTCTTTGCCTTCAGCTGTGAACAGAGCTTCTCCCAGGGAAGGTGGATTTGAAGCTAGACCCCGGTCTCACTACCATTATCTGTGCATCTTAATTTGATGTGTACTATTTTTTGGGCAGTCAGTGACGTTTAATGTACAGTTAGCACCCCGACGCCAGGGGAGTATTTTACTTCTCTGCATCCATCCTGACTTGCTTACTGTGCATCTTTTCCCTGTTTTTTGAGTTGATTTTCTCTGTCATGCTTACATATATTTTAAAAAAACTACTGGTTGATTACCGGCATGCCAGCTTTCTAGCACTACTCTTTGTCATCATGCGGAAGTGTCTAGTCCCCCCCCCCATGTTATGTGTTTTTATGTGCAAATTTACACAAATGAGCAATGTCAATAATGCCATTGGGTGTCACTGCTGTTTATTATATTTCACGGTCCTCCAATGTGCTGGTATGCTGGTATGCCACCAATTCAGTAGCATAAACGATTACCAAGGCAGAACTACAGGAAGTCATAGAAAAGGGGTACGAATCAAATTGGTGCAAATTTTCTGAGGCTGCACCTCGTTCGAAGCGTTAAAAACTGTGCATCAACAACAGAAGTATTTTAACACAACCCCTAGCAGGAGGTACAAAATGCTGTGGTTAAAGTGTACTTCCAGGGGCGTGGTTGGCCAGGGTACCAAATTACTGCTCTTTGGAGTGAAGGCACAATCTTTTGCTGTGCAGTCGTTCGCAGCAAAAAGAGCAGCAAAATCGTCGTGAGGCCGGGGCCCTAGCCATCAATTGTTGTGCTTCTTAAAGTTCTGGCATGCATTCTTCCTCAAACAGCTCACTGAGAGGTTATAGAAGTGCCTGCCATTGGGGAGAAAGTACATTAAAGGTGAGTAGTTTTGTGAGAAAGGATGTACGGATGGATGTACGGATATACACCTTTGAAAAGAAAGCTACGGTGATCCTAGAAAATGCCATCTTTGAACCACATTGAATTCTACCTTCAGGAGCTCTCTGGAAGCCCATAGAGAACCATGGTTTCTTTCATCTTAATTTCCACAGCAAGGGAAAATAGAAACTGTTAAAAAGCAAGCATAAGGTTTTCTCCATCACACCCACTGACTTTGTAATCATTCCTTATTAATGTTTTCCAGCTGGCAAAAAAGTCGGAGGAGCAGACCTCTAATCTGGCTGATATGACAGGGACTTCCATTACAAGTAAATTATTTATAATGAGCGCCATGGTTTCTCCGTCTCAACTTTGAAGGCAAACAAGCCAAACGTCAGAGTAATAGCCAGGGAGATGCTAACAACACACTGTAGTTAACCATTATGACCCGTATGTGTATCCTAAGCAGACGTGTTATAAATCGACTTACAGTTGGGCTGGGAGGGGGCATGTCCTGCTTCTAATTTTTTTCCAGTCCCATCAAGCTCTCCCTTTCTCCCTTCCTCCAAAAATGTTTGTTTCCAAGAAAGCAAGTGCAAATTGCTATTCCTCAAAGGCTCCCGGAGGACTGGTTCACATTTTAAGCAAGTCACAGTGTATCCTGGTGGTGGTTAAAATGACCTCTTGGCTGAACTCACAGTGAAGTTCTATCCACTTCCACTTTATCTTGCCACACTTTTTTGTGGGTCTGTGGAGGCCTCGGAAGACCTCAGGGGCACAACATTGTCCCCTGTTCCCACTTTGAAGGGGCTTGCTGCAACTTATCAGGAGAAAACCATTGTTAAACACTGGTAGGTGTTACAACCTCTTTGCCTTATATGGCTTGAATTTAATGGCAGGAAAGTTCTGGAAGTTGAGTCATGGCTACTGGACTTCTTTTTCCTTGAGAGATAGAAACATTCTGCTGCTCATCCAAACAGCTTCATCAGTCTTCATCACTTCAGACTGATGAAGCTGTTTGGATGAGCAGCGAAATGTTTCTATCTCTCAAGAAAAAAGAAGTCCAATAGCCATGACTCAACTTCCAGATAAATTCACCTGGATAACTGAGAATCTTCACAGACATATGGCAGGAAAGTTTCATTCTTTGTCACCATATGTAGATGTATGCCTGCAATTTTTCCAATTGCATCCTCAGTAGGGAATGTGAAAAAATATTTTACTGCTGCTCTCAGTTTGGGTTGAAACATAGCCATTGCCAAATGTCCAAATCATCTGTTGAGAACTCACCAGCCCCTGCAAGAGATGTTCCTCCACTGTATGAGAGTCAACAAGCACCTTTCCCCCATTTTATCTGTCACATTTTGTGCAAAATGCCCCAATGTTGTGACTTTTCTCATTGCAAGCTAAGCACTAAGGATGCACCCCCACACCCAGTCAAAACCAAAAGGTAGAACTGGTCAGAAAACACCAATATCCACTGTTGACTATACAATAAAATAAAATACTTTTATTATGCATGCTTTGCACAAATGTTCAAAGCAAAAAAAAAAAACCCTAACATATGTGCTAATGATGAGAGACAGAAATCTCACCTTGCATCCCCAGACCCGAAGTAATAAGTCGATGCAAATGAATGGAGTTTAACATGGGCCACAACTTTATTGAATAGTTCAAATAAACCAAGGGGGCCTGCCGTAGTGCAAGTAAGGCTATGGCCTTGACCCTCTTGATCTCAAGGCCAAAATCACGTTCGTGAGTTCCTCCTGAAAATGTGCTAATTTTCTTATTCTGCACATTTTCCAGATGAGGGAGACTAGATCCCCCCAAGGCAGCCATAGAGAACTTTAATACGGGTGATGATCTTATTAATTTTAACTAAGCTTAACCTAAACTCTATGCTATTTAATGACAAGGCTGCCCTCTCCCCTTACTGGGATTGCACCATGGAACTCAGATAAACCAGCCACCTTGCACTACCTGCTGTTGCAACCGGATTAGCGAAGGTGAAAACCTGCCTAACTCTGTAGTGGGCAGAATGGGGTGGGCAAAAGCACACCACCACCCAAGGGCCAATCAGGGTAGTAGTCAAAAATTCCCATCCGGACCCGAAGTGACCAGCTGATCTTATTCTCCTAACAACTAGAGGCGAGTGTGCGGGTGCCTGCAAAGATTTGGAAAAGAAGATGAGGGAGCAGTGTTCAGCCTTTTTGAAGGCTTCGAGGCCCAGGAATTCCCGGGTCACATGGGCGCTATTTCGCACTGTAGCTGCAGGTTGTGACTGCAAAGCATCCTGGCTGGAGACCCAGTCACAGCCAAGATTCCCATATCTCTTTAACAGAAAATAAGGTGTACATACCACTTTGCCCAGCAAGGATCTATGAAGTCAGGTTGTAAAATTATGTAAAAGGAAATAAACTGATCCTAAGAATCCATTAGTAGCTTTCTTGGATCACACCAAAGAGCCTTCCTCCTACTTCTCACAGTGGCCAAGCAGCCATCCTGCTCCATCTCAGATTCCATAGTCTGCAGAATGTGATACTAGTCAAGCCATTAGAATCCAGCTAGTGATGTAACAGTCTTGGGACCAAGGGCAAAATTGTCAGATACAGCAGACCCTTGTATAACAAACAGTTTGTATAACATGAAATCTGTACATCATAAAAAATTCCAGAGATAGGAGAATCTTGCTTAACATAATTGCCTATGGGGCGAATCCGTACAACATAAAAATGGGATTGCTCTGTTTTCAATCCATTCCTATGGGAAATTTGTATAAAGGAAAATTTGCTTAACATAATTTCATTTGGAATGAATTAATTCCTTTATATAAGGTACCACTGTACTAGTCACAGCATGGTGCTTGTTTCAGTATCATAGAGAGCAGCCCTGCAGCTAAAGCACAGACAGATGAAGCTAGTAGAGATGGGCACGAAATGCAAAAATGGTGTTTTGTTTTTGTTTCATTTTTTCCATTTTGTTTCATTTCGTTTGAAAAGATTTTTTTAAAAAAATTCATTTCATTTTTCAATTTGTTTCATTATTTGTTTTTTATTTGTTTTTGTTTTTTTGACAAGTAGTTGGGGCCCTGCTGGCCAATCTGCACTTTTTTTTTTACAAGTGCCAATCAGCTGGCATGCGGGGCCCTGCCAACAATTGGTACTTTTATTATAAATAAGTGCTGATCACCTGGCATGTGGGGCCCTGCTGGTGATTGGTGCTTGTTTTTGTACAAGCACCAATCAGCTGGTGTGCGGGGAACTGCCAGTGATAGGTGCTTTTTTTTAACAAGCGCCAATGCAAGGCCCTGCTGGCTGACCAGTGCTTTTTTTTATAAGCGCCGATCAGCTGGCACATGGGGGCCTGCTGGCTGATGGGAGCTTATTTTAATTATTTATTTTGACAAGCGCATGTTGTTTTGTTTCTTTTTTAAAAGACACTTCATTTTTTGTTTCATTAAGGAATGAAACAAAAAATGAAAAACAAAGTGAAAAAAAATCTCTAAACAAGACATGAAGGCAAGCCTTCATACATTCAATGGTGTCTCATGCTTGGTCATTGATAAGTAGGCTAACCCCATCCTGTCTTTGGAGCATTAACTTTTATTCAGCCTTCTGATATTAGGTTGTGCCAGTATTGTGCGGAGCCTCATGGCACAGTGGTTAAATGCCTGTACTGCAGCTAAAACTGTGCTCACGACCTAGGGTTCAATCCCAGGTAGAAGGCTCATGGTTGACTCAGCCTTCCATCCTTTTGAGGGGCAATGTGTAGCCTGCATACTGCAATCAAACTGTAAACCGCCCAGAGACTATTTGAAGTGTTATGAGGTGCTATATACTTCTTCTTCTTCTTCTTCTTCTTCTTCTTCTTCTTCTTCTTCTTCTTCTTCTTCTTCTTCTTCTTCTTCTTCTCCTCCTCCTCCTCCTCCTCCTCCTCCTCCTCCCTCATAGCTCTTAAAGCACTCTCTGTGTGGTTTACATTCAAGTAATTATAGAGGTTACACATTGCCTCCCCAACAAGTTGGGTACTCGTTTTGCCAACCTTGGAAAGATGGGGGGGATGAGTGAATCTTGAGCCTGCTACCTGAGATTGAACCCCAGGTCATAAGCATAGTTCCATTTGCAGTACAGCAGTTTAACCACTGTGCCATAGGGCTCTTTTCACATACCCTGTAGTCTTAAAATATATGCAGAGGAATATTTCAGGTTGTTGGGCATGGGGGAACAGTGCATGTTTTCCCTTTCTTTGCAAATGAATGTATTTGGGTTTATGAAATTGCCCGGCGAGACTGCATCATCTTGAGTGCATTTAATGGAAACTTCAATGCCCTCAACCAAATCACAGCTCTATCCTCTGCGTCATTGGCGTAGTGAATAAGAAGCACAGGAGGACAAGAACAGCTGGCTCAATTGGAACTCACTTACTGAAGTTCCTTTATCATAAGCTTTCCGTCATTCGCAAGCAATTTCCAAAGTTATGGTATGGTAACCTCCTGCATGAACCTGTTGTTACATTGGTATGTCATCTGATCTTCAAGCTGTTCTTTCTCATCTACTGGAGCTCTCTTTCTTCTCCCCTTCAGCTTCCTGCAAGATGAAAAGGGAAGAAAGAGGGGAAAGTTTAATTTATTTTCAAATAAGCTGCTGGATGAAAGCTTTATGGATACAACAGACTGCCAGAAAGACTATCATCTTTCTGGAAGAAGAAGAAGAACCACACAGAGAGTGCTTTAAGAGCTATGAGGGAGGAGGAGGAGGAGGAGGAGGAGGAGGAGGAGGAGGAGGAGGAGGAGGAGGAGAAGAAGAAGAAGAAGAAGAAGAAGAAGAAGAAGAAGAAGAAGAAGAAGAAGAAGAAGAAGAAGAAGAAGAAGAAGAAGAAGAAGAAGAAGAAGAAGTCATAGTGGATATGAGATGAAATCAAGTTGAACTCTCACTAAAAGCTAGAATTACTAAACAGAACCTATTTTACTTTGGACATATCATAAGAAAACACAATTCACTGGGGGGGGGGTAAATAACACTGTTAGGCCAAATATCTGTGAAGATTCTCAGTCATCCAGGTAAAGTTATCTGGATGTTGAGTCATGGCAACTGAACTTCTTTTCTTGTGAGACTGAAACATTTAGCTACTCATCCAAGCAGCTTCATCAGTCTGAAGCTGGAAGGCAGTAGAAAAAGACCAAGCATGAGATGGGTTGACTCAACAAAGAAGCCATAGCCTTGGTTTTGTAAGGCCTAAGCTTGCTTGTTGACAATAGGATCTTTCAGAATTCCTTAATCTTAAGGATTACCATAGGTTGGTAGCAACTGGATAGTTCATACAACCAGCAACTTCTTCCTCCAAGTGTGTGTGTGTGTGTGTGTGTGTGTGTGTGTGTGTGTGTGTGTGTGTGTGTGTGTGTGTGTGTGTGTGTGTGTGTGTGTGTGTGTCTTCAAAGTGGCAGTGTGGTGAAATTCAGGCAGAGAGATGGTGACTCACCCAACATTACTCAGCTGAGTCAAGATTTGAAGAACCCTTCACATAGGCCGTTACTTCACGAACCGCTCGCTGCGCGGCAACCCCTAATTTCTGTGTGAATCGATCATTTCAGTCCGCACGCTCCTCCTCTTTGGATTCGGCGCCACCCGACCACGCCCCCTAAACCGTGCTCCAAGCGGGCGAGAGGTTCCCCTGCCGGAGGCCGGGAATCTTCTTCGCTTCGCATCCCGCTTCGCATCCAAATTCACGTGTGGCCAGTAAATATATATATTTATTTTTTTTTATCCTTACTTTTTCTCCGAAATGCCGATGCATAGATATTTCGATAACCCGTACTTTGATCTTGCCTTCTGTACACGGGGCAGGGGCAACAGAGGGGGCAAGCATCCCGGGTGACGTGAGCAGAGCCCCTCCGCTGGCAAGGGATGGCCCAGGAGCTGCGCAGAGGGAGGGGGAGGGGGTGTCATCAGTGGGAGGCTTGCAAGACAACCCGCGCGCGCCCTCCCAGAGAGCAGCGAATGGGGACACAGGGCGATGAAGCTGAGAGAAGCCTCTCCCCGCCCCGCCCCCAAAAACCAACCCAGCTGCTCTGCTTCAGGGAAACTCCCCACCGCCCACAAGTCCTCGGGACAACCGCAGGGGCCTTTGAGCACCGGGCTTGACACATGGCTTGCGCCTCTGACCGCAAATGACAGCCGGGTATTGATGCATCGATACGCCGTGGTAATTTTTTTAAAAATAAAAGAAAGCAGAAACCGGACGTTGCAAGTAAGCTTCCGAATGCGAAGGGAGCACGTGAGGTAGCAATGGATTCGATCCTAAAATTTCAGTGGTGAGGACAGAGAAAGGGGTGGGGGTGAAGGGAGACCACGTGACCGGCTTCGCATTCAAAGCGAAGGCAATCCCGCTGCGAAGCGAAGTACTTCGTGAAGTAACGGCCATAGTTGTAGGTATATCAAGGATGCTTGTTAAATTCTTCATTTTCCTAAATGTTGGCTGTCTTAATGGCACTTTGCAGAGGACTTCTGGAGATAATTCCCTCCCGGGCAAGTTATTCCTGTCAGAATCTCCACCCTTTGTGAAAAATATCTCTGGGCAAAATTTTGATTTTAAGAAGCAAAGTTCACACACACACACACACACACATTTGCATGCATGTGTACAGCTCCCACACAAAAGAATGGGCTAATTAAAAAGTACTGATGCTTCTTCACCTTTAAAATTCCTGATACAAAGCAGCAGCCATTATCATTCCATACAATTTTCATTGTTTCATTAAAGTGTTTGCATATTGTTCCTTAATTTGCACAAAGCAACCATTTTCTCCCTCTTCTATTGTTATCCGGTCCAGAGAATTGCTTGCAGCATGAGAATATTGTTTTTCTTCTTTGCATTATCTCTGCACCTTCTCTTAAATCCTCTTTTTAAATGGCGTTCATATATTGTCTCCTGCCCCTGAAGGAGAACATGACAAAATCTCAACCATCTTATCCTATCAACAGTCCTGTGTGGGGTCTCAGGCTGCGAGAGGGTGTCCAGCTCAATCACACCCATTGAGCTTCAAGGCCTCAGCAGGAATCTAAAGCTAAGTCTCCTTTGCCCAAGGCCAAACAATTATAGCTCACATCTACTCCAAAAAGGCCCATTGCAGACTGGGGGAAATGCTTGTTTTCAGTGCAGATTTTTTTCCTGAGCGATCTCCTGATTCTGCTTTGCAATTTCTGACAAGCATTCCACACAGGTTTAAAAAAAAAACAGTGTGAGGTAACACCAGTGATAGCTGAGACCAAAGCTATGCTTCAGTGGTAGAGTTCATAATGAAGGCAAGTAGAATTACAGGCCACCAGCAACATCTAACTTTCTGTGAACACCTGGCCAATGCTTGAAGAGGACATAAGGCTAGCAAAACCTCCACCAGTCTTACTGTCAAATTCACCACCATCATGGCAAAACTGCCATTTTTTTTCTACATGTAATCAAGCTTCATGAGGCAATGCTTTATTTCTAAGGCGAGACACACTTTTGTGAAACTTCCTAATTAGAGTAAATTTGGGTTGTGACAGCAGAGGGTGATGTTACAGCTTCTGGTTAGTGGGGTCTCATGGGTCTTCTCTACTTTATACTGTTGTTTTTGTTGCTTCGTGATGGCCCCTCTCTTGCTAAGGTGATGGTGGACAGGCTGTGGTTTTAGAAGGAAGTGCACAGACATATTTGAGAGTTCAGCATAGAAGCTTAGGGATGGTTACGTCACTCAGTTCTGGTTTTCCCCACATACATCCTTTCTTAAATAAAAAACCGCCTCAAGTTATTTGCATGTGTGGAGAACATTTACTGATTTTCATATGAAATGAAGAACATGCTCACTGTTCTATGTTGGCCAAACTGAGGAAAATACAGCTATTTTCATTTTGTTGAGGATCATGTGCTACATACCTGTCATGCAACTGTTATTTTATTTTATTTTACTTTATTTGTTTAAACTTTCACCCTGCCCACTTAGTTACAGGGCACTACTCTGGGGGCCTTCCAGAAAATATAATAAATTACACCTTTTTTAAAAGAAAAAGTCAAATTAAAAACAGAAACCCCTTTTAGCAAACAGTGGTTGGTATAAACCAAAAATTATGTCTGGTTATAATACTCTGTTATGAATGAGGACATTATCCAGGGGGGTGGGGAGAGACAGTGGTTTTAATTAGCATCATATAAACACGTGGCTCTGTAGACAGTCATGTCTCTCAAGCTTGGTGTTCTGATGTCCTTGGACTATAATTCCCAGACTTTCTAAGCAATTTTCAGGGCTTCTGGGAGATGTAGTCTATAAATGTGAGGGATTCCAAGCTTGGGAGTGACTGAAATACAGGGATTCAGTCCCCGGTGTTCATGAGCTCAGTATGGGTTGGTGAATCTGTCACCTTGGCTGCTTTTACACTACCCCTAAAATCCGCTGCAAAATGCTCCGCAGATGCGGAGCATAAAATTGTTTTCCCACCAGATGCGGTCCTTAAAAAAAAGTAGGACCATGCCCACTTAAGCACGCCCCAGCGCATTTTACAAGTACCTGGTCTGGAGGAGGTAAAATCCTTGTTGCTGTTCCTTGTTGCTATTTTAAAGCATTGCATGCCTGGCCCTCTTCTGCTTTTTGTTTGTTTTTGTTGGGTCCCCCCCCTTTTAACAGACAGGAATCCTAATGGGCTGGAACAATTAGCTGCTGCCCACAGCAGGCGGAGGTGAGCCTACATTTTTTTCTCTCTCCCCTCACCGCAGACAGAAGCAATAGAGTGTGGGAGGTGGGAACACAGGAAGCAGAACACAAACCACGTTGGGGGATCTGCATTTAAGTTGCCAGCAGATTTTAGGGGTCCTGTAAAAGCAGCCCTTGTCTTTCCTTCCCATTTGAATCCTTTGAATCTGGAGTCTTTTCCATCTTGAATATGAAGAAAGGGTTAGATTTCAGAAGTCCAACAAAAGTGCAAAGCTGTGAGCATATGTAAACTCTATATATGTTGCAAAATCAGCAAGGTTTTGTAACCAGAGCAGAATGAAACATCAGTTGAAAAATGGAATGTTGATTTATAGGAGGTTCAAGATTAAAGTGAAAACCAGGTAGCTTGTTGTCCTTGGTGGTGAAAACCACTCAGTTCAGCAGTTTCAAACCCATCCATCATGGGAGCACATCTGAAAAATTGTTAAGATTAAATAACGGCAAAACCATGAAAAAGTGAGCTGAAGCAGAGAGTAAAGGAAAGGAAGCTTAATAAATAACCAAGTTCTCAAGGTTTGAGCTACTTTTCTGTGAAAATAGCTCCTCTGTTACCTTTTGAAATGTTGTTGCATATGGTAACATGAGACTATCGTCTTCGATTGAGCAAAAGCAAACAGAATCCATCCAATATTTCATTTATATATATATATATATATATATATATATATGCATGTTAGGGTGGATTCGGGTTTCTTCCCGTGTAGAAATCTGGTTGTTTTGGCGACGTTTCGACGAGGTCTCACTCGTCATCTTCAGGCTGGTGTTCTGGCTTCTTTCTTCTTGAAGCAAAGTGTGGTCTCAGTTGAAGTCCTTCTATAAATACTGCTGGGGGGGGTGTGGTTTGCTTGCTCTGTTGCTGATTGCAGGTTCCTTTGTTCCTTTGTTCTTTTGTGATCTGCTGTGTGGCTGAGGCGATCGTTAAGGGATTAACTGCTGATGGCTGTTTAGATGGCTGTTTACATGCTGGTGGGTTAGATGGCTTCTGGGTTCTGGCAGTATCCTGGGCTTTGGTGGAGTGGGGTCCTGTGTCTTGTGAATTCATTTTGGTCTCGCTACGTGTCTGTGGTCTCCCAATGTTTTTTTGGGGTGTGTGAGTGTGCTCCATGTGGTGACTGGAGTGGGGTGCCGCAGTAGATGGTGCAGTCGTGGTTTTGTTATTGGATGGTGGTTTCGTTTCATCTGTGGGAAGGGTCTGGGTTTGTGTTTGGTGTGGATGGAAGGTGGTGGCATCTTGTGTCCTTTTGGACCTGGTGTCAGTCTTTGTGACAGAGGCTCGTCTGTTGACCAGGGCTAGTTTCCAGATGTCAGGCAAGCGGGAGGTGTCATCTCGTTTATTCATGTTGTTTGGGTGTTTCTCTATTTCAATGGCTTCCATGATTATTCGACTGTTGAAGTGTTCAGTTTTGGAGATGAGTTTGGTTCTTTCAAAGTCAATCACCAAACTAATCCAAACTAATCCAAACACCATCACCAAACTAATCCAAAAGGAAACACCCCCCAAGAACCAAGAAACAGAAGAGAACAACGGCACCGCCCTCCTCCCTTACATCAAAGGCACCACAGACAAAATCAGCAAAATTCTCCACAAACACAATATCAAGACAGCCTTTTGCACCGACCAAAAAATAGCCAACATCTTAAGAAACCCCAAAGACAAGATTGAGCTAGAAAACCAAGGAGTCTACGAAATACCATGCAAAGTCTGTCCAGCCACATACATCGGACAAACAAACAGGAGAATAAGCGCACGCATCGCAGAACACAAGAACGGAGTCAAAAAAGAAGAAAAATCTTCCTCTCTCTTCCAGCACATAAAAACAACAGGTCATGAAATTGACTTTGAAAGAACCAAACTCATCTCCAAAACTGAACACTTCAACAGTCGAATAATCATGGAAGCCATTGAAATAGAGAAACACCCAAACAACATGAATAAACGAGATGACACCTCCCGCTTGCCTGACATCTGGAAACTAGCCCTGGTCAACAGACGAGCCTCTGTCACAAAGACTGACACCAGGTCCAAAAGGACACAAGATGCCACCACCTTCCATCCACACCAAACACAAACCCAGACCCTTCCCACAGATGAAACGAAACCACCATCCAATAACAAAACCACGACTGCACCATCTACTGCGGCACCCCACTCCAGTCACCACATGGAGCACACTCACACACCCCAAAAAAACATTGGGAGACCACAGACACGTAGCCAGACCAAAATGAATTCACAAGACACAGGACCCCACTCCACCAAAGCCCAGGATACTGCCAGAACCCAGAAGCCATCTAACCCACCAGCATGTAAACAGCCATCTAAACAGCCATCAGCAGTTAATCCCTTAACGATCGCCTCAGCCACACAGCAGATCACAAAAGAACAAAGGAACAAAGGAACCTGCAATCAGCAACAAAGCAAGCAAACCACACCCCCAGCAGTATTTATAGAAGGACTTCAACTGAGACCACGCTTTGCTTCAAGAAGAAAGAAGCCAGAACACCAGCCTGAAGATGACGAGTGAGACCTCGTCGAAACGTCGCCAAAACAACCAGATTTCTACACGGGAAGAAACCCGAATCCACCCTAACATGCATACCTATACCCGTGAAAATCTACGAAAACAAATATCCGACCTCTACGGGAGGAAACCTTCCAGCTGACCAGAACCTACGAGAAACTAGAAGTCCGAAGAGCCACCATCTTATGTGACATTGCATTCCTACGCAACTGCCGAGACAAAAATGTGATCCCCACAAGCTTCCAACTGAAATTCCACTCAAAAACCCCATCCAGCGAAAGGATCCTGAAAAGAACAGAACTAGCCCTAATCAGAAGCGAACTACACAGGAAAAGATACCTACTAGATCAAACCAACAGAGACCTACTCACTCTCCACCTCAAACTCAGCAACAAAATCCACCCAACACTCTGGAACAAATCCAAGCAACTGGCTGCCTGGAGAGCTGAAACAGAGACCTCCCACAAGACAGACACACACACCAACAAACTCCACAAACTGGAAAAACGCCAGAAGCCCAACCCCCCCACACAACAGCCCATGAAACAAACAGTTCACAACATATCAGACAGGACACTCACCATCGCAGAGACCAAAGTCCTTTCCAAAGGATTCAACTTTGCAATCGCCCCAGACACATCCCCACCGAAAACATCATATGCGGAGTGGAAGCCAGCCTAACCAAAATCAACCCAGATGAAGCCAACAAAATCAGACTCGAAGTCACCAATGTCCTCTGCTCCAGCAAACCACCCAGAAGCAATTTACACAAAGAAGAACAAAAAGCCCTCTCCAACCTGAGGAAAGACAACAACATAATCATTCTCCCAGCAGACAAAGGCAATGCCACAGTGGTGATGAACACATCCGACTACCAAGCCAAATTATCCAACCTACTACAAGACCCTGCTTACATACCTTTGAACACAGACCCCACCACCTACCTGGAAAAAAACCACCAAAGCCAAAATAAAAGCCTCTCCCTTAAGTGAAGAAATCAAGCCAAGCATCATCCCCAGAGAGAAATCATCCAGATGCCCCAAGCTCTACGGCCTCCCCAAGATTCACAAAGAAGGAACACCTCTCAGACCCATAGTCAGCTCCATAGGCTCACCTCTACAAAACCTCGCCAAATTTCTTGCCAAACAACTCCAGCCCTATGCAGAATCCATCACTTCATACGTACAAAACTCGTTCCACTTCATAGAAATTATAAAGAAACAAGACCTACAACCCAATGACCTACTCGTGAGCTTCGATGTTGTTTCGCTCTTCACACAAGTGCCCATTCAAGAAGCCTTGACAGCTATCCATAACAAATACAACCCCCCCAAACACATCCTAGATCTGACCAACCACTGCCTAACCAACACATACTTCATCCACAATGGACAAAGATACAAACAGATAGAAGGAGCACCCATGGGATCACCCCTCTCACCGGTCATCGCAAACCTATATATGGAACACTTTGAAACCAACGCGTTACAGAAGTCCGAACATAAACCCAAACTCTGGCTCAGATATGTTGACGACACCTTTGTTATCTGGCCACACGGGAAAGATAAACTGAACAACTTCCTCACACATCTCAACAGCCTACACCCCAAAATACAATTCACTATGGAAATAGAAGCCAACAACCAACTTCGCTTCCTGGACGTCCTAATCTACAAAAAAACCCGACGGCTCCTTAGGACATACCATCTACCAGAAAAAAACACATACAAACCGCTACTTAAATGCACAATCACACCACCACCCTGCACAGATCAACTCCGTAGCAAAACCCTCATCTCCAGAACCAAACGCCTCGCTGACAAAGACCACCTAAAAACTGAATTACACACTCTCTCGAATGTTTTAATTGCGAACGGATTCCAAAAAAACACCATCACCAAACTAATCCAAAAGGAAACACCCCCAAGAACCAAGAAACAGAAGAGAACAACGGCACCGCCCTCCTCCCTTACATCAAAGGCACCACAGACAAAATCAGCAAAATTCTCCACAAACACAATATCAAGACAGCCTTTTGCACCGACCAAAAAATAGCCAACATTTTAAGAAACCCCAAAGACAAGATTGAGCTAGAAAACCAAGGAGTCTACGAAATACCATGCAAAGTCTGTCCAGCCACATACATCGGACAGACAAACAGGAGAATAAGCGCACGCATCGCAGAACACAAGAACGCAGTCAAAAAAAGAAAAATCTTCCTCTCTCTTCCAGCACATAAAAACAACAGGTCATGAAATTGACTTTGAAAGAACCAAACTCATCTCCAAAACTGAACACTTCAACAGTCGAATAATCATGGAAGCCATTGAAATAGAGAAACACCCAAACAACATGAATAAACGTGATGACACCTCCCGCTTGCCTGACATCTGGAAACTAGCCCTGGTCAACAGACGAGCCTCTGTCACAAAGACTGACACCAGGTCCAAAAGGACACAAGATGCCACCACCTTCCATCCACACCAAACACAAACCCAGACCCTTCCCACAGATGAAACGAAACCACCATCCAATAACAAAACCACGACTGCACCATCTACTGCGGCACCCCACTCCAGTCACCACATGGAGCACACTCACACACCCCAAAAAAACATTGGGAGACCACAGACACGTAGCCAGACCAAAATGAATTCACAAGACACAGGACCCCACTCCACCAAAGCCCAGGATACTGCCAGATCCTACCAGCCATCTAACCCACCAGCATGTAAACAGCCATCTAAACAGCCATCAGCAGTTAATCCCTTAACGATCGCCTCAGCCACACAGCAGATCACAAAAGAACAAAGGAACAAAGGAACCTACAATCAGCAACAGAGCAAGCAAACCACACACCCCCCAGCAGTATTTATAGAAGGACTTCAACTGAGACCACACTTTGCTTCAAGAAGAAAGAAGCCAGAACACCAGCCTGAAGATGACGAGTGAGACCTCGTCGAAACGTCGCCAGAACAACCAGATTTCTACACGGGAAGAAACCCGAATCCACCCTAACATGCATATATATATTTATAGAAGGACTTCAACTGAGACCACACTTTGCTTCAAGAAGAAAGAAGCCAGAACACCAGCCTGAAGATGACGAGTGAGACCTCGTCATATATATATGCATGTTAGGGTGGATTCGGGTTTCTTCCCGTGTAGAAATCTGGTTGTTCTGGCGACGTTTCGACGAGGTCTCACTCGTCATCTTCAGGCTGGTGTTCTGGCTTCTTTCTTCTTGAAGCAAAGCGTGGTCTCAGTTGAAGTCCTTCTATAAATACTGCGGGGGTGTGTGTGGTTTGCTTGCTTTGTTGCTGATTGCAGGTTCCTTTGTTCCTTTGTTCTTTTGTGATCTGCTGTGTGGCTGAGGCGATCGTTAAGGGATTAACTGCTGATGGCTGTTTAGATGGCTGTTTACATGCTGGTGGGTTAGATGGCTGGTAGGTTCTGGCAGTATCCTGGGCTTTGGTGGAGTGGGGTCGTGCGCTTATTCTCCTGTTTGTTTGTCCGATGTATGTGGCTGGACAGACTTTGCATGGTATTTCGTAGACTCCTTGGTTTTCTAGCTCAATCTTGTCTTTGGGGTTTCTTAAGATGTTGGCTATTTTCTGGTCGGTGCAAAAGGCTGTCTTGATATTGTGTTTGTGGAGAATTTTGCTGATTTTGTCTGTGGTGCCTTTGATGTAAGGGAAGAGGAAAACATATATATATATATATGTTTTCGTAGATTTTCACGGGTATAGGTATGCATGTTAGGGTGGATTCGGGTTTCTTCCCGTGTAGAAATCTGGTTGTTCTGGCGACGTTTCGACGAGGTCTCACTCGTCATCTTCAGGCTGGTGTTCTGGCTTCTTTCTTCTTGAAGCAAAGTGTGGTCTCAGTTGAAGTCCTTCTATAAATACTGCTGGGGGGTGTGGTTTGCTTGCTCTGTTGCTGATTGCAGGTTGCAGATGAAACGAAACCACCATCCAATAACAAAACCACGACTGCACCATCTACTGCGGCACCCCACTCCAGTCACCACATGGAGCACACTCACACACCCCAAAAAAACATTGGGAGACCACAGACACGTAGCCAGACCAAAATGAATTCACAAGACACAGGACCCCACTCCACCAAAGCCCAGGATACTGCCAGAACCTACCAGCCATCTAACCCACCAGCATGTAAACAGCCATCTAAACAGCCATCAGCAGTTAATCCCTTAACGATCGCCTCAGCCACACAGCAGATCACAAAAGAACAAAGGAACAAAGCAACCTGCAATCAGCAACAGAGCAAGCAAACCACACCCCCCCAGCAGTATTTATAGAAGGACTTCAACTGAGACCACACTTTGCTTCAAGAAGAAAGAAGCCAGAACACCAGCCTGAAGATGACGAGTGAGACCTCGTCGAAACGTCGCCAGAACAACCAGATTTCTACACGGGAAGAAACCCGAATCCACCCTAACATGCATATATATATAGACTCCAGTATAAGCCATCCTGAGAATCAGCTGAGGGCCTAATTTTACTCCCAAAATCTGGGAAAACTTATTGACTCGAGTATAAACCGAGGGTGTTTTTTTTTTTTTTTTTAAGTTATCTTGAGTATATACGATATACTGGTCGAGCTCTAAAGGGGCTGGGGGTAGTAACTAGACATGGGCACGACTCGGCGAAATTGTCGTTTCCGTTTTCGGTTATCGTTTCCGTTACGTAACGGAAATGGTAACGATAATTAAGCCGTCACAACTCGAACTCGAACTGAAAAAAGAAAAATTTGGTCGGGTTTTTCGTTTCCGTTTGTGGCATCGCGGCGATCGCGCAATGCGAAGCACAGAAAAAGTTTTTAAAAGTTTTTTTTTTAAAAAAAAACCCAACTCCTGGCCAAAAAAGCAGGCGAAAATATGCCTGCCTGAGGCTTTGCCACCTACCAGAGGGGTGGTTTCTGGGGGGTCTCCGGCCTTCCCCCCCTCTTCTCCTGTCCTGGGCTGCTTGCACCAGGCTGGGGGGGGTCATCCTCATCGTCTCTCCATGCCATGCGGTGGGGGGGGGATCCAAAATGGCGACCGCAATTTTTCTTTTGAAATCGTGGTTTAAAAATACACCAAATCACCACAGAAACATGTGAAATTTATTTATTTTAAATGCCTGAATTTTAATAGTAGCAGCAGTGGGTTTTTTAATAGCAATAAAACATTGTATTGATTTTATTTTATTTTGTTTTATTTTTTATTTTTTTAGACCTGCCCATTTGGGCTGGGCATGGGATGGGACCATGCAAATCTTTTGAACCATTCCACCAATGGCATGGCCAGGTTTTTGACTGACACTTCTGGATGTCTCGGAGGGCATAAAAAGCCGAGGCACCTTCCAGAAATTGCAGTCGGGTGTGGATGTGGTTGAGGGAGGAGGGCTGGCTGCTGGTGTGATACGATTGAGATTGAGGAGGGAGGCTGGAGGCTTTAGGATTTAAGTTAGGCAGGCAGGGAGGGAATTGAATTTAGAAAATAATTTCTTTGATTCCCTGCAGCTTTGTCTGCTGAAGGGAATAGCAGTTTATTCTTTATTTCTTCTCTGGAAGTTTGTGAGGATTTTTTTCTGATATTGAATAAAGGGGGAGGTTCGACTGGGAGTGGGAGGTGTGGATTTATTTTAATAATATATTATATACTACCATTTATTTTCTACTTTCCCAACTTCAATTTGCTTGCACAAACACACATTTGGGATGCAAGCCAAGAACAGAACCTCTATCCTAAGTGATATCCTAACTGCCCACTCGCCCGTCCGCCCACGCCGCCACCCGCCTGCCCAGAAAAGTTACTTTCATCAGGGATACCAAAGTAGCAGGGGTACCTTATGAAAGTAATTTTGGGAAACCCCTTCAAATTTGGAAACATTTGGGGTAAGGGGGATGAGTTATGAAGCTCAAAAGGGGGTGCTCCAAAGCCTTCTCACTGGAATCATATGGGAAGCGGAGGCACCACTATTGCTTGCCCAATCAGGGCTTGCCCTTCGCTGCCCTCCTCAAGCCATCCGAGCACCTAATTTTACCCCCTAAAACTGGGAAAACTTATTGACTCGAGTATAAGCCAAGGGTGTTTTTTTTTTCAGTCAAAAATAAGGGCTGAAAAACTTGGCTTATTCTCGTGTATATACAGTATATGAAATGTTCATCCATCCCCATGCAGGAGTTTGTCACTATGGGCCTTTTTACACGACCCCTAAGATCCGCTGGTCCCTTAAATTCAGACCAGAGATCTTGAGGGTTCATTGCTGTTCTTCCATCCCCACCCACTCTGCACTTCTTTGTTCTGTCTGCGTGAGGGGAGGGAGAAAAAAAAGCCTTAGACAGGGACAAAAGAATGCATTCTTACCTCCGTTGCTGGTGGAGGTTGCTCCGACCTCCGTTTACTTCCTGGTTCCTCTTTAAGGGGCGGAGGCAAAAGAAAAACAACAGAAAAAAGTGAGGAGAGCTCAGGCACTCTCTGCATCAAATATTTTTCACCATCAAAAAGCAGGTACAAGAAAAGTGTGCTGGGTCGTGCTAAAGTGGGCGGGGTCGCACTTAATTGTCTGCAAACTCCGGAGCTGGTGGGTAAACATTTTTAAGGTCCGGAGCTTGCAGCCATTTGCGGCGGAGCTTAGGGGTCGTGTATAAACGCCCTATGGCAGCCCTTCCAATGGTACACTTCCTCTTATTTCCCTAGTCCTTGAAGCCAGTGAAGGCTTTCAATTTCATTTCTTAAACTAAAGCTCCATACTCTCTCCCCAGAAAGGTCTAACAAACCAATCTCAAATGCCAGCAGAACCCAGTGCAGCAGGTACGTCAGGGGCGGCTGGAGCTAGTGCCTGATGTCTGGGGCTTTGATTCACAGGACAGAAGTTTAGAAGAGACATGAACTTGCTGCAGGGAAGGCATGGATCTACCCTTTGGTATTTTCAGCTACAAGGAGATGGACCTGCCTGTTTTGAGGAATTACGCCACCTCTAGGAGTCTCTTCCCAGGCTGAATGAAGCACAACACAGGCAGCCTCTGGACACAACCAAGATGGCTGCTATAGTCCCCATTCCTCCACCTTCTTATTATTTATTTTATTTTTATTTTAGAGTATTTTTGCCCCACCTTTCTTCTTGGAGAAGGACCCAAGGCGGCTTACAGTAATGAGGGATAATATACAGTCCAGTACAATTAAGACATATTCAAGTATTTGAGAACAAGGAATTGAGGGATATCTTACAGCATTAATAAACATTACGTTAAAGTTACAAGGTCATAAGTAGTCATAAAGCCTATGTGAACCCATAGATTCATATAAAATGCACATGGTAGTCCATCATTCAGAAAAAGCTTGCCTGAAGAGAAAGGTCTTTGCCTGTTTCCGGAAGGACAACAGAGATGAGGCAATTCTGGCCTCCAGTGGGAGGGAGTTCCAGAGTCTGGGCGCAGCAGTTGAGAAAGCCCTTTAATGGAGCAAGCTGTTCAATGCCTTAGGAAAGGAGAAGGAAACTTTTAGGAATCAAAAATTGTCAGTCCCAGTAAGTCAACTCTTCTGTTAAATCAATGGGCCTTTTCTAGTGGCAGCTTGAATTTCAGCCAAAGGAAATTCAACCTGCTAAAAGTTGATGGTCAAAAAGCTTTGCTAAAAAGGTACAGATCAGTAGTGGTGATTACCTTCAGCACTCCAGATGTTTTGGACCACACCTCCCACAGTCCTTTGTCATTGGCAAGCTAGGCTTGGAATTCTGGGATTTGTGGTCCACAACATCTGGAGTGCTGAAGCTTTGCCACCAATGGTATAGATTGTTTACCACTTTTAGACTACAGTGGGGCTCAGCACCGTATGCAGGAAGAGGAGGTGCCCCCTTTTTTTCAGAGTGTGTAGTTTTGTCCTAAACCAGGTGAGATGGTGCTAAATGCAAAGGGCTTGCCTAGACCAGATGTGTTGGTAATTTCCCCTTGCCCTAAGCTTCTGCCAACCTCATGGCTTTGTATCTGGGTTGAAAGGGGTCTGGATCTGGCATAACTTAACTTCCTTTTCATAAGTCCTCTTCACTAACTCTTCCATTATTATGTGATCTTGGCCAGCATGCTAGCTCCCTCTGCAGATTCTTCCAGATGCTGCTCATTCCTTTTGTTTGTCTTTTCTAGCCTTAGACTTCAGGAGAATATTCTTGCTATCTTCTGTAAGTCTAAACTCTGAACTATCCAAAAAGACATGATTCAGCAGGAAAGCTTGGCTTGAGAAGCAAATACTTTATTTCATAAAAGATGTGTGGATTATTTAAGACTTGTCTTGCGTCACTGTGGTTTTACAGGAGAGCTTTGGAATTCAGGTGGGTTGCGTACTTTACAAAAGCTTTCAACTAGCTAATAATTTGAGACGAGGTTGCCTTTGGAGCCAACTGTTCCAGTCTTAGTGGGGAGTGATGGGAAGCTTTTACAAGCTGCTGTCTTTAAAACTGTCTATTGAACTCAATTTCAACAGCCCTCAAATCTCTCAGAGGAATGAAATTGCCTAGTTCTCATTTTGAAGAACGCCATAATTTTTCCATTGTACCACTCTTTAAAAAATCACTTTTTTCCCCTTTTAACAAACACATCTGAATTGTGTCTTGGGTATCCATGTATAGTATATTTCCTCTCTCCGTGTGGTTGTTGTGTAAGCAGCCATAATGAAAACATCCAATGGCAAGTCCATAGAGAGTCACTCTTAGAAACAAAGGAAACTATGTGCCATTAAACCAGGGCATTGTTCATAGTATTTCAGGACTGCCTACACAAAGGTAGGAAAGTGTGGCCACGAAGGAAAATATTAGTTTAAATTCTCCCTTGGATCAACAATAAGACACTTTAAAGAAACAGCCACAAGTCTTAAGACGAACCACCATGCGAAAGAGGTTGTGTTGTGTTTTGTTCTGTTTTAGTCTTTGGGTGTGATCATTCAGGGAAGCAGATCATATTTTGGACCACTTGAGGCATGGTTCGGTGCAAATCTATTTCCTAGTGATCTCACGACGTTTGACAATTGCCCAACGTCCCGAACCCCATAGTAGCCACTCCGAAATAGTTGCAAGGCTAATACTTTTTGGGGTGGGCTGGGCTGGAACAATTCCCTGACAGATAGAAGGGTTGCTTGGAGGGAGATTGGACAGGCACTTTTCTCGCTCTCTGATCTCACCTGTTGAGACACAACACTGGGGCTCTGCTGGATCAGACCCAATGCCAACCTTATTGAAAATTCTGCCCACCCAGTGGTCAGTCAGTTGACTTTTGAAAGCCTTTGGTCAGGCATGGACACCATTTTACCCTCTGCCTTTCACTGTCCAGTGACTGAAACCCATACATGTGCTGCTTCTGACTTTAGATACAGCCTTCCTGACCAGGAGCTATTGACGGTCTTACCTCATCAGCGTACCCTGCCATCCAAATGGGTTCTCATCCCTACATCTTTTGGCAGAGAACTCTACTGTGCTGTGTGAAAAAATCCTTCCTTTTATCTGTCTTGGGTCTTGAACAATTCCTGTTGGGTGGATGACTGAAGGTTCTAGTGTGAGGAGACTGGAAGATATAGGGCGCTTTTATACGACCCCTAAAATCCGAGGAAAAGGGCTCCCAGATCCAGAGCTTAAAATTGTTTTCCCACCAGCTCCGGATTTTAAAAAAAATTGAGTACGACCACGCCCACCTAAGTGCGTCTCAGCGCATTTTCCAAGTACCTGGTCTCCGAAGGTGAAAAATTTCTGATGCAGATGTAAAGCAGTGAGTGCCGGGCTCTCCTCGCCTTGTGTGTGTGTGTGTGTGTGTGTGTGTGTGTGTGTGTGTGTGTGTGTGTGTGTGTGTGTGTGTGTGTGTGTGTTTTTGCCCCCCGCCCCTTTAAGAGACCAAAAGAGATTGGAATGCTTCCCGGGGCAGCTCCCTACGGCATAGCGGAGGTGAGCCTGCATTTTTTCTCCCTTTTTTTCTCCCTCCCCTCACGCAGACAGGAGCAAGGGGGTGCGGAGGGGTGGGAACACAGGAAAAGCGACAAACCCCCAAGATCTCTGGTCCGAATTTTAGTTGCCAGCGGTTCTTAGGGGTCATGTAAAAGCACCCACAGTGTGTTAATGGCTGAGCAATAATTTAGTCAGGGCTGATGACTTAATTAAGCAGGCGGCAGACTTTAGTGGAGTGTTGTTCTCGTGGCTTTTTTGTTTTTTAAACAGATCATGAGGAACTGAAGGTTTGAGAAAGAATACTTGTTTTTACAGAGTCACAAATTCAAGGATTTTTTAAAAGGAGAAACTATGATAGTTAAATCTAAAGTATGGGAATAGCCTTCTGGGTTTGACAACAGGAGCCATTTCAGAGGACAACAGCTTCCTGATGGCAAAGGTCCGTGTTTGTCTGCAACAGCAGACATATCATGCCAGCACACTATGCCAGGACCCTGCCTGTCATAGAACCTGAATGTGAAGGGTTAAATGCTGAAGAACAGCAGGAGGAGCCTTGCAGTTCAACTCAGCAGGCAGCTGAGTCTGAGGACGCAGCTGAGGGCACATCTCCTCTTCCTATGAGGGCTAGGAACAGGATCCTGCAAAGAAGAACTAACAGGAGAGCCAGGGAAAGGATCTTTAATGATAGGTGTAGAATTAGATCTGAAAGCCCTGAGTTCTAGCAGGAGCCTTGCCAGAGATATGGGTGTGTTCCCTGGTTTAGGATAAAGCTAGCAAGTTTACCCTGAAACCTCTGTGGGAGCAACGCGTCACTTACCTTGTCACCACGTTCCTGTGTGTATCCAGACTCTGTTTCCTGACCTTGGACCGACTTTCTGATTATGGCGTTCTCTGTTTCCTGACCTTGGACCGGCTTTCTGATTACGGCATTCTCTGTTTCCTGACCTTGGACCGGCTTTCTGACTACGATGTTTCTCTGTACCCTTGAACTTGGCATTTGGCTCTGTAAGGTATTTTGGCTTTGATTCAGACTGTACTTTGTTTGTTATCTGGATTACAAATAAAGTTCCTGGCAAAGAACTGAACTTGGCTTGCTATGTATTCTGTGTGCGGGGCTTGACAGTTTGCTCCCCCCCCCACCAAACTTATTAAAGCAGAATGGAGAAGGAGGGGGCTGTTGGAATGACTCCACTGGAAGCTTTGCAAAACCAAGTACTGTTTTTGTCTCAAGCAATGGTTCAATTGCAGCAAGCTCCAGCATCATTACAACCTCGTTGCCCTTTGCTGCCTCCTGACCGATTTGAAGGCAAGTTAGAGGAATTCCCTGCATTCTTGGCTCAATGCAAGCTGTTCATTGAGGTGCGGGCTCAAGAATTTCCTACTGAGAGGTCTAAGGTCTGTTGCATTATCAGTTTATTAAAAGGACAGGCAGCTAAATGGGCGACTCCTTTACTCCTCAGTGCTTCACCTTTGTTGGATAATTACCAGGCTTTTCTGAACCATATTTCTTCAGCCTTTCAGAATCCCGTGCAGGCTGCTACCGCCAACAGGAGACTCAGAGCCTTGAAACAGGGCAAAGACTCAGTGTTTAATTACACTACTGCATTTCGTTTGATAGCTCAGAATTTGCAGTGGAACGAGCCAGCACTGATTTCTCAATATATGGAAGGTTTGGCAGATGAAGTGCTGGATGAACTCTGTAGGGTAGAACAACCAAACACATTGCAGGAGCTCATTACTCTGTGTTTGAGAATTGATGGACGCCTGGAAAGCCGTCGTCTCTCCCGAGGCCAGAACTGCAACCAGCAACCTCTGCCAGCTGTGTCTCATCTGCAATCCTGGGAGGCTCGTGAAGTAGATCCAGAACCTATGCAACTGAGAGCTGCTCGACCACGCCTTACCCCTGAGGAAAAGGCAAGACGACGCTTTCATCATCTCTGCCTGTACTGTGGGGGAGGAGGACATTTTGCTTCTAATTGCCCTTTGAAGCGTTCCTCAATTAGAGCTGCTATCTCTCCAGCAGTAAAAGGGCAGCTACATCCTTGAAGGAACCTCGAGGAATGGAGCATACCGAAAGGTTCCCAGGTAATACTCTTACACCTCAAGGGCCTTTTCTGCTACCTGTGACTTTAGGGCTCCCTGATGGTCGGGAGATTCCGGTGTATGCTATGGTAGATTCTGGGGCAGCTCAATGTTTTGTGGATGCTGGGTTTGTGCGGTACCATCAGATTCCAGTACAAAATAAGGACACCCCTTTGCTGGTGGAATCCATTGAGGGTCGGTTACTTCGTTCTGGGCCGGTAGCTCAGGAAACCTGTCCCCTTACCCTTCAGGTAATGGATCATAATGAGCAGATTAGCTTTAATGTAACCCGTATGCCCCGGTTTCCTCTTGTTTTGGGACTTTCCTGGTTGCGAACTCATAATCCACTGGTGGATTGTGTGCAAGGGGAATTATATTTCAAGGTCCCTTGTTCAAAGCAACATTCCTCCACTATCCTGGCATCTGCTCATGATACATCTGACCCTGTCTTGCCCCAGGCATATCAAGACTTTGCTGATGTATTTGAAGAAAAGGGGGCTGACAAGCTATCTCCACATCGACCCTATGACTGTGCCATTGATTTGAATCCTGGGGCACCTCTTCCTGTAGCACGAGTCTATCCCATGTCTGAACCTGAATTAGAAGCGTTAAGGGCTTTTCTAGATAAAAATCTTTGACGTGGATTCATACGCCCTTCCAAATCACCATTGTTGGCACCAGTGATATTTGTCAAGAAGAAGGGAGGGGAGCTTCGTCCTTGTAATGATTATAGGGCACTCAACAAGATCACTATTAGGGATCGGTACCCTTTACCTTTAATCTCTGAACTTTTGGACCGGTTAAAAGGGGCTAAGTGTTATACTAAGCTGGACCTTCGGGGGGCGTATAATTTGGTACGTATCCACAAAGGAGATGAGTGGAAAACTGCATTCCAGACCCAGTACGGCCAATATGAACATTTAGTAATGCCTTTTGGTCTGACCAATGCACCCAGTGTGTTTCAGCGGATGATGAATGACATTTTCGTCCTTTCGTCCTTTCGAATGACATTTTCGTCCTTTCGTCCATTTTCCAGGATCTCCTAGATCATTGTGTGGTTGTGTATTTAGATGACATTCTGATTTACTCCGCTGACCCAGTTCAGCATGTTAAAGATATTTGTCAGGTATTGCCGCATCTCCGGGAAAACGGACTCTATGCTAAACTGGAAAAATGTGAGTTCAACATTGAAGAGGGTGAATTCCTGGGGCATATCATTTCTCCCCAGGGAATCCGCATGGACCCCAAGAAAGTAGAGGCTGTGTTGTCATGGCAGCGACCACAAAATCGTAAGGACTTGCAGCGGTTCCTTGGCTTCGCTAACTACTATCGTCAGTTCATTCCTGCTTACGCTGACATTGCTGCACCTTTAAACCGTCTCCTCCATCCCAAAGAGCCTTTCCGGTGGACTCCGGAAGCAGAGAAGGCTTTCTCTACCTTGAAGACCCGCTTCACTTCGGAGCCTATACTTCGCTACCCTGATCCAGAACTGCCGTTCATAGTGGAGGCTGACGCATCTAGTGTTGCCTTGGGAGCAGTATTATCTCAACAAGAGGATCCCTCCCAAATCCCGCGTCCCTGTGCCTTCTACTCTCGGCAATTAAAACCTGCAGAAAAGAATAATACGATTTGGGAGCGAGAACTGTTGGCCATCAAAACAGCTTTTGATGTACCTTGAGGGAGCTCGACACCCTGTGCAAGTGCTAACTGATCACAGAAACCTGGAACATTTACAAACAGCTCGGCGATTGTCTCAGCGACAAATCCGGTGGTCTTTATTCTTTTCCCGGTTTGATTTCCGTATCAAGTATATTCCTGAAGCTCAGAATAAGAAAGCTGATGCATTATCTAGAAAACCTGAATATGCAGCACCAGTGAAAGAGACCTTAGTGGCACCCATCTTGCCTCCCTCCGTGTTCGCAGCCACAAGTCCGTGTCCCAGCTTGGCAGAGGAAATCCGGGAGTCTCAAGCTCAAGATCCATGGACTCAGCAACATCTTCAAGAACTTCAAAATGGGGAGCATGGAGAGTTTTCTGCACAACAAGGGTTACTACTACATCGAGGAAGGTTATATGTTCCTGCTGGTCCCCTTCGTAATCAGGTATTGCATCTTTCTCATGATTCTTTACCTGCTGGACACTTTGGACTTTATAAAACCCTGCATCTTCTCACAAGGGAGTTCTGGTGGCCACAGGTCCGAGCTGATGTTACCAGATATGTGGGGTCCTGTGAAGTGTGTCAGCGAGCAAAGGATGTGGTGGCTAAACCTTCGGGTCTGTTGCATCCTTTGCCAACACCCTCTGGTCCTTGGAATGCTGTGTCACTGGATTTCATCACGAATCTTCCTCGCTCCAAAGGATTTACCTGCATCCTGGTCTTCATAGATTTGTTCACCAAAATGGCCCACTTCATTCCTTGTCCTAAACCTCCTACCGCAGCAGAAACAGCTCATCATTATTTACAACACCTCTTCAGGCTTCATGGTTTACCTGAACACCTTATTTCGGATCGTGGACCCCAATTCACCTCTCGGTTCTGGCAAGCTATGCACAAGGCACTAGGAACCCAAGTCCACCTGTCATCCGCTTATCACCCCCAGTCAGATGGTCAGACTGAGCACACCAATGCCACCATGGAACAATATTTACGCTGCTACACATGTTATCAACAGGGCAATTGGGCGGATTTGTTGTCTTTAGCCGAATTTGCATACAATAATGCGGTACATTCATCCATTCGTCAAACCCCATTTATGGCCAACTATGGATACCATCCTCGGTATTTTCCCACCACCCTTCCTTCCACCTCTCTACCAGCTACCGATGCTTACCTTCAAGAACTTCATAGCATTCAAAAACTATTAAAAGAACAACTTAATCATGCTAAGGAAGCATATAAGAAGGCAGCGGATAAGAAAAGGCAAGAAGGTCCACAGTTGAATCCGGGCATGAAGGTTTGGCTCTCTACCTGATATTTGAGACATCCTGGGCGATCCCGAAAACTAGATCCTCGATTCATCGGCCCTTACCCCATCCTAGAATAAATCAACCCAGTGGCGTTCCGTCTGCAATTACCTGCTTCTCTCCATATTCATCCTGTGTTCCATCATTCTCTCTTGGTCCCAGCTAAAGACCCTGACCCCAACCGACCACCAAATCCTGAACCTCCTCCACCGATATTGGTAGGAGAAGAGGAGTATGAGGTCCGCCAAATTTTGGATTCCCAGATACATTGGGGGGGGGGTTTACAATACTTAGTGGACTGGGAAGGGTATGGACCAGAAGATCGTTCTTGGGAACCGGTATCTAACTTGCATGCGCCAGAGTTGATTCAGCAATTTCATGATAATTATCCAGATAAACCTGGCCCATCGGAAGAGGGGGGCCAGGGGGAGGGGGATAGTGCGAGGACCCTGCCTGTCATAGAACCTGAATGTGAAGGGTTAAATTCTGAAGAACAGCAGGAGGAGCCTTGCAGTTCAACTCAGCAGGCAGCTGAGTCTGAGGACGCAGCTGAGGGCACATCTCCTCCTCCTATGAGGGCTAGGAACAGGATCCTGCAAAGAAGAACTAACAGGAGAGCCAGGGAAAGGATCTTTAATGATAGGCATAGAATTAGATCTGAAAGCCCTGAGTTCTAGCAGGAGCCTTGCCAGAGATATGGGTGTGTTCCCTGGTTTAGGATAAAGCTAGCAAGTTTACCCTGAAACCTCTGTGGGAGCAACACGTCACTTACCTTGTCACCACGTTCCTGTGTGTATCAAGACTCTGTTTCTGACCTTGGACCGGCTTTCTGATTACGGCGTTCTCTGTTTCCTGACCTTGGACCGGCTTTTTGACTACGACATTTCTCTGTACCCTTGAACTTGGCATTTGGCTCTGTAAGGTATTTTGGCTTTGATTCGGACTGTACTTTGTTCGTTATCTGGATTACAACTAAAGTTCCTGGCAAAGAACTGAACTTGGCTTACTGTGTATTCTGTGTGCGGGGCTTGACACACTAGCCCTCCCTCTTTCCTCATTATTCCTTAGTTAAGCTTGTCAATAAGAGCAATATCCCTCTTACTTCTCTCATTACTCAGGTTACGTTCGCCAATTAGATCAATACCTCTTATCACAAAGCTACAGCTTACCAATTAGAGTGAGACACATAGTTATACTTATACACGTAGAAATGCATATTAATTTAGCCCTCCTATGTAATGCCTCTTTAACCATATTTGGGGAATTTCTTGCTGCACCACTAGAGATGGGCACGGAACGAACATTTTTTTGTTTCCGTTACCGTTTGTCGTTTCCGTTACATAATGAAACGACAAACGAAAATTGTGATGAAAATGAAACGAAATGAACAGAACCACGAAAATTGTGGTCATTACGTTTCGTTTCTGTTAATGGCGACGCGCAATGAAATGAGCTGTTTTAAATGTTAAAAAACGCCCTGGACATCCGTAAAAACGCAACGATAATTATTTATATTGTCTGATAATACCTACGAGGGGGGGTTGGGGTCCTTAAAACGTTTGTTTTTGTCTTCTCCCATCGCGATGCATTTTTCTTTTCCCTTTAAAATGGATGTTGCCACCAGCCACAAAATGGAGGCAAGCCATGTGATGTGGGATCATGTTCAACCAATAGCATGCCCAGGTTGCAGACTGGGCGGGCAGGTCCGGCAGCCACAGAGGGCATAAAAAGCTCTGGCAGCCCCGTCCTCCTCGCAGTCTCTGGTGGGAGTTAGGGTGGGATTGCTGTCTCTGCGACTCTAGCTTCAGTTCTGCAGCCTCCCTGTGTGCGTGCATGCTGCGTACCTCTTGGTGAGTACCCTCCCCTGCCCCGCAGTGCAGTCACTCTGCGGCTGCCTTGCACCCTTGGCAAAGCCCGCCGCTACCTTTGCAGCCTCCCTGCAAACCTAGTCTATACTGTGTCTCTGCCAGCATCCATTTTTTTTAGTGTTTTACCTCTGGTCTGGGGCATTGGGGGACACCCACACATGGAAATGCTTTAAAATCGCGCAAAAAGTGGGTAGAAACCACAAACGAAAAAACGAAAAACGGTAACGAAATTTTTCAAAAATTTCCCGACAAACGGAAACGAACCGAAACAGACCTCTCAATGACAAATGAAAAACCAAAACACCATTTTTCTGTTTCGTGCCCATCTCTATCCGCCACAAAGAAATGATGTAATCAGTTATGTTAATCAGCTATGATAGAGGGGTTAATAAATGGAGGCCTCTCAGGAGATTGGAAGAGAGGCTCCGCTAGTACGGACATCTCTCTCTCTCTCTCTCTCTCTCTCTCTCTCTCTCTCTCTCTCTCTCTGTGTGTGTGTGTGTGTGTGTGTGTGTGTGTGTGTGTGTGTGAGAGAGAGAGAGAGAGAGAGAGAGAGAGAGAGAGAGAGTTGTTCAAAGCGCTTTCCCGTTACTCCAGCATCCAGCTGCCCGTTAATCCTACACTAAAGTTGTCTAGCTTTAAATCCCAAATTTAATCTACAAGAGCAGAAGGACCTAAGTGCAATTCCTGGTCTTAGGCTGATCGATAGATTGCAGTCTCAAAGCAAAGCAAAAGCAAAGTGGTCTGCTTATATACCACCCCATACCACTTCAAGTAGTCTCTGGGCAGTTTACAGTTTTTTAATTACAATATGCAGGCTACGCTCCCCTCCCCCACCAAGCTGGGTACTCATTTTACCAACCTTGGAAGGATGGAAGGCTGAGTCAGCCATGAGCCAGGTACCTGGGATTGAACCCCAGGTTGTGAGCACAGTTTTACCTGCAGTACAGGCATTTATCAAGTGATTTAAAAGCCAGGAAATATAAAATCAGTAGTTGATCTCTGGAAGTCTTGGTTTAAAATATAGCCTTACTGTTACAAATTAGTTCTGGGCTAGGTTAGCCATCCTGTGGTCCTTCAGATGTTGTTGAATTGTTGAATCATAGAATAACTGAGTTAGAAGGAGCCTATAAAGCCATCAAGTCCAATGCCCAGATCAAGACAGGAATCCAAGTGAAAGCAAATCTGAGAGATGGTTGTCCAACTATCTCTTGAATGCCTCCAGTGTTAGATCATCAAACCTCAGCTTCTGTCTCTCAGCTTTGGTCATGATAGCCAATGGTGCATAATTCTGGGAGTTCCAGTCAAAGAACATCTGTAGGGTCGCAGTTTGCACCTCCCAGCTGGACACATTTTGAACATCTGGAAAGGGCTCATGAAAGACCCATGCTTAGGGAACAAATTTTCAATGAGCCAAAACAATTTGAAAAGAGTGTTTCTTGAATGTTTATATCATCACCAGACTTTATTCAGCCAGAAAACACAAACAACCCCATTTTTCTGATGGTGGACATAACCTTCATAAAATCCTAAGAAAACAGCTTGATCAAAAGTGATTTCTTCCCAGATACTTGACAGCAGCGCTCAAATATCCAGAAACACAAAGTAGTGCCTTTGGAAACCGAGTCAGACAAGACAGCAATTTGATCTATCTAGAACCTCAGTTCTAGATAAATTGTTTATCTAGAACCTCAGTTCTAGATAAACTGATTCTACATTTCAGTCCCTAGATACTATTAGACTACAGTTCCCTTAACCATACTTATTGAAAACATACAGCATTTTATTCTCAAATTCATCTAAGAACCCAAAGCTGGGAAGGAAAGTTGTAACTGAATTCTGACAATTCAAGAGACATCTAGATAATCCTGACTGGATAAAATTACAGTAAAATAAAATAAACAATAAAGAGCAAAACTGCCTTAGAAAATCCCCCAAAATAATTTTGTTAGGGGAACAAAAGCATAGAAAAGTAAACACGTTGACATTTGTAATGGAAGGTTTTCATTTTAAGAGTTCGTGTCTTAATGATTTTTGTAACCCGCATGGTGTTTGAAGTTATTTTTTTTAACTACAAAAGACTGACAAATCTGAATGTCCTTCAAAGTCAAGTGGTGTGAGTCATTGAACCACTTCAACCACTCTTTATTCTTTGATGTCGAAAATACATTTTTGGAGCTGGTGTTTGAATCAAAAACAAATGAATTAGTTGGGGGTATACACAGGTTTATCACAAATGCATGTTGTTTTGTTTTGCACTCTGCGAAACAAAGAAATTGCTGTGTGGGATAAGAGGTAACTATTAGGCATCAATTATCTGTTATCTGGCATGATATTTAGGCATTACATTAAATCATTATGTGAATGAATAGCTGTAATTAGTCTGTGCTCCCATCAGGTGTTTTTTGTTTGTTTCCTTGTTTGTGTTCTTGGATGGGAAAAGTGGTATTTAATGTCAACATCAAAGTGTACTAAGCTAATATTGGAAAGAATCATTTCCCTCCTGTAAGTTTTTCTTCAGTGTTCCTCATCTATTGAAAGAAACAAAGAAAGAAGAAGGTTCTAGAAATGTTTTGCCATTTTTTTACAATGAAATGAAATGAAATGAAACAATGAAGCAGCATTTTGTTAAAGATGAAATGAAAGGGTAGTTTTTTTCCATTAAAATATACTGTTTTGTTTCCTCTGTAAAATGCCTCAGCCCGCCACAGGTAAAAAAATAAGCACTGACTGGGACCACCGGTCAGTTGGTCGGCATGAGATAAGGGGAAAAAAATAAATTAAATTAAAAACCTCACTGAATCAGACTTCAGTATTTCTCATTCTCTTTTTAAAAGGTCCACAAGCCTTAGAAATATAAAAATGGAATGTTTTTATTTATATGTTTTCACATATACAACTATGTTGATCAGCCTGAGCATTACAGAAAAAGAGTCTGGCAGCATTTTTAAAACGGATTTATTTTGCACAATCTGAAATCATAATGGGTTGTTGTGATGTCACCCCTTTCAGAGACTGAGTTTTCAAAGGCACAACCAGGTTTATTTCGACATCCCACCACTGCCACCAAATTGTGACGACACCTCCCTTTTACACATGTAATTGTGTTGGAAATGGTAATGCTGCCACCTTTTATTCAAAATGCTGCCACCTTTTAAAATCATGAATTGGGACAGAATCAGATGTAAAATATCAAAACAATAATGAAGTTTATTGAGAAAATAATAAATATAACAATGTCTGAGGATATGTCTGTGAAGATTCTCAGTCATCCAGGTGAGTTTATCTGGAAGTTGAGTCATGGCTACTGGACTTCTTTTTTGAGAGATAGAAACATTTCGCTGTTCATCCAAACAGCTTCATCGGTCTGAATACAGCTAGTGCAAATCCTCCATCTTATAGGCAGCTTTGACCTCTTGTCACCCTGGCCTGAATTAGGCTCATAAGATGAACAGTGGCCTAAATAGGCTCGTTAGGGAGACAATAGTATCCTTAGCCTTAAGGTGAACAATGGCCTAAAGTGCTGAAACCTATCAAGAATGGGTCGTTAGCTATGGCCTTGATGGTGAAGGCTTTTTGATTTTCCTGGGGACTTTGGAAAGCACAGCCTGATAAGTAGCAGATAGACTATGCCAGAGCCCACCACCTCTGTTGAGGGAGGGGTTTTCAGTGCTCGCATGAATGGCCTCCCTTACTCCTCTTTCAAACCACCTTTCTTCTTTGTCTAATATGTGTACATCCTCATCTTTGAAAGAGTGCTCTTTGTCCTTCAAATGGAGGTGTACTGCTGATTCTGGTCCTGATCTGTTGCCCCTCCTATGTTGGGCCATCCTTCTGTTTAATGGCTGTTTAGTTTCTCCAATGTAGAGGTCTGAACACTCCTCACTGCATTGGACCGCATATACCATATTGCTCCTTTTATGGTTTAGTATCGGATCCTTTGGGTGGACAAGTCTCTGCCTTAGTGTGTTTGTGGGTTTGAAATAAACAGGGATGTGGTGTTTTCAAAAAATCTTTTTAAGCTTCTCCGACACTCCAGCCATGTAAGGAATGACCAGGTTCTTCCGTCGGGTCCAGGTCTCAGACTGATCCCTTGTTCTTCTGGGAAGGCCCACTGCTTTGTTGAAGGCCCACTTTAGATATCCACAGGCCTTAAGTGCTGTCTTCAGGTGCCTGTCTTCCTTCTTCTTGGCTTCTGTGGAGGTGGGGATGCTCTCTGCTCTGTGGCTTAGGGTCCTGATGACTCCTAGTTTGTGCTGTAGTGGATGGTGGGAGTCAAACAATAAGTATTGATCTGTGTGGGTGGGTTTCCTGTAAACTTCTACTCCCAGGCCACGGTCAGGTCTGGTGATGACTGCACAATCCAGGAAAGCCAGCCTGTTGTCTTGGGTGTCTTCCCTAGTAGAGATGGGCACGACTTAGCGGTATTCCCGTTTCCGTTTCCGTTACTCGTATCCGTTACTCTACGGAAATGGTAACGGGAATTACTCCGCCAGAATTCGAGCTCGAACCGACGAACGAACAATTTGGTCTGATTTGTCGTGCTCGTTACTTGCATCGCGGCGATCGCACAATGCCAAGCGGCACAGAAAAAAAGTTTTTAAAAGTTAAAAAAAAACCCCATTCCCGGCCCTAAAAGTAGGCGAAAACTGTCTGAGGGCACATACCAGGCCAGAAGGGTGTTTTATTTGGGGGGGTTTCCCCGCCCCCCTCTCCTTGGCTATTGCTACTGCTGCGCTGCTGGTACCAGGCTGGGAGGGCGCATCCATTTGCCATGCAGTGAGGGGGATCCAAAATGGCGACCGCAATATTTTTTTTGAAATAGTTGCCCAAAACCCCACCAAAGCACCACAGAAACATGCGAAAAATAGCTATTTTAAATGCTTGAATTTTTACAGTAGCAGCAGTGGGTTATTCTTGCCAAAATACGTCTCCGTTGATTTTATTTTATTTTTTTCTTAATTTATTTTTTTACACCTGCACATTTGCAATGATGGGCTCGCCCATGGGAGTGGACCATGCAAATTTTTCACCAATCGCATGGCCACTTGGCCAGGTTGACCACAGAGACTTCTGGGATGTGCCAATCGGGCATAAACAGCCCACTAATCGTAGCCCAAACCCGAACCCTAAGCCTAAACCTAACCCATACGCCAGTACACTGTCCTTCTAAGTGGGTCAGAGAGGCACCCAGAGATGCACCCCAATACTCACCCTAACCTCACCCATAACTAGCCTAACCCTAGCCCTTGCACTAACCCGTCTTAACCCTAAGCCAGATCTACTTGCATTGCACTACATGCAGGTACGTGAGATAGCGGGTGCAAAGAGTCTGCCAGTCCGTCACTTGTGGCTCTGGCTGACTCCTGCAGCTCCCTCCAGGAGCCTGCTACCCCCCCAAACCAGTACTAACAACAACAAAAAAACGAAAAAACGAACCGACTAATTTTTGCGAAATTTTGCAAAAAACGGAAACGAGACGAAACGGACTGCCTCCGACACACGACAACTCGAAAACGTCATTTTCCCTAGTCGTGCCCATCTCTATTCCCTAGTGAACCTAATATTAGGGTCCACCGCATTGATGTGGTCTGTAAAGGCCTATACTTCCTGAGTCTTGATTTTCACCCAGGTATCATCTACATACCTGAACCAGTGGGATGATATCGTCCCTGGGAAGGTGTTGAGTGCCTTCTTCTCCACTTCTTCCATGTATAGGTTTGCAACAATTGGTGACACTGGGGAACCCATGGCACAGCCATGCTTCTGTCTGTAGAAGTCCCCTCTGTACATGAAATATGTGGTGTTCAGACACAGGTCCAGGAGCAGGCATATCTGGTCTGGGTTGAGGTGGCTTCTGGAGGTGAGGGTGCTGTCTTCTCTTAGTCTTCTCTTTACCATTGTTAGGGCATCAGTGGTGGGGATGCTTGTAAAGAGCGATGTAACATCAAAGGATACCATGGTTTCATCTGTATCCAGTTTCAGCTCCCTGACTTTAGAAATAAACTCCTCTGAATTGTGTATGTGGTGGTCCGTGAGTCCAACCAGTGGGGCTAGGATAGTCGCCAGGTATTTTGCGATGTTGTAAGTCACTGAATTTATACTGCTGACAATAGGTCTGAGGGGAATTCCTTGCTTGTGGATCTTGGGAAGTCCATAAAAGCAGGGGACAGTCTTTCCGGGATATAACTGGTGGTAGGTCACCCTGTCAATTGCGTTTTCCTGCTCCAAGAGTTTTAAGCATTCTATTACTTTCTCCCTGTAATTGCTGGTGGGGTCTCTTTTTAGTTTTTCATATGTGTGTTGGTCATCTAAAAGTGTAATAACCTTCTTGTGGTAGTCCACAGTATTGAGGACGACAGTGCACCTTCCTTTGTCTGCAGGCAGAATTGTGATGCTCTCATCCCTGCTGAGGGATGTCAGAGCACTTCTCTCTTGGCTGGTGAGGTTGGATGGTGGAGGTTGAGCACTGGAGAATGCAGCAGATACTTTTATCCTGAGTAGTTCTGCTTCTGCTGCTGGCAGATTGTTGCTGTGGATGGCCGATTCTGTAGCTGTGATGAAATCCACAACAGGAACCTGCTTGGTTGTGATAGCAAAATTTAGGCCTTTGGCTAGGACCTCTCTCTCTGTCTGGGTGAGTTCCCTGTTTGAGAGGTTCTTCACCCATTTGTCCTTTACATCTGTCATGGTCCCCTCATCCTTCTTCCTCCTGCCAAACTCTTTTGCTGACTGTTTCTGGGAGAGGAGAAGATCAAACTTCTCCATTTGCCTCTCTTTGCTTTTTGCAATGCTGAGCCAGTTGTGCTTTCTAGTAAACAGTGTAGCCCTCACTGCCTGACAGAACTCTCATAGAGCAGTGCTCTCTCCCAGCACTCTCAAAACCTTCAACTTAACTTAACTCAACTCAACTGACTCAACTGACTAGGCTCCACCCTTTTTATATCATACCATTCCCCGCCCTCCTGCTGGGATTGGCTGATGATTTGTATATTCATTGCTCCTGTTTCCAGGGTTTTGTCACAATACCTCCCCCCTTATAAAGAAATTTTAACGGAGTAAACTTACCTCGGTTTGCTCACTTAAAATTCTCTTCTGGAGCCTATCAGCTTCAATTCTGCATATCTATAAACTGTTTTATAACATGTTCAACCTTATTACTATATAATATCATTAAATGCAATAATTCTTTCTATATCATTACATTTTAAATAGACTATACTCTTATAACATTGGTTAACATCATAACTTCAAATACCTGTAAAGACCTTATTGATCATACTAGAATCAATCTATGTTAAGATGCATAAATACATATATTTGGTTTACATTTTAAGCTATTTTACTTATCAATTTACATACATTTTTATCCTTAACTTATATTCTAAATATCACATAAACATTTTGATTTATAGTAAGCTCTAATTATACATTACCTTGCATTTTTCATTTACAGTTAACTTACATTAAGTTATGGTTTTCACATTTTATGACATTACATTTTCATACTTTTTTTAAACAACACCTTCCTCTTACATCAGCAATAAAATAACAATATTACATTATTATTATTTAACCATGGTCCATGTAATCAATGTCTTCTGCCTCTTGCTGCAATGGCTGGACGATGATACGCCACGGGTGATCACTTCCTCTGGCACATAAATTCAAAGTCCAGTTCACAGTAAATTGATGCCATTTTCCTTGGGTTCTTGAAATGTGGGATTCAACTCTTTGATACCACTCCTGGTACAGTTCATTAGAGTCCCCTCAAATGCAGCTTGATATTCAAGCGACCACTGTATGACATACAGGTGCTTCGTTTTTGTCAGTTCAGTCAGTGATGTTGCAATGGTGCTCAAATGTGGACTAAACCTCCTGGGATATACCACAAGTCCAAAAAAAGATCTCACCTTCTTTTTGTTGGTCTGTCTTGGCCACAAGTCGATCGCGTCGATCTTCCTGTGCAGGGGGTTGATCACGCCTCGTCCCACGATGTGTCTCAGGTAGTTGACTTCTGGATTTCCTAGTCGCCACCTGGATGCTCTTTTCGTCCTCTCATCCTCTCGGATCTGCTGGCGCACAATGTTCACAGGCTGTAGTTGTTTTTCCCAGGTGTCTTTTGCAACCACCGAATCAGGTCTGTCATTAGCATCCTTCATTTCCAAGTAGGTGATGTCACAGTTGTGTTATCTAAAATACTTGCCAGTAAAAAGTTGGTTGTCATTCACAAAAGCTCATGCTGAACCAAACATGTTGGTCTTATGACTGTCAGAATCTCCTTTTTGTCTTTAAAGGGGAATGAAAGGCAACAGAACAAAGAGACTGGATTAGAAATGGACACCTTATGAAAAATGACTCGTTGTTTCATCGTTTTGTAATTGTTCAAAACATTATGCAACAAAACAAATTGGAAAACAGTGTTTACTTGGGAAATGAAACAAAACACTTTTTCCCTTTGAAAATGAAATGTTTTGTTACTCTGTAAAATGGCTTCCTCGTAAAAAGCTACCCACTAAATCTGGTGCCTCTAGGACCCAGGGGAGCCATTTAATAGAGTAACAAATCATTTTGCAATTGTTTCATTTTGTTACATTTTTTTTTACAAAAAATTGTTCAAAACAGAAATGAAACAAATTGCTAGTAGAAATGAAATGAAACAAAGCTCTATTTTTCTGTTTCTTTCTCAGAATCCAGGCCTGGTATTGCAGCAAAGACAAAAAGCAATATTGAGCGAAGAAAAGCTGAGACTAGAGAGGAAAGCAATTAAAGAATTATAAAATATAATCAAGTATAAAGAAGGATGTGTCGCTAAAGACCAAGACTGTCCACACTCTTGTATTTGGAAGGGAGTGAAAGCTCGATAGTAAAGAAAGCTAACACAGAAAAAAAATTATCTGTTTGAAATGTGGTGCTGGAGAACAGCTTTGCAGATACCCTAGACCAATGATGGTGAACCTTTTAGAGACCGAGTGCCCAAACTATGATTCAAAACCTACTATTTTTTTTTTTTTTTTGCAAAGTGCCAATACAGAAATTTTACCTGAATACAGGTGGCTGTGAAGGGGCAATGTTGGGTGACCACAGAAAGGGCTCCAAGTGCCACCTTTGGCACCAGTGCCATAGGTTTGCCATCACTGCCCTAGACTGCCAGAAAGTCATTCCAAGATCACATCAAGCCTGAACTATCTCTGGAAGCAAAGATATTGAAACTGAGGTTGACCTACTTTGGGCACATGATAAGAAAACAGGATTCTCTGGTACAGAAAGTCATGCTGTGAAAAGTTGGCGGCATCAGGAAAAGAGGAAGACGAAATATAAGATGGACTGACTCCCTAAAGCAGGCATGTCCAAACTTTGGCCCTCCAGATGTTTTGGACAACAACTCCCAGAATTCTAAGCTTAGATTGCCAATGGCAAAGGACTGTGGAAGTTGCGGTCCAAAACATCTGGAGGGCTGAAGTTTGGCCATGCCTGCCCTAAAGGAAGCCACACACTTGAATTTTCAAGTAGACATGGGCACGACTTGGCGAAATTCTCATTTCCGTTTCCGTTCCTCGTTTCCGTTCCATAACGGAAACGGTAACAACTATTACTCCGCCAGAACTCGAACTCGAAACGATAAAAGAAAAATTGGGTCTGATTTGTTGTTGTTGTTCCTGGCATCGCAGCAATCGCGTGATGCCAAGTGGCACAGAAAAAAAATTAAAAATAAAAAACCCGATTCCCGGCCAAAAAAGCAGGCAAAAATATGCCTGCCTGAGTGAGGGCACCTACCAGAGGGGTGGTTTCTGGGGGGGGGTCCCTGGCCTCCCCCCCTCTCCTGTCCTGGGCTGCTCTGGTGGGGGGCATCCTCGTCGTCTCGCCAACTCGCCATGCCATGCGGTGCGGGCGGGGGATCCAAAATGGGGTGACCGCAATATTTATTTTGAAATCGTGGTCCAAAAACACACCAAAGCACCACAGAAACATGCGAAAATAGCTATTTTAAAACTGCCTGAATTTTTACAGTAGCAGCAGTGGATTTTTCTTGCAACAAAACGTCTCCATTGATTTTATTTTATTTTATTTTATTTTTATTTTTATTTTTTTTACACCTGCGCAATGATGGGCTGGCCATGGGAGTGGACCATGCAAATTTTTGGAGCCCTTCCACCAATTGCATGGCCACTTGGGCAGGTTTTGACCGAGACTTCTGGGATGTGCCAGTCGGGCATAAAAAGCCCACTAACCCTAGCCCGAACCCGAACCCAAACCCAAACCCGAACCCATACGCCAGTACACTGTCCTTCTTAGTGGGTCAGAGAGGCACCCAGAGCTGCACCCCACTAACTCACCCTAACCTTACCCGTAATCCTAAGGCTAGCCCTTGCGCTAACCCTAACCCTAAACCAGATCTGTGTACTCGCATTGCACTACACGCAAGTACACTTCCCTTCTTAGTGAGCCAGAGGGCGCCCATAGGGGTCCTCTCTCACTTTGTTCCCCAGCCCCAGCGCAAGTGCACCGTACACCAGTATGCCAGTATGCTGTCCTTCTTAGTGAGTCACAGTAGAGGCACCCAAAAGAAAGAGAGGTGCCTCTGCCTGCCACTGCAACTTGGTATGCATATCCAATTGGCTATGTTTACCCTTTTGTAGCGGGCCAGAGGAGGCACCCACCCCAGAGAGGTGCCTTCAGGAGCCCGCTTTCCCTTCATAGCGGGCCAGAGGAGGCACCCACCCCAGGTGCCTCCAGGAGCCCGTTTCCCTTTGAGGAGGAGGCACCCACCCCAGAGAGGTGCCTCCAGGAGCCCGCTACCCCCAAAAAACAGTACTAACGACAGATGAAAAAACGACAAACGAAATGACAAATTTTGAGAAATTTCGCGACAAACGGAAACGAGCCGAAATGGGCCGGCTCCGACACACAACAACTCGAAACATCATTTTTCCTGGTCGTGCCCATCTCTATTTTCAAGAGCTGAACAGGGCAGCTGGGGACAGGTCATTTAGGAGTTCACTCATACATAACATCACCATAAGTCAGAATCTTTTCCAACTAAACTGCATCTGTTAGGACTATCTATTGATTTTCTTAATGCCTATGAGCCCAAGACAGCTAAATCTATCATAGAAAAGCGGATTAGGGATATTGACTTTCAGCACTCTATCTCAAGTGCACAGAAAACTTGCTCCATTCTGCATTTTGGACTAAACTTTAAATTTTCACAAAGTACACGATATCTGGAAAATCTAACTATCCCCAATTCGACATGTTTTCTCAAGAGCTTGATTTAAATGCCTTCAATCTACAATTTTAGATGGGCGTTATTCTGGCGTCCCTTACAAAAACCGATTGTGTCCTTGTAATAAAGAAATTGAAACATTGAATCATGTCCTTTTTGTATGTAATTTTTATAGAAATGAGCGTATTAAATTACTGAAGCCCATAATGAGTCTCTTCCCAGGTAGGACGTTGAACTGGTATTTATAATATTTATTTAGTGACACAAACAAGGGGACCACTGACTCTATGGCCAAGTATTTTTTTTCTTTGCCCAAAGAATACAGAAGACAACCTTAACATAAGAACATAAGAACATAAGAACATAAGAAGAGCCATGCTGGATCAGGCCAAAGGCCCATCTAGTCCAGCTTCCTGTATCTCACAGCGGCCCCACCAGATGTGTTTGGGAGTGCATGAGACTAGATATCTGTCTCCTGATACCACTCTCCTGCATCTGTCCCTTGAAGTACCCTGGTTTAAACCCTGGAGGTTACACATCTCCATCATGGTTTGTAACCTGTGATGGACTTTTCCTCCAGGAATCTGTCCAATCCCCTTTTGAAGGCATCCAGGTCAGATGCCATCACCACATTGTGTGGCAGGGAGTTCCATAGACTTACAACGCGCTGGGTGAAAAAATAATTTCTTTTGTCAGTTCTTACTCCCCCAGCCTTCAATTTGAATGTATGTCCCCTAGTTCTGGTATTTTGGGAGAGGGAGAAGAGCTTCCCTCTATCCACTTTACTCATACCCTGCATTATTTTGTATGTCTCAATCATATCCCCCCTCAATCGCCTTTTTTCCAGACTAAAGAGGCCCAATTGTTTTAGTCTTTCTTCATAAGGGAGGTGCCCCAGCCCAGTAATCATTTTAGTCGCTCTCTTCTGCACCCCCTCCAGTCCCACTATGTCTTTCTTGAGATGCAGTGACCAGAATTGTACACAATACTCCAGGTGAGGCCTTACTATTGTTTTGTATAATGGCATTATAATGTTGGCTGTTTTATTTTCAATCCCCTTTTTGATAATCCCTAGCATGGAATTGGCCTTCTTCGCCGCTGCCACACATTGGGGAGACACCTTCATGGAGCTGTCCACCAACACACCAAGATCTCTTTCCTGATCTGTCACGGATAACTCAGAGCCCATGAGTTGATAGATGAAGTTTGGATTTTTTGCCCCAATATGCATTACTTTACATTTGGTTACATTAAAACGCATTTGCCATTTCTCAGCCCATTCCCCCAGTTTGGAGAGATCCTTCTGGAGCTCTTCACAATCTTCTCTGTTTTTTACCACACGGAAAAATTTTGTGTCATCGGCAAACTTGGCCACCTCACTGTTTATCCCTGTCTCCAGGTCATTTATGAACAGATTGAAAAGCACCAGTCCCAGGACAGAGCCCTGGGGCACACCGCTTTTCACTTCTCTTCATTGTGAAAATTTCCCATTGACACATACTCTTTGTTTCCGGGATCTCAACCAGTTCTCAATCCATAAGAGGACCTACCCTCTTATCCCTTGACTGTGCAATTTTCTCAGCAGCCTTTGGTGAGGCCTCTGTTAGCTCTTAATATAATCATGAATTGCACAATGTTTGTATAATTCACTTTTACTACCTAAACTGTTTTAACTATCTTGAAATTTTGTAATGGTTTTACTCTTTTATCCTTTTAAAACTACATGTACGTATTTTTATCTTATTGGTTGGGCCTGTGGCTGCAAATAAAGATTGTTGTTGACTAGACAGCACATAGCAACAAAAATGAGGAGGAGGATTCATTGCTCTACTGACCTATCAAACATGAAGCATGTGCAGGTGACCAAGCTGTTTCTATAGGATGGAGGCCTCAGTATACCTTGTTTTACTCCAGGGATGATACCAGCATGGTGTGTGCAACAGACAACACTTGGCATTTCTCTGACCCAGGACAGGTTTTATGAAGCATCTCATGCCTTTGAAACCTTTTGGAGAAACTGTATGCCTTGCTGTGAAACACGCGCAGCAGAACATTGAAAGCACCAGAGTCAGATCATGAATGCAATGATTGAAAAGTGCTACCCCTAGCCTCTCACACACATCGATTGCAAAGACTTTGTTGGCAGAGCTTGGGGTATGATTTTGCTTGTATATATCAGAGAGGGCTGTTTTTTGAGAGCAGGGGTTTGGGGGTACAAACACACCTGTAAAAAGCAATTTGCCCAAAGCCTTGGACCTTCTTTTCAAAATGTTTGTAACCTGTGCTACTTTTTCTACAATTCTTGGCAAGGCCACAGTAGGTGGCACCCATCAATGAATTCTATCCAGCTCTAGTCAGGTTTTCATTATAAGGGTTAATTTGAAAGTTTGAGCAGGGAGAATGTTCTAGTCCTTGAACATCCCCATCACCTGTTGCTTTTTCTGTGAGGCAAAGTATTGCCTGATAGGAGAGAGCTTTTCTTTCTTTCTTTCTTTCTTTCTTTCTTTCTTTCTTTCTTTCTTTCTTTCTTTCTTTCTTTCTTTCTTTCTATTGGTAATTGTATGCTTCCAGATGTCCTGGCAAGTAGAGATGGCATGAACCAAGGAGAAGCAGGATCTGTTTTAGATCTTTCCTCAATAAGCTTGTTAGGTGGACAATGACTTGAAGAGGATCATTAGATGTACACCCATTGTCCACCTAGTCAGACCAGGGTGGTGTGAAACCAAGGTAAACTATAGCTTGGAAGCCTTGCAGCACCTTCCCTCAGACAGATGAAGCTACTTGGGTGAGTATCAAAATGTTTCACTCTCACAAGAAAAGTCTAATCTCCACTTCTGGATAACCTTACCTGGGTGATGGAGAATCTTCACAGACAACATATTCTACATGGTTACAGGGTTAGTCCTGTTTGTGCATAGACTCTTAAGGAGCCCTGTGGTGCAGGGGTTAAATGCCTGTACTGCAGGTTAAACTGTGCTCACGACCTGGGGTTCAATCCTAGGTAGTAGGCTTATGGTTGAGTCAGCCTTCCATCCTTCCAAGGTTGGTAAAATGAATACGCAGATTGATGGGGGGGGGGCAATGTGTAGCCTGCATACTGTAATTAAAACTGTAAGCTGCCCAGAGACTACTTGAAGTGGTGTGGTGTGGTATATAAGCAGAACACTTTACATATGGGCAAGAATCTAGATTTTCCAGGGTTCTTGCTCACATGTAGATCCTCTCTTCTTTGATCTCCAGTGTTCTATCCAAGAGGGAATAATGGAAGGAGTAGGGTTAGGTACTCCATCATCAGCATGTCCACAGCATCAGGCTCAATAACACCTGAAATGGGCTTTACTGCTGAATTGCTCCCACAGCTTTGAACATTTTCCATCAATCTTTGGTCTTCTTAGAGCAGGGGTGCCCAAACTTTTTGTAAGGAGGGCCAGATTTGGTGGCTGAGAATGTGTCAGGGGCCGGTTGCTCCCCGACCCTGCCACCCCACTGCAAGCCCCACCCACTGACCCATAAGCCCCACCCACTGACCCCTTGCAATCCCACCCGCAGGAAGGAAGGCGGAGACCAGGGGAGGGAGGGATGAAGGTGGAAACCAAGAGAGGAAGGAATGAAGGTGGGGAACAAGGCAGGGAGGGAGGGAGGTGGGGACCAAGGGAGGGAGGAAGGAAGGTGGGGACCAAGGGAGGGAGGAAAGGAAGGTGGGGACCAAAGGAAGCACAGGGAGCTGTGGCCACAGGTCACCCCTTGGAAGAGGCAATCTGTGCGACCTTGCACCCCCCAAGCTCCCCAGCGTTGGTTGGTGACGGCTCGCCCTCCAGCCCACCCCAAAGCTCCTTGGCAGTGGCAGAGGCCCACTGGCCTGCCCACCCACCCACATTCCCCTGTTTTGCCAGTGGCGGCAGACCGCCCGTCCGCCCAGCCACCCAAGCTTCCCAGCAGTGCCGGTGGTGCAGCCCGCCCAATCACTGCCCCACACGCGCGCGCAGCCCCACAAGCTTCCTGGCGGTACTGGTGGTGGTGGCCCACCCCCTCACCTGCCCGCCCAGCCCCACATGCTTCTGCTCACCAGCCAGCTGGCCCGCCCAGCCCCTCAAGCTTCCCGGCGGTGTCAGTGTTGGTGGAAGATTTTTTTTTAAAAAAAAAAAAAACATGGGATGAAGGAGGGGGAGGGAGGGGCGGGCCGGCCAGCCGCGGGCCACTCAGAATGGCCTGACAGGCCAGATTTGGCCTCCGGGCCGGACTTTGGGCAGTCCTGTCTTAGAGTTCTTTCAGGCCCAGGACAGAAAGAATGGCAGTTACTTCACATCCTACCTTCTTCCGTGATTACGTTTGTACCATGACAGCGTTGTTCGCAGTCACGTGGTTTTGTCCCTATTCAGTCCCTGTTTCCGTTTACTCACGGTCATGATAACTTGACTCATGACAAGTCTTACTTCACTGCCTTGTTTCGTGACAAGATCTGCTTTTTTGGGGGGAAAACACTTTAAAATAAAGGGTGCACCACACCCCCTGTTCTTCGTCTATTCGAAATGTCGATCCACAGCACTCAAAAGTATGAGAGAAATGGACGGACTCAAGTTCATGAGCGGAAGATTGCCTTTGTTGCGTGACAGTTGTTACCTCACAGGACCTTGTCCCAGAACAGGAACAGAGGCAAAAGAATTCCCCAGACCAGGGGCAGGTATGGCTTGTCATGCTCTGTTCTCAGTTCTGGGGGTGTGGTCGAGACAACTTTTTGCTGTCACACTATGGATGTGAAATAAGTTTTTTTGTACCTGCCCCAAGCGGGACAGCAAGGAGGGACAAACGGGATATGAAGTAACCGCCAATGTCTCCCACGTCATAGATCTGTGAGTAGACGGAAGCTTCCTTAGCATGCAGTTTAATAAGGTCAAGCTCTATGGAGCAGGCAAGAAAAAAACAACCAGAAGGAAAAAGCCATTATATTTTGACCTTTATTTTTTCCAACAAAGCCAGCTTCTGCAGTAGCTTTCTTTGCAGGAGAAGCATAGTGAGAGATCCTTTTATGAAAGCCTCTGGGTCAATTGGCTGTTTGCCTTTGTCTGACATCTATTTTAACACTCCATGATTCATGATCCCTGTAAAATTTTAGAAGAAAGAGATCTGTTACTGGTGATGAAAACTTCTTATGTACATTATAACTTGCTCATCAGTCCTTTCCTTTATTATTATTATTTTTTCAGTGTCTCAAAGAGATCACTCAGAAGTCTTCTGCCTTTTTATGCAAAATCCTTCAGAAATATAAAGGCCAGACATCTGAATCCCTGATTGTCTTTCATTTCCTTTTTTCAAACAATGAAAACTGATGTTTTCACCAACTACAGAAAGCATAGCCTAAGACTGACTCACACAAGAGTCAGTAAAAATATAGGAAGCAATCTGTGTACTACCTCCTGTCTTCTGGATCTCTAGTGATTAACTCCATTTGAACACAAGAGCTGAAATCCTATTACTTAGCATCTAAAGTGACACTAGAGAAGGCCCATTGGAATCAATTGGAGCTACAGAGAAGTTGACGCATCAAATTCCAACTGATTTAGTAGGCCTAGTCTAATGTGATTTGCTCAACTGAGTTAGTGCCTGGGTTTTATCCAGTAAGTTGGATCTAGATTAGAAATGGGCACACACAAAAAGAAAAATGAAATGCTATTTTGTCATTTCGTTAGGTAACAAATTACTTACAGTAGGACACTTTTCATTTAGTCACAAAACATCATTTCCCCCCTCTAGAATGAAATGATTTGTCCTAGAGGAATCAATGGCAGGGGAGCTCAAGCTCTTCCCTGTAAGCTCCCCAAATTTGGAAAGGTTTTGGGGTCAGGGTCTGAGTTATATTAAGCTCCAAAGGGGGTGCCCCTGGGAAAAAATCTTTCTAATTGAGTCAGAAGCCAATTGGGCAAGCAATTAGCACCACCACAGCCTGGCTTCCAAATCCAATCAGAAACATTTCTTTCCTAGGGGCATCCCCTTTGGAGCTTAATAACTCAGCCCCCTGACCCCCCCCCAAACCTTTCCAAATTTCAGGGGCTTACCTTGAATCGCTTGAGGAAGCTCCCCTGCCATTTTGGTCCTTTAGGATCCAGGGGCGCATAGCATTTCATTTCATTTCATATCGTATCATAATGAAACTACTTAAAAAATTTGTCACAAATGAAATGAAACAAAACTACCGAAGAAACGAAATGAAACAAAACACTATTTTTCTGTTTTGTGCCCATCTCTAATCCAGATTTAACCATGCTTTGAGTTGGCGGAGGAAGATCAATATTTTTTTATTTATTTATTTATTTATTTATTTATTTATTTATTTATTTATTTATTTTGTCAAATTCATTTTGCATTTATCTCATTCTCTGTCGTCCCCCAGCATCTATATCTGCACAATGTTTATACCCCGCTCTACAATGTGTACTCTAAGCGGCTTACAAGGCTGCAGTAGCCACACAAATTACAATAGTGCACAGACAGGACGGGTGATAGTAACACTAAACAAAAGTTAAAACCTTATGGCACCTCAATAACTAAACAGTGGTAAATAAAAACAGGTAGCGATGATGGGGAAAGAAAAAAAACTTAGTTAAGAATCGCCAAAGGCCTCCCGGAAAAGATAGGTCTTTAACGCCTTCCGGAAGGCCAGCAGGGACTCTGCAGAGCGCACTTCACTGGGGATGGAATTCCAGAGGCTGGGGGCCGCCACTGAGAAAGCCCGGGTCCGAGTACTCGTCCTCCGGGCTTCGCGAGGAGTGGCGACCCGAAATGAGTGCGCTCACGCCTGCCGAACGGGATGGGCCGAGGTTGATCGCTGAGCGATACGCTCTGCCAGGTAGTCCGGTCCCAAGCCATGGAGGGTTTTATAAACTAAAACCAAGACCTTGAATCTAATCTGGGCTGCAACGGGCAACCAGTGCAGACGGGCCAGGACTGGGGTGATGTGGTCATAGCGATGCACACCAGCCACCAGCCTGGCTGCTGCATTCTGTACCCACTGCAGGCACCGGAGAAGAGTCAAAGGCAACCCCATGTAGAGGGCGTTACAGTAGTCCAGCCTCGAGATCACCAGAGCTTGGACCACTGTTCTCAGAGAGTTCGCGTCGAGGTATGGGCGGATCTGGGTGGTCCGACGGAGATGGTAATAGGCGGACCTGGTCACCGACGCCACCTGGGACTCCATGGTGAGCGCCGGGTCCAGGAACACACCCAGATTCCGTGCACTCTCCGCGAGCTGCAGGGAAACTCCCCCCAGACAGGGGAGAGGGCCACTGTACCCCGACGGCGAGCTCCCGAAGAACATAACCTCCGTCTTCTCGGGGTTGAGCTTAAGCCTGTTCGCCCCGGTCCAAGCCAGTACGGCCTCCAGGCACCCATCGAGGATCCTCACAGCTTCCACAGCAGAGGTGGTGAAGGAGAGATAGAGCTGCGTGTCATCAGCGTACTGATGACAGCAGACTCCAAAACTCGTGATGACCCCCGCCAATGGCCTTACGTAGATGTTAAACAGCATGGGGGACAGAGACGACCCCTGTGGAACCCCACAAGGGAGAATCCAAGGGGCCGATAACTCCCCCCCATGCTGCACATACTGTGGGCGGCCCTCCAGGAAGGAACAGAACCAACTGCAAGCAGTGCCTCCGATTCCGACCTCAGAGAGCCTGTCCAACAGGATACCATGGTCGACGGTATCAAAGGCCGCTGACAGATCCAGGAGGACCAACAGGGTAGAGCAACCCCTGTCGGCCACCCGGAGAAGGTCATCTTGCAGGGCGACCAAAGTTGTTTCGGTACCCCGGTGGGACCTGAACCCGGACTGGCATGGATCGAGGCACTGCCGATCCTCCAGGTATGACTGCAGCCAGACCGCCGCCACCCTCTCGATCACCTTGCCCATTAATGGGACATTGGCGATTGGGCGATAATTTGTTAAATCGTCCACCACCAGGCCAGGTTTTTTCAGAATGGGCTTTACCACCGTCTCCTTCAGACGAGAGGGAAAAACCCCCTCGCTGAAGGAGGCGGTGGCGATGGCAGAAGCCCATTCGGCCATAGTCCCTCTGGCAGCTCTAATTAGCCAGGCAGGGCAAGGGTTGAAAGGGGTGGAGGCAGGCTGGCAATGCGCCATAGCACTGTAGACCTCGACAGCAGAAACAGGCCCAAGCGCATCCAACCGAGGCGACGAAGGCGGACCAGCAACTGGAGATGGCGGAGCAGGACCACTGCAACCGGAGTCAAAGCCTGCACGGATGGCCTCTATTTTAGTTTGAAAGAAGGCTGCAAATTGCTCACTACTGAACTCAGTAGGAGGAGGCCTGGCCAGACTAGGATTGCTGAGGTCCCGAACCACCCGGAAAAGCTCCGCCTGGCGGTTCAAGGCCTCAGCAATTCTCAGGGAGGTGAAAGATGTTCTGGCCTCCCTGATCGCGTTGGTATAGCGACTAGACTGGGCATCAACGGCAGCCTTAGTCAACGCCATCCGGGTTTTCCTCCAGCTGCGCTCTAACCTCCTCCTCTCCTGCTTCATTGCCCTAAGCTCCCCCGTGAACCATGGGGAGGGCCGGGCTCGGCAACGGAGGAGGCGCTTGGGGGCGATCTGCTCTATGGTGTGGACAGCTGTTTCATGCCAAAGATTAGCCACATCCTCGGCCGGAACGCCAGTCATACCACCAGGTAATCCCCCAAAGAGCTCACCGAACCGCTGGGGGTCCATGAGCCTCCGGGGGCGGGCCAAAACAGCGGGCCAATGGTCCCCGCAGGGAGGGGCCGGAATCGCCAGGGAGAAAGAGAGCAGGTGATGGTCTGTCCATGACACAGGAAGGGAGACAAAGTCCCCCACCTCCAGACATGAATCCCCCGACATGGAGGTAAACACCAGATCCAGGGTGTGACCGGATCTGTGGGTGGGGCATAAAACATGCTGGGACAGACCCATGGAAGCCATGGATTCCATGAACTCCAGAGCTGCACCAGAAAGTTCACCATCCGCATGCACATTGAGATCTCCCGCAACCAATAAGCGCGGGGATCTCAACAGGGCAGCGGCGATGAACTCTGTGAGCTCCGGAAGGGGTTGTGCAGGGTTGCGGGGAGCTCGGTAGCCCAGCACAATGCCAAATCTGTCCCGCTGTCCCACCAACAGATGAAGGACTTCTAACCCCTGGCTAACCAATGCCGAGGCCCTGCTAACACGTAAAGAGTCCCTGTAAACGATTGCGGCTCCCCCCCCTTTTGACCTCCCAACCTTCCCACTCCCTCTACCAAGTACCCAGGCGGACACAGGAGAGAGAGGGAAGCCCCTCCTCCATGCCCACCCAGGTCTCGGTGATGAACGCCAGGTCGGGCTTCTCATCCACGATGGTATCATAGATGATAGGAATCTTGTTGTGAATAGGGAGAGTTAGTCATGCCTAACATTTACCATTGTGTGTCATCACAAAGTATTGATTTCCTGTACTTCAACTTACATGCTGTCTCAGTACAATAAAAGGAATAATACTGTGAACTGCATAGATTGTTCTATGAACAGTCGGGATGGGGTGGGAACAAGTCCCTGCCCTTTTTCTAGGGGTGAAAGTGACCTTTTCCAAAAAGATTAAGAAAGGAGAGTTAAAACGAGACTTACTGAATATGTGCTTGTAAGGAATAAGGGTAAAGTTCCAGTGAAACAATCAATTCAATTCTGGAAGGGAGGATAACAAGGGACAATATTGTTTAAGAGGTCCCATTGGTGGAAAGGAGCACTGTTTAGTTTTATATTTATCTTTTTAATATATGTTTTGTATTTTATATTTTGTATTTTGTATGTTGCATTGTTTTATAAAATTTAATAAAAAGTTGCCTTTTAAAAAGTGACCTTTTCCAACTTACACACTTAACTTACACACTTACTTACACACAATAACTTACACACTTAACTTACACACAATAAGGTGTAAGTTAGGCACAGAAATGTGAGTAACAAAATTGTATTGAGCAGGTAAAGGGAAACCATTGCATAGCATGTGCACAATGGTGGGAATGAGGATACACGTGTGTGTTTTGGGGAAGTGTGCATAGAAATGTACATGTGGTGGGATTTACATTTTGTGGGTTTCTTTTTTCCATAATGCCTTTACCACATTTGCAAACTCATGTAAAAAAAAACAGTTTGGAACAAGCATGAGAAATGCAAAGGAATTCTAAGTGTGAACACACCATCTTTATTCCTCCCCACCTGCTACCAAAATGACTTACAAACCTGCATCAAGGGACCTTTGGCTGCCATTGCAGTAATTTAACCTTCCATTGAAGACCATACTGTGGTTGGGAAGAAATCCTCTGCAATATTCCTGGAGAATAACAATTGCAGATTTTTATTTGGGCAGCTATGGAAAACTATATCTTTAAATAATTTTAAGTCTATAAGTCTATAATTTGCCCTTGCAGGTTTGCCTTTAGTTTTTAAGTTATCTGTTTTTTTATATATTTAATACTTTATATTTTAATGTGTTGCACACTTTAATCAAATTGTAAACCCCAGAGACTTCTTCTGTGAAGACTGGAACACTTTGCTTTGCCTTTAGTTTTTACTGTTTTTTTATATATTTAATAAATTTTAAATAAATAAATAAATAAAAATAAATAAATAAATAAATAAATAAATAAATAAATAAATAAATAAATAAATAAATGTTTGTTTTTTTAAAAAACCCAAATAATTTAGCCTGTTCCTCTAACAATAAACCAAATGGTTGCTAAAGTCATACCATAAGAGGGGTTTTTAAAGAAAAATGGTCCCTTTCTTCCTACCCAGTTGGATAGGTTCTTGAGGGGACAGCAAAATGTTATAAATTATTTATATTTCTTTATTTTGAACATTTTAACATCATCTTTCTCCTTGGAAAAGGACCCAAGGTGAATTACGAGACTGAAGGACAATATAACAATCCAGAACATTTAAGACATAAATTACAGGTAGTTTTGTTTTGTTTTGTCCTGTTTTTTGTAAGTCTAAAGGAAAGTGTTCTAAGTAGTGTCAGGAATAATGGTCTACTTTTACCTTGTACCTTTTGTGTTTTGCTTGATTTGTCTGCAAATTTGTTTGAAAACACATACGCCATATATATTTGAGTATAAACCAACCCAGGTATAAGCCAAGGCCCCTAATTTTGCCTTTAAAAAGTGGGAAAATTGATTAACTTGAGTTGGAAGTCATGATTAGACATGGGCACGGAGCGGCGAAATTCTCGTTTCCATTTTCGGTTATCGTTATTGTTACGTAACGGGTAACGGTAACGAGAATTACTCCGCTCCAGCTCGAACCCGACCCGAAAAAGAAAAAATGGGTCTGATTTTTCGTTGTCGTTCATGGCATCGCGGCGATCGCGCGATGCCAAGCAGCACAGAAAAAAGTTTAAAAAATTAAAAAAACCCGATTCTCTGCCAAAAAGGCAGGCGAAAATATGCCTGCCTGAGTGAGGGCACCTACCAGAGAGGGGTGGTTTCTGGGGGGGTCCCCAACCTTCCCCCGCTCCTGTCCTGGGCTGCTGGTACCAGGCTCGGAGGGGGGCATCCTCGTTGTCTCCATTTGCCATGCGGTGGGGGGGATCCAAAATGGCAACCGCAATATTTATTTTTAAATCGTGGTCCAAAAACCCACCAAAGCACCACAGAAACATTTGAAAATTAGGTATTTTAAATGCCTGATTTTTTATAGTAGCAGCAGTGGGTTTTTCTTGCAATAAAACGTCTCCATTGATTTTATTTTATTTTATTTTTATTTTATTTTTTTTACACCTGCGCAATGATGGGCTGGCCATGGGATGGGACCATGCAATTTTTTTGACCCATTCCACCAATCACACAGCCAGGTTTTGACTGAGACTTCTGGATGTGCCAGAGGGCATAAAAAGCCCACTAACCCTAACCCTAACCCTAACCCTAACCTGTACGCCAGTACACTGTCCTTCTTAGTGGGTCAGAGGCACCCAGAGGTGCAGCCCACTAACCCACCCTAACCTTAACCATAACCCTAAGCCTAGCCTTTACCCTAACGCCTACCCTAACCCAGATCTGTACACAAGTACACTTTCCTTCTTAGTGGGTCCCAGGCACCCAGAGAGGTGCCTCCCACAGCCCACTATCCCCTACCCCTATCCCATTCCCTAACCTGTATGTCAGTACACTAGTACGCTCCCCTTCTTAGTGAGTCAGAGGCACCCAGAGAGAGAGGTGTCTCTGCCACTTACCCCCCACCCTAACATAATGTAATGTATGGTACGCAGCGGCATCGTGTTACGCTTCCCTTCCCTTCTTAGTGGGTCAGACGTCAGAGGCACCCAGAGAGGTGCCTCCCAAAGCCCACTTACCCCAACCCCAACCCCAACCCAAACGACAAACGACAAACGGAAATGACAAATTTTTGAAAATTATCACGACAAACGGATACGACCCGAAACGGACCCGCCCTGACAAATGACAACTTAAAATGTCATTTTTTCTGGTCGTGCCCATCTCTAGTCATGATAGAGAAGGCCCAAGAAGTTCAATCCAAGCCTTTGAACCCTAGTAGTCATCACAAGAACTAGCAGGGTGTTCTTGTGTGTTGTTCAGGGTATGTCTACATTAAACAGTTGCAGCAGCTTAGCACTTGAATTGTTAGCCCTCTGTGGGATCCTGTGATGTGTAGTTTTTTGAGGTACTTCAGATTCTCTGTTAGAGAACTTTCTTGAGCTACAGACAGACTGAAAATGTCCTACAGCTTTGTGGTGCAAACACACTTGAACAGTGAACTCAGATGTTTCTGGGTTGATAGGAAGGGAGGGATTTGTGCAATTCTACCATCTCAGTGCTTCCATCTCAGGGAGCACTTGTTCTCTGCTGGACACCCTCAAATAAAGAGCTATTGAAAATCACCTTGTTAAATGTGTGGATTTTTAAGATCAGATATCACACCCATGCCTTTCTTGGATTTTTAGGTAGCGATGGGCATGGATCACTTTGTGCCACTTCAGAGAAATTCATATGCATGGCACCACACATGCTGTGTGTTCCCTCCTCACACCCCAAAGCCAACTGCCCCTCTCATAAGTCCTGGTTCTCCTCCTCTGATGGTGTTATCATTCAGGTAAGAGTTTGGGCTTCCCTTCCCTGCTTCCTCTGGCAGCCAACAACCCTGATGAGGAGACAGGGTGAGAATTTTTGCTGCACAGCCAATGACTGGTTGGTTGCCGGAGGAGACAGGGATGGAGTGCCACCAGAGAAGGAGGACTCAGCTGGCACATGGGGCAGGGAGCCAGGTTGGGGGTAGGGAACACACGGCACCTGCAGTGTATTCCACAAAATGGGGCATTACTTTTTTAGAGAAGCATTTACAGACATCCCCTCTTGAGTCAATTTATAAGGGAGTCAACCGATCCCACTATCACTTGGGTTTTAATTGGTTTGTTCATTACAGTGGAACCTCAGATATTGACGGTAATTCGTTCCCCGACGTTCCTCGTTATCTGAAGTTCCTCGTTATCTGAAGCATGGTTTCCCATTGAAATGAATGGGAAACCATTTTAATCCATTCCGGAGGTCCGGAAAAAGGCCAAAAAAGGCCTTTCCCCCAGACCTCTTTAAAGTGCACTTTCAAAGTGCACTCCTCCCCCCTCCTCTGCCGCCGCTGGGCGTTCCGGCCGAGCGGCAGCTGGGGCTTCCCCCCCACCCCAGAAACCCACCTTTTCCCCTCCTCCTCCTCCTCCTCCTCCGTCACCACCGCCACCGCCACCGCTGCCGCCACTGCCACGCGCGCAAGAGAGACTGCCCCGGTTCTCCCCCCCAGGCCCCACCTCTGCTTGTTGCCTCCCCCACAGGTCAGTTAAAGACAAATGTGGAGGGAGGCTGGGGCTGTGCGCTGTGGGGGGTTGTTGAGGATAACGAGTCGTTATCCGAATTATTCGTTATCCGGGGCAGTCGTTATCCAAGGTACCACTGTATTTGCTTCCTCAGGTCCTTTTGGGGAGAAAGGTGGAATAGAAATATTTTAAATGGATTACTGTATTTTTCTCTGTATGAGACTATATTTTTGTCTTAAATTGTTAGACTGAAAATTGAGGGTCATCTTTTACATGGAAATAAGCCAAGTAGAGAAACATGCAGTTACGAAGCTATAGTTTTGGGTTGGAAATTTTGGGTGGTGTTATACATGAGGGCATCTTATAGATAGAAAAATATAGCCAATAAATAAAGAGTTTTAGTTGAATTTTTTAATTTTTAAGTTTCATCTTGAATTTGCGGGCTGGGCTTATGAGTTACACTAATTTTTTTTTATTGAAAATGGCCTAGGGTAGTGTCTGGCACTAAGTCAGGGAGCAGATAGATAGATAGATAGATAGATAGATAGATAGATAGATAGATAGATAGATAGATAGATAGATACATACATACATACATACATACATACATACATACATACATACATACATACATACATACATACAAGCTTGATCCAAAACAAAAAGTTCATTTATGCACACAAGTGATTGAGTCATAGGACATAAGATGCCTCTACCCAGTCAGCCAGCCAGCAACTTGATAGATGATTCTCTAATTATTCTCTAACCCATTTACTCCTTTAAATGGAGGCATTTAAGGTTTTAAAAGGGGATTAAACACATTCATGAAGACTGAAGAATTCAGCAGCTGTCGGTTGCTCAGGTTAAAATTGCCCATCATGCCAATGATTTCACATATGGGTAACTTTCTCACCATTTCCCAAGTGTTAGGCCACTTCATCAACTGAATGCAGCATTAGATTGGCCTTGGGTTTGATCCAGCATGGATTTCGTGTTCTCATGGCAGCAAAATCAATAACCAAGTGCCATCTTAGCTCAGACGAGATGGCACAAAGCCTGTATGTCAGGCCCACTGCCAACATTGTCCTCAGATTGGAACTGGCAAATGGGTATCGACAATCTGGCCACTGGGTCACCCTGTCCAAGTCATTGCTACCAGACCCACTCCTCCTCCAGCTCTTCCAACTCTCACTGAACTGCCATGGCCACTACTTGCCAGATCTGGGGGAAAATCAACAAGTCAGACAATGAACAAAGCAGTCCAGTGTCAGCAAGCAGAAGCTGGATCCTTCAAGGATCCACTACCATGAGTGTAAAGAGGCCGATGCTGCAGTTCATCACACGTTATGCCTTTCAACTCTATTACTGGTGGGATTGAAGACAAGAACAAGGCAATTTTAATCTAGTGCCTGCTGAACTAATGGGATTGGACATGGCCACTGACTGAATCCTTTGTATATTTCATGAGTAATTTAACCCCTGCGAATATCCACTGAGATTTTATTTTGAATCTTTGGAACAGACTGGCAATTCCAAAATGTATTAGTGCTAGCATGCACCTAGAGAGATAGGGGGAGGGAGAGAGAAAGGGAGAGGGAGAGAGTGGGAAGAGGAAGAGGGGGGGAGAGAGGGAGAGGGGGAGGGAGAGGAGAGGGAGGGAGAGAGGAGAGAGGGGTTGAGGGACAGGGACAGGGAGAAGGAGGGGGAGGGAGAGGACGAGAGAGGGGGAGAGGGAGAGAGGGAGAGAGGGAGGGAAGATGGAGGAGGAGGAGGAGAGGGGAGGGGAGAGGGAGAGAGGGAGAGAGGGAGGAGGAGAGGGAGAGAGAGAAAGAGGGAGAGGGGGAGAGGGAGAGAGAGGGGGAGAGGGATAGAGGGAGGGAGATAGAGAAGGGAGGGGAGAGGAGAGAGGGGGAGAGCGAGAGCGAGAGTGAGGGAGAGGGAGAGAGAGGGGAAGAGGGAGAGAGGGAGGGAGAGGAAGAGTGGAGGAGAGGGAGAGGGGGAGGGGGAGGGGGAGGGAGAGGAGGGAGGGGGGAGGGAGGGAGAGGGAGAGGGAGAGAGAGAGGGAGAGAGGGAGGGAGAGGGAGAGCAGAGGAGAGGAGAGGGGAGAGTGGGGGAGAGGGAGAGGGAGAGGGAGGGAGAGGGAGAGGGAGAGGGAGGAGACAGATGACAAGCATAGCCGAAGATGTTTTACACTGTGCATAGTCAAAAGTATGGAAAGACAGGTCAGTGGTTTAGGCCTCCCAAAGCCGGAGTTTGGGAGTTTGATTCTCCACTGTGCCTCTGTGACATGGCTGAACTCAATCCACTTTGCAGTTCTAAAAGGAGGAGGAGGATGCACAAAGGATTTTTTTCCAAAAAGAAAAAGAGAATACATGATGGTAACTTGAAAACGTTTTGGATATGACAGTATCAAGAACCCTAGGGAGGATGGCCAATGTGATTTAGGAGTTACATCCTTCAGTTGATACTTTGGAGATGCAGATTGGAATCCCCACTCAGCCAGTCAACTCACTTGGTGACTTTGAGCCAATCACACTCTTTTTCTCACATTAACCTACCTCACAGGGTTCTTCTGAGGACAGATTTGAGGGGCAAGGGGAGAACAGCCCTGCAAGCTACCCGGAGGTTCCTGGACAAAAAAGAGCAGAAGATATATGTAACCAATAAATAATAGCAGCGGTGATATCACCACCATGTGCCCAAATCCACTACCAGATTCAGGTCCTGTGCTTTTTAAAAAAATATTTGCATCTCTTCAGAACTAAAATGTGGCCAACAAGGGTAAGGAGACACAGTGCTTTAAATATTAGTAAATATGAGGAAAGCCGATCTGGCATGTTGGTCACGTCTAACAGAGGCATTTCTTAGACTTCCTGCTACATAGAGGTACAAGTCAAATGGTGAAATCTGGATATACCAGGGCTGTAACATCTGGTGTCACACCTGTTGAAATATTGGGTCTATCATTTTCAAATGGGAAGAACCAGTGGAGGGTCACATTTAGATTCTAGATATGAGTGCAGTGGTCCCCAAACTTGTGTCCCCAGATGTTATTGCCCTACAACTACTAGAAATCAATGCCAGCATAGCTTGTGGTGAAGGCTTCTGGGAGCTGCAGTCCAAGAACATTTGCATTACCCAAGGGTTGGAAACCGCTGCTTTAGAGCATCAGAATAACCTGGGGAGAACCTGGTGACATTCCATGAGTTTAAAAAAACTGACCAGAAAAGAGTACTTGTTTGGTGATGTTCTTAATCCTATCGCTGCTCAGTTATGTATAGTTTCAATGTGTTATATTCATAATTTTGAAAAAGGAGCACCCTGTGCTCAGCTTCTCGAAGGACCCTTGTGAAAAGGAAGAGGGGAGGCAATAGCTCTGGAAACCAGGAAACATATGGGTAGAACAGACCTGCAGAAGCTGTTGACTGGGAGTGACTGGTTGCCCATGGGGCCCTCGCAGGTCACCTGCCAGGTCTCCGCCCACCTCCTGACCTGCTGCCATTTTCAGGGGTGATAATTTTTTTGTGTGTGGGGGACTTGGTGGGTGGGCAGGTGGCCAAGGCTCCGCTGCCACTGCCACCAGTGCTGGGGACCTTGGAGTAGCTACAGGGAGTGTGTGCAGCGCGGGGGACCTTGGTGGGTGGGAAGCCTGCTGGGGCTTCACTGCCACTGTCAGCACAAGGGACCTTGGGGGGTGGGTGGGAGCAGTGGCCTGGAGTGGGCACACTCAGCGCGGGGGACCTTGGTGGGTGGCAGGGTGGCTGGCCGGGGTTTTGCTGCTGGTGCCACAGCCACCAGCACTGAGGACCTCGGGGTGGGGGACACAGAGCGGCAATGGGGACTGTGCATCATGGGGGACCTAGCCAGGTGGGTGGGCTGGTGGGACTTCCCTGCCACCGCTGCCATGGGTTTTGGTGGCTGGGGGCGAGGAGTGGTGGTGAGGACTGAGCGCATGCAGCGTGTGGGATTTGGATGGGTGGGCTGATGGTATTCCACTGCTGCCGGTGCCACCACCAGCGCCATGGACTTTGGGTGTTGGGGTTCACAGAGTGGCTATGGGAACTGTGCGCGTGCAGCACGGGAAATCTGACCAGGTGGGCAGGGCTCCACAGCTGTCACTGCCGCCAGCCATATGGAATTTGGGGGGGGGGTAGGGGGCACAGAGCGGCAATGGGTTTGCAAGAGTGCAGCATGGAAGACCTGGGTAGGCAAGTGGGCTGCCGCCGCCACCACCACCACCAGCACTGTGGACCTTGGAGTGGGGGCGCAGAGAGGCGGCAGGGAGTGCGAGCGCACACATAAGAACATAAGAACATAAGAACATAAGAAGAGCCATGCTGGATCAGGCCAAAGGCCCATCTAGTCCAGCTTCCTGTATCTCACAGCGGCCCCATCAGATGTGCTTGGGAGCGCATGAGACTAGATATCTGTCTCCTGATACCACTCTCCTGCATCTGGCCCTTGAAGTACCCTGGTTTAAACCCTGGAGGTTACACATCTCCATCATGGTTTGTAACCTGTGATGGACTTTTCCTCCAGGAATCTGTCCAATCCCCTTTTGAAGGCATCCAGGTCAGATGCCATCACCACATTGTGTGGCAGGGAGTTCCATAGACTTACAACGCGCTGGGTGAAAAAATATTTTCTTTTGTCAGTTCTTACTCTCCCAGCCCTCAATTTGAGTGTATGTCCCCTAGTTCTGGTATTTTGGGAGAGGGAGAAGAGCTTCCCTCTATCCACTTTACTCATACCCTGCATTATTTTGTATGTCTCAATCATATCCCCCCTCAATCGCCTTTTTTCCAGACTAAAGAGGCCCAAATGTTTTAGCCTTTCCTCATAAGGGAGGTGCCCCAGCCCAGTAATCATTTTAGTCGCTCTCTTCTGCACCTTTTCCAGTTCCACTATGTCTTTCTTGAGATGCGGTGACCAGAATTGTACACAATACTCCAGGTGGGGCCTTACTATTGTTTTGTATAATGGCATTATAATGTTGGCTGTTTTATTTTCAATCCCCTTTTGATAATCCCTAGCATGGAATTGGCCTTCTTCACCGCTGCCACACATTGGGGAGACACCTTCATGGAGCTGTCCACCAACACACCAAGATCTCTTTCCTGATCCGTCACGGATAACTCAGAGCCCATGAGTTGATAGATGAAGTTTGGATTTTTTTGCCCCAATATGCATTACTTTACATTTGGTTACATTAAAACACATTTGCCATTTCTCAGCCCACTCCCCCAGTTTGGAGAGATCCTTCTGGAGCTCTTCACAATCTTCTCTGGTTTTTACCACACGGAAAAGTTTTGTGTCATCGGCAAACTTGGCCACCTCACTGTTTATCCCTGTCTCCAGGTCATTTATGAACAGATTGAAAAGCACCGGTCCCAGGACCGAGCCCTGGGGCACACCGCTTTTCACTTCTCTCCATTGTGAAAATTTCCCATTGACACCTACTCTTTGTTTCCAGGATCTCAACCAGTTCTCAATCCATAAGAGGACCTGCCCTCTTATCCCCTGACTGTGCAATTTTCTCAGCAGCCTTTGGTGAGGGACTGTGTCAAAAGCCTTTTGAAAATCCAGATAGATTATATCAACCGGTTCACCCAAATCCACGTGCCTGTTGACCTTTTCAAAAAATTCTAAGAGTTTTGTCAGACAAGATTTACCCTTACAGAAGCCATGCTGATTTTCTCTCAGCAAGATTTGTTCTTTTATGTGTTTTAAGATTTTCTCTTGGATGAGGCTTTCCACCATCTTCCCTGGGACAGATGTAAGGCTAACCGGCCTGTAGTTTCCTGGGTCCCCCCTCCTTCCTTTTTTAAAAATTGGTGTGACATCTGCTATCCTCCAGTCCTCCGGCACTGTGGCCGTTTTAAGAGACAAGTTGCATATCACCGTTAAGAGATCTGCAATTTCATTTCTCAGTTCCCTAATAACCCTTGGGTGGATGCCATCTGGGCCAGGTGACTTGTTAATCCTCAATTTATCAATTAGTCCTAAAACCTCCTCTCTTTTAACCTGTATTTGATTTAATTCTTTAGTCAAGAGGGGCGGCTCAGGCAGCGGAATCTGCTCAAGGTCTTCTGTCGTGAAGACAGACGCAAAGAACTCATTCAATTTATCTGCAATGTCCAAGTCTTCCTTAACCTCCCCTTTTCCTCCCTCACCATCCAGAGGGCCAACTGGTTCTCTGGCAGGTTTTCTACTTCTAACATATTTAAAGAAGCTTTTATTATTACCCTTTACACCTACACTTGATGGGGAGTCCACAGAGATGTCTGGCAGGCGGGGGGGGGGGTTCAAAGTTGGACAGCCCTGGGCTAGAAAAAGGTACTGGTAATTAAATTTACTAGGCACTGTCTGAACTGCTCCAGTTTTGTATCTTCAGCAGTACGCATGTCATCATAAAAGCGGCTCACACCAAATGCTCAAGGATTATGCTTCCATTATTTATCCTGAAGGATGGAACACCATCTGTTAATTTAGACTAAAAGGCCCACTGCTAATTAAGAAGTGCAATGATAATTTGCATTGTTGGTGATTTAGAAAACCCAGCAGTCTGAAAGAAGACGGATTCATTCATGGAAGACTCATTGTACGTTTTGCCACTTGGCATTCTGTCCTTTTCTATCAAACTTTTTTGGGGGGACTTTGGAAGATGATTTAGCAATAATGACTTATTATCTCTCTTTTTCTCCCTCTCATTTTTATGTGGCTTCTAATTTCAGTGGAACAAAGCCCAAGCTATGAAACTAAAGTGAACAAAAATACTGTTCTAAGCAACCTTGCAATGTCTTCCCCATTCCCAGATCATTTTGGCTTCTGTAAGATTTTGACAGCTTTTTATAAATTGCCCTGGAAATTAGGTGTTAGAAATTTCTTCAAGCTCTTCCCCAGTATATGTGCTACACGAGCCATGGCAGATGCAGAAAGAAAACAATTCTTTTTTTCATAACTACCCAGGCAACCAAGACCCTGTATTCTTAAAAATAATCTATTTGTCTCTGCTTAGAATAGATCATTAACTTGGTAGCTTCAGACTCTGCTCAGCCCTAACTGTGGATTTCATGGCTCACCTCAGAAGTTCAGGGTGTAAATTTACAAGCATGGTTTATATAAGCTACTCTGTATCCCTAAGAAGTCTGGAATTCTGCCTTCTAGGCGGCTGTCTCTTTCTATCATCATCTGCAATGCATCTGTCTTCAGATATGTTTATTGGTAAATACTGCAGCACAGGCTGTCATCTTAACAATTCCCCTAGCCAACCAGCCAAGGAAGGTTGCAAAATGCAGGCTGCTTTGTTGATCCACATAAGCAACTCAGTTCTAGAAGTTTTTGTCTGCCCAGCCTGTCTTTTTTAATATTAACAACCCTTAATTGCCCATTCAAAACCAAACTGCAGTCCAAAAATAAAAGGAGGACCAAAGTATACAGAATCTTTGTTTCTTCTGCCAATATTAAAGTTGACAATCAGAAGACAGAGTTGTTGCGAGTTTTTCGGGCTGTTTGGCCATGTTCTGGAAGTTTTTCATCCTGCCATTTTGCCAGACTCTGTGGCTAGTGTCTTCAGAGGGCAAGGAGCTCAGTGAACTAGGAGTTCTCTCTGCGCTCTGGGATATAGAAGATAGAGTCTTGGAAGGGCAACAATGAAATAACTAGGTAAAAGTGTAAGGATCAAGTGTAAGGATCTGTCACTGGAGATGAAGATAAACATCATCCACACAATTGTATTTCTGGTCAACATGGAGAGGTTTGAAAGCTGGACGGTAACAAAAAAAATACCACAAGAAAATTAAACAATTGATTTGTTTGAAATCGGTGCCAGAGGAAAGCTTTGTAGGTACTCTTGTCTGCCAGTATGACAAACAAACGAATGAAATGGCGCCTCAGTGTAGGAATGATTCCACATAGACACATTATTGGGTTCAGCAAAGCCAGGCCTCATGCAGCAACTTCCCTCCAGCATGAGTGCAAGGCTCTTTATTAGTTGCAAAGGCAGAGCATCAGAGAGGGTGGAGACAGGGCTTACGTGTCAGGATGGTGTTGACTGATGAATTCCTGGGAAGGGCTTATCTGACGTAGCAGTGTCTTTGGGCTGGTCACGTAGCAGGGTCTTGATGAATGATCACAGACAGCTTGTTGTTTCCTTCAAACCCATTCCTGGCTGATATGGGGGAAGAGATAAGACCAAGCCTGGTTTCCTGAGTATGAGGCCCCATGGAATCCATTGTCCCTTCATCTGGGGCTTCCCCGCACAGATGGAGGTTTAATGCTTCCCAAAAGGCCTTGCCCATGACAGTACATAAGAACATAAGAACATAAGAAGAGCCATGCTGGATCAGGCCAAAGGCCCATCTAGTCCAGCTTCCTGTATCTCACAGCGGCCCCACCAGATGCGTTTGGGAGCGCATGAGACTAGATATCTGTCTCCTGATACCACTCCCCTGCATCTGGCCCTTGAAGTACCCTGGTTTAAAGCCTAGAGATTACACATCTCCATCATGGTTTGTAACCCGTGATGGACTTTTCCTCTAGGAATCTGTCCAATCCCCTTTTGAAGGCATCCAGGCCAGATGCCATCACCACATCCTGTGGCAGGGAGTTCCATAGACTTACAGATGGGTGAAAAAATATTTTCTTTTGTCAGTTTTTACTCTCCCAGCACTCAATTTGAGTGTATGTCCCCTAGTTCTGGTATTTTGAGAGAGGGAGAAGAGCTTCCCTCTATCCACTTTACTCATACCCTGCATTATTTTGTATGTCTCAATCATATCCCCCCTCAAGCGCCTTTTTTCCAGACTGAAGAGGCCCAATTGGATATCTCTATACCTCATCTATCTCTGGAGCCAAAAAGGGTTGAAACTGAGGCTATCTTAACCTGGGCATGTCATGAGACAGCAGAATTTTCTGGAAAAGACACTCGTGCTGGGAAACATGGGAGGCATTGGGAAAACAGAAAATATAAGAATAATTGAGTACATAAAGGAACCTCCAAGCTTGCATTTGTGAGAGCTGGTAAGTTCTGTTGAGGAGAAGACATGTCTGAGAGTTCTCATCCATGAGGTCGCCATGAGTCAGAGGTGACCTGACAACACATAAGAACAACGAAAAGAGGAGCAGCGCATAACTGTATTAAAGTGAGCAACCCTTGAATATGTTTTGCTTAGGAGGATGGAAATGATCTGGTATTTGCATACCCAATGACAGAGCTTGTGGGCGGAGCCGACTTGTGTTTATATATCTTTGCACTTGCCTGCATAAGTCAGATATGGCCTGGAAAATGTAGAAGATAGATAGGGAATGGCTGCTGTAACATCAGTTAGATAAGAATGTGTGTGTGTTGTACCGTTACAGTCATGACCGACTGTTCGTGACACCATGTCCATGGAGTTTTCTTGGCAGGAATACTGGAGTGGCTTGCCAGTTCCTACTCCAGGTGATACACTCAGGTCAAATAGGGAGAAATCTAAATGGTAGCAGTGTAAACACCCGAGCATGTGGCATGCACATGATTGGAATCACGTGGCACACACAATCTTTTAGGGATGTTCCAGCTAAATTGAGAGGAGATGGGGTGGGGGCAATTGATGAGTCTATTGTTTTGTTCCCAGGGCTGGTGCTAGGGCTTTTTGCGCCCTAGGCGAGATCACCTTCTCTCCCCCCCCCGCCAATCATATTCAAACAAAGACGTATTATAGGAAGAATGAAAAGCACAGAATTTGAAATTGTTAATTATTTTGTAAAAATTGTGAAAACAAGTCATAAAACAATTTCTGATTTATTTTCTAAAACAGAACACCATTTTAGCACAGAAATCACTTTGAAAAATGTTAAATGTGATGCTGAAATTTAAGTCTCTTTGATGTTTCAATTTCAAGCAAATCAAAATCTTATTTTACGTGCCTTTTCCTTTGCAAATTTTGTTAACAGTTCCTTCAGGTCAAGTGGTTGAGAAACACTGCTATATTGTCTAATTCTTTCTTAAAGCTGTCAAGGCTGACAGCTGTCAGCACTTCTTCTG